>JAQFVV010012488.1:662886-1325772 GCA_028023455.1 Epiperipatus broadwayi | reverse complement strand
TATATTTATTGCTAGATGATCAACACACAAAAACAAGTTTTATATAAATATATGTACCCATATATGTAATCCTTTACAATGGGATCTTTGTGTGTGCAGACTTTTAAATATGATTTATTTTTAATTAAGAATAATTTTTTTTTAAAGAAATATCTTTTAAAACAATACAGATAAATAAATATATGTAAATGTAAAAACTATATAGATATTTATTCTGTTAAAGCTAGAAGTGGCTAACAAAAAAATAAGACTACTGGGTTATTGTTAACAATCCAATGATTAGTTAGTTGGTAGGTCATATAATGTTCAAATCCTAGAAGTGACAGGTTGAACATCGACTTGGATCATTTAATTTTTATCCATCACTGCTAAATTTCAGAAGTGAGTTGATTTCTACTAATATACACAAAATATATTTATTTTAAAGTTAATCAAGATAATTAACCCACAATGGCTACAATAGTTTACAAAATATACAGATTATAAGCAGCATCTAATACTACTCCAAAGAAGACTATTTGTTTTATATAAATATTATTCCAAATTAAATTTTTTTTATTATAAGCATTATTTATTATATATATTAAAATTTTTTATAAAAATATATAGCCATAAAATCATGAAAATGGAAAAATTAATTTTTAGTTGATTTCATACAATTAGTTATTATAATAAAACACAATTGCTTTTTATTATTGCAATTATTAGTTACAATAAGTTTTCTATTTGCCTTAAAAAATTGAGAAAAAAAAATCATTTAAAGAAGATGAAAAAAATTATAGCTTAGACTACAAGCTGTATGAGATACCACTAAATAAGAAAAATTGCATAAAATTTATACTACTTGAAATAAATTCAAATTAATTTGATTTTTGAAAAATAAAGGCATAATAAGGAAAGTAATGAGATAGATTCCTATTCAATTTAAAAAACATGAAATCAGGATATTGGAAAATTGATAGCAATATTACAGATCACTTGTAATAGCTTATGATATATATCATGGCAACAAAAGCTTCAACATACTAATTAAAAAAAGGAGGACCTTAAATTTATTTTTACATGCAAATTAATCAAAAGACATAAGTTTCTCCCATTTATCACCCCCCCCCCCCTAAACACTTTATGTACATTATTATTAATCAAATAATTTAATTAGATTCAAAAACTGGTGATTTTGGCCGGAACTTGACAAAAAGTAAAACAATCAAATAATAAAAATGAATGTAAAAAAGAAGCACACAAAGACAAATTAAGATTACATAATTTTATTTATAACATTTTTTTAAAAAAACCTTTTTTTAAAAGCAAAAATCTTTACCTGATATCAAGAAATCTAAAATTTTGAGCATCTTATTAAAGTTACGACAAATAAAAGTCAGATCTGAACAATCCTTTACTTGAGAATATATTTTTTTTTATATCAGTGAAATATTATTAAGCATAGAATTCTAAAACAAATGGAAGATAAAAAACGGATCAAAAATCGTTTTGGTTTTTTAAATACATATTAAAAAAAAATAAACTTCTATAAAAAAATAAAAATTCAATTTTTTAAATGATCTATTACGTGTGCAGCCAGTAGTGTTGTCTGAATATAAATTGATGAGTTTTTTTTTTATTAAATCAATTTCTTTCAACAAATGTATGTAGTTGAACATAATACTGCCTGAAGTGTATAAAATCGTATACAATATTATAAACTGTTCTGAAATAATAATACAATATCTAATTTACCAATTTTTGGCCAACAACAATATTGCTAAACAATAGTTTATGTTAAAAAAATATATATATTCTAGTTTTTTTTTACATTTATGAACTAGAACAAGATGTTTATTTCATTTTTTTTCTTCAAAAATTTAAATATCAAATTTATAACAAAGATATAAAACTGGTTTTCAAATTTTAAAGCAACAAACTGTTATACAATAACATAACGTATCCTCAAGGATATGACATAGGCACTCTTGGTTAAAGGATAAGGTGAAACCTCTCTTGGATAACGAAATGTGCAGAAGATGATTATACAGTTGATGATGTCATTTCAGCAAAGGTTTTGTCATCTGTTAGCATTGTCTAAAATAAATAAACATAATTTAATATAATACAAATTATGATATAATTTCACTAATAGTAATTTAAATAAAATGATTCAAATTAACATTTTGTGAATAAAATATGAATTGTTAAGAAAATAGAATATACTACAACAAAAAATCACATGACTGGTTAATCAGGTACTGTTGGTTTATTCCGCTTTTCAGGTTTAATATATATATATAAAACAAACAACAATCCCTCCCATTACAAATTTCCTAAATTTTTCAATCGAACATCAATATGCTGCTAAAAATTTAAATATTCGAGATAAACAGTAAAATAATATATTAATTTTGTTATATATTTCCCCCTCATTACTAAGATTAACAAATACAAATTTTACTGTAATAGAATAAGAATTACAGACAGACAGGACCCAATAACTGATAGTGAGAGGAGTAATTTAATACTGATTTGAAGCAAACAATTATTTATAAAAATATAATGGCTCTGATATACATGCAAGAGGTTGAATGTGTGATTGAATATCCATATAAAATATTTAATAACCTATACATGTTATTTGCTAGACAAGTTTTCATAAAATTAATAATATATTATACAAGTAATTTAATCTCTAATAAAATTACCATAACAATCTGAGCGGCTCTTTAGGCTTGCTAAAATTGTAATAAGATCGGGGTGACCTGTTGAGATCCTATATGACTCTTTAAACTATAGAAGTAGATTTCCTGGGAAATGATGTCCCATAACTTCTGCTGCTTTTCCTGGTATATGTTCACTTCACATTTAATAGTTGTGACAATCTTGCAACTGCAGTCTCAGCCAGAAAAAGAAAGAATTTTTTTCGTTTTCTGTCATTAATATATTGACTTTATCTCTTTTAAGAACAATAGTTTTAATAGAGTAGATGTAACCTTGAATTCCATTAACATTTAATTAACTCATTAAGTGAGACAAAGGGTTTCAACAAGAGACAGTGCTTTTTAATATTATGTTTAGTATCACGCTCCTAGAGACATCTGTTGAGATATTTTGCTAATTTTTAAAACAGCTTATTGATTTATTAATTAAAAAAAAAAACCAAAATCTAAAGAGATCAGTCAATTCGAATAGGTTGCAAAATAAAAGCAATTTAGTCAAGCCTCACGTTTGATATAGTTCTCTGTAATCCAGTTTTAAGACTATTTGCAGGATTACTTTAATAAAATTGTTGGAATAAGTGACAACTTAATTTATTAAAAAACAAAAGTATATGTAAATACTTTTATTTTAAATGAAAGTTTTATTTTTTTTAAAAAAAAATAGAAATTAACAAATTCTAGCACAATGCAAAAACAAAAACAAAACATAACCATGTCATGTGAAGCTAATTGCTAATGCCATTACCGCCCCATTGTAGGATGGAATTTTAACATTTTAAACAAAATTTTTCTTGAGATTGTATGGATATTTGTATAAAACTGAATTAATAATATCAGAAATTATTAAACAATATGTTCAATCAACAGGTTTTTATTGGCCTCTCAATATAAACATTTTCTCCACAAATATGCTATTATTTTACTATCATATCCGGTTACAATTTGAAGGATTTGATTAATTTAAAATAATCATATGTTTTTACTTATTTATAATTTGTTTACTAATACTGATTATAGATTCTAAATCAAACCCTTTTCATTCTATAGGCTTTTCCTGACAAATAAAGAGAGTTATTTCCTTTACTTGTCAATAGACAATTTTTGTGCACTGATTCCTATTATAAATTTTATTACTTAATCATTTTGGAATTAGTATTATTATTAATAATAATTAAATTCATATTCTATTACATAAAATATCAGTATTTCTTTATAGTTTGTTTTTTCTCTAGATGATCATTAGTGTCTTATAAAAAATCCAATAATTTATTACTCAGGAGTTAATAAAGAGTTTGAATACTGATAGAGATGGAAGTAATATGACATTGATCCAGAGTCATTCCTTTTAATTCTATATCAGAGCCTTGTCTTATAATTTCCATTAGCCAGAATTTTGAGAGAAATCAATGAAAGTGTTCTCATCATAGGTACAGGGGTTAGTATTAACCATTATGATACCTAAATAATTATAAATTAAAATTGTAAGTATGATATCAGCACAGTATTTTTACTATTTTGCAAATCAAAGCTCAATTTAAAAACTGCAAGAGAAGAATCATCATCAGTCAGGTAGAACCATCACACAAGTATGTTGAGATATGTAGACAATTTAACTTTAGTGAATGAATCAATAGAAGTTCAAAAATATTTTCAAAGTTATAAAAAAAAATTGTATCCAAAAAAATGTTTCCTTATTAAATGACTACAACATAGTATAGTAACATTCAGATTACAAGTGGTATCTCATACACTCCTAAGGTATGTATTATGAAAAGAGCTTAATGTTTGATATTTACCTAATTATCATTTCAAATTTGATTTTTTTATAAATTATTTACAATAAGTATGAAATTATTTGTATAAAAATGTTAAAAGCATATAGTCACAAACTTTCAAAAATAAATAAAGAAAAATACTTTCATTTAACTGGATTCAGTTGATTTAATTTTTTTTATAATCAGTTGATTGCTTTCTTATAATTAGTTATTATAATGATATACATTTGCTTCTTATTATTGTTATCATTAGTTTTAATTTGCTTTAAAAAGTAAAAAAAAAAGTAGAAATTTTTTGCAAAAGAGAATTTAAATTTATAACTGTCTGAACTATAATCAATATGAGATACTGGTAAAATAGTAAGAAAGGAGTATATAATTTAAACTAAGCAAGCTAAATTTGATTTATATGAAATTAAGGCATTTACAAATGTATGGTGGGATGTGATATAAAGTAAAAAAAAAAAGTAAAAATATTTAAGATTTCCACCAGAAGACTTGAAGAACTTTCAGGTGTATAATATGAATTTAAAATATATAAAATCCTTTAAATAATTAAGGACTCTTTTTAATAATAAAAACAGAATACACATTAAATACAAGTTAAAATGCAGTATATCAACAAAGAATATTTTGACTTATAAAGCTTAATTTTATCAAAACTATCACTCCACAAAATCAATGTAGCTTTCCAGAATTGTTATTCAACTATATATTTTATTGTTGAGAAACTAGAAACACAATTATCCAGGTGGATAATAAGAGATATTTAAACAACCATAATAAAAGATTTTGGTCTTATAAGAAGTAGAAAATAAAAAAAATAACAACAATCATTCTATTATTAAATCAAAATACTTCATTTTTGTATTATTCAAAACAACTCATGTAAATGAGCTGGTGTAAAAAAATATAAGGTTGTCATCAATTAACCCCACACACTGCCTGATGTCACTGTTTCCATGCAAAAGCACAGAAATATACTGCTCATGCGACCTATAGAACAGTTCTGTTCATATTGACCGCTAAGTAGCTTTTGTGCTTTGCGGTACTATCGCACATTTCACAGATCACTACAGTATGATGTGAGAGTGTGTAGAATTCAAGTTGTCCTAAGTCTTTGCATATGCATTTGAGGTATTTATTTTTTATATGACCTGTCATAGTTTTAGATAGTATTAATTGTAAGACAAAAGACGTGCTTCCATACACATATTTCAAGGTTAAACGAATTTCAAGTGTACATTCCAGCATTATATAAAAATCACATGTAAAATATTTTGCACAGAGACAGCTATGAGACTTTCAAAGCATAAGCATGGTTTGATCAGAGGGGAATTTTCAAATCGAATTGTGTTTGTAAATTGTTTTAAAATAGTGTTGAAAATTTTTTTTTTTTGATCAGATGTTAATTGAAAAAAAGAAATATTAGATTTTATTAAATAATTTTGTTTTTAAAAATGTTGTGACAGACGATCTGTCAGATCGGCAAAACAATCGGATCCCCCTCCCTGCCAATTCGAGCGCTATGTACTGAGATGGATGTTTTAAAAATTGTCTTGCATGTGATGGATGATCCTTCGGATCGGAAAATACATCGGATCCCTCTCCCTGCAAATTCTAGCACTACGCGCTGACGTGTAGTAGTGTAAAAAAAAGTAAATTGTAAATCAGCTCGGTAACATTATATCTATTGGTTTTTGACTAGCAACAGCGACATCAGGCGGTGTATCGGGGTTAATCAACGATAAACAAATATAATAAAACTAAAAATATTATTTAAATAGTAAATGAAATTTTCAAGAGTAAATGGCAAGTCAAAGGCAAGATGGATAGATAACAATATCAGATAAAATTTGACATATATATAAAACAAAAAACTATGCTGCTGAAAATAATATTAAATTAAGATTTACATTTATAAAGAAGAATAAGATGAGTTCTTAATTTATATATGTTTAAAATATGCACATATCAACAAAATATTTGTTTATTTGAAGAAAGGTTGGTGAAATTTATATGAACTATGTATTATATTGATCTTGTTTATTTAGAAAATTGTAAAAAAAAACACTATTAAGATAATGAAATTTATAATTAGTAAAATTGCATTATACACTGATTAATAATAAGTACTTTTTAAGAGTCCCAATGTCTACATAACTTATTTCCAAAATTTGGGATGGATATTGATATAATAATGAACCATATACAATATATATTTAACACAAGCATACATATCTATGTTATAATTATAAAACATCGACAGAGATAATTAAAAAATAAAGTTGTAACCAACATTTTTTTTAACAATTTTTATTTACTCCTTACTGAATTAAAAAAAAAAAAATCAATATTATAAAAATTAAAGGATAAAATTCTTCTCAGCCATTTGTTATGATTTTTTTTTCAAGGATTTGAACAAATATAAACATTATTACAAAAAGTAAGTACATTTATAATAACCTTTATGTTTATTAATACCATATTAAAGTCACAACTACCTGTTTTTATTTAGGATCTTAATGTGTTTATTCTTTCTGTGTACAAATGTATACTTTTCGTATTTTTTAATAAATTGTCTTCACAAACATTCCTTCTCCCTTACTGAAGAAAGGTACAGCTTTCTGCAAATATGGGTACCACTTTATGTTTATTCCAATTTTTGGAAAAAGCCTGTAAATTCAGTAAGCAGTAAATGAAATTTTTCAAAGAATAATGATTGGAACTTTATTTTTTAATCACACAAACTGAATCAAATTTAAAAAGAAAGTATTTTGCAACAATTTTTTTAGATCTAAACAAAAAAATAGATTAACTATATTCAGCTATCATAATTAATGGGGGGGGGGGGTTGGTAGAGGGTTGGGTGCAGGTGACAAAAATATTTGTCTATTAAGAAATAAAAAGATATTTCTCTTTTCTTGTAGAACAAAAAATATTTAATTATCTAAAACTAAGTAATGTTATGTCTTGTCTTTTTTCTAGACTTTATGCCTGTATCAATGTTTTTTTAAAATTAAACCCATCTAAATCTCTTTCAATAAAAAAGTAAGAAGCTTACTACTCTAATAATCATCTTCTTCACTTTTTTTACAATGAAAATTGGTAAAATAGAAAAAATAAGTGATTAATTTGAAAATTCAAGTTATTTTAATCACCTTAAAAAAAGGCCCATCACATTGTATGTTGAACATTTAAAATTTAGAAAATTTCTTTTTTATGAATATTTTGATTTAATACTTTTTTAAAATGCAATTATAGAAAATGTGAATATGGAAGGATGACTATTTTCACCATTAGACAAAAAAAAAAAACAACAACTAACTATTCTACAGACTAAAATGTCAAGTACATACTTCACATTATATTTTCCAATGGTTGGTATACAACATATGGAATGGATATTTAGTTTGCTGTAAATCTTTCTATTATTGAAATATTATAAAAGTATGACATTGTATTGTAATTTCTAGATGGTAGATTATCAGAAAAAAAAACACTGCTTATATTCCATATTAGAAAACAGATTAATACTTATTATTCATTGGTAAAGGAAGAGACATTTGTATGTATTCAAAAAGCTATATATAAACATTTTGGTGGTACAAACTGCTTATTCTAGGTTCATAATGTTTATTTATTTATGTAACATGGTCACATAATCTTTTTATAGCATAATCTTTTGCAGACTTTACTCGTTTCATAAATGCTCTCTCTCTAGAGAACCCAATTGTTTTCAAGTTTATTATTCTATAATAAAATAATTAGAGACATGCAAGTATGAATCACAATAATCTTTACTATACCTTTTTGATTACCTTTCTCTCTCCTGCCTAAACTGGTTTTCATATGAAAATGCAATCAGAAATGAAGCAATTTTTTTTTCCAAATAAAAACTTTCTAATTAGCTCACTCGCTTACAGTTTATTTAAACTAACCCTTATTCTAACAATTTTTTACGATTATCTTTTCCCAAGAAAAATATGCTCTTCACTAATCTATGACATGACTAAGATTCAACTTTCTTGTTGACATCCTGTCCAAATAGGAGTGAAAGATTAGATGTATTATAACAGTGCATTAACTATCTAGTTTAACCCAAAACCTCTATCTCGCTAATGTTAGATAAGTTAATTCTGGACTACTAAATTATGGCATAAGTGTCTTTGTGATTTTAATCTGACTTTAACCCTTCTTTTATATCTCAAAGATTGGTCATTTCACATCCATGAAATAAAAAATCTATATACACCCACATATAAATCCTCTCAAAAACGAATAACTATTCTATCTTAATGATTATTCAAAGAAAACCCATGCTCTGTTGTTGAAATATTACACTATAAGATAGCGTATGTAAACAAAACAAAACTTATTGAGTCTCTACTTGTATTTCACTATATCAATGGAATAAAATTCAATTTGTAAACAATTTAGTTACCCCATTCTTTACAACACTGGTAAATGGATTAAATTGGCATCGAGCATCTGCTTCCAAAGTACTGGGCAACTATAAGACCATCAAATTTAATGGATAGTGTAAAGTCCATGGGTTGACATTCCTCCACAGCTTGTTGCATGAATTACAATTGTCCTCTTTCATATTTCAACTCTCATCTAGCTGGCTGGTCTCATTCATTTCCAGAGCTGGTGTGAATACATCAGGCGTGGGCAGGACAACAGGGTTAGCCCTGGGAAAGAAGTATTAATTTCTTTAGCCAGAGAACATTTTTATCACTCTTAAAAATAGCAATGGTAGATTCTCACAATCTTTGAAATATTATTCTGATAATAATAACACAAGAAATCTCTTTAATTTATACTTTTCCTTCTTTATTTCCCCCCTCCCCTCTATATTTTTAATTAATTTTTCTTTTCCAAAAAGGATTCTCATCCTTTGGCTATTTTTAGCAAAAGTTATAATTCAAATGTCTTTGTCGTTTTGTCTTTCCAAATTTTAATTTTTAAAAATTGTTGACTAGTTAAACAAATATACAAAAGATGAACACATTTACACTCCTTTTAATTTCAAATTGGTATTTAAATTGATTTTTAATTAGGATTTAGTTTGATTTTGAACAATAGAGTTTAATTGTGACATTTTATAATTCCCCCCATACCACCTTTTTATATCATTAATAAAATAAAATGTCTAAAAAAAAAAAAAAACTTTTAAAATGTATAATCCAAGAAACTATTTTATTTCGAACTACAATCAACTGAATAATAATAATAAAAAACTCAAATTTGGAAGTCTGATTCCCTAACAAGATAAAACAAACTTTTAGATTGATTAAATAAAGATAACATGTTATATATATATAGTTATAAAATTTTAACTACAAACTAATGAAATTACTAAAACTAACTAAGAAATTAAATATTAATATATTTACACATGAGATGACAGAAAATACTATCTCAATACATACTAATTAAGTATATTTAAATTTTTATAATTCTGTTTTTTTAAAAAATTGTAAAATTATATGATGGCAGACATAAAATATTTTATACTATTAACATTAAAATATGATATTAAAACAATCTCATTGAATGCCATAAATACAAACAAAAGTTGGTGAACTCTAACTAAAGTAATGACCATTAGAAAAGTTAAAAAGACACAAATATCTTCCAAGTCTAAGAGCTGTCAGAAATTTATGGTAGTGTTCTGTTCTATCATGTCAGCTGCTTGACAGCACTATTTATAGCTAAATTGCTAGAAATATACTGTTTCCGCAGTTGTAGCCAAGCAGATAGCCTTCTTTCTATGATAAAACAGTCCGTTTAACTCGGCTGCCGCTACTGCTGAGGGTTTTTTCTATGCTAAAAGCACAGAAAAATGCCTTCATTGGCTGCCATAGTTGCTTGTGTTACGCATTTTATTGTAATGCTGGGTTGTCTATTTTCGCTACAGTATCATGTGAGGATGTGTTGACTGCATCATGTCTAAATAATTGAACTTTTCAGGTCCAATTTTTTTTTCATGTGAACTGACTTACTAGTACCTTCTAAAGTTTTAACAGTGTCGTCACTGTTCCATCAGGCTGTGTAACCCTCACAAATTGGATTTTAGGGTGCAGCACAGCACTATTTCAAAGATTCCGATAAAAGTAACATATCCGCAAGAAATAGTCCGAGACAAAAAATTGGCAATTGCTAGACATTGGAGTCAGCTTTCATTTTAATAGTTTGTTATAATGATTACCTTTAGTGGGTAAATTGCAATATAATTTACTTTGTTCCCCCAAAACTCAGTGTCTGATTAATTACTACTCAAAAAAGGGTAAAAATTACTTTTATTTTTTTATCACAAAAAGTACTGTAACTTTCCGATCAACACACACACCCAAAGAAGGCCGTCTCTGATTAACTACTGTCCAAATAAGTTTCTGCTATATTTACTATTAAAAAAGTAACATAACTTTTTATAGATACCCACACACACACACAAATGCCACTCTCTGATTAATTACTATCCCAAAAAGGTCAAAGTTGACTTTCATTGTAAAATTTTGTTTGAATTTGTTAAATTTGGTGGAAGTTGTAATATAATTGACTTTGATGTCAAAACACAGTGTCTGATTAATTAAGGGTCCCAAAAAAGCTAAAATATACTCTAATTTTCTATTAAAAAAAGGAACGAAACTTTTTATACCCCCCCCCCCAAAGCCAGTCTCTGATTAATTATTGTCCAAAAAAGTCTGTAATGTAATGTTATTTGCTATTCAAAAGTAATGTAAATTTTTATCGACACCCATACACATATTAAAAAGGCAGTCTCTAATTACTGTCCCAAAAAGTCAGCTTTCATTTTTATATTTTGTTTTAATTTTTTAATTTTATGGAAATCGTAATATAATTTTATTTACTATTCCAAAAATAAAGTCAATAGTTCTATAGAATCGCTGGCCTAGGAACATTATCTTCATGCATTTTTGCTTAGCATCAATGCCATCAAGTGGCTGACGTGATAGATCAGAACACTACCAATTTTATATATTGTAATTAATTAAGAGGGGTGTTGTTGTATAATTGTGAAAAATATTTTGTAATAATAATAGGCCAATTTTTTATGTAAGGGATGTAGATGATTATTTTTTAGTGTTTAATGAAAGTAAGAGAAAAACAGATAATTTTAAGAAATATATTAATAGTAGAGAATAAAATTAAATTTATTATGGAAAAAAAAAGTTAATATTATTGAATATATGGATGATGTTAGAATTAAAAAAATAAATAATAATACTAGGGTAGTAATTGACACTTCTGTTTATAGAAAAAAACATTTTACAGTCTATTAAATAACTGGTTTTCAAATATTGATAATTATTGTAAAATAAATGTTATTAATAATAGGATCCACAGGACAATTACATTATGTTCAAATAAGATTTATTAAAAAGTGAAATTAATATGATAAAATGTTTTATAAACTATTATACTAGGGATATTATTAAGGATTTGTTTTATAATAAAAATATTAAAAAAATAATAGAATAAGATTAAATAAGAATAATAGTGAGATAATTTATGTTGGATTCAATGTTTAAAAAGGTTTATTTGTTAAAATTAGGAAATTATTTAATATGATTAATAAAAAAATATATTATTTGTTCTGTTTATAAAAAGAAAAAGTTAAAATTTGTTAATTAATAATGATTATAATAAATTAGAAGTTATGAATTAGGTTTATATTATAAAATCTTTAAACTGTTTTTAAAGATAATAAAGAAATGTCATATGTTGGAACTACGAAGAATAAATTGGCGAGAAGATTAAAACAGCATTTAAATGATAAAAATTCTGCAGTTTATGGTCATATGAGTAAATTTAAACAAAGATATTAAAATAAAATCTTTAGAATGTATTAGATCATATTATGAAAGAATTATAAAAGGAATTTATATTACTGAAATAAAATCTATAATGAATAGGTTGTTAATTGGGAAAAAAAGAATAATACATTGATTTAAATGAATAATTATAGAAAAATTATTTTAAAAAAGACATTTAAGAAACGAATGTAATGGAAATTTAAGATTGTTAAAAGTTTTAAGGCAAGAGTTATGTATTTGGATTATTGTGGAATAATTGTCTTTATATTTACTGCCTTTTATGTATTTTTTACTTGTTCCTAAATAAAAACTATAAAAGAATATAGTCTAAACGATGGAGTATTTTTTGTACTTTATAATAATTGATATAATAAATCCAGATTTATAAAAAAGTTTGCATGTGGTTTGATTCGTATATACACCTGGGACTCGTTTTATGCAGTAGATAGGTTTCACAGAAAACCTGCATTAAAAAAAATCGCATAAAAAATAGACTTAACTTATCTTGGAAAATAGGGGATAGGGTCTGTAATTTTCAGAATTCGCATAAAAGCAAAGCAACAAAGAAAAATTACTTTAAAATTCGCAATAAAAAAAATAAGGAAATAAAGTATGACTAATAAAAAATATCAAATATTTGAAAAAAATTGGTACAAGACAAACTTTTTTTTATTAATTACAGTATTTAATTTGAACATTTTTTCATACGTATTTTAATCATTATCGCTACTTGACGATATGAGGTTCGTTTGTAAACTGGTAAGAAATCAGATTCATCGATGTGATGTAGCTTCTCCTTGAACGAAGTCAAGAATCTCTCCGTAATTATACCCACAGAAACTTGTTAGCCACTTTATTTTCCATACCCCACTCTAAGTTTTCCCATATTCTGCTCCATCCCATTTACACAACTAGTGCCAATTTCAGTCTTGTGCTGTGTTAATGGTTTTCTGTTGACAACTGATTTTTACTACTGAAATAAATTTTAAATGTTCACATTTTGTTTCTATATTAAAAAAATGAAATGGCAATCAAAACAAAAAGATTAAACATTATCATTAGAAAGATTATTTTCAGTTTACAAAATCAATAAAATCTTCGTTATTTATTTTAAAAATCTATAAGGATATTTATTTCTGTTATATCTAAGAAAATACATTTTAAAAGTTTAAAATTTTTGAATATTTATTGAGATATTTTTATATGTAAGTATAAATCTATTATTATTATTTACTCATTAGTATAAGTAGATTATTTATTCTAAATACAGCTTCAGGCCATATTCACATTAGCTGCTAATATAACATATTTTTGAAAAAAAAAAAGTATTTCAAGTCAAAATAAGTTATTAATAATTTAAATTTCTCGATATCTAATAAATATAATGAAATATAAAAAATATTAAGAAGAAACATGAATCACATAACTTCAAAATAGCATTAAAATAATCTGCATAAAATGAGTCCCAGGTGTATATTGAAATTAATGAGCTATTTTTAAAATAGAAGACTGTTTGTTTGTTATTGATTTAATTTATTTTAATTAACTATTTCTTTATAATATTTCATTTGCTTCTCAAAAGTAATTTTACTTTGATCAAAGTTTCCAACAATTAAAAATTTTAATTAAATGTTTTAGCAAATAAACCTGTATATGAATCTTTGTTTTTCAAATTCTATTTAGAAAAAAGATTGTGTATAAACTATTTAAATAAAAAAGATCTAATTCATTAGAACAGTCCTGCAATGTAGGGGAGATGGTATGCCTTTTCACATCTTCAATGTGTAATCGTGCGATCATGTCAAATTTAACTGAAATAAACCCTGTGATGTTATCTGATCTCATGTGAAAACATGTTTCTTTTTATCAAAATGTGTTTTTTTTTATATTTCGACATTTTCAGTTATTATCCAGATTTCTTTCTGACAACAGCTTTCACTTCATTTGTGTTTTTGCTTCATCCAAGTATTTCTATGTTATTTTTACTTTTGAGTTCATTTGATTTTCTTTTCATAACTTCCTAATGTCAGTTACGATCATTTTCATGTGAACTGCAGATATTGAAATGGTTTTTTTAGCCATCATCCCGTTTTTCCTATGTTCCATAGTATCTTTTTCTCTAGTTCAAACCCTTCCCAGTTCACATATGTAAGCTTCTAATAATTTGTTGTAAGATGTAATAGGGTATATTTATGTGTATGTATTTGTATAGGTGTGCACATCTAACAGCCATATTAATGTCCGTATGCATATAATGTATATGCAGTTATAAATTTAGAATCAATAAAATAATTTAAATTAAATTGTGTGGACATTGTTATATGTGTGTAATTATCTACATATATTTTCCAAAAAAGCCGTAATGCAATAGATTTATAAAGCATTACAATTCTTTTAAATTATTATAAATTTGCATTATTCTTAGGTAAAAACTCTTTATTTAACCCATAAACCGCCTCTTACGAGGCTTCTCATCGACATCTGACATCACTCTAACTCTGCTAGTTCTAATGCTAGAATATTCGTTTGACAGGTATTGATTAGGTTTTTAAAAGTTCTGTAAGATGGTGCCCTCTTCCGAATTATTTTACAAGTAAAAAATCAAAAAAACCGCATTTAAAACTAAACAAAGAAGAACCTTGTTGGTGATTGGCTGTCAGTCCAGATCTCAGCCGAAAAAGACATTCTGATTGGCTGGAAAGAACAAAGAAACCGCCTGATCAAAGAAAATAAAGAAAACGTTGAGATTTTCATTTCGAATGCAATTTAAGTATTTAAAAAAAATATAAAATGAGAAATTAAAATAGTTTTTTAAAAAATATACTAAAAAAACAAAATTATTTTCGAAAAATATTGAAGATTTTAGTAAAAATATTTAAGATTTAGAACGTAAAATTGAAAAAAAGCGTTTGCGTCAACACTTTTTTTAGACATTCGCTTTATATTTGCTGAAATTGAATATATTTTATAATAAATAAATAGCAATTTATTTTTGACAGAACTTTCGTTCTCTTTCATTACCTGAAAAATTAGTAATATACTTTTTATAAACGTATCTGAGTTGAATTTAATATTATAGGCGAATATGTTTTAACAATAGGCTTTGTCTTCAGTTTGTGAGTTGGCCAATTAAAAGATTTGATTTTTACCTCATACAACCAATAATATAATTAGCGGTTTAAAGGTTAAATGCATTGGTATATAAATTTCAATTCTTGTGGTAGTCCCACACACATATATAATAAAATATTTACAAATTTAAACACTTTTAAAAAAAAGTTAGTTGTTTTTATAAAAGTTGTAAATTCTTAGAAAACTATCTGTGAGCAATTAATAAAACTTGGAATCAAATTTTAAAATGTATTTTAAAAATAAAAATAAGAACAAAGAGTGATCTGTTTAACCGTTGTTTTAGCCAGGAAATGACCAAAGGTTTCATTTTTATGGATTTTAAATTATCACGGAAAATTTTGTAGAATGTTGTAAACAGGGCACTCGAATTACTGATTTTTCTGGTATAAATAACTTTAAATTTTCAGTAAGGGGGTTCACTCTTATATTTGATATAGTGCTTGCTGCCAGTCATTTTGACTGACTGGGAAAATAGAGCTTGGTAGCTAAGGCTGCACCATTTATTGGCTCTCCTTTCGAAAGATTGTTCTTTGGAGATGGAAGTATGGGGAGACCAGTAGACTGCCAAGAAGACCTCAGGAATGGATCAGCCCAGCTGAGCATGATGGTGATCAGTTACAGAAAAGCCTCAGCAAAGATGTGGTAACAAATTTTTCCTGCAGAGCTCTTTAAAATTCTAAAAAAATTATCTAAAAGTTAAGCTAGCTATTAATCTGTAATGTGCACAAACTTTTAAATCTAAAGAAATGTTTTAATAAATTAAAAGCTGATTTTAATCTGTAAAATATAATTTAAACTTCTCAAAAGATATCTGTAAACTTGCCTATTTATTAAATTAAAATTCTGAATGCTTGTTAATAATAACTTATTCAGTTATTATCCTGTTACTTGCTAATCTGCAGTTATGCCTTTCTTATTTGTTTTATGTTTATTTTATAATTATGCTATGACCAGTTCAGAATGGAGATTGATTCTATGAATAAAATTTGAGGGGGAAGATGATTAGAGGCTCTCATAATTCAGTAATTTTGCTCTTTAGCGCACACACTAAATCTCTGCTCTGAAAACCTAAATATATTTCGTTAAGTTATTATGTTTAGCTTATTGTTGTTAGAATTGGTTTTGCAAGTCAATAAATGCACGAATGAGTTATAAAGCATATTATACTTATTGCTCAAGTCCCAGATATGCTTCAGCCCTCTTTTGAGTTATATTAAAAACTGTGCCAATTTACTAATAAATTAGATTATTTTAAGTATCCCATTTAGCATATTTTAGGAATGCTAATTATGAACTGGTGTATGGTAGTTTCGTGGAACAAAACTATAGAATTTTGCGTACTTTTAGTTGTTAATTGATATTGTTTAGTGTGGCAAATGTGTCTTTAGGAAGCACATACATACATTTACACCTTGCTGTATGAATCTTTTATGAATGGGCTTCTGGCTTTAATGGCCACCCATCTACTTAGTTCGGAGTCCTTTAGAACTGAAATACAGGGGTCCAGATGGTTTATAAGCTGCTCTGATGACCGAACTATATGTTCAATTTATTCACAGCAAGTTGTATGATCCACAGGAACTAAGTACTTGGTACTGAATCTCCTGAATAACTACACATTCAAGATACATATATCTCTAGCAATATATATAACACTGTAGTATCTGAAGTCATACTATAAAGTTCCAGTTCATACCTCCATAATGTAATAAGATTCCAGCATTGATCTGAATAGGTAATCTAATTTTGCATAGGGAGCCTACAGCACCTCACTAAGTATTAAATGATCTTTTATTAAATATTGGGTTGTTTTCTCATCCTTGGTGTTCGCCTTAAGATGTCGCTACTTCTAGGTAAATTCCTAGAAATATACCATTTCACTAGCCTTCATCCAACAAAAGAGGAATTTTTCTATGTAATAAATGCAGAAAAGTCCTCACATTATGTTGGACGAAGGAGGCAGTGACAGAAGCCAACACAGAGACTTCTTTCTATGATAAAACACAGAAAGAGTTCCCAACGGCTGCCGGTTATGGCTTTTTTCTATGCTAAAAGCAAAGAGAAAGAAATGCCTTGATTGGCTGTAGTAGTTGATTTTGTTCATCATTTTCTCGTAATAGTAGAATATCTATTTTGTCTGTAGTTTCGTGTGAGAGGGTGTGTATTTGAAGCAGTCGTAGTTTTTTAAAATTTGATGATGTCTATTTTTTTAATGTGTTGTAACTTACTTTACTGTTGTAAGTTTAGTAATAATGTTGTGAAGATTCCATTACGAAGGGGTAACCCTCAAAAATTGCTTTTAAGGGTGCGAAAGGAAAAAAATTGAAGGATCATGCGAAAAATACATTGCGAGAATTCGTCCGTGACCAGTTACTTTTGCTATATATATACGCACAAACAAAAACAACCCAGTGTCTAATTATTAGTAATTACTTGTCCGAAAAATAAAATTAGTCGGATATTTTTTTTTTTTGTTACATTTATTATTTCAATATAAGATTAGTTTTTATATCTACACACTAACAAAAACAACCCAGTTCCTGATTAATTAATGTCTTTAAAAAAAAAAAGCAAATTCAACGGGGTTTGATTTTTTCAATGGAGTCTTTGAATTACGGTTTGTTTATTTTTATATATACACAAGATTTACCAAAAAAAAAAAAAGCAACCCACTTTCTGATTAATTACTGTCAAAAGAAACGCAAATTAGTCGGCTATGATTTTTAAATTTAGTATTTCAATAACTGTACCCTTTTTATATAGACAGACTTAACAAAAACAACCCACTTTCTGATTCATTACTGTCCTCCCCCCCAAAAACAAAGAAAATGGAAATTAGTTGGGTATCATTTTTCAATTGAGTCTTTCAATGACGGTCCTTACTAATAGTAGTCGGTATCAATTCTAAATTGTAGTATATAAATTACGTTACTTTTGATAGATTTAGAATTACGTCTTGCTTTTTTAATAAAATGATTGATTTATTCTTGACCAAAAATACCGTAACTTTAAAAAAAAAACACACCTAAAGTCAAAAAAAAAAAAAAATTCGAAAAGCCCCGTAACTTTAAAGACACACACACAAACTCAAAAACAAGATAAGATTAATAAATATTTACTTATTACGTCTTGCTTTTGAATAAAATTATTGATTTACTCTGGCAAAAAAAAAAGACCGTAACTTTAAAAAGACACACGTAAAGTCAAAAAAAAAATTAGAAAAACACCGTAACTTTAAAGACACACACACACAAACTCAAAAACAAGATAAGATTAATAAACATTTACAAAAATGAAAAAAATTAACATCATATAATAGTATTAGTTAGTAGAATATTTTATTACAAATCTAAGAAATCAGATCTTTTTAGATCAAATCGATCATTTAGGTCCGGCCCGGAATCGTTATATGTATATGTTTTTGATTAGCATCAACGCCATCTTAAGGCGAACATCAAGGATAAGAATACAACCAAATATCGTGGTGACAAATCACCATTCTTGCAGACTTAACCATCACAAACCTAATACGAAGGGCATAGTAAAATTTAGGCATAAATAGACCGTAGATTACTAAATTTGTAATTAGTGCATCAGATGAGAGTCTGTTCTCAAACTTGCTTATCATTGTTATACCTCATGTCATTCAATGCACTCATGTTAATTTAATCTATGTTTAATAATTAAAATATATTAAATGATAATCACTGTGTTGTGTATCATTCATAATCCATTCCAAATCTTGGTTGTTTCTTAATACTAGTGTTAACTATAGATATATGCATTATCTAGCCAACCGTAGATGCGTTTGTTTAATGTATTCGTAATTTAGTTAATATTCCCTGAGTCTCTTGCTCAACCCTTTGCTACTGCCGGCACACATACTAAGAAACTCCAAGTATAGCCTCATATATGTTATTCATAGGGTAGTAAGTCATGGAGTGTTAGCAAAGAAGCTGAGGTGCGATCTGATTCGAGGTCTCAACCCCTCATCTAGATCTGTCTTAGTGTAATTAGCCAAAACTCTGGATTTTGTTGTGTGAATGTACAAATCTGACAATTATAATATAAACTTTGTGAATCCAGCAACCTGGGTTCACATACAAAACATTGAAAGACTATGGGATTCTGCAAAATGGAAAAATAAGCAGTAGTGAGGGACATCAAGGCAACACTGAATTTATGGGTTATGCAGATTGCATAAAAAATAACAATGTGCTCATTTGTATACTGAATGATATAAAAAAAAATTTCTGCAAGGATGAAAAGTTAATAAAAGTCTTGTAATTTATATTTTTTTATTTTTGTGAATTTTTTGGGTTTTTTATTTTGTTTAGTTTTTTTAAAAAATATATTCATTTATTAGCATTTCTGTGGAAAAATCCCATTCAGCCAATAGATTGCACAATCATGTTTTCAGTAAAACTCCATTTTGGGGAAGAAAATTTTCAGTTGAGATCTCCATTTTGTGTCAAAAATGTAAATGCCAAATTGCTTGTTTGAACACAAAAATTCCTGTTATATATCAGATAGTAAGTAGCGTATGTGTATATTTTGCTTTTTTGTAAATAATATTTAAAAAATAATTTAGTGATTGTTTTGTCCATATTTAAAGTAACATTTTAGTACTAGAATAATAGTATTTCATATTTTACATATTTTTGGGCCGAGAAAATGTATTTTTTAAGATCGGCTTTTTTTTTTTTTGTGAAATTCATATTTTTAGTTTTGTTATAAATTTTACAGTATGAAAGTCGTATATATTTTTCTGGATGGCAAATCAAAATTTTTTAAAAAATGTTCTTTTGTTAATATTGATTTACTATTATTATAAATTTTAAACTTTTTCATGTGTATATATTTGTATATGGCAAATAAATGTATATTTTTTAAAATATTCTTTTTAATGTAGATTTCTTGCTCAAATTCATATATCTTTACTATTCTTATAAATTTAAATTCCATTTCATTTACTATTGTTATACATTTTATACTTTTTCATGTGAAAGTTGTATATAATTCTGCTCTGTATAGTTGTGTGGAAGTGGTAGTTTTAATCCTATGACACAAAGCATGTATTAGACATGTTACGCCATTTCACATATTCAACCTGCTGATAACTTTGTAAATCTTGTGAAAATATCATGTAGAAGATCCATGAACACATTACTTTTTTTGCAAATCTTGTGAAAAATATTGTGTACAAGATCCGTGTACACATTATTTTGCTCAAATCACAAAATTATAATGTTATCAACAGATTGATATGAATGTGAAAAGGTCTAGCATATCTAACACATGCTCCATGTTGCAGGACTAATACTCAAGTACCAAAAAATGTTTAATCCATCTCTTTGCTATTTCATTCTGTGATCTACAATCTGTTTTATTGCGTCTTTGATGATTAGTAAAGCAATGGATTCATAAGAAAGTACTTGTCAGAACATATTTATAGAAATCTTTCTTTCAAGCACATAAACATATTTTATTTAATATTACATTTTTTTATCAAAATAATTCTATAATTAACTTCATACAACAAGTCACCATTTATACTAGGATTTGATCAATATATTTATAATTATTAATTTTTGGCTTTCATTTTTTATCTCTTGCAACTCTGAAAGATTATTTACAAAAGGATCTAATAATTCCAAATGATCGATATAATTGTGACTTATTTTTATTCTCATTTTACTTTAAAAAATATTTATTATAAAATTTCCACAAAGACTTTATTACAATAGAATCATTTTCTCTTACAACAGTATTATTGTTAATCTTAAATCACCATGGAATTTAATCATTGTTGCATAAATATTCTTTATAATGTAAAAATGCTTTGGATCTAAGACACGAAAGTCCTAAGCTTTAATTGTAGCATAAAATACTTAGAATCAAATACTAGCTCTTACCTATTAGTCTTTTATAATTTGCTTAAATCTTGGTTATAATCTACTGTGTTATAAATCAATTATGCTCTTTTAATTTACTGGAGTCTAAATTTTTTAAAATTATAATTTATTGTAATAAATTTCAGTAATTACTGTATAGATCTGATAGAACTGTAATTCCTTATGTTTTCTTTTTCACTTTTCTTAAATATCATTATTTTATTTTCCCAATCATCTGGAATATTCTCGTAATTTTGACATTTTTGTGTAATTAAAGAGTCTATAGATTCCTGTATTTTTTGTTTTTCATATATTTAATGGCATGTTTTACTTATTCATTTACAACATGTATCAATAAAAATTGTTATTATTATTATATGAAATGGATTACATGTTCTTTGATATTATCTAATTCTATCCATTTTATGATAGCACTTATGCCATGTTTTCATTATATTGGTAAAATAATATTATTACCAACACTAAGATGATATTAAAAACACTTTTATTCCCTTTTATAAACTATCCTCTTATTCAGGAAGTTTTAATAAATTATTTATGTATTCCTTTTCTGCTTATGATGAAATATTTTAATTTATTGTTGAATCACAACTTTTTATATTAATATCTCATTAATCCCTCTATGCCGAATCTGTACTTTGAAGTCATAAGT
Organism: Epiperipatus broadwayi; assembly: GCA_028023455.1. Lineage (NCBI taxonomy): Eukaryota > Metazoa > Onychophora > Udeonychophora > Euonychophora > Peripatidae > Epiperipatus > Epiperipatus broadwayi. Next base: position 1,303,746 of record JAQFVV010012488.1, on the reverse strand, counting down.
ATTTTCATTTGATACTTCCATGACTATTTGATTTTTGATTTTTTTCTTAAAAAAAAATATTTTTTTTTTAATGGTGTACAGTTTTTCATATTCTAAAAATTCCATTCAAAGTTTTTGTCCTCTTCACTACTGAATTTTGATTTATCAAAAGATTTTATATTCTAATATTAAAAACTTCAATAACAACAATCTAAAAATATTATTCAACAAACTTATTGACATCTGTACTCTTTTCCAAATTAAGAACCTTACGTATTTTCAGATAATTTTGAATGATTTTGTCCGATATGTTATCAATATTTCAATCTTTAAAAAAATGTAAATTATATTTTTCAGATCAATTGTTTCATGTTTCATTCTAATTTAACAAAGTCAATAGTATCCCATTGTAAGTTCCAAATATATAATCATTACTGAATGAGTAGTTTAGAACTCAAACCTATAGATTTATATCATTTTTTGGTTAAGCTATTTTGATCTACAGATTTTTTGTCAATAATAGTACCATGCCCTTAAATCAAAGCATGACTACAATAACATACTCCACAAACAATATTATCAACCATAAATATCAAACACAAACAGCAATCAACACACCCTATTCAAATGATATCAATCAAAAATTATCAGGTTTTTGAGAAGAAAAGTTTGTGTTTTCTTGTTCACAAACCTAGTAAACTCATTATGTTTTTTCATATGTCATAGCATCGGCCGGGAGGCAAACCCACAAACATCTACAACCAACTACTTGCTTGCAAGGTGGCTGCAATGACCTCTCAGCTAACAACGCTTGACTAAACTCATCATGTTGACCATGCATAACAGTAAACACTACATTAATTTACTATGAAATATTCAAATAATAATAGCACAATAATAAAATGTATGGAGTGAACAAAGAAATTTGTTCTCACGATTTTTTTTAAGGTCTAAGAGAAAAATTAAAGGATTTCCTTATAACCAAGAAAAAATTTTTTGCGGACATAAATATACATAAATTAATATCACCATTTTAATCTGCGTTATTTCTTCAGTGATCATATGAACTCTTGTTTGTTTTATAGTATCATTAAAATTTATATTCTTAGCAATTTGATTGGAACATAAACAGGACTTTATATTATAATGGTTGAATATGACCAAACAGTCAAATTAAAAACAAACAATAACAAAAATGTATTTTTCTTTAATTAATAATAAGAAATAATCAAATGATTTTATTGATCTGGAGTTTCTAAGAAGTATTAATAATAAAAATGTAAGTAAAATTAGTAACAATAATAATTTAAATTAAAATTTTAAATAATTTTTTTTCACAAATAATAACTCTTCATCTAAACATTATAATATATAATAAAGACAGCCAAATATTTGATGATCACAATTTATTCTTAGTTGGTATGTCACCATTATATAACATTTAGTTACAGCAAGCATTCACAGGAGTTATAGCAATATTTCCTTAAAAGCAAATACAAGTTTGTACATATGTTAAAAATTCTAATAGAAGGCAAGTACATATCAAAAATCGTATGACTAAGCATTGTTAGTTAGGATTTGGTATTGTTTGTCACTATTAACATCTCAATATCTACAATTATGTTTTTTAGATCATTAAAGTGGATAAAATGATTGTATAATAGCCATAATGTTATATATAATCTTGCTTGTTTCACTATTACATTTATTATTTATATATTTCAATTATTTTAAATGATTTGGTTTTCAATCAAGGAACTATAATTAAAAGTGATGCCATTGATTGGATTATGAACACAACTTGGTTGAGAGCCAATTTCAAATGATTAGTTTATATATATATTATGACAAGAACTAAAACTTGAATCCCTTCAGAAGTTAAATATTGTACTGATTTCAGGTACAAAATTTACATTTTGTTTTAATTGAATCAGTCTGTCAACTTTATTAGAAAAAAATTAATTACACACTAATTAAAGATAGTCTGAATAGAATGGAATTTTTTTTTGTAGTAGTTTTTTTCTTTTTTGGTGCAAGACTGAAATGAAGATAAGCAGGGAATACTGACCATCTGCATAATGAGTCAGCATTTTCTTTTGTAAAAAAGACTTATAAGAAGAAAAGTTTGGATTTGAATAGTTATATCCTGAGACTGGTGATCTCAACTGCTCGTGTTGTTTTAAAAATAAACATTAAAAGTAAAACCTTAAGCAATCCTGAGCATTGGAAAAAGTTTAACCGGGGTGGTTGATCAGAAACAGAAAGAATTGAAATGTTATCTGTGTGCTACAAAGAATATCATGAATGAAATGTGCAATTTAAGTACACAATAAAAAAAACTATGAAGTAGAGATCACCTGTACTAGACTCGTCATCCACAATAATTATGTAATTGTGTTGTTTTTATTGGCATCTGTCAGCAGCAGTATCATTGGTTTGTTAAACATCCCCCATAAAAGAAAAGACATTTATATATGGATTGCCTGCACCTGAAAGTTCGATGAGAATACAACAGAACAGGGGTGTTCAACAAGTCAATCGTGATCCACCGGTCGATCACAAAGCCAATTTTGATCAATCATGAGGTCAATCTGGCAAGAGCTGTCGGGTAACGAGTGAAACAAATGAAGTCAAGATTTTCAAGTTTTTTTATTTTTGTTCTTTTTTTTTTTTTTCAATTCTAGATAGGTGAAGTCCACTATATTTTTAATCTTGACTTAATGTAGCTAATTTGAATTAATAAATATTGTTAATAATTACTCATGTTGCTTTAATTCCCTGGACATGAGTTTTTTGGCCCGTTAATTATTTTTTACTAGATAGATATATAAAAATAGTATGTATTTCACACCTATCTCCAATTAGACTACACCTATGACAACAAGTCAATCGCAACACATTTTTAAAATAAAAAGTAATCTTATGAACACAAAAGTTGGATATGGATTGCCTGTACTTGAAAGTTCAATGAGAATACAACAGAAGACAAGATAGACTTTAAATTTACACATGTCAGTAAGCTTGCTTATTTTATTATTATATTCCGGGAACTAAGGTAAACAATTTGTTTATTTTTTATTTCAATTGTTATTTTTTTTAATGTTTTTGTAGTATTAATTTTATGACCAATTATGAACTTTTGACTTATTTTTTTTGTTTCTTATTAATGGATGTGAAAAGACACATCCATATATGTGAATGTATAAAATGATTCACAAACACGATGTCTAAATGTGAAAGCAAAATGAACAAAGGGAAGGGATGTATAATTAATTAAATTTAGATTTAACCTATAGCCAAGTAATGCCAAAAGGAACCATATGGTATTAATGATATAGATAGCTTTTCTTATTTTGTATTATGGTATTATTAGTATTTTTTTTTTGTATTCTTATTATTCATATTTGGTAGAGGGAAATTTATAATATATTATGGGGAAAAGAATCAATTTTATGATCTATTATTATTATTTCACTTGTCTAACTATTTTTAAAATTACCTAGATAGTGGCTAATTATTTCATTATATTATTTATAAGAAAAAAAAAGTAAATATTAAATCAATCTGTCTATTTCTAATGAAGTCTACATACCATTACCCCTGAGAATTATTATTTTTACATAGATAATGCTGAGCTAGTGTAGGAGATAGTCTATTTGTACTTTATATATCCTTTTTCATTGCATAAGAATTGGGGCTTAAGGCTGATGATCAATATCAGTGCTTATATTATAATATGCCTTGAGGGAGTCGAAGCATGAACTTAGGTTCCGCATAATATTAGTTATATGTAAGTTGGCTGAGAAATATAATTAAAAATAACATTAGTTCAGTCATCTTCATTAAATAAAATTGAGAAATAATGGGATATTATTATATAAATAGACTAGTCTTGTCATTCAGCATATGAGGTTCTAATAATTTACCCAATCTCTGATATTAAATTACTCTCAACATGGTAATAATAAGTACAATATATATATATTAAAGATTTATAGGTTGCAAGAAAGTTCAATTTCCTGAAACTTGCAGCCATATTATAAATAAACAAGCAAATTGCTAATTACTAATCAGTAAATATTTATTTAGTTATTCTTAGCCAAAAAAAAAAAGCATTAACTTGCATACCATAATGTAATTAGCTTGATATTCATAAAGCTATTAATTTTATGTTTTTAGGAAAAAAATATAGTAAAACAATTTAATCATAATAGAATAAATTAAAAGTATATTTAACAATGAGCTTTTCAACTTCTGAAAATATTAAATATATATCTCAAGTTCAAAAATTTTTCCTAATTAAAAGATCTAAAGATTTAAAATATTTGAAAATATTTACAAAAAATTATTTAAATACCTTGCAACATAACCTGACCAAAGTTTGATTAGTAAAACATCATTAACAAAATACCAAATGGATAGAAAATGATTAGATATTAAAACTGAATAACATCTTTGGTCAAATATTTCTAGCAAAGATATTCTGTGCTCATTAAAGAGTTAAAAACAAAACCATCCAGTTTAAAGAAGGTAACTTATGCCCTTTTCTGATGCTCAAATCCAGAGCAAAAGAAATTAATAATAGTTAGCATTGCCACCATCCTTTCATTATTTAACAAGAATTACTCCAAATACACTTTTTATGCTTTCTCAAAAAAGTTTCATATGAAGCAGAATTAATAGGGTTGCAGTTTGAAGCCTTCCCATTGTATATAAGATGAGAAAATCTATCAGAAAAATTTTAGTAGTCACAATGTGTTAAAATAAAAAAATCGATCTTTCCTAACCAAAGATAAAGATGAATAAAGGCCACTGTGGTTATCTTTACTTAATAATATCAAATTTGGGAATAAAGATAGTGAGACAAGTCTATTATTATTTCAAAATGTCCTATTTTCTATTACAAAGCTCTTTTGAAACTCTTCTTACTGAATTAAAAATGAAAGCTTTCCTCCTTTAAAAGTCAATTAACGTTATATGTTTGATATTCATGTTTTTCTTATGGACCCATTCAACATAGTTTGCCACCTGGAGAAGGGATTAAATTTGTTTATAAAAGGAATAATAATCAATGACAGTAATAACTTTAATATTTTTTTATTTCATTTTCTTATTAAATAAAATTAATAAATACTACAAGATTAATACAAATAGAGAATTTTAATAATGAATAAGATATAATTAATAAAATAGTAATATAAAGATGAGATAAAAAAGAAGACAAAAAATAAAGTTTCAATGAGCAAAGTCTTTTATTAAATTATTAACACTAAACATTTAAAAAATAAATCAATATAAGTTCAAAAACTTAGATAATTATGCAATAGGAAAAGTGACTCTTGATAATTACTCATGTGGGCATCCTATTTATTGCTTGCATTCCCTTAAGTTTAACATCTCAACATTAGAGCTACATCATAGTTTTTAATTGATATTATTCATATGTATAAATAAGTGAAATGGAAACTTTTGATACAAAATTGTCAAAGCATTTTTTTAAATACTTGAAAGAATGCACTACTTCTTCAAGGAGGTCAGTTATCAAATTTTCAATCAAGTTCTTTTTTTTTTTTTTTGGCTTCTGATATACTTAATACAATTAATCCTCTTGTAGTTAATGTTTTTATTTTTTAATGTTAATTAAATTCAATCAATATAATTTATTTCAAAGGATGGATAATATAATAAACAATTTTAAACAGCAGAAAAATACATAATTATGTATTACTAATTATCATATTTATCACATATCTTTTTTATTTCAATTTATAATGAAAATATGCCAAATAGATATAAAAAATGGTTTCCTTTAAAAAATTTTTTTTTTACAATTAATATGACATCCCATTCAGGTTCCAACTCCTCTCTCTTATCTGAAGGACTCTAGTAACAGCATCCATATATGCAACATTTGATTTTTATAATTTTCTATATCATATATATTAATAATCTTTACATTATTTATTACAAATACATGCTTTCAAATGATAGTCATTCTAAATATTAATATTTTCAAAATAAGAAAACAAAGTATAAAATGGTATATAACGATAATGCTTTTTATTATTGGACTGATTCTTCTCTATTCATAAAAATTGAAAAATGAAATATTTTTTATTTGATTTCCATTTTAAAAATGAAAACATATTTTAGTTGAGATACCATAAAAGAATGAAAATATGTCTTAAAATTCAAAATTAAATGTATCATAATTAAAATTTTACAATCATTTATTTGCTGGTGTTTATGAAAGTCATTGTAACTATGTTTTCTTAAACAAATATTTTCAAATAAATAATTTACAAATACATTGAATAAATGAGCTTAAATATAATTTTTCTTTTCAAAATACTAAAACAAAATACGCAATCAAAATTGCCTTTAGGCCAAATAGACTGTCAATCAGATATTGTGGCCTTAGTTGAAATTTAAATAAGGCATTTGGGCTTCCTTTCACATGCAAATTTAGTTATATTTGTATGAGAATTTGCATGATACTAACATCTTTAGATTTTTAAAAAAATGAATCATTTTAATAACGATTTCTAAGCAACAAAAAAAAAATTGCATATGGTAAATGAACATTATAGATATCCACAAAATAGTGATAGCTGTACCATTATAATGTCACCCAAAATAAAACAAATTTATGAGAAAATCGATTTTGTTGGAATTCAATATTTAATTTCCAAGTCTTGTACATGGATACACAATTCCATTATAAAACATTAATCACTTTAAAAGAACTATATGCTGCTGGAAATATAATCACATGTCAAATATAAATATTGCAATTATTCCATTCTTTTTTTTTTCTAACTAAAATCTATTTTTAAAAGTTTAGAAGTATTGCAAACTTTATGGTCACTGATTTGAAGATAAGTAACTTCTCATTCTCTTAAGGTTTACATTTGTTAAAAATATTGTAACAAGTTTCAAACTATGTTTTTGGGAAAAAAATCAAATGTAAACATGAAATTGATATCAATCAGGTCTATTAATTTGCAAGTATTTTCTTTAATATGTTTCTAAAATTTGTATATATACATATTAATTCATTTACTGAATGGTGTTTACTGTTGTGTGAAGGGGTGCGTAAAGTAATGATTAAAAATAACCATTGAAATAACTCACTGCAAGGCAAAAGCCTTTCCTACAGCCCCCACAAAAATAGTGTAGAAAAACATATTATTTATTAGCAAATCAACTATAAAAAATGAAGTTTGGAATTTTTCATTCTTGTTTAATTCTCTAACAAGGATAGCTAAAATATTCTTTTACCTACCAATATTAAATGACAACTAGGTTCCCTATGAGTCAACAATTTGAAAAAAAGGTTTGATTAGACACCAAAAAATTTTCATGTTTTACCAGGCTTGAATTTGAACCTAAATCATGGTAGATAGATGGGTATGGGATTCAAGATTAAGTAAAAAAGTCAGTCATATATGGAAATTACCAAATTAAGATTTTAGCACTACGATTTGGATTGTAAATTTTAAAAATTCACCCCCTCTTCAATTTTAATAAATCACAACACAAAGTGTACATGTGAAAAATTTGTTCAAGTTTTTTTAGTATACAATACTGTATATACATTTTTTAAAATTGGCTTTAATAACAGTAATTTATTTAATATTACTCTGACCTAATTAGACATCCATGTATGTTTAAATAGCATAATAGAAATAAAGGTGGCTAATAGAATGGCTCCCAAATGATGACTGGAATTTAGTTCAAAAAATGTAGTTCGCACTATTGATCTAGTATCCATAGATTGCTTATAATTACATGAATTAAAGTGATAAAGTAAATCTAAGCTAAAAGAATCATGTGAATCATATATTTTTAGAAAAACAAGATGGCTTTTAATTTATTCGATTATATTATAAATTTATCTTTAGCTCAATATTTTTTTCCTATTCAAGATATGTCACAGCCACGTTTATATGAAACAAATCATACAATAAAATTATTTTTGAACTAAATTAAGATTTACTGAGAGAGTGCCATTGTGATAATAAATGTTATTAGTTAACTTAATGTATGCATGTGCAAGATGTTTCTGAGTAGCAGACATCTTTGTCACATTTTGGAAGGCTTAGTATTAATTTTATTAATTACTTGCTTATGATACTTTTAAAAATGAAAATACTTTACGTGCTTTTATTTTTAAAATTCAGAAAAACGAAGTTAAAAATCTAATGCAGGATTAAGATAGAAATAATTTCCAAGTTAGAATTTGGAAGTTTGTGAAATGGAACTGCTACGATTTGTGACTATTATTTTTATTTGGGTAGTAGTTTATTCTTTTAAAAGTTCGATTTTAATTTTCACTAAATTCAAACTTTCAAATTTATATATATATATAAAGCCATGTTTACAACACATATAATAATTTCATATATAGTTCAACGGTTATATTTTTGATTTTGTATTTCATTTAGTTTAAATCACTGTATTGGATTATAACTTTGCTCTAAGCTAAAGGCCTGAAATGGATTATCTCTAAATTCATGTATTTCAAGAATGAATGGATTAATTAAGGGATGAGTTTTTGGAATCAGTTATATACATAGTATGAAATTACAATGCATATTTTTGAAAAATAATTTTAAAAATATTGTCAAGGTCATACACCAAGATTGTCTGAATATAACGAAGCACACTTTTTCAACATTATTATACTTTAACAACATATAAATCTAATGATAATGCAATTCAGATCAGTTTAATATAATTTTTTTTATTATTATTAGTCTAAGTGTGAAATATCCTATTGGATCAAAATTAATCTATCACTTTTAGACTTCAACCATCACAAAATCTTCTGAGCAATAAACTATCGGGTTTTATTTTTACAATGAAGTATTAATTCAATCATAATTTTTAATTATTGCACAATATTTCTTCAAGAATGATACATAAATTCTATCAGTTTGTCATGAGAGTAGTGATGGTTCCTTGAAGAATCCTGTCACTTTGATGCTCAACTAACAACTAAAAAACAAATTATTTTATTCCAATGATAGTATGTTACACCCCCAAAATAATATGTAAAAAGACTTTGCTCACAGCTAATTCCACATTAAAATATATCAGAAGAAACAAAGAAAAATAATACTAATAAACTGCTACAATACAGAAAGAGCTGCATGTCAGCAAGCAAGATGCAGGAAACAGAGCGAGAGTGAAACAAAAGGCACCAGGGGCACATACTTACTGTAAGACAACTGATTTCTTTAGAAAAGGCACCAATTTCTTGAACGGTTCTCTCCTCTTTCTGTGAAAAATAAAACTAAGCCTTAATTAAACAAAGCTCAGAAGTGCTATGGAGTTCAGAAATTTTGGTGGGAATGAGAATAAGTTTGTCAGAATTGTAAGAGAATTACAATTTTTTCACTATAATATAAAAAGTCATAAGGAGATTAAAAAAATAGAAATAAAAAAATTATTGAAAAATATAAATTTGCATTAAAACGTATATTAGTACTTTATTATAAACAAACCTAGTCATGCACAGACTCACATCCACACACACACATTCAGACAAAATAAAAATTTCCCAAACTATTATTTTTTAAAAGAGAAAGGAGGGAAAAGGTAGAAATTGTACAAGAAGTCATTATAAAACACATACAAAGAATATTATATAAAAAATATATAAACCAAAATAAATAAAATATTAGAAGAGAATGGAATAGAATCATTTACTGAAATAAATAATAAGAATTGCTATTCTAATTTTCTTATATTATTTTTAATGATTTACAATTTAATTTAAATTCTGATTGCAAACACTTTAATTTAAATAACAACTAAACATTAAAGTGTTTTGATTTTATGATCAAATGCAAATTTAGTGAAATTGGGTTCATAAAAAAGAACCATTTCCTTTGATTATAGAAATAAAGTACACCCTTATCCTGCTTTAGAGAGGATAACTGGTTCCCCCAAACACAAAAAGCAAGGGATTATAAAGGTTTTCTATGGGGAAAAAATACCACTTTCTTACAAATAACAACTATACCATAAACTATTAATATTGTATTAACAAACATTTTAACCTAGTTTTATATATATAGTAGTTAACCCCCTCCCCAAATACAATACATGCATGCACTTAAAATATGTATGTATGCAAAATAATGCAACTTAAATATATGTAAAAAATAAAAAAAAACATTTAGCTTAAAGTTGTTCTTCCTTATAATCCAACCATTCAGCACTCATTACCATCCAGTTTTCTGAGTCATTAGTTGTTCAATCTAAGAGTCTAATGTTGTCTTTTAAATCCTTTGATGATCTTGGTTTTCTTGAAAGAGTACACCAGATATTGATTGCTAAGGATCTCCAGAGAAAAAGTTTAAAATAATTGGTTGACTTGTTTTTTTAATTTTCTCTTCATACAATATATAAATAAGGTTTCATCTATTGACTTAAGGCATTTTTAGATTTGATGACAGGGTTCAAATCAGAGTCAAATCCTTTGAAAGTGTTATTCATGGCTTTTTGATATGAAATCAGTTCTTTGAGTTTTTTAATATCCAGGTTTTCTTGTTGATTTTATTTTCTTCATGCAGTTGCATTAATTCCTGATCAGTTAATTCTTCCATGTGTGATTTCTTCAATTTTGTCATCATTAATTTCTTATAAACGTTTTGATCCAAAGTAGTGTCCAAATGCTATATAACTTGCTGAAGTTAGTATATCTTGAAGATGATGATGATTCTTTGATCCATAGATTGGAGAAATGATATGGTGTTAATAGTAATAGTTGCTGTTATAATTCCAATTGAAAACATATGGAGCTGTAAACTTGGATTTGTTTTTTCAATATCATTAATAATAATAATAAAAAGTTTCACTGTGCAAATATACAGAAAAGATCGATTGAGAAAGGGAAAGGAAGCTCATAGGTGACAATTTTTGTATTTTTCTACAAAATTGTTAATCATTACACTGAAAAAAAAATCACATACTAAAAGTTCATTTTTTTGTAATTCATAGTTTTATATTTTTATGTGAAATTATTTAGAATTAAAAAAAGCAATGTTTAATAATATCTCACTTAATTGTACTGTTGTGACTACAAAAACTTGTTAATTATTAACAGTGTAAGAATAGCCAAATTATAAAACTGAACATTACCAAATTCTAGTAGTGCTGCTAATTAAAAAAAAAAAAACAAATTAAAAAATGCATCTCATGCATTGCGTTTTCATATTTAATTAGAGGGGATTCAAGCCCCCTTCAGTCATCCAAGCAATCTTATACAACAGTTACACATGATTACATAGCAAATCTTTAAACTTTAATGGACAAGCTTTAATCTTCTCTACTCTCCAGCCATCCATATCATTAAAAATCTGATAGCATATTTAAAGCACATGGACATGACAACTGTAACGAGCACAGACGTTCGTTACATTGTTTTTTTATTTATTTATTAAACATGAAAGTAAATTAAAAAGTTCGCATTTAAAAATTTTCTTTAAGAATTAAAAATTGAAATTAAAGATCATCTTAAACTCTTATATATTAAATCGCACAGATAATGAAAAATTATTAAAATAAAACTTTATTAAAGAAAAAGTATTTTAAAACTAAATTTTAAAAAGATTTGGAAATAAAATTATATCTTTAAATTTATCTTTAAATATATCTTTGATTTGGAAAACAGGTTAATTAATCAGAAATAGAAATGATAAATTTAATTAGTCAAATGTAAACCAGCCTTGGGCATTTAAATGGATAAAACATCGGTCAGATAGGGGAACAATAGAAACAAATAGCCAATGAAAGAAATCCATCGGGTAATCGGACCTCAGCGAAAGGATCATCACATCGATGACATAATGCCAAGTCAATCCTTCGAATACGTATAAAAGGAAAATTTGGAAATTATTAATCAGTGAGTTATTATGATTATTATGATGTGACAGATAGATGTTAGTGCGGAGGTGCGGGAGAAGAGATTGAAGGACACACGTTCAATCCCTTCAGTTGTTATAAAATGGAAAAATGAAACATCGCTTTTCTTATATTCAGAGGACCACAGGATCATCGGGAAATTTAACGCTGGATTTCAAACGGCAAGCAATTGTAAAAGATGAACATTTCTAAAACCGTAAGAACTTTCTAAGATATAACAACAATATTAATTTGAAAACACTAAGAACTTTACAATTAATGAACATTAAATTAAAAACTTTTCGTATTTAAAATAATTGCATTAGTCTCCTATCTGACTAAAGTAGTTAAAATGTTATTTGATGTATTTTTTATTTATTTGTGTAAAATCATTTCCATTTATTTAATTTTGTTCTTTAAGTTTATTTATGATTTCTGTTTTCCGATAAATTAAAATATATCAATGTTAAACTTAAGTCGGGCGTGAATGGCTGTATAGATTTGTAAAGTTATATTAGGGGAGGGTAATCTTAGGTTATTTGTTTCGTGGTTAAATTGGGTCAATGGATTGGATATATTGGTGTGATTAGTAGATGTAATATTGATTCGCTATGGGCAGAATCGCTTCATACGCCGCACACTTCCGTTTGCCTATGGAAGGAATTATAAGTCGGATACCGCAGTTCCTTTCTATGGAGTTTTTTGTTTTATTGCTCTTCTTTGCAGATAGATGTAATATTCCTATCTCATGAGAAGCAATTTCTTCTCTTAACTTTTTGTGCTGCCGTATTTTATTACATTGAATACATCGATATATCAGATGAATTGATGCCGGTTTGACTACGAATTTTAACCTAAGGTTAAATAGGGATAGAATGTTTATTTTCAAAAGCAAATCTATGTGGTCTATTCATACTTGACCCTAAATAAAAATGCATTAAATTTAAGTTGTTTATAGACGCTTGCATGGATTGTTTATCGGTTAACTATGTTTTGGGCTTTCATATTTGATCAAAATATATAGACATTCGATAAATAATGATACCTTACGGTGAGTATCAAAAATGTATTTATTCGGATGTCTTTTAAGTTATTGGTGACAATGCAAGTATCTTATGGTGAATACTATTGGGTTACATATAAATTTCCCTCCGCAATTGTCAGTAATCAATAATTTTGTATTTTGATCGTTTATGTTTATTTTGAAATGTTTTTGACCGTGGAATCTATGTAACCGATCTATATTCAACATTATAAACAAGCTTTCATAAATTTATCTGTGCGAACTTAATTAAAAATGTAAAATTAGAATATAATAGTAATTAAAAATGTAAATTAAAATCAAAAGTCAAAGTTAAAAATAATGTTAAATGTTAAAATGTAAAACTAATACTAAAATAATTTTAAATCTTATATATATGTGACATAAATAAATGTTTGTATGTTAATTACTGGCAGTGGCTTATTTTATTCCTTTTTTATATATACTCTTAGATTATCTTATTAAATCTCTGCTATTCCACTGAGCTAGTGACATGGGCTAACGACCGGAATCAAAATTTAAAAAAAAAAAAAAAAAAATTTTTTTTTTTTTGACTTACGTATCTGCCTACTTTATAAATTTTTCTAGGTTCAAATGCCTAGATGGCGCCCTGTAGTGCAGTTTACGGTAAGCTCCCATTCCCTGGATCATTACAACTGGCGAACCAACTCGGGCCGATCTTCAATAAACCACATATACCCTGAGCAAATTTTATCAAAATGAAATATTTTTATCTGTTTACATATAGTCGTATACTTTAAATCTTATAAAAGCACTGCCAGAAAGAAATAGCACATATATTAAAAACCAACGGAAAGATATAAATAATTTTAAACTGTATTTTGTTAAAAAGAAAGTCAAAAGGTTGCAATTGATATGTTTTTTTTGTTGATATATATTATGCTTTTATGTGTATAGGTGCGCACAGCCACGTAAGTTTATGATCGAAATGTGGTACCTTACGATGAGTACCGTTGGGAATTTACTTCAGTGTAATCCTATTTAAGCATTTTAATCAGTCATAAATAAGTTGATGGTATTTATAATTGTGCTGCAAATATACACGCATAAACCCATTATCTTTCAAAATATATTTACTTCAATGCAACCTTCCTAAATAATTTAAATAATTTGCTTGTCATGCCGTGAGTAAAAATAAAATGTATAAAATAAAATAGAATTCTCGGGAGGAGGAGGCGTAGACGTAAATGGTCCTTAGGAAAGCGATAGTAAACATGTTTTTTTATATATAGTCTTTATACTAACCGAATGTTTGTAAATTTTGTTAGTCGTGTACCGTAATTACTAACCCTAAGTAAAATTTTTTTTTTTTTTTGATCATTTTTTTTTAAGCAACTTTACTGATATGTAACGAGCACAGACGTTCGTTACATTGTTTTTTTTTTTTTATTTATTAAACATGAAAGTAAATTAAAAAGTTCGCATTTAAAAATTTTCTTTAAGAATTAAAAATTGAAATTAAATATCATCTTAGGCTCTTATATATTAATTAAATCGCACAGATAATGAAAAATTATTAAAATAAAACTTTATTAAAGAAAAAGTATTTTAAAACTAAATTTTAAAAAGATTTGGAGATAAAATTATATCTTTAAATTTATCTTTAAATATATCTTTGATTTGGAAAACAGGTTAATTAATCAGAAATGGAAATGATAAATGTTAATTAGTTAAATGTAAACCAGCCTTGGGCATTTAAATGTAAAAACATCGGTCAGATAGGAAAACAATAGAAACAAATAGCCAATGAAAGAAATCCATCGGGAAATCGGACCTCAGCGAAAGGATCATCACATCGATGACATAATGCCAAGTCAATCCTTCGAATACGTATAAAAGGAAAATTTGGAAATTATTAATTAGTGAGTTATTATGATTATTACGATGTGACAGATAGATGTTAGTGCGGAGGTGCGGGAGAAGAGATTGAAGGACGCACGTTCAATCCCTTCAGTTGTTATAAAATGGAAAAATGAAACATCGCTTTTCTTATATTCAGAGGACCACAGGATCATCGGGAAATTTAACGCTGGATTTCAAACGGCAAGCAACTGTAAAAGATGAACTGTTCTAAAACCGTAAGAACTTTCTAATATTTTTTAACTAACTTTACAATTAATGAACATTAAATTAAAAACTTTTCGTATTTAAAATAATTGCATTAGTTTCCTATCTGACTAAAGTAGTTAAAATGTTATTTGATGTATTTTTTATTTATTTGTGTAAAATCATTTCCATTTATTTAATTTTGTTCTTTAAGTTTATTTATGATTTCTGTTTTCCGATAAATTAAAATATATCAATGTTAAACTTAAGTCGGGCGTGAATGGCTGTATAGATTTGTAAAGTTATATTAGGGGAGGGTAATCTTAGGTTATTTGTTTCGTGGTTAAATTGGGTCAATGGATTGGATATATTGGTGTGATTAGTAGATGTAATATTGATTCGCTACGGGCAGAATCGCTTCATACGCCGCACACTTCCGTTTGCCTATGGAAGGAATTATAAGTCGGATACCGCAGTTCCTTTCTATGGAGTTTTTTGTTTTAATTGCTCCTCTTTGCAGATAGATGTAATATTCCTATCTCATGAGAAGCAATTTCTTCTCTTAACTTTTTGTGCTGCCGTATTTTATTACATTGAATACATCGATATATCAGATGAATTGATGCCGGTTTGACTACGAATTTTAACCTAAGGTTAAATAGGGATAGAATGTTTATTTTCAAAAGCAAATCTATGTGGTCTATTCATACTTGACCCTAAATAAAAATGCATTAAATTTAAGTTGTTTATAGACGCTTGCATGGATTGGTTATCGGTTAAGTATGTTTTGGGTTTTCATATTTGATCAAAATATATAGACATTCGATAAATAATGATACCTTACGGTGAGTATCTAAAATGTATTTATTCGGATGTCTTTTAAGTTATTGGTGACAATGCAAGTATCTTATGGTGAATACTATTGGGTTACATATAAATTTCCCTCCGCAATTTGTCAGTAATCAATAATTTTGTATTTTGATCGTTTATGTTTATTTTGGAATGTTTTTGACCGTGGAATCTATGTAACCGATCTATAGTCAACATTATTAAAACAAGCTTTCATAAACCCATCGGTGCGAACTTAATTAAAAATGTAAACTTATAATATACTAGAAATTAAAATGTAAATTAAAATCTAAAGTCAAAGTTAAAAATAATGTTAAATGTTAAAATGTAAAACTAATTCTAAAATAATTTTAAATCTTATATATATGTGCAATAAATAAATGTTTGTATGTTAATTACTGGCAGTAGCTTATTTTATTTTTTTTTTTTAATATTGAAATATAATTAGATAAGATCTTATATTATTTAATCTCTGCTATTCCACTGAGCTAGTGACATGGGCTAACGACCGGAATCAAAATTTAAAAAAAAAAAAATTTTTTTTTTTTTACTTACGTATCTGCCTACTTTATAAATTTTTCTAGGTTCAAATGCCTAGATGGCGCCCTGTAGTGCAGTTTACGTTAAGTCACCTTCTCCGGATCGTTACACAACAAAATTGGGAAATAAGGACTTTGAACATGCCATCATCAGATTTTCAATGATATGAGTGGAAAAAATTGAAGTCTGTCCATTAAAACTTGAAGATTTGCTATCTTAATACAAAACAAGCACTGATTATATTTATGTGTGGGAGATGATGATCCGGACCAACTGATGAGTGCAGGTTCAGCATGAAATACGTATATTGGAGATCAATTATCTTTTCACATGAGGTTAAGTGTATTGGTCATATAATATGAAGTGGGTGACTGAAAGGAGCTTGAAAGTCTGAGTTTGAAATTCCCTCTAATTACAACTAGATTAAGTATATAACCTGTATTTAAGTACGCAGATTTAAACAAATAGGACTTTAATGTAATTTACAAATATACTAACTATGGCATTTTTTTGACATGAGATATCTCATTTTATTAAATGTGATAACCATTTTCTTTGAAATGACTTAGAAATTTTTTGAATAGTGCAGTAATAGTGGCAGTTGAGATACAGACTATTTAAATAAACATTAAAGTTATGAGTTATTTTCAATTTATTTGTACTGCATTTTCATCATATAAAATTTTTATTATCTTCATAATGCATGAAATCATGCTCACATTTTTTTCTTTTACAGAAATATATTCATGATAATAGTTTCAATTTGACTGAAATTAGCATTTATAAAGATTTTAGTCAAAAATTGATTGACTGAATATTTTAACTAATATATAGATACTGTACACAATTTAAAATTAAATATTAATAATGAACAACATTTAAATTTTCAATTTTTTTTGCATTTCTATATTTTTTTGCATTTGCAATCATGTCTGCCATTGTTTTGGATATCTGAAACAAATTACGAGATGTTTTAAAATCAAACAAATATAGTATTATTTTAAAGTTAGATTTCATGATTTTTAATAATATAAAGTTGATTATTAATTGTATAATACATGAAATCATTTTTTCATCAAAATAACAATACAATATCTAAATTATAAGATAATGATCATAATTTTTACTGCAAGCAAAAAACACATTCATGAGAATTTTAGTCCATAAAAATGAGTAAATACATGTATACATTCTAAATTTAATACCATCTTAATGTAGTTGTTGTACTGCATCAAAATATGATTTTGATTATTTATTATACCGAACAAAATATTCTTTTTGATTTTGTAGTGACTAACAATGAAAATCTTTACTTTGGACATGTTATTGATAAAGTATTGATTGTCTTACAAGGACACTGGATGAAAGTCAAATAAAATACTATACTATATATTAATTGTATTTCAAGTTTATAATCAAAATATTATATACAGTACTGCAATATTGTATACTTTTTATTATATCTTATGAATAAACTTTGTACTATAAAATTGCAGCATAAATGTCATTAGTTTGCTTTCGGATGACGTAGCTTTAATAAAGAAACTACCTAAGATGTCATCTGCGTTACAAAATGGCCACTAAACAAAAATTTGAATTTTTTTTTTAAAGATTGTTACAATGAATAATCAATTGTAAATCAAAGTACAAAGAAATGATGACTTACTGTGCATTCTCACATGGTGGAAAGCGGCATATAGATATATTCAAAAATTTTTTGTTTACAAAACCCCTCTTAATTTTAATTATTCATTTTTTCATTCAAAATTTATTTCATTTTAAATTCTATCTGAGTACACTTTTAAATAGAATAACAAATAAATCTATAATAATTTCTTCCTTGTCAATCCAATAACAAATTCTTCTAATCAATTGCAAACTTAATTCTAATTTTGTGATTTTCATTGTTTCTTCTTTTTAAAAATGAAGTTTTCTAATCATTTTTTAAAATTATAAATATAGATTAAATCTAGGCACACATTTCTTCAAGAAAATAGGAATATAAACAAAAAATTGAGAAATGTATGATATCAAAAATATATAAAAATAATGAATATAGTAATTTAATGACTCTTATTCACTATTTTAGTATACATTAAGTATATCTGACATATAATAATTCAAAATACTCCACATTATATTATAATAACTCACTCATTCCTCCAGTTCACACAATATATGGCTTCAGTGCTACCTGTAGTACGTTTGAGGAATAGTGATGATTTAAAAACATTAATGTATGGTAATCACTGATTGGTCAAACTTAACTAGAAGGTATTAGAGCAGAAAACTGTTCTTATTTATCATAATTTTAATATTAAGGTAAATTGCATATGTCAGAAACATCAGGATTAATATTAATTATAGTACTTAGATACATCATAACATTACTTTTTGCAATAATCATATCTATTTAAAAATCTATCAAAACTATTATAAGTAATAACAGAGTGATTTAATTGGATAGCAATTGATTCTAAGAAATAATAATGCAATTGGTTTTTAAAAAACATAAGCGAACTTTAATTAATCATTTTTTTGATATTTCTTAAATAAGATCCTAAACATAAAAAATTAAAAAAAAATTGAAAATAATTTTATATATATTTTATTATTTGAAGTTATAATATAAAGTCTGAACATCTGCAAAACCCCTAGTTTCAAGAATTTTGACTAATTACAGATTTTAAATCAAATTACATGCATGTAATACATTGTGAACTCCATTATATTATTACCTTTCTAATTTTATATATTTTTTTCTCTACAATAAAATTTGCAATTTTTATGAATGTTTTTCTAAAAAAAAAAAAAATAGGTTTTAAAATTTTTATTCTTTACTCACTTTTTTATATTTCATAGAAAAGAATAAGAGTGACTTATTTTAAACTTAAGTAAAGATTACGAATCCGATGTGCTGGTATATATATTATTTGGAGAGCTTGAAGATTTGTGAAGTATAGTTTTCTATCAGATGTAAATTATAATTTTTTCATTTTTTGTATTATGTAAAATTATATAATTTATAATGCTATAGAATAATGGTCTGTTTTGTGTGTACTATATTTATAATCTACATTTCTTTTAATGTATAGTTATGTTCTACTTTTTTACATAAATATAATAAAAAAAAATATTTTGTGGATTAAAATGGGAAGCTAAGGGGATAAAAATAAATAGAAATTATTTAAATCATCTAGATTTTGCAGATGATGTAGTTCTTTTTGCAAATAATGCTTTAGAGCTTCAGGAAACGATGCAAGAGTTATCAGATGAAAAAAGAAAATATGATTAAAGGTAAATGTTAAAAAGACTAGGGTAATAATGTTCAATGGATTTTCTCAAAAAAAGAAAATAAAAATTGATAATGATGGGTTAGAAATTAATAACTACAAATATTTTGGTCAGATTATTACTATAGATGAAATATAATGGATGACATTAATCATAGAATTAAACTTGGTTGGAGTGCTTTTGGTAGAAGTAACTTAATATTAAAAGGAAATATGCCTATATGTTTGAAAAGGAAGGTTTTTAATAAATGTACATTACCAGTTCTTATTTATGAATCTGAGATTTGGAGACTTAACAGAAGACCAATACAAAAACTTCAGACCACTTAACAAAATATGGAGAAATGCATGTTAGGATTAACAAGAGATTAAAAATGAAACACATAGTGAGAAAACAAACAGATGTTACTGACATCATTAAAAGACTTAAGAGATTGAAGTAGAGTTGGGTTGGACATATTGTTAGAAGAGATGATAATAGATGGACAGTTAAAATCTTAAAATGGATTCCAAGAGATTGTTAAAAATCTAAAAAGAGACCATGTGAGATAGATGAATGAAACAAAGAAATGTGCAGGATTGATGTGGAGATAGATTGACCTTGGAGATGTCTTCATTCTGCAGTGGATCAATAATGATTGAAAATGATGATGATATAACATTTATTTGCAAGTAATGCTTAGATAAAAAAATCTAAAGGTTGGAATCAGTATTTCATCCCTGTCCGTACCTGTATTTTATATATTACTCATCTAAACAAATTTTATTTTTTACAATCTTCTATTTTTTTATATAACAATAATATTTATTTGCAATTAAAGCTTATAAAGAAAAACCAAATTTATTCCAATCTCATAATTGATGCTGGAATCAATATTTTATATATCATCTAAATATAAGTAATTATAGATATATTTTGTAATCTATGGTTATTTTTTTTATCTACGTATGCAAGATCGTAATTGTAAATTAGTTGAAGCACACTGAAAAGGGCAAAAAGTAATATTTGATGAAAAGAGCTGTTTTGTGTATGATTATTATTATATATTATATTGTTGATTTATTTAAATTATATATAAATATTATATATTTTTTGTAAATTATGTTTGTATAATCATATTTATTTTACTATAAGTGATCCTAAAATAAACACATCTACATAGTAAAATATAATCATTTCCACAAGTGGAAAGAAAGGACAGATAATAAAGAGCATTAGTATTGACTAATCGCATGAATATATTTTATATTGCATTAAATAGGGAGGGGGGATTATTGTTTAGTTATCATTATGTGTAGAACATGATATATATATACATCATGAAAATTTTTTTTAGTCTTTCAGCCTATCATTTTTTCTCTTTGTTCTTTTATTATATATACATTTAGGAGAAGTATAGAAATATTTGAAAAAAGAAATTGCATTAACAAATATGATGTAACAATGAAATTGCCAACTATTTGGAAGTTTCTTCACACCATTTAAATCAAACAATTCAACAACCATGTGATTGATACTGATTTTTCACCCAGTTGAAAGCGTTATCTTGCCAAAACATCAATATATTTACTTTAATATTATTTTATTATACATGGTTGCTCTGAAATTTTTTTTATAAATGTCTTTTACCCATGAGAATATTCATGTCAAATATATATTTGCTATTATTTTAAAATAAGTTTTATTTATTGATAAATTACAATTTATTACAGTTTTCTTTGTTTAATACTTGAATTACAATAATTATTGTTAAATATTATTTTTATTTATTAATTACGAAGAGTTCTTTGTTTAATACTTGAATTACAATAATTATTGTTAAATATTATTTTTATTTATTAATTACGAAGAGCAGAAACCTACAAATCATTGAAGAATGATGACACAGTTGGTAAAATTGAAATGCATTAGTATAGCAAAGAAGTACTGTTTTGGAATAAAAAATTATCTTAGGTAAGTCATATTATATATCATTTTTTTAAGAATTTAAAGAGGAATGTAATAAACCAGTCAAAAGTAAGACTTTAAAATTTAATTTTTAAAATTTATAATTTGTGAACCTATTATTTTTAAAAGTGTTAAAACCTTGATTATATTTTCTCAGTTTTATTACATTCCTTGATATTTGCTCTTTATACACACATAATTTTATTATTAATGTGTTCAAACTAAAGTTATTGTATAAATTAATCTCATTCACTTTCACTAAAAATTCAATATGGTGTTCACTATGACAGTAGAAGTTGAAACAATTTAATTATCAGGACATTATCCAATGATAAGCAAAATAATTATATATATATAAAATAGTATTTGTATATTGTTTCAAATGAAAAAAAAAACTATTTGAAAATACATTACATTAATACTTTCCGAAGTTTATATCTATACTTGTATAATATAGATTAGACTAAAAAAATTGTATGAACAAAATGAATTGTAAGTTAATTACTAGCAGATAAAAGAGAAACAGATCAGTCATAAAAGAAATAAAGAGGAACTTTCCTCATGATCAGGTTTTATGATTCCTTATGAATATGGGTTTCATACTTTTAATTCTAGCTGCAAATATTTCTCTACAATTCTTTTTATCTGAAGCAAATGTAAGCCTAACATAGTGGGAATTAAAATGGAAATACATGACAAAGACATCAACAGATATTCACATTAGTGAAAAAAATTAATATACTAAAATGGTAATGATTTCATCCTGTTGCTAGAAACAAAGTCAATAGATGAATCATGAAAGATTCTTAACTGGACCCCCAAAAATTTATAAAAGATCGAAAAAAGGAAGAAATACAAAAATTAAAGAATCTAAATTAAAATTGGAGATCATTTTGCAAAGCTGAAAATGATGAATTTTGTAAGTTTCCAAGAAACAAACAAACAAAAAAATAATAATTAATACAACAATTTTAATTAATAACTTGTAAAAGATTGCATGAGGTTCACAGAAACTAGAGATTTTATCAGAGGTATACCACATAGTTTAGATGATTTTAGCAAACTTTAGTAATTATCTAAAAATGTATCATATTTATCCAATTGGGTGTATTACCATTAGAGCAAATGACAGCTATTTTAATTATGTTTACTAATAGAAATAAAATATTTCTATATAAATTGCAAATAACTTGAAACTAAGAATGCAAAAAATTTAACAGCAAAGATAAATAATAATTCTGGTTTTTAAAAGATAATTTTTAATATTAGCAGCAATTATTAAATCACAAAAATCCAATGCATAAATTCCAAGTAACTAAGAAGAAAAAATAATAGCATCATTTAAAAAAACTTATAGAATGCAAAACATTAATGTTTTCAAAAACAAAAAAAAAGATCTATTTTGAAGAGATATTATGATCAGAGGTCATAGGTGTCTTCAAATCAATGTCGAATAATCTTTCATCATGTGTTTTTGTTAGTCTCTACTGGAACATTCTTTATTGTGATAATGAAGTCTGTTGTTGGTTGTTTCTTTTTCACCATCAATTTTTGTATGATACATTTTTTCTAATCAGTTAACTATCTCATAATATGTAAACCAAACAAGAACAATTTTAATCTGATTATTTACACTAATTTATCATTTTCCTTGATATTCTCAAAAGTCTTCACCAGCTCTATAATTCAAAAGCAGTGACACCTTTTTTCCTTGACTGTCCAACTTTCATATCCACAAAAAGTTTCAGCAGAAATATTGTATTGATTTCAAAGGTATTAAAATTTACAAAAGTTATGTTGATGATGCTTTTAGTTGTGGACATGAAAATGATATAAAATTGTCTTGTGGATGAGTTAAATAAATGGTTTGAAATAAACTGTTGGAAAAGAACAGAATAAAGCTATTAAATATCTTGATGATGGTTTATTAAGTAAAAATTGGTAATCAAACCATTGCAAGAAGGAGGTTATATATATATTGTAGATCAAAAGTCTCAGTTATGCATAAGATGGCAAATCTTAGATCTTTTTTATTTTGCAATAAGAAATGATATCATTATGAAAGAGATAAATCACAAAATATTGAAACATTTACAAAAAAGTTGATTGTAGTTGGTTATGATATTAAACAAATTTATTATATTTATGTCAATTCAAAAAGAAACATACTACTTTAAAGGAACAGAAAGTTAATGATAAAAAATAAAAAATTATTCCATATGTTTGAAATATATATGGAGATTTATATAATGTTTCATTTTATTTTTCACTCAATGTTAATAGATTGTTAACAAAAAAGTAATCAAATTGTATGCGAATGCAAGGCTTATACATAGGTGAATCAAGGTGTTGTCTTAAGAAAAATCAATAGTTATATAAATGTGTAAAAACATAAGAGTAAAAATGATTTAATAATGGTGTATATTTTCTTTGATCATGAAAAACGTATTTGCTTTCAATTTTGATCTGGTAAATACTAAGATTCTTCATGAAAAGAAAAACCCTAATAAAAGAGAAATTAAGGAGACAATTTTGATAAACAGAATGTGCTAGTATTAAAATTCACGAATCTTCGAATACGACATGATGATTCTTAACTTAAAACAGGCAAAACTCTCCATAGTAGTGCCATGCAGTGCAATCCAGAGTAATCAATGGATGCCAATTATGAGCAAGCATAAGAAATGATGATCATGTGATGATGTTTACTTCCGCTAAATTTGAATTTAAATGCTTTTCAGTTAAAGAAGTTTAAGAAATTAGCTGAAAGTACTTCTACTGTTTATTACAGTTATTTATAAAATATATTATCACTGTTACAATTCATTACTTTTATTACAATAATTATTCTAATTCAAAAATCTTTTCTGTGAATCTTTTAAATCCTGGATCTTTGGTTGTTAAATGATACAAGGGGAAAAAAAAGAATGACTTCATTATCAATTTTTAATATTAGCTGCTGTCCTTTTCATGTTGTGGTGTAATAATCATTTCACTTTGCTCTTTATCTTTCATAATAAGTGTCTTAATATGTCGAAGAAACAGACTACAGGATTAAAAAAAAATAAAGCCACAGTAACAAAATAGACACACAAACATGTACACATGATGTGCATGAAAAATTCTCTTCTCAAAGGCAGGTGAAGTAACTAGGCAAAAAGATATGGCCAAATAATAATATTTGGAGATAACTTGCCATTATTGTCTACTTCCTTAAAATCCCTATCTATATTCCATTTTAATGAGTCCATTAGCATGACTGATATCCATAATATTGATGAAAATATCCTTAATAATTAATTATATTTCAAAAGTATTTAACACTTCATTATTTTAAAATAATGTTAGAAGTTTTGTATAAATGTGGCAGATTAATTGGTAGCTTAGCAACAATGACTGGATTTATCACTATTTTATTGATCATTGAGTGGAGCTGCTTTAATATTAAAAAAAAAGGTATTGATTTTGAGTCTAAAGATCGCCCAAAACCACCACCGACACATCTGAGTGATAAATGACATCAAATAATTCACAGGTGGTCACGATATAACTATTAGTTACAAAATGGCAATTAACATCAATAATGAAAAAATTAAAGCACAAATTTCCATACAATTATACTTGATCAAATCACATGATTAAAATATACAAAATATAAAAAATGGGAGTAACGAATAAATTTCAAAATACTAAAAGCTTATAATTTCTAAAATATGAATTTAAAATACTTAAATAGAAAAAATAAAGGTAAAAAAATAATGGACACATATTAATTAAAAAAACCACATGTTCATTAAATGTAAAATTGATCAAACCAAGTTTATAATTTTGAAATACTAAAAGTTTCTAAAACCACATATTAAAATAATATAAATATTAAATAAACATAGAAACAACTGTTAAAGCATTTAATTCTACAATTAATAATAAATTGAATTTTATCTTAACATTAGTCAAAAAAATAATTGTCTAAAGTAAAGAATATTAATTTTACAATTAATAAAAAAATTAATAAATCACATTTTTTCTTACCAAATTGAGTAATGTCGTGGGCTTAATTTCTCACATGTGTCTATTTGCTGGCAGATGGATAAAAAGAATCTAAATGAGAGAGACTTGTTCATTAAATTTCTCAAAGATGATAATGCTATGATCATGAAAAGGTTCATGGTTATCTTATTTAAAATCCAATACCTGTTTTTCATTTGAAATAATCAACAAATTTCTATAAAAATTTATCGATTATTTTAAATATAAAACAGGTATTGGATTTTAAATAAAATAAACACTAACTTTTTCACCATTGACAGGTAATGTTATCATATTTGATAAATTTAATAAATAAATCTCTCTCATTGATTCTTTTTATCTATCCGCCAGCTAATAATGATATGTAAGAAATTAAGCACACAACATCACTCGTTTTGGTAAGAAAAAATCTGATTTAGTAATTTTTTATTAATTGTAAAATATTCTTTACTTTAGACAATTATTCTTTCGACTAATATTAAGATAAAATGCAATTTATTGTTAATTCTAGAATTAATATACTTCGGCAATTGTTTCTACGTTTATTCAATATTTACATTATTTCAACATGTGGTTATAGGTCGATATTTTAATAAAATTCATATTTTAGAAGTTTTTTGTACTTCAAAATTATAAGCTTGGTTTGATCAATTTTACATTTATTGAACATATGGTTTTTTAATTAACACATGTGTCAATTATTTTTTTTCCTTTACTTTTTCCATTTAATTATTTTAGTATGATCTATTGGTTTACATTATTTCAACATGTGCTTATGGGCATATATTGTAATATAATTCATATTTTAAAAGTTATGATCTTTTAGTATTTGGAAATTATAAGCTTGATTTAATCAGACTTCTGCATCTTTTGGACGATACTTTGTATCATCAAAAACATCCTTTCCCCTCCCTGCATATTTTGGTGCTTTGTGCCATTATTATTTGTAATAACATTTGTATTTTAAAAGTTATAAATGTTTAGTATTTAGAATGTGCTCACCACCATTTTGAATTCTAAGGACTGCCCCAAAACCACTGCTGACACATCCAAATGATTCCATGTGGATTATTCAATGTCATTTATCGCATGGATTCTAAATCAGCTCCAAA
Source organism: Epiperipatus broadwayi (assembly GCA_028023455.1). Taxonomy (NCBI): domain Eukaryota; kingdom Metazoa; phylum Onychophora; class Udeonychophora; order Euonychophora; family Peripatidae; genus Epiperipatus; species Epiperipatus broadwayi. The sequence continues at coordinate 1,276,974 of JAQFVV010012488.1, read as the reverse complement.
AAATCTTTATCAGCCAGTGATGGAAAAAAAACATTTGGCAATTTTTAGTTTAAATGATTACCAGCTTGAGAAAGTAAGCAAATTTAAAGATATTTATTGTAAAGTGAATTAAATTGCACTTCATAATTTTAGTGAACCTGTAAAAAGATATATGTATACAGTTTCATGAATAAAACTTCCCCTTATTAAACAGGGAAAACTCTCTCTGCATATTGCCATTCAGTGCAAGCCAGAATAATCAATGAATGCCAGAAGGCTTATATATAAAATCCCCATCTACTGCCTACTCATCCAATATTCCCAGACTAGTTTCTGGATTGTGGCCTTCATCAGTGAGGAGCCTTGGACCTGAGAGCACTGCACCTAGATTTTAGGATCTAATGCAATCTTCCAGCAGTCACCTTTTATCTCAACTACAAAACTGAGACTTAAATTGAAACCACCATAATATTTTCAATCCACACTCATCAGCTTATATAGTCATATAGGTCTGAACTCAGTTCACTACCTATATACATTTTGGTGTCTTTGGTTCTTTAATAACCATAGCCACCACTATTCTATTAGGCAGGATTGGTTTTAAGCCAATAAACATCACATGATCACTATTTCTTATGCTTGCTCTTAACTGTTATTAAAACAGGCAGAACTCTCTATACATATTGCCACTCAGTGCAAGCATAAGAAGTGGTGATTATGTGATGTTTATTGGCTTAAAACTTCCCCTTACTCTTACTGAATAATTTCTCCTTGATTAATAAGCTAACCAATTTATTCAGATATTTATTTTTCTCATTTCTATTTACTAATTGAATGAAATCTTTTCAAAAATCTAACAACTTTTGAAAAACTGTTCTTTCCCTTGTAAAAATTCCCTTCCCCCAATTGCCAGCTGGCATAGTTTTTTTTTAAAAAAATAATTATAGCATTAAATAAAGATTAGAGCAATTAGACTAAGACAATAAAAAACAACAGACAACTCAAATTAGTTCATTAATTTGTTTTATTCTTTAAATTTTGTTGCAAATATTTATGCTATATATACATATGCATGTGTTAAATATGCATATTATATTTAGTTTACTCCCACAAATTTTCTTATTCTTGATGAAGCATGGAACCAAATGTTATGGATATATTTTGCAGATAAGAATTATTACATATATTTAAGTTTCTAGCAGAATTTTGGGCATTTTCATTTGGCAAAACTGCTAATCAAAAAATATGAAAAAGAAAACTATATTAAAGATAGTGCATAATCAAAATTACTAAAAGTACTTCCCATTTAACTAAACACTTGACCAACTTTCCATGATTACTAATAACAAATTTTTAATGAGCGAATTTCTTCAAAAAAAGTCACACCACAGATGATTTGCAGCGGATTATCCTTTAATCAACAAATGACAAAAGTTGTTTTATTTTGCCATACACATTTTATCTATTAGCTTCATACTTAAAGAAAAAAATATCTTTGTATAGCTCTGTTTACAAATTAAAAACAAAAGTGCTATTAATAATTGTTCTTTGTACTTATCACAATAGTAATCATTATTTCAAATAATATGTAAAATATATGATGTAGAATCCTATGGAAGTACTTTTTTTTTAAAAAAAAAAAGTATCCATATTTAAGTTTTACACTTGTGAATTTTTTACCAAACAATTTTAATTTTTCAAAAAAAAAATTGAAAGCAAATAAAGATACAACATAGAATGTTACAAAGTATACTTTGGTATGTACTAAGCATAAATTCAGAATTAGATTGTTCTATTATTTTCTTTTGAAAGTATTAAAGAAAATGAATAGGGATTGAAAAGGTTTCCAATAAACTCTACTTCCCAACTAATCAGGAATGCTTGAAATAATAGATAGAAAAAAGCATCTTAACAAGACATGAACTGATTCTGCATTCCATTTATTCTACATTTAAGATGGTAAAATAAACCGTATTAGTAGAATGGTAAGAAAAAGCAAATTACTACCGATGATAATGAAGACTGATGCTTAGTTATCTATCTGACTTTGGCAAAGAATTTAGACTTTGGATAAATTATTCTTGCATAACTATCAAAGAATTATGCAATTTTCAGAAATAATATTCTATTAAAAAAAAATATTTTTCATAATTCACAGAGAACTTCTGATGTGGTTTTCTTTTTTTTAAAAGATATATCCTGATGTCAGAAATGAATTTTATAAGCAGTAGAAAACACATACAATGTATGAAAAGTGAGTAGATGTTCATATCTAACTTTGACTTTAAATAATGGCAATAAATAGTTAAGCCGTTTAAGGTGGGGTGAGATAACTACTATCACAGAATTGAAAAACAGAATCTACATTCTCCAGACAAAGCTGTCAAGCAAAATGGCTGATGCAGCAAGTCCATATTTGTGACTGGAAGATGCTAGAACCAAATGCCAACAGGAGACAGCTATCAAATACAGCTGGAAGTGTCACATTACAACTGGAACTGGTAGAAAACCCTATAAGGGCATGCAGTCCCCTTTTTCACAGTTTACCTTAGAACTAGAAGCTATGGTAGCAATGGAATAAAACCATTGTAAATATGCAAATGTAATTTGTTTTCAAGTATTTATTAATAAATATATTATAGAATATATACATGTTTGTGTTTATATATAATCACTACAAAATACAACAGATTTGGTGCAGTTTACAAAATAAATAATTGTTTTTTTCCTCATGGCTGGAAAACGTTTTTTAAACAACAAAATCTTTCTCCTATAGGTTGTTAGATTTTGTCTTTAATCAAAAAATTGACGGCTATGCAAACAATAGGTTGCCAAAAGTTCATAAATCACCAAGAATGATTACTTGCACATCTTCTCGCAACAAAAAGGGGAAATAAAATATAATGGCAACTATTGGTTCAATTAAAGATTTCAATCTAGTCTAATAACTGGAAAATTGGCCAAGCTACAAGAAAGCAAATCTCTTCTAAAATCTCTTCTACTTACAGGCTAATCAATTTAAAAAACCCAATTTTAAATTAGCCTTGCTCATCTTTGTGATTGAAGCTCACTAATGTTCTTTAAGCACAAGCAAACCCTGAGGTGCCAGTTGATCTTGATTTTGACAAGCATTGTCTCTACTAAATAACTTTTTTCACTTCAAACCCCTTAACAATAATGTAGAGATATCATTTCAGTCTCTATACACAACAAGAAGGGGGAAAAGCGAGAGATTTTGCTATTAAAAAGAAAACTAGCTTCAAAATGCAATGTCAGACTTCCTCAACAAAAGCACTATGAGATCATTTTATTTATGGCATGAGAGACCACAACCTTAAGGATCAAACTCCTAATAAACCCTGATATAGCATTTGATTCTGCTATCTTTCAAGTGACTTTGGCAGAGTTAAAACACCTAATCAAGCAAGTCCATTAAAGAAAATGAACTCATAATCACCAATATTCTGTCAAATGGACAGGTTCAGAGAGTAGTCACATCGTCAATTCATCCATTTTTCCATTCCATTCTTAATTTTCCCAGCTCTTCAATTCTATGTAACTCTTCCCATCTCTTATATGATCCAACAATATCAATTTCTTCCATTTCTTTCTTCTTACTTCCACACACCATTCTTTCAAACAGCTTTCATTAAATTATAATTTCTTTTTACCATATGTTCAATCCATTCACTTTCTTACTCTAATTTCCTCAATCAATCTTCTTTTTTTATTCACTCTTTTCAAAACTTCATTTGTTATTTTATTCATTCAACAGATTTTTTCCATTCTTCTTCATGCCCATATTTCAAAGACTTCCAATACAGTCCTAATTTTATTACTCATTGACCATGTTTCACAACCATACACTTGTACACTCCACACATAGCATTTAATTAATCTTTTTCTTAATTCTCTCTTCAAAGGTTCACAAAATATTTTCTTTCTCTTAATAAATGCATCCTTTGCCAATGCTATTCTTCTTTTAACTTCATCTTCATTTCTCCCATCTTCACTTAACCAACTACCCAAATATCTAAATCCTTTTACCTGTTGAACTACATTACCATGAATTTCAATTTGCAGTCTTTTTGCATTTCTAGCTATTCATAAACACTTAGTCTGCTCAACATTCAAACCATTGAGCAAAAAACTGAGTTTCACAAGCAGCCAGCTGACAGTAAAAATCACTGCTCATATAAATCAGTACCAATGAATAAAGAGCATTGTTACAGATGTGACCATCAGATACATGCACCCACCAAACGTCCACCCTGATGTATATATATTGTATTGAAAGCAACTTGTTTTACAAGAATAATGCTAATGATGGAATGAAAGAATCCATTCCAAAATGATGGAAAGGCAATTTAAAATTGAGTAAACAAAATGCCTGTGAGAGGGATTCATTCTGCATTCAAATGTAGTATAATTATTAATGATATGTCTGTAACAATGGAACTGGACATGGGGTATCACTAATAAGAAAAATAAATATCAGCTGCATTTTAGCAGCAAAGCAATTATTGATTACCAAAGTAATTAAGCAGCACTCTTGGGTCAGACAAAACTTAAAGTTATAATGACCAACAAAACTAGACATCTGCCTCTTGTTGTGTTGCCTTGTAAGCAGAGCAATTTATTAGAATGTGACTAAAATGAACCAGCTCAACAACAATAAATTTAAACAGGGTGTACTCAGAAATAGTTTGTTAATAATCCATGTTTGAATTCTAAAATAGAGCATGAAACTAAAAGTGTAAAAACACAGATAGGTTTCACATCTTTATGAATATGTTTAAGAAAACCATCAAATGGATTACAGCTGTTGCGATCAAAGTTTAAGAATCATAAGCAGTGGTGGCTAAAACAGCTGATGGACAGAAACATTATATACCTAAAAACAACTAAGATTAAACTAGTCATGAGCTATTAGCAACACCTCATCAGACAACTAAAAAAAGCCCCAATCTACTAGTGATGAGTCATCAAGCAGCTATGTTGAATCTACAGTTTTATGATTGGTGTATGATGACCCTAAATCAAGCCAGATTAAGCTATAAAGCAAAGAAGATGCCTACATGTGCCTGCATAACTAAGTTCTACAGGGCTAATTTTTAGCCAGGGGAAGAAATGTCATATCTCACATTGCCTTTAAATAATGGCAATAAATAATCAAACATTTTGAAGATAGGATGAGAGAATTACTATCACGAAGCTAAAATACAGAATCTACTTTCTCCAGACAAAAGTTATCAAGCAAAACAGTTGATATAGCAAGGCAAGTTCTCATTCAGGATTGGAAGCTGCTAGGACCAAATGCCGACGCGAGGCAAGCTGGAAATATCATCAGACCTATTCACAAGGCAGGCTGTCACAATACACATGGAAATGGTAGGTAACTAATAAGACAAGCAGTCTCTTTTTCCATAGTTTACCCAGAATTATAAGCTATACTTCGCCAAAGATAGCAAGAAATTGTAAATAAGCAAATGAATATTTATTTTCATGTATTATTAACGAACCTAAGATCTAGATGCAGTGCTCTCAGATCCAAAGCTCCTCACTGACGAAGGCCACAAGCCAAAAACTAGTCTGGGGATATTGGATGAGTAGGCATTAGATAGGGATTTTATGCACAAGCCTTCTGGCATCCATTGATTACTCTGTTTAGCACAGGTGGCAATACTGTATGGAGAGTTTTGCTCTGTTTATCAACAATTAATGTGCTAGTATAGGAAATGTGATCATGTGATGCTTAATGGTTTAACACCAATCCTGCCTAATAGGATAGTGGTGGCTATGTTTGTAAAAGAGCCAAAGACACCAAAATGTATGGGTGCTGAACTGAGTTCAGACCCATATGACTATTTGAGTTATTGAGCTTAGATTGAAAATATTTTTTGTGTTTTCAATTTCATTCTCATAGTTTAGTAGTTAAGTAGAGATAAAAGATGGTTGCTAGAGGGTTGCATTAGATCCTAAGATCTAGATGCAGTGCTCTCAGATCCAAAGCTCCTCACTGACGAAGGCCACAAGCCAGAAACTAGTCTGTGGATATTGGATGAGTAGGCATTAGATAGGGATTTTATGCACAAGCCTTCTGGCATCCATTGATTACTCTGTTTAGCACAGGTGGCAATACTGTATGGAGAGTTTTGCTCTGTTTATTATTATATTAAACATTTGTATTTTTATATTGGACTATTTCCATCATCTAATATGTGTGTTGAATGTCTTTAGAAAAGTTTAATTTTTAGTTAAATATTCCAAATGCATTCAACTGTTAGTAATATCACAGCAAACAGGTTAGTATATGCACCAACTGTTAGTAATATCACAGCAAACAAATGTTAATAATATCACAGCAAACAGGTTAGTATATGCACTAACTGTTAGTAATATCACAGCAAACAGGTTAGTATATGCACAACGTTTCGAGAGGTATTTTTCTCCCCTCTTCTTCAGGTGTTGCTGGCCTGACCAGTGACAGTACTAGCATGGGATTCGAACCTGGGTCCTTAGATTCTTGATTATTGAAATTTAAGGTAACGCTCTAACCAACTGAGCCATCCTGCCAAGGGCAACAGTATGTAGTAATTTCATATACTTATCTATGAGGTTCCTCCTGATTTCTCCACTTTTTCCTCAGAGCAAAGTTGATTAGTGATTTCCATACATTATGTATAGTCACACTAGGTTGGCTTATGGGATTTTTTGCCATTGTCATGTGAGCAGCTTCTTTAAATTTTCTTCTTTGTACCTTTTCTTCTTTATCCAATATTTTTGTATTTTCCCAATTGAACGTATGTTCATTGGTCCATACATGGTCTGCTACCTTAGACACATCTGTTTTCTCTCTTCTAATCATCAGTTTATGTTCTTGCAAGCGCTTTTGAATGGGACGGCTGGTCTCACCAATATATGTTCTTCCACATTCACATGGTATTTCATAGATGCAGTTTTTTCTTTGCAGCATTTCAAGTTTAGGCTTTGTAGATGTTAGAATTCCTCGTAGTGTGGTATGGCTCTGAAAAGCTGTTCTGATGTTATACTGATTGCAGATTTTCCTTAATTTGTCTGCTATTTTTGGAATGTATGGATACACTACAGTACCAATGATTGTCTTTTCTCTTGATGGTTCTTTTTGTTGTCTGTTTAATGTTTTCTTAATAACAGCTGATGGATAACCATTACAACAATCTCTTAAGAAAAATGGTTATCCATCAGCTGTTATTAAGAAAACATTAAACAGACAACAAAAAGAACCATCAAGAGAAAAGACAATTATTGGTACTGTAGTGTATCCATACATTCCAAAAATAGCAGACAAATTAAGGAAAATCTGCAATCAGTATAACATCAGAACAGCTTTTCAGAGCCATACCACCCTACGAGGAATTCTAACATCTACAAAGCCTAAACTTGAAATGCTGCAAAGAAAAAACTGCATCTATGAAATACCATGTGAATGTGGAAGAACATATATTGGTGAGACCAGCCGTCCCATTCAAAAGCGCTTGCAAGAACATAAACTGATGATTAGAAGAGAGAAAACAGATGTGTCTAAGGTAGCAGACCATGTATGGACCAATGAACATACGTTCAATTGGGAAAATACAAAAATATTGGATAAAGAAGAAAAGGTACAAAGAAGAAAATTTAAAGAAGCTGCTCTCATGACAATGGCAAAAAATCCCATAAGCCAACCTAGTGTGACTATACATAATGTATGGAAATCACTAATCAACTTTGCTCTGAGGAAAAAGTGGAGAAATCAGGAGGAACCTCATAGATAAGTATATGAAATTACTACATACTGTTGCCCTTGGCAGGATGGCTCAGTTGGTTAGAGCATTACCTTAAATTTCAATAATCAAGAATCTAAGGACCCAGGTTCGAATCCCATGCTGGTCAGGCCAGCAACACCTGAAGAAGAGGGGAGAAAAATACCTCTCGAAACGTTGTGCATATACTAACCTGTTTGCTGTGATATTACTAACAGTTAGTGCATATACTAACCTGTTTGCTGTGATATTATTAACATTTGTTTGCTGTGATATTACTAACAGTTGGTGCATATACTAATCTGTTTGCTGTGATATTACTAACAGTTGAATGCATTTGGAATATTTAACTAAAAATTAAACTTTTCTAAAGACATTCAACACACATATTAGATGACGGAAATAGTCCAATATAAAAATACAGCTAGAACACCATCATCACAAACCTTCAGAAAAACACTATTATTAAACATGTTTGTGTTTATATATAATCATGAAAAAACACAAGAAGGTATTTATTGTATAAATAATAAAATCTTAATATAAATTCAAACATATTTTTACACACAGTTGCAAAAAAATTTGTGTACATTATAACTAACTCATACATAAATTTTTGTTTTTCAATTGCAAGGCTAAAAAATACTGAAAGAAAAAAACCCTATTAATATAATATTCATCTCTAAATATCCATATTTATTATGATAGTAATAATATTTAGTATTAAAAGAAAATTAAAAATTTATAACTGCTTCAATATATAAAAGTTATTCATGTACTATTTATATTATGTTAAACATATATTTAATAAATTGATAAACAGCATGATCAATGATGACTTTTATAGTCAAAATAATAATACCGTATTTGAGTTCATGTTAATATCTATATATATAAGTATTAATAGCAATTAAATGATGAAAAGTATACTTTCACTAATATTTATGTTGCAAAACTTTAATGTGCATTCAAAAAAAAATAATAGCTACTATAGACAAATTTAATTAATTTATAATTAAATTTTACCTCTTGTTCTCCACTGCGTGAATTTACAGACCCATGACTATCTCGTCGCTGTGGCGATGCTTCACTCTGTTCAGTTGCAGTTAATAAAAGCGGACTTTGAATATCCATGGGACATAAATATTCATCGTAATGAAGTTCGTTTTTACTGTGTTTCCTCATCAAGCTGAAGCCCTTTCGTGATGGCTACAAAAAAATAAACAACAAATAAGGAATTAAAAAATACTTAATCTATTTTAAAATTACTTTTTCCTTATTTGTAATTTTATTGTAATTTCTTCTGATATTCAACCAAGAATTGCTTTAATCCAGTGATTAAACTAATTTCTTATTATACACTTCATCTATATAAATTTTTTTATAATCTTTACAATATCAATTCAAGATCCAATCTGTTTATTTCTTACTGTATCCTTTATAATGTTTCTCAATCAGATTGCATCAGTTAACTATGTATAAATATTGCTATTTCTTCCCTATTTATATTTAATTTCTGGTACTACAGCTTGACATTTTAACAGTACAGGTTTTGTGACTGGGGTATTAGGATGTATCACATGAAAAAGCTACTCATGAAATGATAACTTTGAATGGTAATACAAAAAATAATGGAAATATAAATCCCTTACTATTAAGCGAATGCACTACAATCTTGATGCTATCCAGTTATTTTTAATAAGCTTCAATAAATCTCTTTCTTTTGGTATTTGCATATTTATGTCATTTCTTTCATTTAGCTGGGACTCAATAACTGATCAATTTATGATTCTCATTTATACCAATTGTAATATCTTTACTTTTGGCACTTTTTGATTTTCAAGTTTTTAATTTTGCTTCTATTTCTTTGATTCTCTTTATACACATCAATTGTAGAGTATCTTCTAACTTTAAGACAGATAAATTATTCCCTAAGTTTCCAGATTATTAGTTTTTTTTTTTTTTTTGATTTTAAATTTTTGATACATTTCCAGTGCTAAATTTATTATTTATATCCGAGGCTTTTTTCACTTTGTGTTTTCCCAGTTTCTTACCAGTTTGTGATCAACAGCTATCGAAAATGAAATATGTAGGTGAGAGAACAGTTATCACTGAAAGAATTACATAAATGAAATGAAACTGCACTGGATAGAAGAAATGGACAATTAAAGATTTTTATTCCGCCACTGAGAGGATGGATAGCTTTTATTTATGGCTTATTAATATAGTTTTAAAATAGAAATGCTAAAATAAATTGACATTACAGTGGGGTACAATGCCCAAATAGCATCGATTATGACTAAATGTTATCACTTGCTGAATAGAAACGTAAGTCTTAATTTGATCACTGCTACCACAACATATAGAGATGACATTGTTTCTACATATCATTAGAAGATGGATTTCCATTACAACTGCTATAATGAGATAATAAAATAAGAAATATTAAATAAAAAGGCTCAAAATAAATACAAATTATATGTAGCAGATCTTAGTTTTTCTGTTAAATTTAAATTTTTATTTGTAATTAAATATCTGTGAAATGTTTAAAACCTTACGTCTCACCTCTGAATTTTGATCTGTTAATCAGACTTAATTGAGCTTTCATTCATCGTAACATGATTAGTTCAAGATAAACATCAAAAAGAAATGAGATAAACTATTTTTTGCTTTTAAATATATTCACTTTAAAGTGGTGTGAAAACAGATATTTAAAAAAAAAGTAAAGAGTTTTGCTCTGTTTATCAACAATTAATGTGCTAGTATAGGAAATGTGATCATGTGATACTTGGGGTGATGTGATATTATTAGTTTATCTTTGGACAAAAGCATTGACAGAAATAACATTGCATGATTAACTTATAAGCACAATTTTAATCAGTATCTAAAAAATTCATAATTGAAAAAAGTGGATTGTTTTACCAAAGTAAACCATAACAGGAAAAGATATTTTGGAACCATGTTGTAAAATGCAAAAATAAATGTAAATAAGACATTTATTTTATATAGCGTGATGTTTTTATAAACTGTAATATTAATAAGCCAATAAGCTAATGCACATGTGCTTTGTACATTTAACTATATAAATGAGTACTCCCACTTTCCAAACACAAGATAAAGTCTTTGTGAAAAGATAAAATGAATTCATCTATCTTTTCGACCCAAATGTTTATGTATGGGCAAATTTTAAGTATTTGGAAATGAGAGCGTGAAGATGTTAATCAATCACTTTAAATTACTTTTTACTATGCATGAATGAATGACGCTTGCGAAATTTCTAGAATTTACGATACATCATTCTTATTAAATTAAACATATGTAAATAAGACATTTATTTTATATCACACTCTCATTTCCAAATACTTAAGATTTGCACATACATAAACATTTGGGTTGAAAAGATAGATAAATAAATGAAATAATGTAAAGAACGAAATATTTTTTGTTACGATGGATGGAGTGGCTGTAATGATTGACAAAAATATGGCATCATTCAATTGTTTGAAAAACATTTTGGATAATCAATTTTATCTCTTTATGTGCACATTTCTAGTGAAAAACTGGAAGAAGTTCTTTCTGTCTATCGTGTCAAAAATTGTCAATACAATTATTAAATTTTATTCCACTTCTTATTTGCATTGCTTAATTACATATACTATAATACACCATATACTCCTTAACTTACACTGTACAATGCAGTTAACATAAGATTTATTTTATTTCCTTCCTTACAGTTTTAACTGTCCAGCAGTCATCATCAGAGCTACAACATTTAAACATATATAATTAATATCTATTCATACATATATATATACACACATACATATACAAATATACATATAAATATAAAATTAAAAACAACATTCCAAATACTCCTACTATTGTCTTAAATATGGATCCTTAATATCTCTATAATCTAAAAACTTCTTTACCCACCCTTATACTCAATTAACTTCTTTTATTTAAAATTTTTTTCTATTTAATTTTCCATATTCTTATCATTTAAATTTACTTTTTAATTTAATTTATTTCTTCTATTTTAATTATTTATATATTACACATTAATCAATAACAAATAATATTAACATAATATCTTTACAATTTTACTTCCTCTTAATTTTTACTTTTAACCAATTTTACCTTTTATCTCAGTACCCTTTCTCCTATAACTGAAACAATTTCAAAAAATTTCCCTACTTCCTTAATCTCTTCTCCCCTACGCCTTCTATGAACTCATTCTGAAACTATATCTTATTCCACTCCTCAAAATTTACACATACCTATTCATTAATAAGAAATCCCTACATAATCAACATTTTCAAACCATGATCTTTATTAAGAGATGGCCTAATGCTTCTAATTCATATAGCTTCCTTTATTTTTCTATCTCGCCTCTCTTTAGTATGATTTATCATTCTAATACTTTCCTTCTCAAGGTAAGATTGGTTAAAAGTAAAAATTAAGAGGAAGTAAAATTGTAAAGATATTATGTTAATATTATTTGTTATTGATTAATGTGTAATATATAAATAATTAAAATAGAAGAAATAAATTAAATTAAAAAGTAAACTTAAATGATAAGAATATGGAAAAATAAATAGAAAATTTTTTTAAAAAAAATTTTAAATAAAAAGTTAACTGAGTATAAGGGTGGGTAAAGAAGTTTTTAGATTATAGAGATATTAAGGATCCATATTTAAGACAATAGTAGGAGTATTTGAAATGTTTTTATTTTTATATGTATATTTCTATATGTATGTGTGTATATATATATGTTGATATATATATGAATAGATATTAATTTTATATAAATTGTATATGTTTAAATGTTGTAGCTCTGATGATGACTGCTGGACAGTTGAAACTGTAAGGAAGGAAATAAAATAAATCTTATGTTAGCTGCATTGTACTGTGTAATTTAAGGAGTATATGGTGTATTATAATATATTAAATACAATTATTGTAATTTTCTCTCTCTCATACAGAAAATTAAAATTATGATTGAAGGAAATTGAATCAGAGTATGGAGATCCTCTCTTATATAATAAAGTTCAGTGGTTAAGTAGGCAAAAAGTCATTAACAGATTTATCTGACATTATAGACCATTTAAATTTGGTCAAACAAAAACTTCAAGGCAAAAAGTATAACAGATTTGTTAATCTTTTAGTGGAAGTAAAAAATATTTTTAAAGAGAAGTAGGTGGGAATATCCTGATTTAGATAATGATTTGTCGATTTTAAACCGGATGAATTAGTGGGCATTACAGACTGTTTAAGTTTGATTAAACAAAAACTTGAAGGCACAAAAACATATTATATTACAATTATATAAACAACAGGTTGCATTTGTTGAAAAAAATGGTGATTTTTAAAAAAGACATTGAATTTAAAAGTTTTCTCCATTTTCCAAATTTAAAAAATTTGTGGAAACTGTAATAAATTTTGTTATAACCAAAATTATGGATTACGTATCAACTTTGCAAAAATACTTCACACATAAATTTAATGATTTACAAAAATACTCATCCATGTTTAAATATATTTTACAATCTGACATTAAAGTCAAATACAAAATAGATAAAAAATATCTTAAATTATTGAACATTAAGTATTTGGATTTAGAATTAATTGAATGTAATAAAAATTTAAAACCGCCAGAGATGAGATTTTGCAGATGATGTAGTTATTTTTGCAAATAGTTCTTTAAAGCTGTAGGATATGTTGCAGGAATTATCAGATGAAAGTAGGACTAAAGATAAATGCTAAAAAGACTAAAGTAATGTTCAATGGATTTTCTCAAAATATGAAAATAAAGATTGATTATGATAAGTTAGAAGAAGTTAACAGCTACAAATACCTTGGTCAGATTATTAATACAGATGGAAACATAATGAATGAAATTAATCATAGAATTAAACTTGGTTGGAGTGCTTTTAGTAGAAATAACTTGGTACTAAAAGGAAATATGCCTATGTGTTTGAAAAGGAAGGTTTTTAATAAATGTGTTTTACCAGTTCTTACTTATGGATCTGAGACTTGGGACACTTAATAGAAGAGCAATACTGAGTCTTCATACCACTCACAGAAGTATGGAGAGATGAATGTTGGGAGTAACAAGAAGAGACTGAAAATGCAATATATGGGTAAGAGAACAAACAGATGTTACTGACCTCATTGAAAAAATTAAAAGACTGATGTGGAGTTGGGCTGGACATATTGTTAGAAGAGATGATAATAGATGGACAATTGACATCTTAAACTGGATTCCAAGAGATTGTAAAAGACCCAGAAAGAGAGCACATGTGAGATGGATGGATGGATGAAATAAAAAAGTGTGCAGGGGTGATGTGGAAAAGAGAAGCTAAAGATCGAGGATGGATTGAACTTAGAGATACCTTCATCCTGCAGTGAATTGATAATAGTTGATGATAATTATATTTTAATGTTTGTTTTAAATTAATAACTTTAAAAGTTATGCTTAGGATGAGAACATAATATGTGTGAAGGAAAGAGAAGAACGAAAATGGGGGTAAACAATACTTTGAATTTCTATTATAAAGTAACCAGATTTAAATTCATTTATTATATGTTAAAGTATGAAATAATTAATAATCAAATTACTGTCATGATAAAGAAACGAGAGATGGTAGTTATAATAATATAATTAAAAGAAAAGTATGATAATGAAATTTTAAAGAGCAATATGAAAGGATTAAATGTATGAATAATAAAAGTGGTTAAAGAATTTTGATCTCAGTTTTAATATAATAAAATAAACATTGATGATTGTCAAATTATATACTTTGTTTTGTAACACATCATCATTAGATTTGTAAGACAATACTTGATGGGAAGATAATATTGTAATACTAGTACGGTGATATATTATAATGCTAATAATACCTGTTAGAGTTAAATAAGTTATCATTACAGGATATGATTAATGTGTTTAAGTTGTATTTTCCTGAAGAACTAATGAAAATAACAAAATGAGGTTAGTCTAGGTGCCACCCATATACAGTTTTGAGACATAATGATGTGAGGAATGTCCATAAAATAGAAATGTTAAGATCCATAAGAGCTTAATGTAAAAGCCTGGATATTAAAGTAGCATTAAAAATAAAAGACTATTTGCCATGACAGCACATCTTATTTCAAAGCAAAAGGGACCTCCATTTCATATTTATAGTATTTTAATGTCCTAAAATCAGTTTTTTATCTATGGAATTTTTAGATAGTAAAGAAAAGTGAGGTAAGCATCAAATACAATTGGTTGTAATTTAAAAAAGATTATAATATCTTATCTAAGGCATAGAAAGTTGTTTGATATGAAATTGAAGTAAATGCAAAACAAATGTTATAATATTTAAATAATTTTTGAATTGATACCATATTGAAAAAAAATGAGATCAATGATGAAAATAAGAAGAAATAAAGAATAAATGGAATGAATGATTATCAAAGAGTAGTTTAATCTTGGTTCCATTGATTATTTTAATCTTATAAATTTTATATTATAAACCAACAACATAACTGTAAAGTTTAGGTATAATTATTAATAGAATTTACATATATATAAAATATGAAAATTTATGAAAGAGTTGTATTGTATGGAAGGGAAGTAAAAATAATAATATATTGTGTATTCAATAAAAAAACTGAAAAATTGAACCCATATTCAAAACCGATAAACATTATTATAAAATTATAGCAAGAAAGCAATTTCATATATGTTAACTATAGCCAATTTGAGATTTGAATAATAAAATACTTATGTAATTTAAAGTTCACTTTCAAAGCAGTATATGTAAGTAACATATTGTTCTCATTAATGTAAATAATTGGACAAAGATGTTAATATTATATGTGTTTATAGTTTATTATGATATGTAATAATTAAAAGTTTGTTATTGAATATTATTATTTGTTTAAATAAACAAATACTTTGATATAAATGTAGACTAATGGCTTTGCTTCTACTCAGAATTATTTTCATCACACTATGACATATCCAAGTCCATAAATTATGTGGAATATTATTATAAAGAACAAAACTTGTAAATTAGTTGTTTATTAAATTCAATTATAACTATTTCAGTGATACTATCTAAGAGCATCATATTTTTAACTGGAAATAGTCATATCTTTAAAGTCACATTATTTTATTTTAAAATTAATTTGAATTCATTCTTAGAATAAATTTAAGATGGTATAGAAGGTTGCACAAGAGATTGCGATGGGGATACCTCAGCCAGTTTACATTTTAGGTTAAGAGGAAATTTAAAGCAGTGTAAGTTGATTAAGTAATTTACTGATGTGATTTAAAGGGGAAAAGTTATTTTAATTAATGGGTATAGTTTCTGATGATCATAAAAGTGGTTAATTTTTATAATTAGTGTTGAAAAATACGGTAGAAAACAATAAGGTGTTATAGTTGTTGAAGATATAATGATTTTAAAAAAATGATCTAATTTGTACTTGTAATGTTAGGTGTGATTATTATTAAGATAGTTGGATCTTGGTAAAATTCCTCTATGTTGCTCAACTATCTTAATTTTATTATAAAAGAATAGTTGATGACCTTAAGATATACATAAGGTAGTAATAGTCATTATACAGTATTTTAGAATACATTGGATTTCATTATTTTTATATAATTGATTATATAAATAAAAAAAACAACAACATTATTTTCCATGAAAGATTATGTTAGTCATTGTCTATTGTGGAGATTTTCCTAAGGAATCTACCAAGTAATGGTCATAAGATTTTTACAATAGCTATGCTATTGGGAGGTATATTTTATATGCGTTTTCAATGTTAAAACCATTGTATTGTAACTGTCTCTTAAATCTACCTCACATGTTATATAATAAATATTTATAGTCAATTGTTGAGTCTCATAAATTGGTGTTTTTATATAATTTATAGTTTAATATCTGATCTAGGCTAAAGATAGGATCAATTTGTGCCGTACATATGTGAAGAGTTGGTGTGGACAGGTTACTATATATCTACATGTGTGTGTTTTGTGGACATTATATAATTCTCTATAGAATTATTTAAATGATGTTAAGATAATGAAGATCACTTTTAAAGTCCACACACTTTGTTTTGCAACAATTATTATTTTATTGACCACCAATACATATTTCTGAGTATTGATATAACAATCCCAATTTTGTTAAAAAATGTTTAATTTTAGTTATTTTAGCACTTATGCATGTGGATGCAGTTGAGATATTGGTGATTACTTTTATAATATTATGCCTTAAGTTTGCTAATGGCTTGATGATCACTAGTCCAAAATTTAATGTCTCTTAAATTCAGTCATAAAGATTAATAGTTGATTATCTGTTGAACATTAATTTGTTGCTGCTATTCTGTTTGATTCTTGATGTTTAGTTAATGATTCTTGGTTCATTCATTAATTTATTGATCTTTAATTGCACCAACTCTTGTTACTCCCTCTAGGTTCTTAAAGTAGAATATATATACTATTTGAATAGCGATATGTCTATAAGTAAATACAGATGAACATTTATTCACACAATTAGTATTGGTATAATAACTGTTATAATGTTAAATCTGGTTTTATTTTATAATATATAACATTATTATATATATATGTTGGCACACATTCTTACTTTAATTTTAGCACTGTGAGAAATAGGAACATAGTTTGGATCTGCCTGAGCCTCCCTTTTCTTTTGAATTACTTCATTACCTACCAAGGTTGTAAAATGAGTATTTAGATGTCGTCGCAATAAAGTTTTACTTGAAGGAATTGAAAGAAGAGTCGCTAAGACTTCAGCATCAAAACGCGGTTCTAAAATCTGTAAAAGAATATATGAAAACGATAAACACAACACAAAATGGAATCAGCTATTTTTATAAAATAAATCAATATGAAATTATTACCAATAATGCACCATGCACACCACTGCCTCTTAAATTTGCAGCATATTCTGATAAATCTACAGTTCGCAACCATTCCATCACTCGATGGTTAGTCCACAAAACAACTTCAGAAGGAATATTTCGTAATGTAACAGATATCTTAAGTGAATAAATAAAAATCATTTCAAAATTAAATTGTGGTAGGAACCACATTTAAATTAAACATTAATAAAAAATATATATATCTATATATGCTTCTAAATTTCCCACACTTAAAAATGAAATTATATATTTAAAACATTAACAGAAGTGACAGAATTCAAATAATAGGTTTAATATTTGTTTTTTAAGATATATTAAAAACATTTTTTTATTAATATTTTTATATCATTTGTATAAGAAAATCCATTTTTGTAATTATTTATATGTATAAAAAAATAATATTTTATTTTATAATATTAAGAGCACATATACACAAAATTGAAATTATTACTTATTCTTAAAATTTTCAAGTAAAAATAAAAAAGACTTAGTAAAGCTCAAATAACTTGGAATACAATCACTATTTTTTTAAATTAAATTTTTATGCATACCTCATTGAACAAGAAAATTCAATACGCATTAAAGAGAGAACTATTTCTGCAAAAATCTATGACAAACTAATCATACAGAAATGTGGCAAACAGCAAATGTAAAACAGTAAACAGAATAAGATTCAATTTCATTATATTGGATGCTCATGGTTAGTATCTGCTGATTAACATTTGTCAAATTGTAAATGAATTCTGTGTATCTGCTGTTAATAAACAAAGCCATTTCACACAAGCACACATGATACCATGATCAAATTTGCTTCATTTTGTCAATAATAAATATGGATTTATTGCTGCAATAATGAATATATAGGAATAAAAATATATTTATTGATTCCAACTATCACATACTATCAGAGCATGTGCAGCATTATCTAAAGGAACAAAATTGTAGTAATAGTTTTATTAAATAACCAAGCCAGATAAGAAATAGCTGAATTCCATCATCAAACAGAAAACTTATAAAATGTGAAATAAACCACAAATACTTTCTGCAAATCAAAAAAGAATAAACTGCTAAAGAAAAATGAAACTTTAACAATTTTAACTTAAATATCTGATTATTAAAATCTACAGAGATATTAGTTGAATTTGGAAAAAAAAAACCTTATTGATGTTAAAATGGCAAGTAATCAAACTCTGTAAAATAAATAATAAAAAAACAAAACAGACCAACTTCAAAACAATATTAGGAAAAAAACAAAAAAAAACAAACAGTGAAAATAATTTATTATCTAAACACAATATCCAGATTCCAGTAAAAATGCCTTTATAATTCACAATTATGAAAATATATTCTAGTTCGCTTGCATGTTTAGCGCAATTGTCCTCAAAGCTGTGTATTGTTACCAAATAGATAAATAAGAACAAACGAGCTTAGCACTTTTGAAAGGTCCAGTCTTCATAATCATAGCTTGACTACTAATACAGTTAACGATATGCAAATTTATGCTAAATATGCTAGAAATTCTATTTCCTCAATAAAGCACAGCATGTGTCTTTCCGGTTTATAGCATCTTTGTCTCTGGAGATGAAGAAGGCTTCCTTGACTTTTCTTTTGAGGTCATGTCTCTCTCTGCACATGATTGTGCGTCTGGAATACACTCATGGTGGCTTGTGTCTGGTGCTTTATCGAGGAAATAGAATGTCTAGCATATTTAGCATAAATTTGCATATCGTAAAACGTATTAGCAGTCAAGCTATAATTATGAAGGTTGAACCCTTTGAAAGCGCTAAGCTCGTTCGTTCTTATTTATCTATTTGTTAACAATACACAGCGTTGAGGACAATTGGCTACCCACGCAAGCGAATTAGAATATATATATATTTCCCCAAAGTAGAAAATTTATTTGACTTAATCACAATTATGAAAATAGTTAGAAGATTATCAGATAGAAACAAGAGTTAAGAAACAATCCTGCAATGAGACTGATGAAAATAAAAAAGCATGCATACAAAATTGAAAATGATTATGAAAACAGTAGCAAAATGTCAATCATGGATTGAGATACGGCCACAGCTCAGCTAAGATAAGAAGGTAGATTATAAACTAAACACATGAAAAGTTGATAAAAGTTTTACTATATAAAATCAAGTTAACTGTATATAGAACTATTATTTGGACACTATAAAAACATGAGAAAAGTTTCATTTAAGAATGATCCATAAAATCTTAAAAATACTATGACAAGATCATAAAAACAATCAATATGTTCTTCAATTTATTGGATGTGATACTAGAGTACACTATTGTAAATCATACCTTTGTTGAACTGGACCTATAAAAAAAAATAAGCAAAAAAAAAAAAAATCAAAAAAAAAATCAAGTCAGATGTCACACGACCTAATTTAATAAGCTTGTATTTACAAATGTTATATATAGAGCTCGCAAAATAAAGCACTTAACAAGCTTTGCAAAATATCCCCAACCTCAGACCGATTACTGTTACTGGAGTCTTCAGAGAGGTGCTAGGATATTCAAGCATTAGATTAAAAATAATGAAGTAAAAAAAAAAACATTTAAATTTATTAGCAATTTGCATTCACAATGATCACCATTTCTTATGCTTGCTTATAACTGTTATTAAAACAGGCAAAACTCTCCATACAGTACTACCACTCAGTGCAAGCCAGAGTAATCAATGGATGCCAAAAGGCTGTGCAGTGCTCTCAGATCCGAGGCTCCTCACTGACGAAGGCCATGAGCCAGAAACTAGTTTGGGGATATTGGATGAATAGGCTGTAGATGTAGTGCTCTCAGATCATAGGCTCCTCACTGACGAAGCCCACAAGCCAGAAACTAGTCTGGGGATATTGGATGAGTAGGCCCTAGATGGGGATTTTATGGACAAGCCTTCTGGCATCCATTGATTACTCTGGCTTGCACTGAGTGGCAATACTGTATGGAGAGTTTTGCCAATTCGCATTCATTTAAATTTTTGCATTATTAAATAGAAAAAAATTTATAATAAAAAATTGATTCTTTGTTTTATCAAAAACTGATATAATTATAAAAAAGGTTCCTTTCTATTCATATTTTGAAGGTAAACAATTAGCATTATTGAAAATAAATAACAAATATGGCATTTCACAATTCAACTTTTTCATCAGTTCTGAAGACATTTTCATATTAAAATAGCATACAGTTTTTGGATAAATCAAAATTGTTCATAAAAAAATATCCATTATGCAGACAATACACATTAATCATATTAAGTTAAATAAAACTGATTTATGCATGAGGCTGCCACCATTTTTTTTTTTTAAAAAAAGAATGTATAGTGTAGGATCAGTGATGTTTTCATCTCAATTACCACATAAAACTGCTTATAAATATATAATTATACAGCTTATGGATAAACTAAACTTCATAAAAAATTATGATATAGACCAGTAGTGTGGGTTGCAATCCCTTAAGTGGTTGCAGAAAAATTGTTGGGGATCATGAAAATTTGGAGTTCTCATGTTGGATAATAAATTTTTAATTGAACAAACAAAAACCTAAATGCTATTAAAAAATACATGAAAACTATTCAACTCATTACTGTGTGTCTGAACCTTTTGTGTTAAACACTTTCTTTGTTATATTCCAATGCACTTTGTATAAATAGCACATCAAAACAGCAATTTGCTTATGTTTTCTCATTTCTCTTGTTTACTCTCGAAGTTTTGTTCTTTGTGCTAGTATCCTCCTAATGTTGATGCATATTACTATATTCTTGAATGTACACGTTATAAAACAGGATAAAAAAATTGTAATTGTTATAAATTAACAAATTGATTAAGAAACAGTATTATTATAAATTTTTTATTAATATACAATTTTTTAAAAGATCTTATATCAAATCGTACGTACTAAAATATAATATAAAGATATATATTTGCATGTAGTAAAACGACTTTTATTATTACTATCCTTATATGCTTATAATAGGATAGTAATCACATATAATGGGTCATGTAAAATTTCAGTATGAGTATGGGAATCAGTATAAAACATGGTGATCATGTGATGTAAAATGATTGTGCACCACTGATGTAGACAATATTGATTTACCATGTTACAGTGGCCATGGAGATTAAAACTGATACTGGCCATCATATATACTGGAAAAAAAAATCATTACACTTCTCTCCCCTCCCCACGATAGCATTATCGTAAATGATAAGACTATTAATAACGTAAAGTAGGCTGACAAAACCATTGTTAATGCTTTAAAATGAACTTCAAAAATAAAATATAAAAAATTGATGCAGATTTTAGTAAAATAAATTTCCAACTTTCAATTATAAATGAATAAAATAAATAAATCAGAATATGAATTTTTTGTTTAGTTTACTTTGATGTAAAGAGTCCTTCCTGATTCTTTGTTTGAGAAAAAAATATTAAGACTTTTAATATTTTGTGGTTATATCATAAATAATTTGCTTAAGAAAACTTTCCAAGAAAGTATGATATATTATCATTCTATATTTCACTTGTTTGTGTATCACCAATTGTTTTGTTTTTCAAAATGTTATATTTAAATTAATTATTTGTACTTCATATATCTACATGTTGTAAAAAATATATAAATTTTTACCTCTTCAGGCATAGGGCGTCTCTTGAAACAATTGGGATTAAAATTGTTCTCCCGTAAAATCTGAATTCCACGTTTTAATGAAATATGATGAAGAGAATTTGTTACTTTTAAAAAAAATAAGTCTTCCTGTATAATATATCAAAAAAAAATAAAAAATAAAAATCAAATATTATAATTAATACTAATAACAGACATAAAAAAAATTCTATTTCACATGTATGTTTCTATATTAATTTTTAAAAAGTAAATGCACAAACAAACAGATATATATATATATAATACAACTTATTTTAAAGTTAATGGGCATTAATATTTAGAATGTAAATTTAGCAATAGTAAATATTTTATAAAATTCAATTTGTTGTTAGTGAGAATGTACTTCACATCTAATAAAATATTTTCAGTTTTCTAGAGTTTAATTTGATAATATATAACTCTCTAATTGAATTTTATTTGAATTATATTTACATTTACAAAAGCCTTGAACAGAATGCATAATCTTGATTTTATCTGTTTAAATTTCTTTTAATTACATATCTTCCTTTCATCAGACTGAAATTCATTTAGTTAAATTATATTCCCATATGCTTTGTCTTGATACAGTTAATATTAAGAAAAAGAACAGCAACAAGACATTGTAATATGACAAAGAATTTGTTTTTGTGGTTACCTTTATTTTAAATATAATGTATAATAAAGAGGATGAAAAAAAAATCATTAGCATGATTGATGATTTAAATTTAGATGATTAATACATTTAAGTAATCACAATTACAAAATTAATTAAGGCAGACAATCTATGACAACTATATATGACTTTGAGTTCTATACATTTTTAGGTTGTTTAATTAAAATTATTTAGGTTCTCCTTGACTTCAAATTATTTAAGTTTTTTTGTATTTATATGAGAATGATATGCAAGGACAATTTTCAAAAATTTATTAATATATATAAACTTGCATTGATTTCAAAATCAAGTTTGTTATTAAATGAAGAAAAATTCTTTGACTCATCTCAGGTTTTAAAGAAAGTGATTAACATAAATTCTTAATATTCATTCCACACATTCTATCAACGCAGATATTATTTCTATGTGATTGTTCATATGGTAAACAAACATGGATTAGTTGTTTATCAATATGTTTCATCCAGCATGGGGAATTTTAAAAAACAACACCCCAATCTTCCTTCTCAGATGTCGAATAGTCCTTAATTGAAACATCATGTGCAAATGTCCATTTTTTTTTTTACACGACAGATAAAAATAAATTATGGCTTCAGAAGTTTTAAAATCATTATCAAAAATAAACCAAAAACCGAGAGTTACAGATTTAGACTACCATTAAATAATGACATTATGTTTGGTTACTTATCAATGTAAATCACTTTTAAGTGAAAGAAAAAAAACATGAATTAGAAAAACTGTTAGATTTTATAAACTTTAAAAAAAGAATATGACACCATACTGTAGAAGCACAAGTGGAGTGGGATTCCTTCTAAATAAAAGATGAAAACAACATTGTGAAGATTGAGAGTTTATCAAATAAAATGGCAAGATCAATTATTCAACTTAATTGAAAATATCACAAATAGATCATTCATATTTACATTCTAAGAAATTCTCATTATGATGAAAAAGTAAAGTTTTTATATAATTGTTTAGAATGCTTTTGCTCAAAACAAATATTTTAAAATGGTCATTGAAGAGTTTAATATTAGAACTGGAAAACAAGTAAAAATGAAAATGTAGTTACATTTGGGTATAAAGACAGAAATGAAAAAGAACATTCATTTGTGGAATTTGTAAAAAAAATGCATGTTAAAAAAATTGTTTTTTTTTTTAAAAAAAATTCAGATATAAACCAGGAGAGACATTCTTCATAAAGCAAGTGGCTAGACACGTTCGAACCCGCGTTTTCTATAATACAACTTTTTTGTTGTGCTACAGAATGCCAGGCCGCTATGTCGCGTCGCAATACAGCATGTATGTCGCTAAGCAGCAATTACATTTTCCAAATTCGCACAGTTTATAAAATAATTACGGCTTGATGAGAGAGTTTGTATTTGAATTGTATTGAAATGTTGTTTTCATTGGATTTTTTATTTATTTTAAACTATTGAAATGTTCAGATTTTTTAAAACAATAATTATAAGACTTTTTACAACGTACTGTATTGAACTTTTATTTGGGTAAATGTTAAATATCTATGTTTTTATTGAGTTGCAATTAGGTAACGTGTCAAGTAACGTACTGTTAGTAACATTCCACGAGACAAAGAAGATTCTACCATCTGTATATTTTTGAAGTAAAAAAGAGCGGTACGAAAAAAATATCCAGTAAGAAAAGTCCAAATATACAGGTTTTTTTGTAAATTTAATAAAAAGCAAATATTATAAACATGTTTAATAAGTAAAGAAGACATTTGTATGTGTTTGTTGTTGTTTAAAAAAGTTTGAGTTTCTTTCTTTCTGTCCGAGTACGCTTACGATTTTGAATTTTTTTATTTTAGCATTACAAACAAACAGAACACTAACCCTAAAACTAACCGTAACAACTTTTACTTTTATTACGATTATTATTTTTTAGTTAAACAACAACAACAACAAAAAAAAAAGTCGTAACACAAGTAAAAAAATATCCGATAGAAAATTTATAAAAAAAAGCCGTAACACAATTAAAAAAATATACGATAGAAAAACACGAATCAAATTTTAATTTGTTGATTTTATTTTACATTTATTATTATCATTTAAATTGTATACATTAATAAAAAATAATATTTATAAAAGACGATTTTGTTTTGTTTTTATTTTCGCATTACAAAAAAAGCACAGAAAAATTATTAAAACCAATGGTCCGTGAATGTTGATATTTTATAGTTTTAGCGTGAAAACGGCGCCATCCAACGAGATCTTTATCTATAATACAAGCACTGAATTTTCCTCCTAAGATTGACTGATACTCGTTGCCGATACATTGTGCAGATAATTGAGTGGCTCAATATATCTAATATAAGCAGTCAACTGCAGAATATTTCAATTGCAAAAATCATTTTTAACCAACAGAAAAAAACAAAAACAATAAACAAGAGTGGAAATGAAATAAACATTGGATGTATAGGTGTAAATGACTGACAACTATAGATTTCGTTTACATTGGATGAATAGAAGAAGCAGAAAAAGCACAGGTAGTATGGGAAAACATGGATAGTAAGGCAATCATAACGTTACCCAAGTCCTGGAAGATATTATTGCTAGTAGTTTATTGCTCCAAGCTTAAATGTGCCCAATTGTGTTCTAAAAAATAGTGGATAACATGCTTTTCTCAAAGTAAACCAGACCATGAATTACTATTCTGAATATAAACACTAATCAGATCTTGTTACCTGGATGCTTTGTCAAATGGGCATTCATTTTAAAGCAAATCCCCTCACCTCACTTGTAACAATCAGATTTACTGACCTAGTTATATGATTGCCTTGTTTGTGCAATTGCTATTTGTTTATATTAGTCAGTTCATTGGGCAATTCTACTGTATATTAAATTCAATCTAGATAGTTCTATAGTTTGGATAGTCCATTATTGGGAGTAGGCTTAAGACCATGACAGAGAGAATAGTATTTGCATTTAAAATTGCAAGGTATAAGATCTTGTTGTGAGTTGTTGCATAATATAAAAAACACGATGCATAATATGAATCATTTATCAGATTTACTAGTATTGTTTTTATCATTTTATAGCCTCTAATTAATTATGAAATGCACTGTGATTAGTAATATCCAATCTCTTGAACATAAAATACAACAGAGAAAACTAAATGAATATAACTTGTCTTAATTGTTAGCACTTAGAAAAAAAACCCTCTCTTTGTCAAATTGTAGTAACTAGAAGATCATTCAGCTAAAATGTATTAAAACTATTTCTGCTATAACTTTATTAAAAATGTTTTATAAGTTAGAAATTTTACCTTCTGAATGCAAGATTCTTTCTACATAAAATTCAGTAACAATTCTCTTCAACTTATGATTTAGAATTTATAAATAAATAATCAATCAAATTAAGATTGAAATAAATAACTTAATAACTATATTATAATATTTATCAGACCGGCTTTCATCTCCATTGAGACCTTCTCAAGATATCGATGTGATGCACTGTGACTTCTTATACAAAGTTAGGAATCTCTCAACCACTATGCCCAGAAAAACTTGTTAGCTACTTTACCTTCCCTTTCCATTCCCCACCCTAAGTTTTTTCCATATTCTTCTCTAATCTGCTTCATCCCATTTCCACAACGTAATCTTTGTCAACTCCGTAGCTTTTATATCTAAATCCTCCTTATCTTTTCCCAAACCCAGCATAAAAACCAATAACCCACTTTCTGTATAATCACTTTGTTTATATTTATAAGTCCACAACTTCATTACATGTACCCTTTCTATTTTTAGGCATTCACATTCAATTAACAGATGCCTAATATTTTCTATGCCTTGCTTAAAAAACTTGCAGTCTAAATTACCCACATTTTTCCATTTATGCATATATTCCTTTGTTGCTAAAGATCCTGTTTTAGCCTTAAAGAGTAAATTACACTATACAATTCACATAGCCATTTACTGAACATTATACATTAAATTGCTCTTTTTTGTAGACATATCTTACATATTATAATCAAGTAAATAATTTGGCTCCTAATTTTGCTGGACCTTTTACCATATTTATACAATTGTTTGGGTTTTGTTAAATATAAAATGTTTCATAATATATTCTCTTACGGTAATCCTTCACAGACTTTATAATACTTATATTTCCTTTACATTTCATTTTATGCCTTGAATCCAAATAGGGTCCTGACCTCATATCTTTTCTATTAATGGCTCGATCATTAATAAAATTAGCTGTAGAAAAGGCAATAAAAAATATATAGGAAAGACAGGAAAAAAGGCAATTGAAAGAGATAAGGAACATGATTGAGCCATTAATAGAAAAGATGAAGTCAGGACAGTATTTGCATTATTTGGATGCAAGGCATAAAATGAAATGTGAAGAAGAGAATACATTATGAAATATTATATATTCAAGAAAATGTGAACAAATGTGCAAATATAATGAAAGGTCCAGCAAAATTAGGAGGAAAATGAGCTTTATAAAATAGTTGAAAAATGTAGGAAATGATTATAAATATGTAAATAACATTTTTTTAAAAGATACAAAATATGTATTTAATTTTTTAAATTTATTTAATTGAATCACCCTCAACCACCCTTGCTATCTCATACCACTGACACACTTGATCACACACATGTCAAAAAGATAAATAATCACCAATCCAGATTATCATCTCCACACATATATACAATCAAAGCTCAGCTTATATTAAGATAGGTAATCTTCATACTTTAATGGACCGGCTTCAAACCATTCCACTCCACAACTCTTCAGCCATCCATTTCATTAAAAATCTGATGATGGAATGCTTGCTCAAAGCCCACCTTAGTGCCAATCTTATCATCCTACCCATGTTGACCACAAGTCACTCTGACCCCTCATGTAAAGAACATAGGGTGGGCTTTGAGCATTCCAGCATCAGATTTTCAATGAAATTGACGGCTGAAGAGTTGTGGGGTGGAGTGGTTTGAAGTATGTCCATTAAAGTATGAATATTGGATATCTTAATATAAGCTGAGCTTTGATTGTATATATGTGTGGAGATGATAATCTGGACTAACTGACAAGTGCTGGTTTAGCACAAAATATGGATATTGGTGATTATTAACTTTTCGACATGTGTGTGATCAAGAGTATCAGCAGTATGAGACAGCATGAATGGTTGAGGGTCATGTAAAAGTCTAAGTTCAAACCCCTATACATTAATGTAGAAGTGCAGGTATGAAAAAGCCTGTACTGTAGAAAAAAAATCATATTTTTAATTGAATACTGTAAATTGTATGTATATGGAAGAGGTAAAATATGTTAAATTTATTTACTTGATTATGTAAATATATGTTTAAAAAAAGAGCAATTAAACATAAATAATGTCCAGTAGATTGCTATGTGAATTGTATAGTAATATTTTTTTTTTTTTTTTTTTTTTTTTTTTTTTTTATAATTATATTTATTTTTTTCTCTCTTACATGAAACAGATGTTAATATTTAAATATTTTTTTAAATGGGACATTATGGGAAAACCTCATCAAAAAGATCATACTTGAAAATTCAAGTTAATTCACGCTTTGTTATTCATGTCAATAATCAATTACTTCATGCATATAATTGTCTTCATTGATTTATGTGATGGCAATTTAAAAAAAAAGTTTTATTTTTTTAAAACATAAAAAAAGAAATCCATAGACTCTCTCTCCACCTGTGATGAATGCTTTACTTTTTACAATTGGTGCATTGACTCTCATCTATCAAATTCGAGATTAATATGAGATATTTATCCTCTAGCTAATAACAGTTAGATATTTAATTACCAACCATGCAGGATGTCTGAATTGGCTACTGTCCAGCTATATGAAAACAGCAAAAAAATTCCTAAATCTATTTGAGATGTTAAAAATGTCTCCAAGATTAATACAGTTCAAATAACAGGTCATGAACATGGTAAGCAGAGAGAAAACTAGTTTATTATTTAACATAAGTACTCAGGAACATAATATTTTTTAATGACTTGTAATTTCATAAAAGTTTGCAGTGAAAGCCCACACTGAATAGTAATACATAGTATTAAAATTTTGATTAACAGTCTTTTACATTGTATTATATATATATAGTAAATTATTTTAAAAATTGGAACTCCATTTTCAAATGAATTGGACAGTTTACTAATGTTTTCTTTTAGGCTGCACAAATGATGTGATTGTTTGCTATATACTTAAACATTATGATTGTAGATTTAACTTCATTTAGAAATGGAGTTTCCATTTATGAAATAATTTAATACCTATTATATAATTCCTTAAAAAATATTAAATTATAATTATACACTAGTGAATGTTAAAAATAATATAACCCAAGCTTTTATACTAACCACTGTGAGATAATGAAGCATTCTTCCATCAACTCTAGCTTCATTAAACTGGTCTTTATATAAAGGAAGCCCAATATCATCTAACCAACCTTAAAAAAATAAAGAAAACAATGAAGAGAATATCAAAATTTAAATAAAGAGTAGTCAGTGAAAAGATTCACATTACTGAATTAACCAATAGTTTTGAATCTATTATCAATGAAACACATATTTTTTAATAAGAATTTAATTAAAAATCGTTAAAACTCTATATGGGGATAAAAACACTATAGAAATAAATTCATAGCCATAATTATAATCATTATTGCAGAGATTTCTCATTCAATTAAAATGAAGATTTACATTTTATACTTCAAGAGTTCTATTTGTGAAAACTCAAACTCATTATAACTGAATATTTTTGGAGGAAAATTTCATTCAGGGGAAAACATACAAAAAGTTATATATTGAGACCATTACCTATATATATATATATATGTGACCAAATGTAGGTATACCATTTTTTTTATAATAAATAAGAATTCGTGATGATGTTCCATAGCTTTCTATTTTCAGGATCACTTTCCAAGAATGAACTGATTTGAGCACCATATTATGTATCTTATCAAAATGCCTTAATGTTTATTCCATGGTAATCCATATTGGATTTTTAGAAATGTTGGTTTAATGCACAATTTTTATAATTTCATTTTACGTTTTGCAAAAATAATGTAAAAAATAATATAGGAAAAAAGTTGAAAAAATATAGTCATTATTTCAAAATAGTAAAAAAAAAAAAATGATTTTAACACTTTTTAAAAAAATTCATAAGATCATCATCTCTTATACTAGCACATAATTGTTTATAAACAAGGCAAAACTCTCCATACAGTCGTGCCACCCTGTGCCAACCAGAGTAATCAATGGATGCCAGAAGGCTTGTGCATAAAATCCCTATCTAATGCCTACTCATCCAATATCCCCAGACTAGGTTTGTGGCCTTCATCAGTGAGGAGCTTTGGATCTGAGAGCATGCTGGGAATATTGGATGAGTAGGCATTAGATAGGGATTTTGTGCACTAGCCTTCTGGCATCCATTGATTACTCTGGTTGGCACAGGGTGGCACTACAGTATGGAGAGTTTTGCCTTGTTTACAAACAATTACGTGTTAGTATAAGAGATGATGATCATGTAATGCTTAATGGTTTAACACCAATCCTGCCTAATAGGATATTCATGGCTATGGTTGTTAAAGAGGCAAAGACACCAAAATGCATGGTTGCTGAACTGAGTTCAGACCCATATGATTATATAGGCTATTGAGCTTAGATTGAAAATATTTTTTTGTTTTCCAATTTTATTCTCATAGTTTTATAGTTAAGTAGAGATAAAAGGTGGTTGCTGGAGGGTTGCATTAGATCCTAAGATCTAGGTGCAGTGCTCTCAGATTCAAAGCTCCTCACTGACGAAGGCCACATGCCAGAAACTAGTCTGGGGATATTGGATGAGTAGGCATTAGATAGGGATTTTATGCACAAGCCTTCTGGCATCCATTGATTACTCTGGTTGGCACAGGGTGGCACTACGGTATGGAGAGTTTTGCCTTGTTTATAAACAATTATGTGCTAGTATAAGAGATGGTGATCATGTGATGCTTAATGGTTTAACACCAATCCTGTGTAATAGGATAGTGGTGGCTACGGTTGTTAAAGAGGCAAAGACACCAAAATGTATGGGTGCTCTATACATAGAGTGCATAGAAATGGTTAATTTAAACCAGGCTGCTAATTTTATATAGCAACATGCAAACAGTTAAACAGAAGCTTTCTATCATATAAGAACAAGGATCCCTGAACCGCTAGGCACGAGCTGACTTTGAAAAATGGAATGGTGCAAGGTAAATAATTTCAAACCGCCACCGTTGAAACCAAATTTAGCTTGCATAACTAATCTCAAATTCTATTAAGATTTCTCCTAATGTATTATTTATTAACTTTGTATCTTATTAAAATGTAATGTAAATTGCTCTCAAAGAATTTTATGAATCTTATTCTCTCTCTCATGTGCTCTAACTTTCTTTAACTTTGGTGCGGTCATTTATTTATAGTTATTTATTACTTGATTTTATATGTATGTTTTTATTATTAATATGCCAATCTCAAGCAACCTGACAAGCTAATTTCTTAAAATCTTTTCTTTCCTCTTTTTAAGTAAACCTCCATGAATTAAGGTCATTAACGTCCCCTTAAAACATAATGCATTATTAATTAATACGCTCGCCAGATTGTTTTTACGAGTCAATATTTTGTTTATGTTCTTAGTATAAAAATTTATTTGTTTAACTCTGGATTCTACCTGGGATGAATCCAAAGCTTAGGCTAGTTAACGCTCTGAAACTTTATTTATTTTATAAATGTTATATTATTCCATTCCGAAAGGATGAAATTATTTGTTTTCTATATAACTGCTAGTTTTTATTTTATTTTTCCATACTCTTAAAATATCATATGCTTAAATATTCTCAGTTGTAAAATACACAAAGGTGGAATTGATTTTTAAATAGCAGAAGCGGAAGGGAGTAAATTTTCATGTATATTTTAATATTTTAGTTATTAAGTAAAATCTTGTACACGTATATATATATATATATACAGTGGCATAGCATATTATTTGTCTAAATTATGGCATTCAAACAAGAATCATTTATTTTAAAGCAGTAAATCATATTCAATGTCGTTAGTGACAACTTTCCATACTGCGTTATTGACATTCGGCATATCTTCATGAATATATATATTATATGCTTCTAATCTGGGGGTTGCGACAAGATCGAACCCATAGATTTCTTCTCATGCCTTGTCCTGTGAATAGTTGACCTTCCCAGAACCACTTTCTTCATATAAAAGGCCTCTACACGTCTACGGCATGCTTTATCCACATTTCTCTAAGCACTGCCCAAGAAGGGGGTCTTAGATTTCGTTTTCGTCCAGAAGCATGACCGTTTCCTGTTATTTCTTTGTCACAATGTCAGTACCGCAAACTTCGTATTATTATCTCTTTTGTTCATGACCCAGTTTTAATGCTCTAATATTAAATTTGCACTCTGCTTAAATATATATATATATAAAATGCAGAGTATCACCAGTTTTATTAATAATGTTATTTCAGTCTTATTCCCACCGTCGTAATTTATATCTATATTTAAGAGTATCTATCTGCCTTGGGGAAAATAAAGCGTTCTGTCCTTTAAATGTTAATTAAAAGAATTTTCAATATGTATTTTGTCAGATAATCAAGTATAATTTTTCAAATGTAATTTATTTATTTTCACAACCGTAATGGTGTGAAAATAGTTTTCTTATATATATAATGAACCTCAGAACGATCCCCAAAATAATGTTAGTCACCATGTTTCAGAACCATAAACCAAAGCGTCAATAGCAATATTATGTAATCTTTTTAATAATTGATTGGCATCTTAATACCATAACCACAAAAGATGTGTGTTAAATTATATATACTATTTAGTTAATAAAATAATATATGAGAACCCTTTTGCGTGGACTCCAATCTGTAATTATCTACTGTTTGGTAGACTGCTTGTTACATTCACGTACATATAAATGTATATAATTAAGTCATAATGTATAATAATTTGTCATTATATTAAACTATATTTTTTATTGTCTAACTTATTTGAGTAGTTCGAATTCCTTTTTTCTCCACTTCCAAATGTACAGCAATGCATATACATATTTTAGTTAAGTCATAGTTAATAGATGTCTCACTGTCTCTTCGCTCTGCTAGTAGGTCGGACTTAAGAATGAATTCTTGTGTGCCATCATTATATGTTATTCATTAGGTGTTTGATCTGGGGCTTATGGAGTGGGTTTGAATTCAGGTTGGTCCCTGACCTAAATCTCGGGTTTGACTGGGTTTGAAGTACGTTTCATTGAGTTACAGCTCATGTTAGATGAATCAACATGTTTTGACCGGTACAATATAATAAGATTGGTAGAATCATGTCAACATGCAGAATAACATTCTAACATGGATTCGGCAAAACATCACTAAAAGGTAGCTGACCCCTGCAATAACATATTCTAAAGATTATATCACATCTTAAATGTTTTATCATCTACTTTTTACTGGCTAAATAAACTGTTTTTTAGTATTGAGAAATATTTCTATAATTCCAGATCTGATTTTTATCAAAATAAACATTATTTGAAATTCTTCACCAACTTACAAAGTCAGACTTAGAAAAATGCTGCCACATGCTTTACAAATTTATTTAAGGATTAATCTTTTCATTGGTTTTGAATGCTAGTGCATATTGTTTTTTCCCAACACTCCTCTGGACTGATGTTCCTTAAGTAATAGTGACTCATTCAGTTCATTTTTTATAAAAATAAATTTTAGTTTTCATTTGTAGATAGATGCCAAGTTTAAT
Organism: Epiperipatus broadwayi; assembly: GCA_028023455.1. Lineage (NCBI taxonomy): Eukaryota > Metazoa > Onychophora > Udeonychophora > Euonychophora > Peripatidae > Epiperipatus > Epiperipatus broadwayi. The sequence continues at coordinate 1,243,170 of JAQFVV010012488.1, read as the reverse complement.
TGTGATGCAATGATCTGAATTCATTCATCTTCAGGTTAAGAAAAAAAGTTAACTTTTAATTTGAAAGCTTATTTTGATATTGTAACCATCTTTCCATTTATTTCAATGGTATTTTTATTAATAAAAATAAAATATATTTAATTTTTATAGGTATTGATTTTTTTTCTCTTTTTAAGAATTCAAACACCCATCTATAAACAAGGAAACTTTGATTGAAGATCAAGACATAATATTTTTTAAATTCTCAAAATTAATTCAATACATAATAAATTTTAAATTTGATATAATGCTTTTCAAATGGAAGATTACATAAAGATAAAATTAAAACGAACATTTTAAGCTTCTTCCTAATTAAGTTTAAATGGCTAAAATATCAATTACCATGTTCTCGAGTCAGCACAAAACTCAACAATATGATGAATTCTTGTAGAAATAAACTCCAAACAAACCTATTGACTGCTACCCAAATAATTGTAATTTAGAATTCCAGATTCTTATGATTTGTGATTATAATAACTATTGAACCTAAGAAAAACTGTCAGAATTTATAAAAAGGCAAAATTATAATAAGGTGTTTCTTTTTTATAAGAGTTGTAACCCATTCCAATCCTTTTAGTGAAGAACTTCTGGCTGGTTGCCATTTTAAATTTGAAAAACACCACTCTAATCCAAAGCTTCTGTTATCCAAGTGAATGTAAAAAAGCTCATGAAAATCAGAGTAACATAATATTACATTCTTAAAATTTTTTTCTTTTAGACCAAAATCCATGATCAGGCTGAAGTTCCATTCCTAATACAGTAACCTTTCTTAACAAATGAAGCATTGATTCCATATTCACGGTAACATTTAAAAAAAATTGGTTGTAAAAGAAAGATTGTATTTGCTTCTTTGTTTGATAGATAGGAAACCCCTTTATAGACATGGACAAGGTCACATTTCTTTGATACCAATGATATAATGTAATAATATCACATCATAAGTAGCTAGCATGCTTTTTTATGTTCCACTCTTTGACAAATTCAATTAAACATCAGAGATGTTACGTTACATCATGTGACACAATTATAACATCATCAACATAGATTTGGTGAAAATTTATTAACCTAAATAACATCTTTCTAAAGTCATAGAAAAGTCACCATATTAAAATGCAGCGTATTTCCAAACTTTTGGTGTAACTTAATTTCGCCAATAATTAAACCGGTAATATTAAATGTGATATTTTCTTCCTTTTAAAATATTATAGCATTATATTTTGATACCAATGCTATCATGGTCTACAAAGTATGAATTGCTAAAAAAATTTCTTGATTATAGATTTCACAAAAGATGGGAAGATCAAGTGAACGGTGTAAAACCAAGAGTCAACTTCCATAAAGTCAATTATGCAAGGGGATAATCATTTTTATTTTTTTTAGACTTAAAATATTAATTTTTGAATATTTTCAAATATTTGCATTTTTTATAACAATTTAAAAATGATTGGATTGTTTTAGCAATGGCTATCAATCCAAGTACATGTAGAATAGTGTTTGTGAATGACCAGTTAGTGAGGTCATAAGGAGTAAAACTTTACTACATTGTAATATTTACAACAAATTCAAAATGAGTCCATTGTCAATTAAATCAGCAATATATAAAATATTATATATTTATATATAAAGGTGCGGCCACATGTATAAATAATATTCATGAAATTAAAAAAATGTGCTAAAAAGATTAACAAAACAATTGCTGAAATCCCGGATAATTAAGTATTTAGACTTAATAAATATTTCTAAAATAACAGTATATAAGACATAATGAAATTATTGATATTAAAAGATTAATAAAAATGTTTTAGTCTAATAATATTTATTGCTCTAATAAAGTTTGTTAATAAATTGATATTAAACATTTATTATTATGTTATTGTTTTGTATTTCAAAATGAATACACATTCCCGCCAATTGTGAGAAAAACCATAGGATCTCATCTGATTATTTATGGTAGTATGGAGACGCCTTGGAAATCAACCACAAGGAGAGATGCATTGTGGGAAACTTTGATGTCATAGGACAAAACCTATAAATATCAGCAAATTAAAATGGGAGGTCAATCTATAAAATTGTCAGTGTACTGTATGATCACAGTCATGTTTTTATCCAAAATTGCCATTTTTGTACCTACCTACCCGAGGATGATGAGGTAAAAAACATTATCTAGGAGTCTTTCCTAGATAGGGTCAGATCTCCACTCCATTTCAATAGCAGTGATGAATATATTTTAAACTTATATAAAAGAAAAAAAATAATGTTTTTTTTTTTTTTAAAATTTCAGTTAAAAAAATTTGAAATTTGCGATGCTGAAATTCTAGAATATCCAACTAAAATCTGTTTAAAGGATTAAATGGCTAAATTGTGTTTCTCCAATTTTCAAAGAAATATGCTTTTAATATGGGTCCCAATAAAATTTTGGGTTATTATCCCGGAATATTATCCAGTAACAGAAGCATTCAGTGAAGAATTATGGAAGTGCCTCATATATAAAGGTGTAAATAATATACTGTTATTAAATAGAAATGATTGAAATATTTTCTTTAAAACATCATAAGCATGAAAGCAGTATATTGATTGGAGTACTTGTTTTGACAAAGAGTTAGATTTTATATGTTTATACATACAACTATCAAAAGAATTAAGGAGATTAAAGGAATTCAAAATATACATTTAATATTTGAGATATTTTCCAAAATAAATTAATTTGATTGTGATGATAATAGTGCTATAAATCATTAAATGTGCCATCCTTTGCGAATCCTATTATTGATAAATTTAGGAATGTTCAATTTTTGATTGCCATATAAACTTTATATGAATGATGTATTAGTTATTTATGTTTTAACTGATAGGTTAATAAATTATTGGAGTAGTAAATATACCAAATCTAACCATAAAGCTCCGTTGGAAATCCAGGTAATATATTTTATATTCAATATTTAAGGTATATTGTGACAGATATGTGAGAATGAATACATATTAAATCTTTGTTGGTGGAGAGAGATTGCATTTTTACAAATATTATTTTATATTTATTTAAAATATAAATATTGTTATATTTCATCATTTGTGATTTTCTTTTCTTTTAAAGTTCCTTTCTCAATCCATGTTTGAGTTAAACTATCTAGAATAAGTAGTACATTTTGAGGCTAAAGGTTACTTATATTTGGTTCACCAAATACTAGGTGTTAAAATATATGCTAGAATTAATTTAAAATTACGAGTTGAGATTTGCTGTTGTGATGTAATTTATAAACCAGTTCCACTAGCATGGTAGAGTATTAAAATAATCTATTGCATAGGTGTTTGTAAAATAAACCTTACAATAATAAAATTTGAGTTACTCAAGTGATTAAAGTGATAAATGTGTAAGTATTAAATTTATAGTTTTGAGATACTTAGTTCGATTATATGTTCAAAGTAAAAATGGGGGGAAACATTGCAATCAATCTCCTACAACATCTATGTGGTAACTAACACACCACGAGTTTATACATCAAATGTAGATATAATCAATACACCTGCGATATGTGACATCAAATATCATCTTGATGCTCCTTTGTCAAAAACAAATCTAATATTGATTCTTTATATTTTTTAAAAGTGATTAGCTTCTTCAGTAAAAATTTCCATCAGTTATGCGATTCTTCAAAAATTAAAGATATCTTATTCTCTTCTCCCAGTCAATTAAAGTGGCAAATATTTTTTCAGATTAATCAGATGTTCTATAGCATTTACACCTAAGTATTTTCTAAATACTTTGATTCTTAAGAATTTGATAAATAGATTATGGCATACTTCATGTTTTCTAGGGATCAATTTTCCTAATTGTTCAGTTTCATATAGTTCCTTAGATTTGGTCCCGGTATGGCTTTTTTAGCTTTACTTGCAACTCTGCTAAATGCTTTCTTTGTTCTTGTGACTCTTTTTTGATATAATGTTTGCAATCTCCTGAATAATTTTTACCTGCACTTCCTCTATTTACTTCATTTATGTAGATATTCTTTCCTGAATTATTCTTAGATTTTCTTTTGTAGATGGTTTCCAAGCCCTTCATTATTGCTTTCTTATACTAGAGTGATTAATTTACCTCTCATTTCCTTTTGAATTTCTTTCTTTCCTGACTATTCTTCTTTCATTTCTCTATGGACTTTTTCAATATTTTAGCTATAATTGCTTTTTTCTTTCTTTCTTCTTCAAGCTTTACTTTCTGCAGACGTTCTACAATTCCTTTACTCTGCTCTTCCATTGTGTTGCCTTTTTTTTTTTTCTCATTTGAGGTTATATTAATAACTATGACTAACATCTCATTCTTCCACACTATTTTTCCTATCCTTGCAGTGATATTTTTTGAGTTTTTTACTTATGCATTTTTCTACCTTTTTTTCCATTTGGTCTATAATTTCCTCTTTATCCCCCACCTGTCATTTTCTTTATTATTTCTGCTAATGTCTTATCGCTTGGTTCTTTGCTATATTTTACTTCTTTCAAAAGCGCCATAATCTTTTAATAATCATTTTTAGTATCTTCCATTTACTTCTCTAATTTTTAACCACATCTTGCCAATATTTTCTTAGATCATCTTTTTAATCATCAGCTTTATCGTATCTTACTCTCTATTATAGTTTACTTCTGGTTTTCATTTTCTGACTATTTTCTTGTATTATTCTTTGCATAAGTGATTGCAAAATTTAGTGTTTGAACATTGTGATTATTGTTGATCCTAATTTTTTATTTTGCTTTTCCAAGTCGTGAACATTTATTGCTCTTACTTCATTGTATATAACAGAGAATTGTGATTGGCATCCATTTCTCCCATTACTACCTTTTTTTTGTCCTTTAGACTTCCATAACTTTCCTTTCAAACCTCTTTCTAACTTAAATTTAATCTGTCATTTGTAAATTACTTTAACCCGATATTTTATAATTACTGTCTTCTTTATTCTCACATTCCACACTTTTCATGCAATTGCAGTTATTTATGTTTTTATTACTTCATTCATAATCATCATCAACATTACCTCCAGCTGATATTATTTGATGATGATTAGAAACTTACCTATTAGTTAATGCCAGACCACACAATTGTTGACTCAAAGTTCTCTCCAGTAAGAAAAATGGTTAGAAGTTAGTTGTAGAAAAACTTTTTGTAATAAGTGAAGAAAAAAATCAACTGAATAAATGATTTGTCTTCACAAATCTAATCATTTCTTTTCACATTTGATGGTTATGAATACAGCATTAAGTTTCAGAAATTATAATAATTAAATTTTGAAATGATATCATAACACATTAATGTAATAATAAAAATTTAAAAAAAATACAACCTGAATTGTTTTTAAAAAAGATAATAACTTTAAGCAAAAACAAAGTGCAGCTGCCTTGCAAGCAACAGCTTGCTTGCAGGCAGTTATCACGGGTTCACTTCCCGGCCACTGCTTTGACATATAGAAAAAAAACAAAATTTGTCCCACCTTAAAACTAATGGCTCAGCAGTTATCGTTTATTTCACAATACAATGTCTCTTATGGATTAATATATTGAAAATAAAACTAAATCATAGGATCAATTTTTATGGAAGTATAACACTTCTTTTACCACTGATGAAGGCCATAACATATATTTTTAACAGCTATTGCTTCAACATTTACTGTACCAATCCAGATTAACTTAACACTTTATTGCTGTAGCTAAACATCCATCTACTGACCAACATTAGAAGACTAATGTGCTGCTACGAGTTTGCCACATAAAAAATAACTAAACAATATTGACCCATAAATAAGCTAACTCACAATTAAAAAAAATTAATACTGGGGAAGGGGGGGGTATTTTACTTACGTGTTACCCAGTGATAATCTAACTGCCCCATGACATCATTTTCTTCAGAACCCATGGCTTGTAATGCTAGCTGAAGTTTCTTTTTATGAAGAGGATGGCGTATACTTAATTCCTAAAAAATATTTTCACTTTAGAAAATAACTGATAACTGAAAAGAATTGATATAAAATACATTATACAAAAATGATTTTAAGTTAATATATTAATAAATCTATCAAATTTTAAGTTTTGATATAATTAGGGAAAAATTCTTATAAAAAACATCATTATTAATTTATAATTCAAAATGAATGTTGAATTATAATTAAACTGGAATTATCATTTATACATATCCCAAATGTTGTATAAATTAGACCCAAGATTCTTCAATTTGTTATTATCCTCTTTGATAATTTGTTACTTATTTCTATATACTGCATATACTGTATATATATGAAAGGCCAGATGATGTAGTGGATAATATTACATCAGCTTAATCTGGCAATGGCCTGAGGTTTGAATCTGTGCTAGATGAAGCTTTGATATATATATATTTTAAGTCCTCCCCTCTCAAGGCCTAAATGAACAGAATTTTTTTTGGTAGTTGGCTCATAGCAAATAAGTTTGCCATTGAATATTGATTAGTGATCTTCTTAAGTAGAGAATAAACAGGAATAGAAAATCATTAAAAATTTGTACATCTAACAATTAGCAAACTTAGAGCAATATTTTCTTTTTCAATACATCTTCAGAGAAAATGGAATACTTAAAGGCTGTTTTACATACACACAAACAAAATGTATATTATAACAGTATGAGCATTTAAGATCTCTTTATTAACTCATTATATAACTAAAATATAAGATATTTTAACTAAAATATAAGATATTTTATAATAGCTAAATTCGAATTTTGTGCGATGACAATAAAAGGTTCATGAAAAAGATTAAAAAAAACTGCCTTTATCAGTTGTGCCAAGTCCCAATATCACTAACAACATATCAGAATAGATTTGAATATATTTATAATAGCAGATTTTATTTGCTTTGGATAGGTATAAATTATAATTAATTTCATTTTCTTTACAAACCATACCATATATATATATACTCCGGTACAATACACACACACACACACATACAACACACTTGAAAAGATGTTATTCACTCCTTCAAATTCATACTTATTAATTACGTTTTACACAAGTAATAAGCACTTACGAAAATATATTCTAGTAAGGTTGTATATTATTTCCATTTTATATAAATCTCACCAATTTAATTAACAGTGTATACAATGAAAGCCAGTTATGTAATTAATATACTACAGAGATAGATCTTATGCGATGTGATATGACTACTCCTTTATTGAAATCAGGAATCTCTCAGCCACTATGCCCATAGAAACCTGTTAGCCACTTTCCCTTCTCTTTCCATTCTCCACCCAAAGTTTTTCCCATATTCTTATCTATCCTGCTCTATCCCATTTCCACAACATCATCTTTGTCCATTCTATAGCCAAAACCAAGGACCCACTTTCTGTATAATCACTTTGTTTATATTTATTCTCCTACAACTTCATTATTTGTACTGTTACTGCTTGTAAGCATTTATATTCAATTAGCAGATGCCTAATATTTTCCATGCCTTCCTTACATAACTTGCAGACTAAATGACCCATATTTCTCCATTTATGTGTATATTCCCTTGCTGCTAATGATCCTATTCAACCCTTAAACAATAAACTACTTTCCCTGCTATTATTGTAAATTAACTCACACCCAAGGTTTTATTTACTTCTATATACATTTAAACTCTTTTCATTCTCCATACTAGTTCTCATCTCTCGAGCTCCCTATTTTTTATTAATGCATTTATTCTTATGTCCTGTTTTAAGCCACAATAACACTCAACAATCCTCCTAACACAATCATCCCACCTTTTTTGTACAAGTATAGTGACATAAAGTCTTTATCCATATCTCTGCATGCCATACTATCTTTTACTTGTAACCCAATTAAATACTATTTTGGCTATTCTCTTACTATCCATAAATTGTAATCTACTGCATGTTTTCATTTTCCTTTTTGCATCTTCAAATAAAAATTTGACCATCCTATTTGTCCTTGAATTGCCTCCTTTGCCATCCACACATCTGCATGTCTTCCTACTTCTCTTTGTATTTTTCCAAGTAATCTAACACCTCTTTATTAACACATAATACCTTGTTACCATAAGTTAGCCCTGTTACTGCTGCGGCTTCCATACAATTCTTGCTACATCATATTTACCATATGAAAACACTGTTAATTTATTTATCAGTCCCTTTTTTTTCTTTGCTTTGTTTATCAATTTTTTCTCCCATTTGTCCAAGCAATTCCTCAGATTACTTAAGACGATTCCCAAGTAGTTATATCTATTAACCATCACTTAACTTTATATCTCCCAATCATGAAAGAGCATTAAGACAACCTCTATTAATTCATTATGTAACTATTCAGAATTTGACTATTATATAACAACCAATAGTTTAGTTATATAATGAAGCAATGGGCCCGGAAGTCTGATCCATGCTTAACAGCCTTTATAAACTTAGCTAATATTGTAAACCTGAATTAAGTTTATAGTCCAGTATCAGTAGGGTTTTGCATTACAGCTAAAATTAATACTTTCATTTCGCTTACTTAACGGTATTTAAATTTGTATTTGCATTAAAATATGTCATTTAAAATAAATTCCGTTAGGATTAAATTGCTACTAAAATTTACTTTTAAAACTTATTAATCAAACATATATAAACGTCAAGTGTATATATATAATTTAATGCAAAATTCTGTTGAAATAAAATGTTATTTTGTTAAAAGAAATAATAAGATATTTTTCTTTTAAATTTTGTTAAAATATGGCGTATGATTTTATTTTGAGATAAGCCTGCTAGCATTTCTAAAGGAATGGCATGTTTCAATTAGTTAGCCCATTCAAGGCAAATTAAAGATGGCCTTTTTTAATTAATACAAATTCAAAAGTTAAATACAGAAATCTATAATAAGAAATTAAAAGTTTATTTTTAGAAAAAGTTACTTTGAAACAAAGGAGCGTAGGGGGCTTATCAAGATCTAAAATCATACACAAAACAATAGAAGGGTAGCTACTGAAAAAGTATAAAAAGAAGAGGAGAACAGAAAACTTGGTTGTTGTTCTTTCTCTCTTTCTGAGTTCTTATGCGTATTTGTGCAGATCCTGTGTTTTAGATGATTTAGATTTTACTTTTAAAATCTCTTTCGGTCTGCTGCTGGTTCTTGTGCTGTTTCTTCCGCTGTTTTGTTCATCAGATTTTGTTGTTAAAATCGGTAAAATGTGTTCCTGAAAATATTATTCAGATTTCGCGTTTAAATTTTGTTCTTGAAGAAACTCTGCGGAAATTCGCCGAGATTCATCCTAAATTATTATTCAGAGATTGACTCTGAAAGCATTGCAAAACCTATTTTGAAGAGTTCCAGAGATTTATTCTTACTGATCTGATTTCAAGCATGCGACCCGTTAAAATTTATATCAATTTGGTGGATGTGACCATTTACGGCGGCTAGGCACAACAGCTTTGCCTGCCGCCAAGGTCCTAAAACTATCAAAATGCCATAACATGTCCAACAAATAAAAACCTGAACTGTGAGCCATGTCTGTGCACTTCATGATAAAATGCTGCATAATTTTCATTTCCTTGTCCGGACAAATCCCAACATATTTAATCAAGCCACCACGTCGAGGGAACTGGATCCAAAGAACAAGGACCGGTAACTGTATGAAATCTCCTCATGAACTATTATTTACCCTTTTTCTAAATACCTTTCGCTACTTATATCTTTAATTCCTATTTATAATGTAACTGTTGTTCTTATTATACTAATATTAGATTTATCTTATTTTTATCGTTTGATCATTTACTTATACTGAAATTTTTCCCCTTCGCTATTCCTCCTTTTAAAATGTATATAAATGTTTTCTTGTTTTTTTATTTGCGGTTTAAATTATTTTTTTCATTTAAAACTTTCCAATTTAAAATAATACCCGTCATCTAAATAATAGTTAAGTTTCCTTTTGTCTGCCAACTGGGTCTCCTTGATAACGCCAGCTTTGTTTGCATTCATTCCATCGTTAAATAAGAATAAATTTTAAGAAATCTTTAAATATTTTCAAACTGTTTATAGACCACAAAGCAACTAGAAAATGCTTTGTGAAAGAGTTATTTTAATTTGGCTTTATCGAGGGGATTAGAGTTAATAATTTTATTAAAGTTGGGAAGATATAGATTTAGACCGCAAAATGTTATGTAATTGCCCTCCGCATTATTGTCAAATTATTTCTCATATAAGCAATCGGCGAATAGCGGAGATAATTAAAACCTTTCAAATATTTAGCATTACGTTTTATTAAAATATGTTATTTAATCTAAAAAGCCTAAGTCTTCTAATTTTATTTCAATTTCTGATTAGCTTAACCTTTATTTTACTTGTCCAATGATCCAGGCACACACAAACACATATTTCATATTATATTTTTTATGCACATTTAACTTAGTTAGTCCCGTAAGTGTTCTCGTCCATGTCTCTCCCTGATGCTAAATTTGGGCCGGGTGAGAAAATAATTTATGCGTATCTCAGATATGTTGTTGGTTCGTAGTTAGACTCGAGAATAGGCGAATAGGGCAGAGGCCATAGTATTCTTGATTTTATATCTCACGTATGGGTGGCCTCGAGGTACTTTCACTTAGTATTCGAACTGGGTTAAACCAACGTACATCATCTGACCGGTACAATAATGATCTATGAGACGATGCTTAAATGCTCTTATTCATAATATGTAGATCTGCAATGCATTAATTACACAATTAGTTGTTATTATATATACATAGTTTTCTGATATTATTTATTAAGAGAAACTTTTTAAAATAAATATCATTAAGTGATTTAGCTCAGTGATTCTCATTCAACAGTATATGTACTGCAGATAGGATGCAAGATGAACCTATAGAAGACACGCGAAAGATAAACTATTTTTGAAAAATTATATTTAAATAATTTATTCAAATAATGTAAAACTGGTAGTAAAAAAACAAATTAAAACTATAACTCCACTATATAAATTATTGCCTTTGTCACAGACAAAAATATCCAGGCTTATTGCATTGTAGATCGTATGCCATTTTAGTACCATACTGCGCAATTGACTATTTATTCTTAAAACCAATTAACATACCATAAAAAATTATGCTTTGAAAACAAGCTTTTCACTAACTTAAAAAGTTTTTATAATATTTTGATTGTTTTTTTATGTAATAATTTTGGAAATGTTAGTAATAATAGATATTTTGTTTCTAAATAAATTAAATATTTAACTTTTTTATTTGCCTACTCTATTTTTTAATTTTATTTTGATGCAAATTTTTTTTAAGAAAGGTAATGGTATAGAAGAATTTTGATAATGTTTCAGTGATATGTGAAACCCAAAAGGCTAAGTGCTGCTGATTTAAATTGCATTAATAAAATTTCAATCACACTTTGTGACGTATTTATCTGATAAGTTGATGTACTTTATATTTCTTGACATTTTTTTTTTTTGTAAAAATACTACACTATCTATTATTTATACTAGCAAAAACCTTGCATATTCAAATACCCTATTTTAACAATTTCTTCTTTCCTAACTACTCCTTTATAAATTCTTTTGACTCTTTCTTCTCCATTACATTTATAAAATATCTTACCTTGCTATTATATCACCACATTCTCTAATTAGTGAATCTCCTAACAAAACTGTCTTCATAGTCTACTTTTTCTGCTTCATTCGTATCATGTGATATGATGCACTGCAACTTCTCCTTAAATGGAGTCAGGAATCTCTCAGCAACTAAACCTGTTATCCACTTTACCTTCCCTTTCCATTCCCCACCCTAAGTTTTCCCATAATATGCTCCATCCCATTTCCACAACATAAACTTTGTCAACTCTACAGCCTTTATATCTAAATCACCCTTATCTTTTCCCAAACCCAGCATAAAAACCAATAACCCACTTTCTGTATAATCACTTTTTTTCATATTTATTCTTGCATAATTTTCATTAGTGTATCCTTTCTGCTTTCAAGCATTTACATTCAATTAACACACGCCTAATATTTTCTACGCCTTCCTTACACAATTTGCAGACTAAATCACTCATATTTTTCCATTTACATGTATGTTCTCTTGTTGCTAAAGTTCCCATTCGAGCCTTAAACAATAGGTTACTTTCCTTACTATTATCATAAATTCACTCACACTCAATGTTCCGTTTACATCTATATATATATTTTTAAACTCTTTTTACTCTCCACTAGTTCTCCATCTCTCCAACTTCCTATTCTTTATTAATGCATCTATTCTTTTATCTCATTCCTTACCACTATAACACTCAACAATCCTCCTAACACAATCATCCCACCTTTTGTATAAGTATACTGATATAAATTCTTTATCCAAATCTTTTGCATACCGCATTACCACCTTTCTCACCCATCTTGTTGCCTGCCCTTTACTCGTAACCCAATTAAATAATATTTTAGCTATTCTTTTATTATCCATAAACTGCAACCTACCAAACATTTTCATTTTACTTTTTGCATCTCTCATATAAAAATTTGACCATCCCATTTCTCCTTGAATTGCCTCCCTTGCTGTCCATACATCTGCATCCAATGCATGTCGTCCTACTTACCTTTGTACTTTTTCTAAGTAATCTAAAACCCCTTTAGTAACACATAATGCGTCATTACCATATGTTAACCCCGCTACTACAACTTCCTCATATCAGTTACCATAATTTGGTTAATCTTCGGAATTTTGTGGACACAATGATGTTTTGTACTGACCCACTATATTGCTTAGTTTTGCTCTATTATTAATTTATGTTTATGGCAGCAAGATGATTGAATGGGTTTTAATATAGGTTCTAGCATTTTTTAATTCTAATCTTTGACAGCTATCTGCAGTTGTACTATTTTGTTAGAAAGCCAGATTAATAAACTTTAGATTAATAGTAAGTTTGAATTTTATATAAAGTAAAATGTATGTTGTTAAACTATTCTTGAAAGGATTTCCATTATTTATCTGATTAATTTTTAAAGATTTGTTAACTATCTTTATGAATTTACAGCTGAGAGACAAAAATAATTGCACTTTTTCTTTTGTGTTTGACAAATTTACATTTCTCTCCCATTCTCCATCACTATGTACGAATAGTGAACTACTGTCAAAATATATAATGAATGCTTTGTTTTATGTAACTTTAACAACACCGGCTTATTAAATCATTAAAATAAATACAAAAATCATAATTAAAATGTGAAGACTAGAATAATTAAAATATCGTCTAACAGATAAACAAATATTTACCTTTTCCAGATCATGAGCACTCGCTTGTAAAAGTTGCTGACCATTTTTAAGCCAACGTTTGCAATCTGCAACATAAGCGGTCAGTCCTAATTCATGTAACCAAGCTGCCACTTTATCTGAATCCCAACGAGCAAAGGGAATATCTAAAATACTGAAAAATTATATATATGTGTGTATGTTTGTATAAGTACATATGAAAACTAAAAATATATAATTCAAAATAAGCTATTACATACTCTTGTCCTCGCAATTCTCTGGACCAACCAAGTCGTGGACCAGCAGTAGCCCGAAAACCACCTCTTTTAAAATCTCCCATATCAGTTTCTTGAGATTCAGGATGAAGACTTTGTGAATTGCTGCGAATTAATCTAAAATTTTTATATATTATTAATTAGTTTTATTTCCTAAAATGAGATTTTAATTACTAAATGGTTATAAAATTGTAATATGATAAAGCAAAATAAAACAAAAAACATGCAACTTTTGAATCAAGTTCAAATATAATTAAATATTTGAATATAAATAATGAGCAAAGAAATACACATTTTGATTCTGAGAGGATTTGAACAGACATTATGTTTATATATACAAAATAATAGCTTTAGTTTTCATATTTCAAATTATAACTGAGTATTGTTTTTTCTTTCATATACTTCTAAAATTATAGTTAATTTTAATTTCGTTTTTCAACCAGTTAAAACTAGCAAATTATATAACACTCAATATAAATAATTATTTTATTAATTGAAACGATCATTATGATTAAATGAAACAAATATTGTAGAAAAGGATAAAAGAAAACAAGAATCATAAACAAAAATTTTCAATAATATAAAACTAATATTTAAAATATTTTTGAGGAAAAAATATTTCAAAATTTTAGAAATTTTTTTTCTGCATAGCAGTTCAATTATTATTTACAATAGACTTGGTAAATTTCACATGACATTACATTATATATTGTATTTGTAGTTTATTTTTAATTTTGTTATGACTCTTTCTGCTTAAGAAATTGTATAAGTATAGTGTTCTATTGACCTTTCAACTAACTGAGGGATCCACAATCCAGCACTACAGAATTGGTCAGTTTTGGCATATTATTCATGATTATGAACCTAGTAAATAGGAGTACTTTATGAGTGCTTTCTCCAGTACAACTTGAAAAAATGTTTGCCTATTGATATAAACATTACCAGCTATCATCATCTTATATTGCTGATAACAAATATAGATAGAAATTACTAAGAAAATATATATGATAAATTTAAAAAATATAATAAAGATCCTGTTTATGACACATGTTAGAAAAAAGATGAAATGCGGTAAAGATTATACCTAACTATGGCCCATTAGATTTTAAGTCTATGAGGGCACTATATATATATTTGAATGCTTTTTATGGATAAGATTTTTTAAAAAAAAACCACAAACAAGCAAAGATGATATAAAAATGAAATTTAGAAAAGAGAAAAATAAAGATTTATTACAAACAATGTATTATATTCATTCTATTTATTATTGTGTTAATACTTTGTGATCTACTTTATTCATTTAACAGTTTTAGGAATAATTTAAGATGTGTATATATATTTTTAAAATCCAATTTTTACAAAATATATTTGTAAATGTTTTCAATAAAAACTCTGCTTTTTTATTTTATTGTTTAAAAAAGTGGCAGTAATAAATAAAAACTTATTTTAATGGAAAAAATAAAAATTATTACAATTTTTCAGTTTTTTTTTTTTTTTGGTAATGTAATAAAGAAGATTTAAATTTAATAAAACATGATATATATTTTTATAAGAATAAATTTTATACTAAATTTTTATGACCATTTCTTGTTAATGAAATTGCAATTTATTATTCTGACATCGTTGCAGATTAAAATAACTGCAAATTAGATATTGCATAATAAATTTTAGATTTAATTTTTTCTTTGAGGATAATTTAAAGTCCAATTTTGTTTTGATTAATTTAAATAAAAGAAATAGATGTAATCTTTAGAATAAGTGAGAAAATTAATGTCTACATCTGTTGACAATGTTATCAAGTATAAGTAACGATAATATAGATAATCAAAAAAAAAAAACAACTTATAACAAAAAACATTGGAGTTTGAATTATGAAAAATAATTTGAACCTCAAATTAAACAAAATACCATAGTCAAATGAAGATTTTTCAAGGGCCTCAGTTATAGATATATTCAAATCATCTTCCCAAAAGTTATATTTCAGCAACACCCTCTGTGAATAAATATAAAGTCTGAACTTCAAGCAGCTGACTAACAAAGAGTATTGCTGCTCAAATATCCTGTTTAGAAGAGCGATTTGAACATTTTTCTATTTGAATTTTCAGCTAGTGATATGCATTGGGATATTTTCATTTAGCATAAGACATTATTCTAACACACACACACAATTACACTTTAATGCGTTCCTTCTTGATGATGTTTCACAAAACTTTAGAAATTCTGTAACCAAAAATAAAGTAGGGTTAGGAAAGCACTGCACTGCAAACTCAAAATATGCTATACTGATTAGTAGTTATCAAAAAATATTTCATAGCAAAAGCCAAAAAAAAGTATTTAAAATTAAGTAAATTGAATTCATGGAAACTGATCTTAATTATTTCATAAATAATTATCTTT
The DNA here is from genome assembly GCA_028023455.1 of Epiperipatus broadwayi. Lineage (NCBI taxonomy): Eukaryota > Metazoa > Onychophora > Udeonychophora > Euonychophora > Peripatidae > Epiperipatus > Epiperipatus broadwayi. Next base: position 1,227,238 of record JAQFVV010012488.1, on the reverse strand, counting down.
TCTCTGATGACAAGCAGAATAACTCTATAGTAAAATATTGCAATCAAAGAATAGTATTATCATAATTGGAAATAGTTAACAAATTCACATAGTCTCTTATGCAAATGAGCATCCACAATGATCAAGAATTATTGCTTGGTTATAATACGTAGGCTATTGCCTAGTTTTACTTATCTTCAGCACTTCATTATCATTTCTTTGGTGATAATTTGACCCCATTTGCAATTTTGTCTAGATTTTAATTTTAGATTTATACATTAAATATCAATAATTCTTCAAAATGAACTGAAATTGCTTAGCAAGTAATGTTTAAAAGTGATAATCAAATATTTTGGTATTTTTAAAGGCATGAGTTTACAAACATTTATATGTACATATAGGTCATAAAATATTATTTGACAATGCAGAGGTTGAGTAAAAGCAAGTTATGATAAATTTCCTTGAATCCGAGACCATCAATCACATGAAGACACCCCCTAAAGTTAAAAAGAAGTTAGTTTTTGAAGTGAATTATGGATAGGCTATTTTGTTTTGTATATATTATGTTGTTTGTATCGTGTTGAATTTCACTTGAAAAAATATATTTGTTAATAGATGAACCCATGATTGTAGTAAAAATTTAGTAAAAATTTTGATTTTTTTTATTAGAATTGTAATATTATATGATTTTGTATTTTATTAATCATTACTAGTAGGTAATATTTTTTTATTATCTGTATATATATTGTGAGAGTATGCAAAATTATCACATAAGTACATATGACTTATTTTTTTTAATATTATAGTTGTTTTAATAAAATTAAATCAAGTAGAAGTAACTATTTTTCATTCATTGATATTATACCATTGTTTAAACTAATAAAATTCATTAACCAAAACATTGACATAGAGATAACCTTTTAAGTCAAGTCGCAGCCTAGCAACTAATACAAAGGAAATGGAATTAAATTTCAATTATTGGTTATTTATATAATTAATAATTATTAGAATGTAAACATTGTGAAAACAAAATGATATGCAGTATATAAATACTGAATCAAATTTTTTATTAAAAATTATATTTTTTACCGATGTACTAGTTACTTGTACAATAATTTTTACTGTGTTCGAATATAGAATACTTATAAAAGATAGTTAGACAAATTGAATGATTTGCTTATTGAAGAAAAGTTTTATTAGATAACAAACTCTAATATTACACAAATAGAAGAGTAAATACATTTCTCTCTATTAATATTATTTGTATTTTCAAGACGAAATTATATATATTTTTCATTAATTAAAAAGCTTATAAAATCGTTCTAAATTGGAATTCTTAAACAGATGTTTTTCAGAAAACATTTATTTATTCAAACCAATATTAATTTAAGAGGATTATATCTATAAAACAATGCCTTGTGAGTAAACGTCACTCGTTACAGGATATATAGTGCTATAGTTTTAACTGAAAATAAATGTAATTGCTTATTCTTACTAAAATGCCTAAAAGTTATATGAATCTTATCTATATAATCTAAATGAAACTCCAATTGGTAATGAAATGGTTTGTTGAAGAAGATGTCAACATCATGCAAGAAGAATATTTAGGAACGACTGGATAGCTTTCCAATGATTGCCCTCCAAGGAATAAAAAACTTTATTCTTAACGAACATTACTTCTAAACAAATCAATATATTATGGGGAGTCTCATGCAAATATCGCTATGAGAGTGGCAAAACATAAGTATTTATATAAATGTGCTAAAAATGATTCCGAGTTTATATCAGTTTTTTTCAGAGCACAAGCAGGAATCTGGCCTCATCTTTGATGCAATATAAGTAAACATTGTGTGTATCAAATGTGATGACAGGAAGTGAAAGGTCGAGGCCGGGTTTATTTCTAACAATCCTCGTACAATCAACAAAAAGGAAAAGAGTGTCCATTTATCTTATAAATAAAATATTTAATCAGACAATTCTTCCTGCAATTCATAAATGGTATGATTAAGCATCACATGATCACATCTCCTATACTAGCACATTAATTGTTGATAAACAGAGCAAAACTCTCCATACAGCATTGCCACCTGTGCTAAACAGATTAATCAATGGATGCCAGAAGGTTTGTGCATAAAATCCCTATCTAATGCCCACTCATCCAATATCCCCAGACTAGTTTCTGGCTTGTGGCCGTCGTCAGTGAGGAGCTTTGGATCTGAGAGCACTGCATCTAGATCTTAGGATCTAATGCAACCCTCTAGCAACCACCTTTTATCTCTACTTAACTACAAAACTATGAGAATGAAATTGAAAACATAAAAAATATTTTCAATTTAAGCTCAATAGCTTATATAGTCATATGGATCTGAACTCAGTTCAGCACCCATACATTTTGGTGTCTTTGGCTCTTTTACAACCATAGCCACCACTATCCTATTAGGCAGGATTGGTGTTAAACCATTAAGCATCACATGATCACATCTCCTATACTAGCACATTAATTGTTGATAAACAGAGCAAAACTCTCCATACAGTATTGCCACCTGTGCTAAACAGATTAATCAATGGATGCCAGAAGGCTTGTGCCTAAAATCCCTATCTAATGCCTACTCATCCAATATCCCCAGACTAGTTTCTGGCTTCTGGCCGTCGTCAGTGAGGAGCTTTGGATCTGAGAGCACTGCATCTAGATCTTAGGATCTAATGCAACCCTCTAGCAAACACCTTTTATCTCTACTTAACTACAAACTATGAGAATGAAATTGAAAACATAAAAAATATTTTCAATTTAAGCTCAATAGCCAAAGACACCAAAATGTATGGGTGCTGAACTGAGTTCAGACCCATATGACTATATAAGCTATTGAGCTTAAATTGAAAATATTTTTTATGTTTTCAATTTCATTCTCATAGTTTTGTAGTTAAGTAGAGATAAAAGGTGGTTGCTAGAGGGTTGCATTAGATCCTAAGATCTAGATGCAGTGGTCTCAGATCCAAAGCTCCTCCCTGAGGACGGCCACAAGCCAGAAACTAGTCTGGGGATATTGGATGAGTAGGCATTAGATAGGAATTTTATGCACAAGCCTTCTGGCATCCATTGATTAATCTGTTTAGCACAGGTGGCAATACTGTATGGAGAGTTTTGCTCTGTTTATCAAATGGTATGATTCTGGCTGAACTCAGCATATCTTAGGAAATTAACAAAGAATAATCTTCTCTTAAGCCGACAGTTCAAAACATTTGTATATTCTTATTAATATCAGTTTATTTAATTATTTTACTATTGATAATATTTATATTTGGTCCTAACTTTTTTGTTTCAATTTAATAGCTCTTGTGTAATATTTTTTGCACCTAGGAAATACAAAAATTTATCATGCCTGCTGAATTCAAATGATTTAAGTAACATCAACTTATTTTTATTATTTTGCTCCATATTTTAATCACCTTGCTAAATATTATTACCAAGGTCATTATCATGCCCTGCATAGTAGAGCAGTCCACAGAGTACCAGACTCTAGAGGTAAGGGCGATAGATCACAGCTCAATTCTGTCATGACATTTGAACTTCCTATGAATTTTTTTTTCATATGAATACTTGAGCAACAAATAATTAAATCATTTTAATTTTATCCTGTAATGTAATCATTACTATTACATTAAATATTCTTCAGAATTTGATATCCAGGTCTATGTCATGATTTTCTAAGCTTTAATAATAATAGAAATCCAATTCATAATAGAACTTATAATTGTTTTCAACCATAATTATTCCACTGTAGAATGAAATTGTACCTGAAAGTAATGTAATAAATTTTCTTTAACCCAAAGCTTCTCTTTTCAACATGACTCCAGAAAAATTTCCGTTACTCATACATCCATCTCTCATGCGGTTTTTTGAATTCAGTTTAGAACTTCAACTGCCTATCTATTGACATCTCTTCTAACAATATATCTACCTAGCTCTACTTCAGAATATTTTGCTATCAATTATATGATAATCTAATTTGCATCTTTTCATTATATGGTCTCCAGTCCTTATATTTTTTTTAATTAAATGACAACAGGAAAGTTTTAACACACATAAGCAAAATGCATTTATTAGAAACCTTCCTTTTAAATGTGCACACTTTTTTTTCCAATACTAACTTATCTTGTAATATTGTAAAACACTATCCAAGTTTAATTTTATGATTAATTTAATATTCAATTATCTGCTATGAATCTATGTTTATATATTGTCATTTAATAATTTGTTATTTATTTTTGTCAATAACTTATTTTTTCATTTGCTATTTTAAAAATATCTATAATTCCTTTCTATTCTTTATACATTTAATTATAAATGTTACCTTTTCCTTTAAAATATTTAGAATTTCAAAGATGTCATAATTTTAAGGCAAGTCTTCTTTTTTTTTTTTTTAATTACCGTGTAGTTTTGGTAAAATTCTTTCAAGCATAGCTATTTTCTACCCTTATTTTTCAAACAACATTCCTTCTAATATCAATATGATGTTTCCTCCATTGCCCAGTTATAATTATTTATGTCATCATTAATTTTTTTAACATTATTTTAGAGAATTCTAAATATTAATTCTTCTAAACACTTGAATCTTCAATATTTTCATTTTCATTATTTTTTTGTCTGAAATAATAATTTACTGTTCAATTGATATTTTTTGCAGTGATTATCTCAGTGGAAGGTTTTAAAACAATTTGTAGTCATCCTCATCCAAGTACCAGCTATCATCAAAGTTTATTAATATTTGAAAATAATTTTACAAATTCTAATTTAAATTCCATGAAATATTCCTGAAGATTATACATTAACAATCACTTTCTGTACTGAATGTTAAATTATTATTATTTTTTCTTAGTCAAAATGTAGTTCGAATCCACATGTTCTTTATTTGGATGCTTCTATATTCATTTCTGCTTTGGATTTTTCTCAAAAATAGAGAAGAATCAATAATATGCAGTGTTTCTTTTTCTACAAATTTTACAAATCTTTCTTATTTCTATAACCATTTTAATCTCCTATGGCAATTAAAAATGTTATTGGATTAATTAAAACCATGGTTCATTTTTATAGAAATCTTCTACATCTTTGACCTAATGTGAATTAGTTGGGGCTTAAATCTTAATTTTCAGTTAAATACTAAAGAGAAAATTATCACTCTTTGATATATCAGTTATCTCCACAATATTGTTTTTCTATATTTTACTTGTATTTCCAATATTTATCCTTTTCCAATAAAGTGTATGCTCACTTTTCAAATAAATTGCTTTTTTATCTTGACTTCACCAAATCCATTAATATATAATTTAGTATTAGGCAGTTCTGTTTTACATATTGTTCCTTCTCTTGAGTGTGATAGTCTGTAAAAAAATCAACAACAATCACAAAGCTTCATAATCTGGTGATATCATCTATCTTTAGTCCTCAGTGCCTCCTTTGACATATTATATTCTCCAGGAACCGAGAGCTACAATTTATTTTTGTCTAGTATAACTATATATATGTAATGATATTTTTATTCGATATCTGTATTTCTTCAAGTTATATACATAATCTTGTAATTAAATATTAATAAATACAGTAACAAATATATATATATAAAGTCCAACTTTAAAAACTTTTATCCATCTAGGAGCGCTTTTGACTAGCTTCATAGCCTTTGTCAACAACTAACATTTTCAAACACGCTTTTAAAGCCTACACTTCCTACAATTCATTCACTTTAATGTTTGCCGCAAACGTTAAAATTAATGAATTGTGGGAAGAGTAGACTTTGAAAACGTGTTTGAAGATATGTTAAAAAAGAATTGGTGTTAGTTGACAAAGATTACGAAGCTAGTTGAAAGCATTCCTAGGTGTATAAAAGTTTTAAAGTGGTACTTTATATATATTTATCTTACTGTATTTATTAATATTTATTTATAAGATTACATATTGTAATGGTATAAATATGCCATTACATTATTTTAAAATTAAAATAAAAAGGTCGTAAATAAAAATTGATTTATTAAAAAAAAAAAACTTAACTTAAAAACTGAAAATTAAAAGTTATATCGAACATATATATTGTCACACAGATGGAAAACTTTAAAAAACTTTAAAACGATTTTTTAAAGAAAAAAAAAGTATTTGAAAGTATTTTTTTTAAAAAAAAGTAAAGATATAAAGATTAATATTTTTGGAAAATAGAAATAAATGTCGATTTCTATCAGTTTAGAAAATGGATAGGATTGTTTTATTAATTAAATGCAAAGCAAACTAGTCCTTGGGGCACTTAAATAACTGAAAAGGTCAAATAGGAGAATAAAAAAAATTAGCTTGACCAATGCAAGCACGAAGCTATAGCACGGACCGAAAATGTAACATTAGAATCTATAACATCATGTTTGATCGATCTGGGAAAATGCTGATAAGAGGCTAATAAAAATATAAAAGCCAAAATATTTGAATTCATAAATAATTGTTGTTGTCTTAGAGCTGACTTTTAATCTACATATGAACTGTAGCTGTATTGCAAACTTCACGATGTAGGAGTCGGCAATAGATTTAATTTCTTGACAACCAGCCGAGGCCTCCCTATGACAGTTATGGACCAAAAGGAATGGCAAGCAGCGGCTTCATTTTAAAAAACAAACAAACAATCTACGTAAGTGATTACCAAGATGGACCTCTAAATCTGCAGAATCTGTAAAGTAAATACTTTTACCAATTGAACTTCTTTTAAATAAATATATCTTTAATAAGTAGTCAATCCATAAAATAATAATAATAATAATAATATAAATAAATGGACTCTTATCTGACCAAGGATAGAGTTCTAAATCAATTATTAATATTTATTTTTATATAAGTTTGCTATTTCAATCATTTCCATTTTTAGTTATGTTTGTATTTAACTAGGTTATTTATTTTTATCTGTTAACTAAAATATATTAAATTTAAGTTGGGTGTAGATAGCTGCATAGATTCATTAATGTTAAAAAATATATATATCGGTAAATATGACACCTCATGCTGAATGTCCAAACATATTTATTCGTATATTTTTTTAAGTTATTGTTGTCAATGCGGCACCTTATGATGAGTGCCATTGGGTTTACTTTGTTGTAAATTTCCCACAGCAATTCTCAATTAATAACTTTATATTTTAATCGTTTATGTTTATTTTGAAGGAGTTTAATTTCAGGCTATTCATTTCTTAGTTAAGTCGAGGCTGGTGGAGGGATATATCGGTGTTTATATCAATGTAATGTGAAATGTGTTTAGCATACAGCGCAACGTGCCCAACTGAATGCATGACCCAAAGGCATAGTCATTGCATTGCAATGTACGCAGATGTATTCCCTGCAACATTGACCCTTTTTAAAAAGCTCTATGGGTAGGGACTAGTCGGCAGATAGACCACTCTCCTCCATACATAGCATTTCTCTTTAATTATTTTATATACATGATTCCTTCACCAGACAGATGCACATTCCTGTACTGGACGAGGATCATGTTCTTTAAATAATATCATGCTATCAGATGCACATTTCTGTCAGCATGGATTTATGCTAGCATCTTCATATTGCATTGGTTGCATCTATATATCTGGAAGCAGGCGTTGGGTTGGCTACAAACTTTTAGCCTGAGATTGAATGATTGTTTTGAAAAATTTTTAACTGAGAAATCTATGTAGCCTATCTATACTCAACATTCTAAAGTAAAATATTATTAAAATGTCCATCTGTGTGGATTTACTCCAAATAATTCAAATTTAAAATATTAAAATCTAAACAAGATGAATTTTATTCCTCAATTTTAAATATTTATATATGTGCGTTAATAAATGGTTTTTTGTGTATTATTACTGGCAGTGGCTTATTTTTTTTTTAGTATTAAAAATATATTTCTGCATCTCCATGAGCTAGTGGCATGGGCTAACAGTCAATATAAAATAAAGTTGGATCTTAATAGTAAGTATCTGCCTACTATATAAATTTTCCAGGTTCCAATAGCCTGGTGGCGCCCTGTACGGCAGATACGATAAAACTCCAAATATCAGATCACCCCAACCATTATAATATATAACTTCAAAGAAATAAGAATATTATATATATAGGAATTCATGCATTAATGGATTCTGTGTTAAATAAAACCCAGCTAATATTTTAGTTAAAAAGTTATAGTCGTTTGAGAAGACCATAATGTTTTCTAGAAACTTAAAGGTAAATTTATTATGCTTGTCAGTGAGCAGCTCATCAATATTCATTTATGATGAAAATAATCACTTAGTATTAACAATTGCAATATGAAGAATGTATGGAATGGACATTAGAACTTTACTTTGTATGGTTTATTTAATTCCTCAGAAAAAAAGTTTTCTTTCAGTTAATAGCAAACTTCTTTTGGTACTATATTAAATTTTAAATATAGTTTATTATTTCAGTTGACTCAAATTCAATATTATTAGTTAATTACTGTAATAGCTTAAATGATGGTCAGAATTCCCTAATGTCCTATTTTCATCTCTTTTAAATAACTCTACTGCATTATTCCAGAGAGCATTTTGACAATTTGTATAATTTCTTTACTACATTGATGTTTTTATCCAATGGTTTTCTTTCTTTAAATTAATCAAAATATAATTAAATTAAACAGACAATAAAATTGGATATACAAAAGTGAAGCTTTCTTTGAAAAAGTATATAATCTTCTACTGAAAGATTCTGGTTTTGATCAATAACTTTTTTAATATATGCCATATTTATGATATTGACTTTAAAAAACTTTCATTGTTCTTTATTATCTGGTATCCATCATTGGTGCAGTGGTAAAATGACACCCTATGGAGATAAAAATACATGAATTATGCCTACGTTTGTCACTTCCAGCATTTGAACTTCTGAAGAATGCCTGAGAAATAAAGCCATTTGAGCATTTCTTTCTTTTTATAACTATCATTCTACTGATCTAAACATTATAAATATGCTATTTTCATTTCTTCTCTTACCAATATCATTTACTGTCTAGAGATAAGAGTTTATCTTAATCTATTTTCAATTTTCTCTAACAATCATCAACTTTATTACTATCATACATAATAAGCGCTACCACTAACACATGATCATTTATTCAATATTCACTCTAAGTTTACATACATTTAATTATTCTTTTCTTGTCTCTGAATCAACAATTTCATTAATAAGATTATTTTAAATGTGCCTCCTTTCCACTTCTAAATTCAAATTTTCTAATTTTAGTAATTATCAATGCATTAGTCATTTTCAATTACGTTCTTAAAACATATTTCTGAGAATTAAATTTTAATACTATTTTAGAATACATTCTCCATCATTTTGGTTTTTAAGGGGAATACCAAAACAATTGCTGACACAACCAACTGCTAAACGAAGTCAGATAATACTGCACCAATGGTCAAAATAAGTGGAACACTTTATAACAGTAATGTTTTGGTGCTTGATTGTGTCAGTGGTGTTTTAAGGCTCCTTTTAGAAATCAAAATAGAGAGTGAATTCTAAAGTCAAATTCAAATATCAGATAGAATAGCTTTGAATTAAAGCTACGTCTGATAATAAGCAAATAATGAAAATTTATCTTTTTATTCATCTAGGATTAAAACAAAAAATGCAGTGTTTGATATTAACTTATTAAGATTAACCAATTTTATTAATGTAGTGTTTTAATTTATATTGTTTTTAAATTAAATATTTTATAATTTGATAAATTCTATTCTAATGACCACAATTTATTATAAATTATTTAATAAAACTTAATATTTACTAGAAAATATATCCAGTTAACAAAAACAGACAGCAGATAATAAAAAAACCAATTTTTCTACTATTGCTTTGTTCATTTGAGATCTGGATAAATCCAGTAAATAGCATATATGATTAACAAAATGGGCAGGTTTAATCCAGGAAGCCAACCCTCACATGCAGATCCTCTTATAGCTTAATTCCATCACAGATAACACATGTATCTTATACTATCCCCCTCCCCATAACACTTCTATAGTATCATTATATTCCAATAGTGTAACATTGACATGACTAAACAGAGAGATATCATATTATTGAATATAAATACAAGTTGTTAATATAAAAATCAATGAAGTGGCATTTAGACAAAGCAGAAGTTAATATTTGAACTGTAACATATTAACATTTCAAGCTCTATGCAAAGTGGTAGTCCCCAAAGCTAAACGTTCCTAGTTCAATCTGTCATTTAGATATTCAGCATGACATGACCTTCTGAGTAATTAATCATATAATTATTAATGTTTTTCATGTTTTAAGCATTATATGTTAAATAAAAAAACAATTATATCAAATTATTACAATTTGATTCACAAATGCCAACTTTCTGTACCCATATCATTGACGTCATCCACTCTAGATAAGGCATTAATGATTATTACTAATCATTTATTAGGCTGGAGATTTTCATTACCATTTCTAGTTCAGATAGAAACATTATCAATAATAATAGCTTAGGAAATAATAATGAAGTGAATGACAAATTAATCAATATTTTTTTAAAACACAAACTAGTATAATTCTAATAAAACTTAGATTTTTATTTTAGTTTTAAAAAGAACTTTATTATTGATTAAAAAAATTACATTTACTCTTCTGAGTCACTCTGCATATATATGTTTACATTGTAAGTAAAAGGAGATAATACGGTTACATACATAGAGAAAACAGGAAGGATATAAAATTAAACTCTTATTATTAGTAAATATTTTGCTTTATTTAGCAGTTCAGCTATGAAGGCAGCTTCCTAGAGAGCATAATAGTGCAAGTTCAAACGTCAAGATCAAATTTTATCAAAGTATTTATTACAAGAGTACTATTATTAAATGTATATCTTTGAATAGAAACTTAAATGTTACATTAAATTTTGCCCAAAAGAGACAAGCTAGGATGTACACCATCATCATCAGCACCATGCCATTCTATGATTTTACAATAGTCTAATCAAGCATAATGCTGGTCACTGCTATTAGTTTAGAAAAAGAAGCTCCTACATCACTGTTATCAGCTTAAAGCGTTCTAATGTATTGTACATTCCTAACAAATATTTAAAAAGTATAAACATTTCTCATTAAAGCATTATAACACATATCGAAATTTTCTATTCTTATTTAACTTAAATGTAGAGACAATAAATAACAATAGTGTAAAATTAACCTGCCAAAAAGCTTCTTAATTCCTTTTGGTTTCTTTTTACTATCAGGACTATACCTAGGATCAGAACTCACTCCAGGACTCGGCTGGCGTGGTGAATCTTCTCTTTCCAATATTTCACTTTGAGCTGAAAGAATCATTTAAATAAAATATACATACAGAAAGCAATAAAATTGTTGATACACAAACAGTAATTAAAAAAAAACCTTTTTGACAATCATTCAAAGTTTATAAAATACAGTATTAATAATCATTGTTAAAAAATAATCTGAAAACTAATTAATAGATAAACTGTTTTGTGTGATTTAACACATTGTCACAGAAATGGATTCAAAAGCATTCCTAGATTAATTCCAAATTAAGGGAAGGGGAATCTCAGTTTAGTTAATTTAGTGCTTGAATAGCATATTAAATTACCTGCAACGATTACAATTACTGATTATAACTTTTATTCCTTAAATAGTTTGAAAAATATCATTATAAATGTTATTACAATTTAGAATAGCATTTCACATTTTTATAAGAAATTTGGAGAATTTTGTGTAACTTATTAATAATCTCCCATGTGATTATTAATTTCATATATACAAGTAATTTGACAATTGGTTATTATCATCATCGTCAATTCACTGCAGATAAAGTTCTTTCTATGTTCAATTCAATTTCTTGACCTCATAAACTTTCTTCTCTGCATTGCACCAGCAAACTTCTTATTTCATTTATCTATCTCACATGTGGTCTCTTTCTAAGTCTTTTGCAACTTCTTGGCACCCAGTTTAAAACCACAATTATCAAACTATTATCACAACTTCTACCAATATGTCAAGCTCAGTTCTTTTTCAGATTTTTAATTTCAATCCTCCATATTTTGTTGAGTGACCTAAAACCTATATTGCTCTTCAGATAAGGATCCAAGAATCAGATCCACAAGTAACAATTGGTAATTAAAGATCTTTCTTTTCAAAAAATCCATTAAGTATTACTTATAGTTTTATTACTATCTAACTTTAGCCATGCTTTCTTATTTTCATCTAATAACTTTTGCAACATTTCCTGAAATCTATAGCATTATTTACAGAAACAATCATAACTGTCCATGTTTTATTCCGATACTTGGTTCTATAGTGCTGGAAAAGTAATAAAGATATAAGATGAAAATTGTAACTGTCAAACAACCTTTAAATAAGGTCAAAATGTGTGATCCATTCAACTGCTGATGTTTAATAAATCAGAAGTTTGAGTATTAATCTCAATATTTACATAAATATTAATCACTGGAAATATATTACATATCTTATTCCTCCAGTCTGTATTGATAATGTGTAAATATGAAAAAATTCACAAATGTCAATTAAAATAATATAAATCAATTTAAAAATAGGCTTAAAAAGTAATATAACTGGTTCAAAAATTCATGCTTTCTTTCCAAAATACTTCAGATAAATCTCTGTATAAAAAGATAAGATAAAGAGAGAGAATGGTCTGCTCTTGTGCTTTGAATTGAGATTATTTCATTTACTTAATAAACCACTAGTTTAATCTCAATATTTATATGCAGATAAATTTAAAAAACAAACAAACCTGATAAGAATCTCAAAAGAAGTTAATATTAAATGATTTTAAGAATAAAATTGAAAACCGAAAGTTCGAAAAGTATAAAAAAAACTTAAAAAAAAAGATATCCTCTATAACAACAGATGACATTAATAATAATTAAATAGTTTGATATATGAGAATATGAATATTAGAAGTGATAGAATAAAACTATGATCTTCTTGAGTCACCAACTTAACTACTAAATCAAACAGTGATGATATATACAGACAAATGAGATCAATTATTTAAAACACATTTGAAATTTTTTTACTTTAACAACAACAACAACAACAACAACAATAATAATAATAATAATAAGTTATTTAAATATAAACATATATTTTAAAATAAAAATTACATCAAATAAACAGTGAAAAAAAGTTTTGTACTTCAAATCATGCACATGCAAACGGAAATCTAGGAGAGAAGAAATGAATCTATAAAAAAAAATTAATAAAAGTCTCAAAGACTAAATGATAAGAAGTTGCTGTATCAGAATTATATACAATAATAAACAATAATATACTATTAAAAAAAAATAAATAAAGATTTTAAAACAAAAAAATAATTTTAATTTAATATTAAAGTCAATGATTTTCAGATGGTATAAAAACAACCCACACAATGATCCAGGGAATAATATATGTTTATTAAAAAACATTAAACAAACAAAACATATTAATTAAATATATATCTTGTCTTAAATATAGATATATAAACATGCATAAATTAAAGTTGTACTACCTATATTCATGCAGTTTTATTTCTAATATATTGCTCAAAAAGTTTGCCAATCTACAATAAACCAAAAATTTTATTTTAAAATTTAATATATTTATTCAAAAAATTATAAAAATGATAAATTTTCTTTAAAAACTTATTTATAATCACACTGAGAAAAATAAAAAAAACCTAACATTTTTTTTTCTATTCTATTGTCTACTTTTGATTTGTCTGGGTTTTTATATACTTTAATTAAGTCATATAATAATTAGATCATGGACTACAATAAAATGCTGAAAGATTCTTTTATGGTATAGTGATTAAAATATCTGCTTACCATGCCATGATAAGAGGTTAAAGTCTGAACTAAGTAAATTATGCACACTTTTTTAACGTTCAATCGTACTTAAGAAAATTTTTTCCAGACAGATAACTTATAGCCAATCCAGCAGTGGACTGTAAAAAAGTATTTAACTAATATTAGCTAGATGGTAAAAGTCCCGGTTAATCCCAATTGTTTAACTGACTGTTGAATAAAAAAATATGATTGTAAAATGATATAGAATTGCTATTGATGAGAGAAGTTTCAAGAGTCTATGGATTCTGAGCCCATAATTTACCATTATATGTTAAATTCCTTGAATATGTGTATTTAATATTCAATGCCTAGCATTAATGTTTACACTTCTACTGCAGAGTTTATATGATTTCAATTTCTAATAATTGACCAAATGCATTTTAAATGCGGTATATCACAATCATGGTAAAAACAATCTATTATTCATTATTAGGAAATCTCTCTGCCTATTTCTTTCTATATATGTTCCAATGTAGACTTAATGGCAGACTATTTGTTTACCTATTCATGAGATTATCAGTTTTAGCAATAAATCCAATATCATTAATTCTTCCTTTTTATTTTTGTCCAAAGTGCAAACAACCATAATTTTTAAATCAAAACAATGATCACTTTCCTTGAACACAATAATAGAAACAGAAAACTTGAAAAGATATGATTTACCACCCATACAGATAGCATCATGAATAGATGAGCGAATAGTATGCAAATAAAGAATTCATTAAATCATCTACACAGAAATATATATCTTTTCTACTAATTATAATGCTCAGTAATGAAAATGCATTTCATTAATTAGTAAAAATTTATTTATCCTGCATTAGAAACATAAACAGTAATACTAGATATTGGATAATATATGTCAATTCTTTTTAACTATTTTAATTATTTCTTTTATCATCATTTTGACATTTGATGAGAAAGACTTATAAGGACATGTAAATATAGTTAGTTGTTCTGAAGGAATAATTAAATTTATAAATTTTAAACAGGTTTAAAAAATGACCCTAAATTATTATAAAAATAGTTTTGAAGTTGGGAGAAAAATAAGTAACAAAAAACTATTCAAATGAAGTATTAGTTCCTAGGATTGAGCATTTCAAACAGTTATCAATGTTTATTCTAACTTTAAAATGAAAAAATATTATCAGTTAATAATATTTTTAAACCACAGAAAGTAGTGAATATATAATCAGAAGTAATAAACAAGCAAACAAACACACAGAGGTTAAAATATACTGCAGGACTTTGTGAGATAAAGTTTATGGGAAAAAATTAAGAGTTTAAAAGTTTGTTACTCTGGAATAGCAGCTGACAAAATGGAGGAAATATGTTCTGCAATTGGACTGAAAGCTATTAGAAAAGATCCAATGGTTATTCAAGTGTTCATTGCTAATTAATAATCACAACGATGAAATAGAAAGTATATCTAAAATTTAAAAAAAAATAAAAATAAATAAAAGTTCTTAATGATAGTGAAAATGCCATGATAACAGAGGCAAAAAAATGTTAAAATTGAAAGAAATGATGTAATAAATCTCGGTGGTCATTTGTCTTTCATTGTATCTTTATTTATATGACTGTAAAGAAATGTGTAGAGGTGTTTAACATATAAAAAATATCCCTAGTTATGATGAAAACAGAATCAAGATGAGAATTTATATATGAAAAACTCCATGTTATAAGAGTAGATTTCACTCAGATTATTAATTTAAAATAAGTTTAGAATCAATATTAAGAATATATGAATGCATTCTGAAAGTGAGGTGAACTCAAATTAAGCTTATTGTTTAAGACTTAGAATAAAATATTGAAATTTTTAAAGGAATATTTTAGAAAAAAGGTTCAAAATTGATAGACAAAAAAGTAAACATTACACAGATAAAATAATAAATCTGATCCCAACCAAATGAAAATTATAAAAAAGTTGTAAGACCAAAAAAAAAATTTGAGAGTAATCAGATGATTAATAAAATAATAGAAAAAAAGAAGGGGAAATAACTGATAATAAATGAAAGTTATGTATAAAAAGTTTAGCAGAGAACTGAGCTACAAAATGGATAAAGCTACATTATTACAACAATCTTCTCCACTCTCCAACTCTTTAGTCATTCATATCATTAAAAATCTGATGATGGCATGTTCAAATCCCTTGTCTACCAGTTTTTTTTTTATTATTATACTTATGTTGACCGTTATCTATTCTGACCCCTCATATGTGGAAACTTAAACTAATTTGTAAATATGGATTATTTAACTTAACAATTCTAAGCTTTCCTTATTAACCATTTGGCAAAATTAATTTTATCAATAATTATTATACAAAAATCCACACATAAAAAAATCGTTAACGTGATTCATAATATTTACCAAATATAATTTTTACATATATATAAAAAAAACCACACACACACAACTTCTTCAAAAAGAAAATGACGCAAACGATATCATATTTTCAAATGAAAAAAAACGATAACAGATGTTATTCTAAACTCGACTTCATTATTTGAGAATGGTTTAAGATTTAATTAAGTCATATATTCTTATTTAATTTTGAAATAACTGATATAAAATTATGTTAGTATTTTGGGGCCTTTTAATTGTTGTTTTTCCTAGTAAAATTTCCACTTGTTATATAACAAAACAAAAAGAGTTGATAAGAGAGGAAGGAGAGATTATTATTCCATATTTCTCAAACGATGAATTATAAATAAATCAAAATAATAAAAATGTATATATATATTAAACTCCTCTAGATATTTTATGTTATGAATCAAATTTTAGTTCCTACGTAAATAAGTTATAACATAGTGCATGAATCAGCAGCATAAGTTTGGGATTGTAAAGGTAAAAACAATTACACCATTTAAGAAGATCTATATAATAAAATTATGTTTTCTAATTATATCACATGTACATCCACATGTAGCATGTCCCAAACCATAGCATGAAAAAAAAAAAAAACATTTTTTATGTAAATCAATGCTAGTAACATTCAGGTTTAGCCTTGTGTGTCAATAATTATCATAGCCTTTTTCTAATAAGATTACTATAAATGCAATTGGAACATAAATGATTTCCTTCTTTTCTGAACTAATGTAATATATGACTATTAATGAAACTATCCAAAGAAATGATAAGTTTTTTTAAAAAAATATTCAGCTTTATTCCTGCCTTCAATATACAATGTATATCATATTCATGGCTTATAATAAAGCTAAATATTAAAAAAAACAAACTATCTTTTCAGTGAATGTTTTCATTAACAGACGTGTATTATAAAAGCAATTCAATACTTTATATAAATCTTAACAACATTAAATTAATTAAAACTGCTTTCGATCCAGAAAAGAAAACTTTTCAAGATTGTTTCTTGAAAGCTATATTGTTACATACAGTCAATTGCGTCATACATTATCTTTCTCAAATATTATCGGTCAAGTGCAATCAAAACTGCACTACAAAATTATTATGCAAATTTTCTTTGCATTATTCCCTTCAAATGCATAGTTTGACATGACAGACTTCCATTGATAAAGTGAAAAAATTAAATGGTCTAAAATCTTCTAATTGTGGATAAATATAATAATAAAACTCATCAAAATCAATCTGTTAATTAACGAGAATAAGGTAACAGACTGAAAATTACAATTATTATTTACATTTAATGTTTATATAAGTTTCCAGCACCAAATGGATGCTTTAAAGAAATAAAACCTCATAATGAGAGAGAGGGACATATTGATGAATTATTTTTAATCCAGCTAAACTACTAACATAGAATTCATAATAAAGTAATATAAATATATTTATAGAGAAAAGACTTTTCCACTACCTAATTTTATGCCTTTTCAGTGTTAAACATTATCTATTTTAACTGTTGATATATTATTGTATACAGGCGATATTTGTTGTTTTATAATAGAAAGATAAATAATATAATAAATAAAAAATATAAAAAGTGAATAAAAATAAAATTATGATACAGCTATCCAAATTGCTAAAAATTTAATAAAGATTGAAAATAATAATATATGAAATATACAATATAGATAAATAATATATTTTATACTTAATATATATTACTGTATTTATATCATTTATTTTTAATTGACCAGTTATTAATTAAATTTATTGAAGTTTTATATATATTTATACAATTATCTTTGTTAAGACTAATATAATTTATTTCATTATTTGTCTCATTTTTGGATCTTTAATTTAATTGAAAAGCTTAATATTTTTTATAGCATTTATTTTATGTCTATTTGTTATGTAGTAAATGTATAAAATAGATTTATCGTCTCTTCTATTAATTGCTACATTAAGTTCTTTGTTTCTTTCATGTAACTGTTTCCCTGTATGTGTGTAGTAAATCATATTACAAATATCACAATTAATTTTAAAAGATATTATTAGATAAACAGCCATCATTTATACCTTTCACTGATGTTAACATTAACAAGAAAGTTATTACAGATATTGAATTAGCTAATATTTCAGTAGATGATATAAAAAATAAATCCCGAACTAAATAAACATTTATATGAAAAAAAAAATAGTAATAAAGACAATAAATATAGAAGATTTATTAAAAATATTAAGAATATCTTTAATATTGACACAATTACAATATGTAAAGAAAGGAAAGACAATAGATTTGTTATTACATATTTTAGATATAACAGATTATGAAATAAAAAAAAAAGATAATAAATTATCAAAAAACTGTGGTACTACAATAAAAATAAAATACGTAAAATTGCAGAATAATGAAAGACTATAAAATCATAAATATAAGTCAATATCCTATTGTATCCTTTTTATGACAAACTATATATTTTTATTAAGGTTAAAATTCATACAGATATTAATATTACCATTGACATTAATATTTAACTTTAGTGACTTTAATTTATAGATATTCTGAAAATATTTAAATAACTGCGTAACAAATATTAAAGAATAGGGAGAATTTTATATAAAAAATACAGATAGTATTATAAACAAATTAAACAATAGAAAATTGAATAGATATTAAAGTATAATGAATTTAGAAAAAATATATCCAAGTATTCCAAAAGTTAAAAGTATATAAATATTAATAAAAAATTTACATCAATATATAAATGATATACATATAATAAATATTACAGAAGAAAATTGACTACTGATACATAGTTTATATTTGAAATACAATAATGACTTTTGGAATATATACAACGAATGGTAATGAGTTGTGCAATTAATAGATTAATGTCACCAATATTTATAAAAGAATTAGAAATCACTATAATTAACAAAGAATAATTAATCAAGAAATAATACATTATACTATATAGGATGGTATTTTAAACAGTAATAAAAGAGCTATGAATATGTATTTATAATTCAATTCAATTCATTTATTTACCGTACAAAACTACAGCATAAAGCCAATTACAGTATTGCACCATAACAAATATATAAATACATAAATGAGTTTAAATGACAAATTATTAATATAATTATGTGCCATATTTCAATAAAAGATAATTAACACATTTAAAAATCTAAAGTAAAATTAAATATCAGCATATAAACAATTATTATTAAGACATTAATAGTAACAAATAAATAAAAGGGATAAATATAAAGCACATAACAAAATAAAAACAAAACAAAACAATTTAATATATATATAAACAAAATTAAGTTAAACCAATCAAATCTGACATTTAAATTTAATAACATTACAGAATTGATTATAATCTAAATTGAAGTAATTAATATTGCTACAAATCTGATTATATAAAGATGGTAGCCTAAACAAAGGAGCAATGTAAGAACATTGGAATGACAAGTTTTGATGTAACAAACAAAAGCAGACCGAGTATCATGCACATGAGATCTAATTATAACAGTAAAAATTGTATTAGATAAAAGAACTATTTTATTAACAAGTTTATAAAGATATTTAATATCTCTATCTTGTCTTCTAGAAGAAAGATGAACAACAGTTTTATTTCCCAAAGAAACATATTTAGAAAACTTATTATACACTGATTGTAATAAATTACATCCCTGTTTAGAGCTAGGATTCCAAATGACTGAACAATATTCAATGATGGGAAGAACCAATGATAAAAATAATTTAAATTTTGTATCACCACTGAAATGATAACCAAACCTTAGAATAGTACCTATAATTTTTAAAGCCTTACCAATAATCATTTCCAAATGAGGAAGAAAGGATCCATTACTAGAAAATATAACTCCAAAATCTTTTTGGGATTCAACAGAAATAATTTTGTGAGAATTAATAAAATAAGAAAAATGCAAAACTTCAGATTTTTTAGAATACGAGACTAAGGAACATTTACTGAAATTAACAGTCATATTATTTAGATCACACCAAGCACTAAAATTATCTATATCATTTTGAAGAAGAGTGCAATCAAACAGAGATGTGATTCTTCTAAAGATTTTACAGTCATCTGCATAGCACAAAAGATAAGACGATTTTAAGCCATCCTTAAGGTCATTCATATAAATGTTAAAAAGCATAGGTGCTAAAATACTACCCTGAGGAACCCCCAAATTACATTTAAAATTAGATGAAATAGTATTATTAAATTTAATGTATGCAGTACGACCATGAAGAAAGGATTGAAACCAATAAACAAGCTTAGTAGAAAAACCCATTTGATATAATTTGTGAAGAAGAATACTGTGGTCTACTTTATCAAAAGCTCTTGATAAATCAAAATAAACAACATCAAGTCTCTGTTGGTCTTCAATTGCATGAGCTATATGATCATAAATTGTTAACAAATTAGTTTCTACAGATCTACTAGGTATAAAACCATGCTGTGAAGAAGAAGAAATGAGTTTACTAACATCTAAAATAATTTTATTATAAACACACCTCTCAAAAATTCTAGCAATAGTATGCAAACAGAAATGGGTCTATAGTTATTAATACAATCACGTGATCCATTCTTAAAAATTGGGACCATTTTGGCACACTTAAGCACATTAGGAAAAACACAAGAGTTAAGTGATAAATTAAAAATAAATGCAAGAGGTACTGCAATAAATTCAGCTAGCCCTTTGTAAATAAATGAAGGAATATTATCATTTCCCAAACTAGAATGAATTTTAAGTCGCTTAATAGCCATAACAACATCATCCTTAGAAATATGGTCAATCATACAATGAACAGTTGAAGAATTACAAAATAATGCAATATTTGAAGATATTGTATCATGTGATGAATATACATCAGCAAAATGTTTTGAAAAGTCATTTGCACTTAAAGTGAAACCATGAGTAGCTTGAACCCTTTTCTTACCCAAACCAGACTTATTAATGAAATCCCAAAATTCTTTAGGGTTAGAAGAAATATTAACCTCAATTTTTCTAATATAATTCTGCAAATCTCTTTTATAAACATGCTTCACCAATCTTCTGAAATTAACAAAATTATTATAAAAAAAGATATTCTGCATTTTAAAATAAAGTCTACGATGATAAGACTTCCTTTTAATAATTTTAATAAGATCGCATGAAAACCAAGGAGGAAAACCCTTATAAAAAGGCTGCTTATTGGGAATATACAAATCAATAAAACTATTAAGAATCTTTAAAAACCCATCCAAGCAATGATTTACATCATTAAAAGAATACAAAAAATTCCAATTAACCTTAGAAAAGTTACTACAAAAATCAACATAATTACCCTTCCCATAATCCTTTCTTGAAATATTAGAAAAATTAATCTTTGAGTGACAAACGTTAATATAAAACTCAAAAGGTGGATGATGAGCATCAATAAGAAAATTAACAGAAACAACTTGAAAATTACTAACTACTGTTGAATTACCTAAAATATAATCCAAAGTACGATGAGAGGAATTAACAAATGGGTTATATTGCTTAAGTCCTAAAAATTTACAGAACTTTAACATTCTAGAAGCCTTAGAAGACAAAACCGAAAAGTGTGTAGCAATTCTACCCTGATATAAATCCGGAATATTTAAATCACCAGTAATAATAATTTTATCATAGCCAATAAGAAAATCTTCAAGAGATGTCAAAAAATAATCAAACTCCAACAATGACAAAGTGGGTTTGAGGTAAACATTACCTAAAATAAATTTAAAATTGTGATTTAAAGTAATTTCACACCATGTAGATTCACAAAAAGAAGAAGAAAAAGAAAGTTCTTTATAAAAAACATCTTTATGAAGAGCAATCAGAGTACCACCACCTCGAGAAATATTATCCATAGATCTGTCAGTTCGCAAAATACTGAATCTATCATCAAGAAAAGAACAATCAGGAAATTGTTGATTTAACCAAGTTTCTGTAAGTAAAATAAGATCAAAATGTTCAGTTTCAAAAAATTGTTTAATTTGAACACATTTAGTCCTCATACCTCTGACATTCATGTAAAAACAAGAAAGGCCTACCATGTTACCCACAAAGATAATGGAAACAACACAAATAAAAACAAAAAGAGAAAAAGAAAGAGATAAAGAAAAAATATAAAATAGATAGTAAAACAAAATAAATTCTCTTAAAATCTTAGAGAACTGGCCAGAGATCCATAAAAAAAAGAAATAGAAGCACCGCAAGGCCATAAATTAGGGGATATTATATCATTATGTTTATGTGCAGAAACAGAAATATAAAAACAAGAAGACCTAGAATTATTCATATTAACTTTATGACAAACAATACTAGTTTGTAAATTATTTTCAAGAAATACTGTAATATCTTTTGAACTGAGATTTACTGGCATATTAGAAAGAAAATATCTATTATAAGTTATATTAGTATTAGAATAAACATTAGCAAAATTAGATTTATTAAATCCATCAGATATATTAATATTTTTAGTTCTTGAAAAGTCATTTTAATAATAATATATATAATATTAAATTTATAAACAGAATTTAAAGACAAAATTAAATATTTAGATGAAGAAATTCACATAGATAATGATAATAAAATTATATTAAAACAAGTCATTAAAAAAAATAAAGGAAGAAAAATAATTCCTACAGATTCGTAACAAATATAGATACAAAAGATAATTATTGAAAAAAATTATATTTGGAAATGATAAATGTAATATAGATAAAAATGGAGCTAATTTATAAAAGAAACAGTTCATTGAAGTATATAAAGATTATGGATATAACCCTAAAAAGTATTAAAAATACTTATTAATTGTAAAAATTCTATATTGGATATTTCTGTACAAAAGGATTATAATTATAATAATAACAATCATTCAAATAGAAAATGGATCAAACTTTCAAATTATCCTAAAATTTGTACTGCATTAATAAAAAACAAAAGTTATATTGATAAATATATAAATATTGGATGGTCAAATAATAAAAATCTGGATAAATTAACATGTATTTATAAACTAAAGATATAAAAAAGAAACCATATATAAAATTAGTTATGATATTTGTAATATGATTTACTGTGAACTTATAGGAAAACACATGAAAGAACCAAAGAATTTAATATTGCAAAGAATAGAAAAGAAGATAAATCTGCTTCGTACATTTGATGTGTATATACATTTATACAAAATGTAAGTTAAAAATTCCTGAGAAAAATAAATGAATAATTCCTAACAGAAAAGAAAAAAAAACTAATTACATTCTTAATTAGATAAATTCTAATTATAGGTAAGAAATAAATAATACAAAAACTCTGTCAGATAATGGAAATTATTCTTCACGTATAAAGTGTGATAAACAGAGTAGCTACACTGTTTATCACACTTTATATGTGAAGAATAATTTTTATAGATAAGAGTAAAACCAGAAACTATGGAATGCAGAATTACATAAATTTAATTAGAGTTTAGAAAATAGTGGAAGATAATATAAAATCTCTCAAAAATCTAATTCAATTTAGCTTGTCTGGAATTCAATAGTTGAAGTAGCTGAACAGAAGATTGAAAAGTGAAGAAAAAAGAAGATGGAAGACCAGCAGAAGTGCCATTATCCCAGTGCAGCTCATCACTGATAGTCCAAAAGGAGCTTAGGGCTTTTACAAGTTGTACTAACATTTTTTTGATAAGTCTTGGAGCTCAGATTGTACAAGTAATGACTGAAGTGGTGATATTTGTATATTTCTGCTTTTGTTTTATTATGTTAATTGTATGTAATATTGATAAATATTAATCTGAGCTTATTATTGCAAATAAAATATTAACAATTTAATTTAAATAATAAACAACTAATAGTCACTTTTTGCAGGATTATTTATTTAATTATTATTGTATATCATGTTGTAGAAATCTCACAGCTATTCTCATCCAACAGATCAATACATATTAATATTCACTACTTAAGGGATATGGACATAAAACAGATATTATAAAAATATTAAATCTTTAAATTATCTTAATTAAAGAACCAAAAATAAGACAAATATATGAAACAAATTATATTAATCAAAACTAAGATAATTGTATGAATATATATAAATTTCAATAAATTTAATTAATAACTGATCATTTAAAAATAAATGAAGAATGATATAAGGTAGTATGTATATAAAATTGTATATATATGATTTTTATCCATATTGTGTATTTCTTACATTATGCAATTAATTTATTTCAATTTTTATTGAATATCTAACAATTTAAAGATGTAATAATATGTTGACTATTTCCATAATCTATTATTAAACATTGAATGTCTAGAAAACTTTAACTTTTTCAAATACAAACAACTTGTTAATAAAAACACACAAATTACTAATCTGTGTTGTCTATTTGAAAAGTTTAAATTTTTCTATAGGCATTCGACATTTAATAATAGATGATGGAAATAGTCCAACACATCAAATTTACATTTCTGCATCATAATTTTACTTTTATTTATTTTTTATTATTTTTCTTTTTATTATAAAACAATAAATATCTTTCTGTAAGCAGTAATATATTAATGGATAAAACAGATATTTAATATTGAAAATGCATAAGCTTATGTGCCAAAAAGACTTTTCTATATGATTATATATATTGTAATCACTATTATATTTATATTACTTTATTATAAATTTATTTGGGAAAAAAACAGCATAATAAATTTTCTTTATTTCCATTTTTGATAATGTTGAATTATATACATGTAAAACATAAGACCAGCTACTATTACATTAAAAAATATTAACAAAATTTTTATATCAACTAAAAATTCAAAATATACAAGCATGCATAAATACAATCATAGTGGCAAACTAAAAACAAAAAAAAAAAGCAATAACTTACATATGAGAAATGAAACTCAAATTATACCCTCATTAAATTATACATTAAAATAAATAACATATTTAAGTTATTTAATACTTTCTTTTAAAACTATTTTCACAAAATATTTGTTACAAACATATTAGAAAAAATTAATCTACTATAATAATCCTAAATTGCCAGTAAGTGTTCTGATACAGCATTATAGTGTTAAAAAAAAAACCCATTGTTAAAAACCAGAAAGAAAAAGAAAAAATAGCCCATCACCTAGGTTAGGAGCACTTGTACATCGCTTGTTGGATCTAAGTGATTTAAAAAGTCCTTTACCAAAAGAAAGCCCATGACCTTTAGGTCGTGGCCGAAAGGTTTCCATTGCATCTTTTCGAACAGGTTCGGGATTAATAGGATGTTCCACAGAAGGGCTTGAGGCATACTGGTTGAGTTGATGGTGTCTGTTAGCAGGAGGAGTCTGGTGAAACAAAATAGCAGAAGCAAACTTTGCCTAGAGCAAAACATGTAGTATATGTTCTTTTACATAGAAAAAAGGCTTGATAAAATGAAGACTAGGCTAAATAAAATAGGATCACGTTACCCTGCATATAACACCTTTCATTTTATTGACAATTATTATATATTGTATAGAATGATTCAATTAAAAACAACATTCATAAAGCTAAAATAATAACAAGTCTCAAGCACATTAAATTATGAACTAAAAATAATTAAAATTCGAAAAAAATATTCATTTTATTGTAGTTGATAATAATAAAAGTGATTGAATTAATTAATTTCTGGATATACTTTTATTTCAATATAAAAACATCAATTGTGGTTGAAGAAAATTACTATTTTTTGACTTTTTAACTCGCAGTGAATAAACGTGTTTATAATAAGATATATTTTACATATATGTTTCACTTTTTAGTATTGGATATTTTTTGTAATTACTCCAATTTTAATTAAAATAAAGATTGAAACAATGTGGTAGTTTGTGTAAGATTTGGAAGAAAATCTCATGTTAAAAATCGATTTCTAAAATTATGTGACTTACTCACTGTTGTATCATATTTCATAACAAAAAATACAAAATCCTTAAAAAAACCCAATAAAGAATGGTTTGATATGGACTTAAAGTATATACAAAATTTAGCAGTTTTTCTGAGTTGTATAATCAGCATTAATTCACAATGTTATTAATATCCAAAGCAGGCTTACCACCCTTTAATGCAGTCATATATCAAGGGTATAAATTGGAAATAAAATGCACATCCACCTAAATAAATTATTTTCTTCAAATTTGAATTATTCTTCATTTGTGTTAATCATATGTTGAGTGTTAAATATTAGGTTACTTAAATTTATTCTGTTTTATATATGTTAATACTTATATATAATTTGCTATTACTTTATAAAATAAATAAAAATTGCCTCTCATATTATTATTATTTTTTTTTAGTTTTTGGATATTTTTTGTACTTATTTCAATTCAAAATTTAAAACAGATTATAAACTTATTTATATATATTAAAAATCAATTAAAATATTGTTTTATGAAAAAAAAATCAACTTTTACAATCAAGAGAAAATAAAATCCCATTCATTAATTAAAAAACTTTTTTGCAATCAAAATTTGCTTTTATTTCTATTTTAATAATTGACCTTTAATACTTTTTAAAATATATTTATATATATTGCCCTTTCGCATACATCATTGAAAACTTACTGATGCATGTATTTGAAATTCAGCCTGCTAACTCCTCTACCGTAGCCATCACCCTGAAATATTTCATTATCATATTGCATGTGTCCAAAATTTTAAGAAAATCTAATTGATAGAAATATGTTAAACCACAATTTCAAATTTTTTCCCTCAACAAACAGATTTATCTATCAGCTTTAATTCTACGGATTTACTTTTGCATTAGAGTACAATCATATAGTCATCAAATTTTACTATAAAAATATTGATTTTTTAAAAAATAATTTTATTTTTGAGAATGTGCATAAATTATGCATGTGAGGCTTACTTTACATTGTGATAACATTGAAAGTGTTTGTTCACTGGTTGAAATATGGATGAAAGGAAGACCAAATTATATAATAATAAGTATTTAATCAGTGCAATTGTAATTTAAGCTTCATATTAGTATAGTCATCTATCCTATGTCAGTAAAAAAAAAACAAATGGAAATGAAGTAAGTTTATAATTTATTTAAAAAATCCAATCTATTTAAATTAGATATAATAATAATAAAAAGAAATTAAAAAATTTATTCATTAAAATCACATTAATAATTAATAGTATTCAATGCCACTCTTCTTTTTCACTCTTTATTACTAATAGATGTCAATTTTATATTTGTCGCATGACTGTTATTTATTAAGATTAGTACTACTAAAATTTTATAAAAACAAAGTGTAGGTGATTATTATCTAAGAAAGAAATTAATTTTAAGTTAACAGTGTATTATGAAATTCATCAGGCTTTTACAACTGTTATAATAATTAATGTTCATAGACAAACATCCCCCATATATGAATTAATTAAAAAAGTAGAAATCAACACAATATATCATCAAAACAAAAGAGCTTTTATTTTTACTGGCAATTATGAATGGACTTTAAATATCTTACAACAATTGATACACATATGGCATCCTTACTATTATAGTGTCCATATATATTCAATGGACCATTAGTCAGAATGGATTTCCATTCTTGGTATTAAAAGGTATGAAGATTGCCTTGACAGCAGTGAGAAATATTGATTACTATATTTTACTGTGAATATTCAGGTGGTTACTGGTTGGAACTTAATTACTATTATTGGTAAGAGGTTGCTGGACTGTTCATGGGAAAATGCCATAACCCCTAGATTTTAGCGTAGTAACAAGAAAGAGCAGTAATTTACATATATAAATGTTCATAATAATACTTGCAAAAAAAAAAAAAAACTACTTGATTAACAATTTGCGATTATTTCATCATCACAACTGCAATGTTTTATTTTTGTTTTGATATATTTGCAGTAATTAATAATAATCAACCCTTAAGCTATCAATAATTTCAACATGTAGTCAAGGCAACCTCCTTTAACAATAAAGGGAGTACCATCTTTATATATGGTGTGATATGTTTATATAGATACTAAAGATTGCAACTTGCCCAAGGAGTGTGAAATTAATAATGCAAAATTTTTTAAACAAACCCATTAATCGGACAAATATAACCTGTTCTGAAAGCAGACTAATAAACAATCATTTATAACTTCCAATTTCCATATAAAGTATATATTTACTAAGACAAAAAGCCAATTATTCATGGCTTTAATATGTTTACAAATGTAGATGATAACAATCAATGTTTAAGCTATCAACAATCTCAATCTGTAGTCAAGGCAACCTCCTTTAACAATAAAAATGGTACTACGTTCTCTGCAAATTGATCAAGGATTAATATATATATATATTACTTTATATATAACTTTTTGTCAATTATGTTATTAAATAATGTACTTATACCTGCAGTCAAAAAAATAATAATTATTATTTTATTACTATTAAAATTTGAATTAATTTGATTATGTTGATGATTTTAAATATTTTTCATTTTCTTTAATAAAATGTATAAATTAAAATTTTACAATATGTGAATCCGATTTTATCATCTCTAAAGTATTTGATCAAGTTCATTGATTGACTTATTTTATTAAAAACAAATAAAACTATTCCAACATATAACAAGAGTTGTATCTTTTTTCTTTTTACATCTTCACTTTATCAAGCCAATTAAAAAAAAAAAAAATCTAACACAATGCATGCTATGAACACAATAAATAACAATTAACAGATATTCATAGCAACAACAGATGTATACTAAAAGTTATAATAATAAAACGTTTTAATTTTACATAAAAAATATTAATCTTTATCTAATGCACCATGCATGTTAAGAATCACATTACAGACGTATTTTCAAAAACAAACAAACAAAAAAAAAAACAAACAGTAAAAATATTAAATTAAAAATTAAACAATCATGCTTTGATTAACTTTATTTATTTTTAATTGCTAAAATAAAAATTATTAATGAGAATGTCCAAATGTAAGATTACCTTTGGTGGTAATGGCGGAAGGGGTGGAAGATCATTAGGTATTTCCTCACAACTACTAGAACGTGCCCCAATAGGAGGCTTGCGAGGACCAGGTATTCCTGGTAAAGATCGAACAGGAATAGGTGGATAGCGACTATCATGTACAGGTGTAAAAGGCCCACCTGGACTAGAAACGCTATTGTGACGAGGCACTGGTGGTGGTTTTTCAGCTATTCTAGGGTCCTCCTAAAAAAAAAAAAAAATTAAAAATGATATAATTATGTAATTAAAAAGCATGAACTTTTGAAAAAATCATACATGCACCCTCACCTAAAAGAAATCTGAACTAAAGAATCCGGCTAACTGCAATATATCTATATTAATCTATAGCCAAGTTATATAAACAATAAGTATTAAAGACAATTAAGATTAGGACTAGCTCAAGATACACTACTAACATACAGTATCTAAATAAAATCAATATTTTATGTTAAATAAACTATAAGAAACTTATTAAATTAAAATATAATAACACTTATGTTCACAATAAATAATCAGAGTTCCAACTAGAATACTCAACTCATTAATTTTGCTAATAAATTTAACTTGTAAATAGCTCATTATTACAAATAAAATATGGTTCGATTAAAATAACAAATACAATTATAAAACTCTTTACACGAGACATTCAGCAAGGTATAATGGCTTAAACATTGAGGATACATCCCTAAAGACACATTCCCAATGGCATAAGAATATTACCCCTACCAAATTCATGTAACAAAACTACCATGTAATAGTCTCACGTCTTTAACATATATATAATAATCCTAAAATACGATTTGCAAATTTATTAGAGAAATAATAAATTAATTACTACTCCTTTAATAAAAATATTAAATGAAAATTTAGCATCAAATGAAAATTCTTATTCATCGTTTTTTAATACAAATTTTACAATGCTTTTAAAAATAATCTCACGCTTATTTCTAAACTAATAATAAAAGAAATTAATTAATTAAGACCCTGTAGCTAAATATGATGTGGGATTTTATGTAATATCTAACTACCCTTATGAAAATAATAATGACAATAAGCAACTAAGATATCTTAATGACTCTTAACATTAAATCTATTTAATGATTAATGTTTAGCAATAAAATATAAATAAAATAATAAGAATCTGAAAAACATTGTATAATCTTTATTTTATATGACATTCTGAAAATAAAATATATTTTGATATAGTGGCAATATTAAGTATCTCAAATTGATGTTGGATCATTTTAAAATAAGCACCAATGATTATTTCTTCTATAATAATAATAATAATAATGATTATATACTTTATTACTCAATCAAGTATAATAGCAATAATATTTTAAGTAATCTTTACGAATCGTATGAAAATAAGTAATGTTTAAAACCATTAATTTCTATGGATCATGCATGTGGAATGATGAATCAAAGAATGACACTCAAACGAATTAAACTCTCAATAATGAATTAATTTAAAACAATTTTATTATAGCTGAACAACATTGTAGTTATTATACAATAAGATTATAAAAATTAAAAAAATATTTACAAACTGTAATATAAAAAATTAACATAATCTAAAATTAAAATATTTAAATTGATAAAAAAAAAAATCAAGTCAGATGTCACATGACCTAATTTTAATAAAGCTTGTTAAGAGTTTGTTTTGCGAACTCTATATATAACATAAATAACATAT
Organism: Epiperipatus broadwayi; assembly: GCA_028023455.1. NCBI lineage: Eukaryota > Metazoa > Onychophora > Udeonychophora > Euonychophora > Peripatidae > Epiperipatus > Epiperipatus broadwayi. The sequence continues at coordinate 1,196,268 of JAQFVV010012488.1, read as the reverse complement.
TTACAACAAATATTACAAGTAAATAATAATAAAAAAAAGATAGCCTTCATTCCCACTGCTTAAATATAAAATAAAATCTTACAGTAATAATGATGATATACTATCTTTATTTAAAAAAACAATAACAATAAATATCCCAATTTTTAAACTTAGCTACATTTATAATATCTCAAAAATACATATATATATATTTATTATTATGCAATTTTTAAGTATACGTTTAGATTTAAAATACACCTATCTAAACTCAACACAAAGTAAAATATTTTAAAATGATTAAAATACTTTCTTTGCGTTCAGCAAAGCATCATCTCAATATTTTAATATACTCTGATATTCTTATACCAGAAAAGTTAAATAAAAAAAATATTAATACCCCCCCCCCCCACAAATTACATACTTATGAAAAAAAATATTTCAAATATAATTTCATAAGTTTTCTCTGTTTTAAATATGATTATATTCCTTATTGCAAATTTAAAAAAAACTATTAATAAATTATATTGCTTGATATTTTGTATTTCATTTATTTTATGTTTTACATTCATCATAGCATTTAAATCATTCTTTCATTACTCTCATTTCAATCCAATTCAAATATGCATTTGAGTTTAATGATCTCTAATAATTATAATATTCATAGGAATATTAATTCATTCATCTCCTATTTTTTCATATTATGAAAAGCATTAAATATTTCAATATCATCTGTGATAGAAAATTTTATATATATCTCATTTTGCCTTTGCATAAACTACCAACTTCTAACAGTTTAACTATTACTTTACCATCATTAAAAAACTATCCTCTATGATGTGATTCCAGTAGTGATAGACAGTGATTATAATGTGGGATATTGAATAATAACAATAATAACTCAAATGAATAAAAAAACATCATCATGGATACAGAGCTAAAATAAAAGGTCCATATTTATCAGGGCACCTAAAATTCATGTCAAGGCTTTATTTCAGCTCTTATTGACTATAAGGAAATGCAATTGACCATGGAAAAATACTAGTCCTTTCTTACCTTTATATTTAATGAATTCAAAGGGTGACAATATAGCTCACACTTAACAGTCTTTCAAACATCCCTAAACACCTAGGATTTCATATAACAATTTCTCTCCCAACCACTATCCTATATCTTCCATGTACCGAATAATATTATTCACATTGTAAAAATATACAAAACACATTATAAAATAAATTCCAAACCACTTTACTAAAAAGCAACAAAGATTTAAAATTCATTTCAAGATGGTTTTAAAAATTTTTTCAAGCACAAATGATTTTGACAACAACATACATTGATATCCATTTATTCATTTGTTGTTACATTATATAATTTAGAGATCAATATTTCTATATTTCTTTGTATCTTAACCAATACCATTCATAATGATAATACATTAATAACTCAACTATGCTATAAAATATATGCATATTCAAGCATTCATGATAAACAAATATTTTAAAATATTCTTAAATATTTCAAGGCAATCACTTGCATTCATTTTTTTTATATAAAACACATAAGATGATAATTATATCAATGGTTCATTCAATATTCAAGCAATATGATATGTAATAAAAATAAAGTACTAATTTTAAAATATATCATTTTAAAAAATATTATCAAACAATGCAATATAAATAATAAATAAGATGATCCATGATCCCAAAAATTATAAGAACCATGAATGTGATCTGCTTCTTCTCAACCATACATTCAAACAAATTATAATTATTAATTATCTGTCAGAAAATTAATTTCTGAAAAATCCATTTTTCTTTATTTAATGCAAAAACTAATCTAACTTAAGATTAAATTTAAAAAATACATTATAATATACAGGTTAGTTTAAAACACTATTTTAAAATATTAGGATTAAACTAAAATAATCAGAAAAATTATGGGTAGACAGGACTAAACAAAAGTTACCCTTGTCTAAAAAGTTACCCTTGTCTGCCGGAACCATTTAATAAACATAATAATAAAATTAAATTCTACGGAATCTGAAAAAAATATTTGTCATCCTGGGAAAATAAATATTTATTTTATCCTTTTCCTGAATATCTATCCAGGCAAGCAATATTTTAGTAAAACAATAGTTAAGGATCCATTTTTTATGTGAAATAAGATATCTTTTTACGTACATATTTTCTATTAATTCCAAAGGTTAGATATAACAAACATATTGTGATAAATATAGCTCTTATATAATCTTTCACATTTCCATCAGTAAAACATTGGTAGAATATTATATAAGATTTATCCATTTATCAAATTCTTTCAGCAGACATCAACATTTCAATAATTAAAGGTAGATACATCTGGGTCTCTTTATGTGCAGATTTTTTAAATGTGATTTTGAAGTTATACGATTCATGTTTCTTCTTAATATCTTTTTATGTGGTTTCTTTTATGCGATAAAGAAGTTCATATTTCAATTAAAATTGTGATTTTCCAGTTTTATATACACACATTATATTTAACATACTTTAAATGCCTGTTGGGAAAAGGTTTGGCAATAAATTTAGATACTGTAGAAGATTTAGAAAAAGATAATGAAACAGAAGTGGAACCTGTTCGTTTCACAGAAAAAATGATTTGAGAAAGTCTTCAAATTTCTAATCAATTGGACAATCATTTTCTTGTTAATGACATAAATTATAAATGAGCTCTTAAATTCCAATGAGCTAAATAGTCGTGTCTGGATATAGCGAGCTTCATAAACAATTTAAAAAATCATCGTCTCAAAGTTTAATCACCGATTACATTGTTGACAGAAAACCATTAACTTTTAGACTGAAAAAATTTTTATTGGTTAAGTGAATTAAAGTTTTAAACTTTTGATTGGTTCAATTACAGAATCAGCAGTAAAAATATATTCGTCTTTTAATATTAGATTCATTTGTAAAAAGCAAATTAATAATTTGTCAGATTATAAAAGGGAATAAAAGTTTTTTCAAAAATGAGAACCTAAAAAAAAACATTCGTTACCTATTAGAAAATTCTGCATACATTGTTGTTTTCTTTCTCAATTTACATTCGTGTAAAAGTAAAGAATTTTTACTAAAATTTTAACTATTTTTCTAAAATAATTATAATTTCAGCATATTTTATCAAAATAATTTATAATATGTAAAAAAAATACGAAAAAATATACATTTTCCTTTTGAATATCAAAACAAAGAACTTGGAGCTGTCAAAATTCTTGTCAAGCACTCCCTTTGGTTCAAAATGAACAACAACAAATCAGCACTTTACGGTACATTTTAAGCTTTAAAAAGGTTATAAATTCATTACAATAACGCAAAAATTGACGTTTTTAGAGCAACTTGAAGCTGTGACTGAAAATTTTCAGTAGATACATCTGTTTGGTTAATTAAACACAGCACGAGACTGAAGTTGGTGCTAATTGTATTTCCTCTTGTGATGAATCTGATTTCTTATCAGTTCACAAACATACCTGCATATTACCAAATAGCGATAATGATTAAAATATGTATGAAAAAATGTCAAATAGATTGCACATAAAAACATACTGTTTTGAATAAAATTAAATAGTTAAAAAAAGTTTGTCTTGTATCAATCTTTTTCAAATATTTGAAATTTTTTATTAGTGATATTTTATTTCCTTATTTTTTTATGCGAATTTTAAAGTAATTTCACCTTGTTGCTTTGCTTTTATGCAATTTTTGAAAAGTATGAAACATATCCCACATTTTTCAATGTAAGTTAAGTCTATTTTTGTGCAATTCTTTTATGCGGGTTTTTTGCGGAACCTATCTACCACATAAAAAGAGACCCACATGTATTTTTTTTTTAAAATATTCAAGACTTATATTCTTAAAAATGTGTATATTTTAACTAGTTATTTTTTTAGGTAAAATGACAGCTTTACCATCTAAGCGTTACTTAAATGATATAATATAAATCTTTAAAACAGACATATTATAGTTACTTTAGTTTAAATAAAATAATTTCAAAGCATATAGTTTGTTTATTGGCTTTATCATAAATAAATGTTTTTTAAAAGCATAAAACAGTCATTTCTTTCAATTTTTCCTTCCAACCCATCATTCTCAGACATAAACTACATTTAAATTAAGCATTAAAGATAAATTAAATATAAAATATTCCATTCACATTCATGTAACAAAAGTTATTCTTACGCATCATAAAAAATTATCTCTAATTTAACTTAAATGCAAAATATTAACTTTCCTTTTTCTTATCTCGAACTTAATAACATTATGAGAACGATTTTTCATAAATATTCATTTCCTATTTGTTAACTTAAATTTCTTTGAAAAATTAGATTTATTATAACAAGACAATGTTATTAAAAATAAATGTTCATTCATTCTAAGCATATTAGTTATATAAAATTCAAAGTCCTTACATAACATGAAGTCTCCTCCAGTCCTGTTGCAAAATTCTCTTTGGCATTTGGTGCACATTGTCCTAACACTTAAATGACTATTATCATCTTCCATAAAAATCATTGTAGTTTTAAATTAAACTTCAAGTAAAATCCTCTGATAGGGAACTACTGGTGTTTATTCCATCATTATTTTAAAACAATTATTAATTATACTTTTAAAACTTTTCAATAGAAAAATAATAATGATTATAACAAATTACTACTGTTACAATTAGACAGATAAAAATATTAATTATACATTTTATACTAAACTGTACTACAAATTCACACTACACACCCTGCACTACACTGTCTAGACTTGATTGAACCTCTCTTTTTATATTGATTTAATCTAGTGATTTCATTGGTTATTATTTAAAATAATTGCTCATTTACATAAACAATTCATTTCATCTTTAAATATTATATTAAATTATGTAGCACTTATAAATAATAAATGCCTTTATTAAATTTTGCAACTTTTACAATGTATCTAATTTTATTAACAAGCTAGAAATCAAAGTTTTCTTTTCTAACCCTTGAAAGTGCACATACCAATACAATCACCTTTAATCATGTGATACTTTCAGAACATTCTAGATTAATGTTAAATTATATCTAAATAATATTTTAAACAAAATAATTATTTTAAACACATTATATAAAATATTTATTGCTAGAATTAAACTATTATTTTATTTAATTTTTCTTAAAATGATTTTAAACTATTTAATACATCTTTACAAGCTCCTATTTACTGAGTTTGAACTCATACTATCTACAAAATCACAATTATATATTAGAACATAACATACATTTAATTTTTTTAAAAAATAGCTACATTTCAAACCCTACCTAAACTACTTGCACCAAGTATAAGAGCACAATATATATATATATATGCGCACCAAGGTGAAAATGATTCCAAACATATAAAAATTTGAAGTGTATTCTTCAGAAGATCACAACTATTTATGTCAAGTTTCAATAGCTGTTTAATGGCAAAGTGCTAAGTTGGATTTTCAAGCAGAAAATATCATTGAGTTATGAAATTTCTTATTGTGATTACAAGAAAGTTTGTTTTGGGTCCAATAAAAAAAATCTTGATCGATTATGTGAGAACAATTGTATTATTAATGAATTGATTAAAAAAAAAATAACATTCTTAGTTTTACTGAATAATAACATGAATATGGAAGCTGTAGAAACAATATAATAATATAAAGTATAAGTTCAATAACTGACAAAAGACTTAGAAATGATTAATGGATTAAAAAAAAATTGAAATGCACTAAAAAATAAAAAACACATTTTTCTTCAGCTTTTACAGAATTCTTGATTTTATATGACTAAAATAAAAGCATGTGAAGCTCATTTAGATTGCATTAAATAGTAAAAAATATAAATTTCTTTACTTTTCACAGTGTTATGCAAATTAAATAAAATTTGCAATGCTAAATATTTTTATTTTGGTTGCATATTACCAAAAACTGTGAAAGCCCCCAAAAATGTATTTTTATTTTGTGTGAATAAAAGAATTTCTTAAAAAAAAAATTTTTTTTTAAATATTTTAATTTCTACTTTTTAGTTTTATATAGTTTCAGAAATTATGATGAAAATTTAGATACAATTTAATACTATTAAACAGCAGTAACATAAAAAGTACTGAATCGCATATAAAATAAATTTTTTTTGCAAAGTCTAAAAAATATATATGTGCAAAATTACAGCTAAATCAGAAATTGAGAAATGGATGAAAATTGAGTTATAAAATTTTATCAGATAGATAGAAAATAACCCCAGAATAAATTAAATAAGAGTGTACAAAAAAGATAAGACATTTAGAACTTTTTTGATACACTGAAAGTAACACATGAACCTGAAAAAAGCTATTCTAATACTACTGAATCAATGGTTGCAAACCCTTGTATAATAATGATATGTTTTGAGTGTTTATCAATAATAATAAAAGATTTACAATGGCAGCATTCAATAATGCATATTGACTCATATAGATCCAATGAAATTAAAATCATTCTAGTTTTAAACTACAAGACCATCTCTAGAAATGACTTAAGTATATTTCTATTATTACAATTTTATATATAATAAAGGGGGAAGAAAGGTTCTTATCTACTATACAGCAAAGGAAAATAAACAATGTCGGTCTTTTATTTGTGGATGATGTGTTTTTGTGTGCAGAAAGAAGGGAAGATATGGAAGTTATGCTGAGGACATGCGCAAAGATAGGTAAAGAGATGGGAATTAAATTTAGTGAAGAAAAATCAAAAGTAATGATGATTAATATTAGGGAAAGAGAAGACAAATAATTTTTATTGGCGGATATAAAGTTAAGTGTGGTGAATAGATATAACTATTTGGGAATCATTTTAAGTAATCAGAGAAATTGCTTGGATGAATGGGAGAAAAAATTGATAAATGAAGCAAAGAAAAAAAAAGGGATTGATAAAGAAGTTTAACAATGTTCTCCTGTAATAAATATGATGTAGCTAGGATTGTATGGAAGGGAGTAGCATGGTTAACATATGGTAATGATGTGTTATGTGTTACTAAAGGGGTATTAGATTACTTAGAAAAAGTACAAAGAGAAGTAGAAAAACATGCAATGGATGCAGATGTGTGGTTGGCAAAGGAGGCAATTCAAGAAGAAATGGGATGTTCAAGTTTTTATATGAGATGCAAAAAGCAAAATGAAAATGTTTGGTAGATTACAGTTTATGGATAATAAAAGAATAGTCAAAATAGTATTTAATTGGGTTATGAATAAAGGGCAGGCAACAAGATGGATGAGAAAGATAATGCGTTATGCAGAAGATTTAGATAAAGAATTTATGTCAGTATACTTATACAAATGGTGGGATGATTGTGTTAGGAGAATTGTTGAGTGTTTTAGTGTTAAGGAATGGGATAGAAGATTAGATGCATTAATAAAAATTAGGGAGTTGGAGAGATGGTGAGCTAGTATGGAGAGTAAAAAGAGTTTAAATATTTATAGAAGTAAACAGAATATTGGATAAATCCATTTACTTCTGTTTCTAATCACGACTCAATCCTTTTTTCTTTTCAAAAATATACAGTACATATAGCCATATAATTCTATAATTAAAACCACTTCTTTTCTTTTCAAACACTTTATTTGATGTATATATTTTAACCAATCTTTACAATAAGAAAAAAAAAATTTGAAATGATGTTTATCAATCGGAAAACATATAAAATTAAACATTATTAATTTGATTTAAAGACTTACAAAAGTCAGATAAGAGTCCGTTTTAACATTTCAGTTGGCTTGTTTATCAGTTTGTAAAACTTGACGAAAGTTCTTGATTGATTTTAACAATTGTTCATTTCAGATAGCTTATGGTAGAAGAGTCCAGGTTTCTGCTTTTATTAATTCCCGCGACGCCTCCGTTGGAAGGGAATGTTCTGGAGATGGCAATAGCTGGTTCAAAGTATCACAGTCTTTTCATTTTTTTTTTTTTTTAGAGAGTGTGGTATGTGCGTCATACCTCATCTCTCAAACACAAACGCTGGAACTGTCCGAAAAAAACTGTATTTCCCTTTTTATATTATCCACCAGGATTCAATGAACAAAACGTCACTAGTCTATCACTTTCGTTAGGGTCCGAGCCAAGGCTTAGTGCTTCCATTGGTCAAGCTACAATTTCTTTCTTCTCTTATCTAACTTTTCATCTGACTTTTTAATTACACAGCTTTTAGATAATTAATAAACATCATTTCCATTTACAGATTACAGGAATTAATTAATACCTGTTTTTACTTTAACTTACGTTATTTTTTTATTAAAATATTTTTATAAATCTTTTTTTTATAAAAAATACATTCAAATACCTTTTTTTTATTTATTAAAAAAAATATTTTTACAGTTTAGCATCTGTGCGAATATATATACGTATAACAAACGTTTTTAATTTTAGCGTTTAGTTTTTTTTACTTTTATTTTTAATACACTTATTTTTATATGCGAACTTAAAAGTTTTTATTTTAAATAAATGTAACGACATATTTATATATCGTTACAATATATATCCACTTATTTCCAACGTTTCGACTATCTTTACTCTATAGTCATTTCCAAGAAAAGAAGTGTTTTTAATTATAGAATTATATAGAATATTGGATGCGAGTTAATTTATGATAATAGCAATGAAAGTAATTTACTGTTTAATGCTCCAACGGGATCTTTAGCAACACGGGAATATATATGTAAATGGAGAAATATAGGTCATTTAGTCTGCAAGCTGTGTAAGGAAGGTATAGAAAATATTAGGTATCTGTTAATTGAATGTAAATGCCTGAAAGCAGAAAGGATAAAAATAATGAAGTTGTGAAATAATAAATATGAACAAAGTGATTATACAGAAAATGATTTATTCGTTTTTATGCTGGATTTGGGGAAAGATAAGGGGTTTTTTAGATCTAAAGCCATGGAGTTGACAAAGATTATGTTGTGGAAATGGAATGGAGCAGGGTAGAAAAGAATATGGAAAAATTTGGGGTGGGGAATGGAAACGATTTCAAAGTGGCTAACAGGTTTCTCTGGGCATAGTTACTGAAACATTCCTGACTCCGTTATATAAGGAGAAGTCACAGCGCATCACATCACAATACAGAAGTCAACGTATTTAAAAAATAGATTCCTTACATTCATAGATGAATGGTTACCAAAGATTCAGTTTTAAAAAATCAAAAAGTACTAGGGATATGATTTTATTATTAATAATAATCAATTTAATTCAAATGAGTTGAATTAATTATTAATAGTAATTATAAAAACATTATGGCCAAATTCAGTATTTATTATAAATGATCATTGTTAAGAATATGATTTTTGCTGCCAGAAAAATGTTACGAGAAAGGGTGATTTAAATAATGCTATTCTTTTTTTTTTCACACATTGTTCGTGAAATTAGGATGGTCATATTTACATCATGTCTATTGACGATGATGATAAATCGTAGAATAGTACTACATACGAATAGAAAATGCGGTAATCAACATCGGATTCTCTTCTTTGAAATATTTAAATAAACGCATGATTATTTCCATTTCAAAAATATTTCCAAAGATTTCTTTTTAAAATTAAATTGATTTCATTTATAAATTAATTTTTAAATATAAACAATTAGCATTAAAAGAGAGAAAGATAGAAAACAGACTATGATATGCAGATTGTTTTAATTTTTTTTCTGTTAAAAAGAAAAAAAAATCAATAATATATAGTTTTTATATCAGGTAAAAAAGCAATAATATTTTCAATTTATGTTATTAAAATAAAGTTATATAACTACGAATCAAAACCCAGAGAATTAGAAATAAAAGATAGAACTAGGTTTCATTTCCCTGGTGTCTAGATACATTTGCCTATAAGCCAATTTTATACACGACATGATTGAGCTCATGTGAAAGATGCATTGAGATAAGAATATAATTTGCATATATAATACACCACTGTAATCAACGCTGTAAAAAGACCTAATATAATATCAACAATCTCTTATCAAATGAACATTGAATTTTTTTTTATTCTTTTAATTAAAAAAAAAACCTAAAAAAATGAATGTTGCTTAGACATCTGATTACTAATATTCTATTGGTTTATTTAAATTATTGGTAAATAAACATTTATTTTATAAAGTGATGTGATTTATATATTACGACTACTTAGTTGTTGGAACATATGATTAATATAGATACACACACACACAGTAAAGGATCAGCCCATATAAATGCATATTTCATATCCCAAAAACAGCACCATATAAATGAAATTATTTTTCTCCAGATATCACTCTCGAATCACTGCTTTGTTATATTGATAGTTTACTGTCATAATGCAATATTGTAAACACTTCTCATATATGACTCTTTCATTTAATTGATCTGATTTACTATATTTCATACCTGTTATACCATAGCATTTATTTATTTTATTAAATAAAAGCAGAAGATTCCTTGCTGAGACTCGTGCAGCATGAATGAAACAAAAGAATTCAAGAAATAACATTGTGACATATGGTCAATGACAACAATAATAGATAAGCTTTATTTTCATAAAGATTATACTTTGAGAAGTAATGAGAACTTGAATAGAACATACGTCAATGAAAACATTTTTTTCAATAATTAATATCTTTAAATTTTCTTCAGATCTAAAAAAAATCCTCAATCATGACTTTATAGCTTTTATTCACTTATGATTTGTTATTTGTAAAATTACAATTGTCATGAAATATAAAAACAAAAGACCTAAACATATCTAATCATTCTACAATATTTTGTAGTAATATATTTAATTACTTTCTTCCTTTCATAAATAAGTAAATAAATGTTAAAAAGATACTCAGAAGAAGAAAATAAAGATTCGTAATCGGGAATTAGAAAGTGACAAATATTTTGGTTAGATTATTAATACAAGTGAAAACATAATGGACAGAATTAATCAAAAAATTTTCTGGTAGAAATAACATACACATACATATGAGAAGAAAGTTTTTTTAATATTTGTATTTTATCAGTACTTATTTATGAATCTGAGACTTGATATAAGAGCAATACAGAAACTTCAGACTACTCAATGAAGTATGGAAAGATATATATGCTAGAGCAGTTGCTGGTTGGTGGTACACGAAAAATAATCAATAATGGCGGTCATAAAAAAAATTAAATCATAAAAATATCATAGAAACGTTTTTTCCTATAATTCATAAAAATTATTTTAATTAATAATATTATACGGTAAAGTTATTAATATATACAGTCGATAACGATCTTTAATGTTAATGATAAAAGTGAAAGTATGATTAAGAAATTAGATTTTTGGAAACTGTATCAAAAACAATCAACCGGAAGTATTCGAAAATCTACTTATTTTTTTGTTTGAAAATAAAGTTAGTCTGTCTCAAGATATACGAGAAAATATAATAGCACATTTAACAGAATTAAAATTGTCTTTCATGGAATATTTTCCAAAACCCGAAAACACAAATGATAATTGTATTTCAAATTCCGTCTATGCAGAAAATTTAGAAAAAGCTACATCATTATCAATAAAGGATAAAGAAAATTTAATAAAATTATCATGTGACAGAACTTTACAAGTAGAATTCAAACGACACAATCTATTTAATTTTTGGTTAAACATTAAAGAATATGAACAACTTTCTGAGAAAGCTCTTAAATTATTATTACCGTTTACTAGTACGAAATTAGTAGGAAGAGCTTTTACTTCATATATTTTTTAAAAAAATAAGTATCGAAACAGATTGAACGCAGTTATAGACTTAAGGGTATATATACCTCGCATGTTTTAAACGAAATTTCAAAAAAATATGCTGTTCAAAACAAGCACAAGGATTTCGTTAAATTTATTTTATAAAAATATTTGATTATGATAAAAAAATATATTAATTGTTTTTTTATAATTTTGTGTTTTTATTAAAACCATTTATTAGTAAACGAAATATGACAAAATAATAGATAAATAATGAATCGGATCAAGGCAAATCAATCTAAATTATTTAATTTGAAAGAATGTATCAGAAAAGGATCATAACCAGAAATTAGACTCTCTTTAATTTTTGATCATCTATTGTGGATTACTAGATGTAAGCTAGTATTTAATCATCAAAATTTTAATCCTATTAACTTCATGCAGAACAATATAAAGAAAACAAGAACAAGAGATAGCCTGGTAACCCCTGAGGTTATTTTTACCAGGACTTGGGACATGCTGGATTTATCCTCTCCATGGCCCAACCAATAGCAAGATGCTCCGAAAAAGAGAAAACAGACTCAAATTTGGGAAAACCAAATGAAGGAATGAGAAAATACTTTGAACAAAATATGTACCAAATAATTTTTAATGTAATAATGTAATCTTTAATAAATATTTTGAAAAAAAAAAGTGAAACTTTGAACAAACACATACATATAAATATGTTACATTGAGTTTATAATTTCAATGAGTTTATAATCAGGCGTGACGGTTAGTCGTGTTTCAATGTAATTTGTCCCATTATGTGATGTGAATACATACATGGTCACCTTATAATATTTATAATGCAAATAATATAACACACTCGCAATAACAATTTTCACGAAATACAATCATTTTTACGAAGTGGTACAATTTAGCGTGATGTACTACCAAGTGGTACGCGAGCCAAAAAAGGTTGGGAAACGCTGTGCTAGAGGAACAAGATTACTGACAACAAAATACATGGGTGAAAGAACAAAGAGATATTATTTGACATCATAAAAAGAATTAAGAGATTGAAATAGAGTTGAACTAGATATATGTAAAAAATATAACCCCCCCCCCCAAAGTTTGCTATTATGATGTGGAGAGGACAGATTATAGATTAAAAAGATTGAATTTAACTTAAAACAACCCTTCACTTTCAATTGATTAATAATGATGAAAAATGATGATAATATATAATTACTGTAATCATTTTCAAATAATAAGTGTGAAATGTTTTGAATTATAAAATTTGCTTTGTATTTTACATGTATTTCCATAAATAATTAATAAATTATTCTTATCTATAATCTTTAAAAAATTCTGAGTACTATAATTTTCCTGTATCTAATATTTATTTTCTCCTGGATACCTTAAAAAATAATGCATTGATGTTTCATTGAACAATTAAAGACTTTCCATTTTAGTGAAGAGCTTTTACTTTTTCTATATTAAATTATGTCCATTTTATTTTTAAAAAAATTAATCATTAAATTTTAAAAATAGAACATTTTGTCTCAAAAAATATAAATGAATCTAACTAAATACGGAAAAATGTTGTATTAGAACTACTCAAGTTATTATAAATTATCAAAAAAACAACAACAAAAAAACAATATTTTTATTGATATAATTATAAGAAAATATTAATATCAGGTGCACTTTTGGTAAAAAAAAAAATCATTTATTTAAATTTTTACGCTTGTTTCTCTGCTCAAATAAAATATAAAAGTTGCACATTAAATTATTAATCATTAGTTTAGTTTTATGCAGATACATATACAAACCAATCTTACACCAATGTTTTTACTCTGCTAAACACGATCATATTCAAGTTTTTAAATTAACTATATAGGAAGATTCTTAGAATTTTCAAATCCAGTAAGGTTCAACAAGATTCTTATAGCTATACAAGAAAGTTAGCTTGAGTTCAAATTCATGGGTGTTTAAATGTCACATTGTGACTTTGCAGATCCAATGCTTCTTATTAATAAAGGCCGATAGCCAGAAATTACTTAGGATATGAATGTGACACTGTTATGTAATGTCCACGATTATTCAGGTTACAATAAATAGCTGTGGAATACAGTCAATTGCTATTATTAATGATAATGAAGTTAACCTAAGGAATTCATATGATGGTTTTTTTTTTGGTAAATTTATCAAAACATCATTGACTGCCGAACCTGTTAAGCTAATAAGTCTTTTGAATTTTGAAGTTTTTAAAATGATTTTGAAATTAAAACTTGCTGAGCTTCATTGAAAAATTACATGAATATCTATAAAGCTGAATTAATATCCAGAATATTAGATAAATTAAAAAATGATATATCACTAATTCTATTATTAATTGGTAAAACAACATTATCATTTCATATGCTTACACATGCTGTTAATAAGAGTACCAAACTCTCCATACAGTAGTGCCACCATGTGCCAAACAGAATAATCAATGGATGCCAGAAGGCTTGTGCATAAAATCCCTATCTAGTGCCTACTCATCCAATATCCCCAGACTAGTTTCTGGCTTGTGGCTTTCATTAGTGAGGAGCCTTGGATTTGAGAGCACTGCACCTGGGTCTCAGGATCCAATGCAACTCTATTTGATTATTATAAAGCAAAGAGCCCAAGATTTGGTTGTCAGCAAATAAATGTAACACATGTTTTTGGAAAAAAAAAGTAATATTCAGTATGTTTAAAAGTTTCTGAAACTTTAGGATATGAAAAACCAAAACTATCAACTGAAGATCTGTTGAAATGTATTATTTGTAGAAAAGAATAAAGAATTTGATTATCCTGTTGAAAGTTTATTAACCAAACTAAGATTTTCTGCAAACCTTCAGGAACTATGTAACATTTAATCTTGAACGTAAAGTTAATTGGTAGGTTATCAGAGAAAGATTCAGCAAAAGTACATTGAATTCAACTTTCTTTTTAATGAAAAACTGAAAATTTAAAATAAACTATATTTCATAAACTAATATTAATTCTGTGAATAATAATATCTTTTTAGGAGTTTTTTAATATATTAACAGTAGCTGCTATAGGGTTTTTAATCAGGTATGATATAATTGTACTATTTATTTTCCATTTAAGAAGCATTTTAATTAATTTTGCTTTTGCAAAATTTCTCTCTGTTCATAAAATCCCATATACTCAAAAATCCGATCTTAATAATATTGATACATACACCTTAATATTATAAAATCTCTATTTTCTCATACCGCACTTATTAATTAAGAGCTTGTTTGAGCTATTGGTACGCTCTCTGTATTGCATTTTTGTAATTACAAGTTTATTAAAAGTAATGTCACGTTATATATGACTTGCTTTTTTGATTATTACATTGATATTTCCAAAACAAAACATATCTTTATATTGATACAATAATACTGTCTCATATGAAATCTAAATGAACATTGTAATAATAATCATGTAACTGAAGGTAAAATTCATCTTTTAACTTATGCAAAAAGTCATAAAACAGATTATGTAAATAGAATTAAATCTAGATGTCACTATAAGCAGAAGATTTATTTATATATCTTCTTTCATTCTACTGTTACAAATCATTCTATCAGCATTGTACTGATGGATTCTTTTTCTTCTCCTATCCCAATTTAATAAAATCTTTAACACTTTTATCATTTAAAATTTTCATTTTTTCAATTTCCCACATAATTTATCATGTTCCTCTTTCAATACAGTATATTAAAAATGTTTTTTTTCTTTCTCTTTATTTCACATAAATCACATTTGCAATCTAAATTAATATTCCATTTTAGATTTCCAGAAGTGTAACAAAGATTCAAAGGGAGGAAATATTTTATATCATTTCACTAAATAATTTTATCATAGACATATTACTGGTGACTGATAATTATTAATCTAAAAACTTTTTTTGAATTAGTATAAGGGAATTGTTTTTAGCTCTATAACCTATTTAGGTACAAGAGACAACCCATGTCCTTAATTTAAAGTTTCAGTAAAATTTCAGGCATGTGCATGATTGCTTTCATCTTACATATTCAGTGCATACTTGATCAGTTATGGGTTGCTGTGTCTTTCTTAATAATCTTTTTCATAAACATATTGTTCTTTTGTATTATTATTTTTGATGGTATCTTCATGAGGACTTGTTAAAATTAAACTGTGTTAAACTTTCATATTATCTAGGATTTATTATACAAACTTTCAGGTTCCTATTAGAAGGTTAAAACCGGATATTGCAAAATTACTTTATACCAATTTGTCTACTTGATAATTCAAACCTTTAAGACTGACTGATTATTTCTGAGAATATGGAATGCAATAAATTTACTTTTTGCTTTCAACATTACACCAGAATGATCACTAAAAACATTCTATTCATTTTGATTATTCTTCTGAATGTTTTTAAGCTTAGCTAATGTTATGCAATTGTGGTCTTAGTTACCCAGGAACAATATTTTTAAGTTTTTCTTTTTTTTAGATGGTAAATTATGAGCATAATATCTGGCTAGTATTTAATTTTCTACAAGTCTTATAGTTGAACAATGCCGACTAAAATAAACAAACTTGTATATATATAAACTAAGTAAAGGAAATATATATTCAAAAAAATAATAAAATATAGGAAAAAAATGTATTTGTATATAAAATTACTTTAATATTTGACCCAGATGACTGATTTTCATCAGAAAGAAAAAATATATGTTAAAATGGTGGTGTTCAAAAATATTATATTTGACAAAAAACCTTATTGGCTAAAAGATTTTACAAAGAAAATTTAACCAACCAACAACAAATTTATTTCAGTGTACATTAAAAACAAACAAACTGCATTATGTACTAACCAAACAGCATAAAAAACTGCAAACTTAATTTAAATTAAAAAATACAGATATTAATATGACAACAGACTATTTTTGGTATATATCATCATCAACCATTATCAATCCACTGCAGGATGAAGGTCTCTCCAAGTTTAATCCATCTTCTCCGATCTTTAGCTTCTCTTCTCCACAACACGCCTGCACATTTTCTTATTTCATCCATCCATCTCACATGTGGTCTCTTTCTGGGTCTTTTACAATCTCTTGGAATCCAGTTTAAAATTTCAATTGTCCATCTATTATCATCTCTTCTAGCAATATGTCCAGCCCAACTCCATTTCAATCTTTTAATTTTTTCAATAAGGTCAGTAACACCTGTTTGTTGTCTTACCCATACATTGCGTTTTCGATCTCTTCTTGTTACTCCCAACATACATCTCTCCATACTCCTTTGAGTGGTCTGAAGTCTCTGTATTGCTCTTCTATTGAGTGTCCAAGTCTCAGATCCATAAGTAAGAACTGGTAAAACACATTTGTTAAAAACCATCCTTTTCAAACACATAGGCATATTTCCTTTTAGTATCAAGTTATTTCTACCAAAAGCACTCCAACCAAGTTTAATTCTATGATTAATTTCCTCCATTATGTTTCCATCTGTATTAAGAATCTGACCAAGGTATTTGTAACTGTTAACTTCTTCTAATTCTTCATAATCAATCTTTATTTTCATATTTTGAGCAAATCGATTAAACATTACTTTAGTCTTTTTAACATTTATCTTTAGTCCTACTTTTCTACTTTCATCTGCTAACTCCTGCAACATTTCCTGCAGCTCTGAAGCATTATTTGCAAAAACAACTACATCATCTGCAAAATCTAAATGACTTAAATACTCTCCATTTACTTTCACTCCTTTAGTTTCCCATTTTAATCCACAAAATACTTCTTGCAGCACTGTTGTAAAGAGTTTTGGAGATATGGAATCACCTTGCCTTACACCTTTCTCAATGTTGATTTTTCCAGTATCATTATGTAATCTAATTGTTGCTGTTGCATTTTTATAAATATTCTTTAAAATATGACAATATCCTGGATCTATACCTTGATGATCCAATGCTTTAATCACTGAAGAAATGTGTATAGAATCGAATGCCTTTTCATAATCTACAAATCCAAAACATAATGACAACTCATATTCGTTTGTCCTTTCTATGACTTCTCTCAATACCTGGATATGATCTATTGTACTAAAACCACTTTTAAATCCATCTTGTTCTCTTGGTTGGTGGAAATCCAAAGTTCTCTGTAGACAAGTTGTAATTATCTTGGTAAAAATTTTATATAAAACTGATAAAAGGCTGATAGGTCTGTAATTTCTAATATCTTCTTTATCACCTTTTTAAAATATTAATATTATTACTGCATTCTTCCAATCTTCCGGTACATCTTTATCATTTAGACATTTGGTATATAACTTTGCTAAAATTGTTTCTATTTCTTCACCTGCTTCTTTTAATATATCAATTATAATTCCATCATTTCCTGGAACCTTTCCTTTCTTCATACACTTAATTGCATGTCTCACTTCTTCGTTTAAAATTCTGGGCAATTCGGAAGATGTAATAGATATAGGAGGTACTTGTTCTTTATTACTATATAATTCTTGATAAAAATCTTCTACCAATTTCATGATGTCATCTCTCTTTTTAGTAATAATTCCATCTTTTTTTCTTATTGCAGATATAAATTTCCTACCAATACCAAAGTGTTGCTTAACATTTTTGAGACTTTTATTTTCTACAGCTTTCCTTGCTATTTCACAGTTATACTTTCTTATATCATTTTCAACTCTTTTCCGTACCATTTTACAAAATTCGAGATATTCAATTCTTTTTAATACATCATTTTTGTATATCTTCATATTCCTTCTTTTCTTCATAAATTCTTTAGTCTCAGTAGAAATTTTATTAGTCAATTGCTGCTTTTTTCTACCAGCTATGTTTGTTGCAGTTTTTAAAAGTGTATCAGTTATTTTCATATTAATTTCATTCAAATCTGAATCATGTTCAAAATCTCCTAACACTTGAAACCTATTTGTAAGTTCTAATTTAAATTCATTAGAATGTTTCTGAAGATTAGGAATATCAACTGTAAATATTGTTTTTCTTAATAATTTTTGTCTCTCTAGTTTTACATTAACACGTAACTTACACCTTACTAATCGATGATCACTTCCTGTGTTAAATTTATTAAGAACATTACAATCTTGAAATATGTATTTTCTGTTAATCAAAATATAATCCAATTCTGCTGTACCTTCATTTGGATGCTTCCATGTCCATTTCCTTTTAACATTTTTCTCAAAAAATGAATTCATAATATAAAGTTTTTCTTTTTCTGCAAACTCCACAAGTCTATGTCCTCTCTCATTTCTATTACCATAACCAAAATTACCTACAGCAATTTCATCTTTCATTTGTCTACCAATTCTAGCATTAAAGTCTCCCATAACAATTTTAAAATGTTGTTTACTCTGATCAAAAGCCTTTTGTACATCCATATAAAAATCTTCTACTACTTCATCACTATGAGAACTTGTTGGGGCATAAACCCGAATTATCTGCATTTGGTATCTGCTATTAAGTTGTATAACTAATCTTACCACTCTGTCCGATACACCATCAATCTCCACAATATTGTTCTTCCACTTTTTATTTATAATGAATCCTACTCCACTTGTATTTCCAATATGTGTGCCTTTATAATAGAGTATATGTCTGCTTTTTAAATCAATTGTTTCTTCTCCTTTTCTTCTAACTTCACAAAGTCCAATAATGTCCCATTTAATATAAGACAGTTCTTCTTCTATTTCTTGCAATCTTCCTTTACTTGAAAGTGATATGCAGTTGTAAGTACCTAAATAAAAAGTCGTCATCAAATGGCAGCATGGGTCCGCAATCAGGGGATTCTTAGCACCCTCCGCCTTCGGCCACCAACCGCTGCCTTGGTTGGTGACTTTACAGCCTCCTGGGAATAAGGGCCATGCTTTATTTTTGTCTGTCATAATTGTATATATGTATTGGAAAAATATTTATCATTTACACAAACATTCATTCTGCCTTATCAGGCACTAAGAAGAAAGACCATGGTGTTTCTTGATCTTAAACTCAGAGGTAAAAAGCCAATAAACTCACCATGCTGGCTAATGCGTGTTGGTGAGCAGCCCATCCATGTTCGTACACTATATGAATAATCACATAGTAATAAGTGCTGCAACGACAAGAACGTATGGAGTGGACATTAGGAATTTGCCCTGCTCGGTTCCTTTAAGGCCTCCAAGAGGAATCAAAGGGTCTCCTTTCAGTTAATAGCAAAATTGTACATATATACACACATTTATTTATATATTGTGTTTTTTAATTTACATTAAGTTTGCAGGTTTTTGTGCTGTTTGATTAGTACATATTGTTTTTAATGTACACTGAAATAAATTTGTCATTAGTTGGTTAAATTTTCTTTGCAAAATCTTTTAACCAATAAGGCTTTTTTTGTCAAATATGTTATTTTTGAACACCACCATTTAAGATATATTTTTTCTTTCTAATGAAAACCAGTGCTCTGGTTGAAATATTAAAGTAATTTTATATACAAATATATATTTTTTCTCTATATTTTATTGGTTTTTTGTATATATTGTGACAGTCAGATGATGTATGTTGGTTTAACCCAGTTCGAATACTAGGCGAAAGTACCTCGAGGCCATCCATACGCGAGATATTAAATCAAGAATACTATGACCTCTGCCCTATTTGCCTATTCTCGAGGCTAATTACGAACAAACAACATTATCTGAGACACACGTAAATTATTTTCTCACCGGCCACAAAGCTTAGCAACAGAGGTAGAGACATGGACGGGAACACCTACGGAGAAAAATAGTTAAATGTGCAATAAAAGTACTAAGAAACATGTATTTTGCGTGGCTGGATCATTGGAAAAGTAAAATAAAGCATTATAATAAAATTAGAAAACTCAAGCTTTTTATAGTTAAATAATATGTTTAATTAACAACTTTAAAATATGAATAATGATTTAATGGCCTCTGCTATTCCCCTAAATTAATGAAAACTAATTCGACAATAAAAACAGATTAAGATGTTTGCGGTTTAAATCTTTTCTTCCCAATTTATTAAAATTGTCAACTCGAATCTCCTCGATAAAGTACAGTAATAAAAATCTTTTGCAAAGCATTTTCTAATTGCTTTGCACTAAAAAGGCAGTTTAAAAATTATTTAAAACGTATATAGCTAAATCAGATATACATAATAAGCTACTGGCGGACAAAAGAGGCGTTATCGAGGAGATCAAGTTGGCAAACAAAGGAAACTTATTCGAATGGAATTTAGAAACAAAAATAAAATTGGAAAGAGATTTTAAATGAAAAAAATTAACTTTTAAACTTAACCGCAATGGAATACAAAATATTTATACATGTTAGTAATGAAGAATAGCGAAGGAAAAAAGGTTAAATATCGATAGATGATCACACATATATATTTAAGACTAGTCTAATAACAATGGTTACATTACAAATATCATTAAATAAAATAATTCATAATATAATTCAATTAAGAAAGGTATGAACAAAAGGGTAGAAAGTAAATAGTTCAATGGAGGAGAGATATGATTACTGTCCTGGTTCCTTGGTCATGTTTCCTACAGCATTCGTGGCTTGATCCGACCATGATAGGTATTTGTCCGGACAATGAAAAATGGAAATATGTAGCATGGTTTCACGAAAAGTCCTACAGACATGGCACAGAGTTCAGATGACTATTGAGTGGATACTAAGGCATTTTGATGGTATTTAGGAACCTCGGGCGATGGGCAAAGCTATTTATTTGTCTAGCCAAGCATAGTAGAATCCATCAAATTCATATGACTTTTAGCTTGAGCATGTTCAAACTTCTCCATGATTTTGAAGACGATAATTGTATAACTTTTTGGAATAAAAAATCTCAACAAGCAAAATCTGTAAGAGTTTTCCAAAGAGAAATCTGAATGCCAGCAAGAAAACTCTGAATAACCAAGTCTTTTGTTCTCACTTTTATTTATACCCTCTTTGTCAGCTACCTTCTATTGTTTGTATGATCTTAGATCTTGATAAGCCCACCCACATGCTCCTTTGTTTCAAGGTAACATTTTCTAAAAATAACTTTTACTTTTTTATTCTAAATTTCTTTCTTTAAAGTTTGAATTTTATTAATTAAATCAGAAAGAGAAAGGCATCTTTAATTTGACTTGAATGGGCTCACTAATTAAAACATACATTCCTTTAGAAAATGTTGGTGGGCTTATCTCAAAATGAAATCATAAGCATATTTTAACATTTAAAAAGCAATATTTAATAAAATAAGCATTTTTATTTCAGCAGAATTTTGCATTAACTCATATATATACGCTTGATGTTTGACTAATAGGTTTGACAAGTAATTTTTATTAACAAAAATTTAATCTTGAAATGGAATTTATTTAAAATGAAATAGTTAAATGCAAATACAAATTATATAAACGTAATTAATTTTAGCTTTAATGCAAAACCCTGCTGATATTGGACTATAAACTTAATTCAGGTCTATAATACTAACCAAGTTTATAAAAGGCTGTGAAGCATGGATCGGACTTCAGATCCATTGCTTCATTTCCCAATAGTTAGTGAGCAAAAAAAAATGTTAAAAAAAATGCTGTTACTTCAGGTCAGAGGTAAAAATTTTGTGCCAGGTGAGTTCAAGCCTACTCTTTATTTGCTGTAATATTTAATTTGTTACTGATTAACAGTCTTTCTTTCTTTTACTATATAACTAACGGTTTATAATGCATTTACATTAAATACACAAGTATATATATAAAAAGGAATATGTGATCAAAATATACATAAGTCATGTTTCAAAATTATTTTGGCTCACTACGCATACATTTTTATTTTGATCATCTACTTCCTATGATTTGTTTTATTTGTAATCCGATATGAGAGATTGCACTTGCCGACAAATTTGTTTGAGAAGGGTGCCAGTCAACAAGACAATGGCCATATCAAATATACATATTAATGGATAATGATCCAAGCACTCATTGATAAGGATTTATAAAGTTTAAATGCGATTAAAATTTATTTTGAGTTTCACCTTTAAAAAAAAATTTCTGCATGAATAAGTAAATGGTATTCTAAATGACAATATTAATTAAGTCTAAGACGTATACAACTCAGTAAGATAACATGTCTGACCTGGGTTCGAAACCACGCTACCGTTTTGGTCAAAACACACAAAAAAAAATCAATTTAAACAGCCTAAAATACGATTAACAAAACAAAATATACACAAAAAAATTAAAAATAAAAGTAAAATCCCCTGATAACCGCCACTCCGAATTATGCACCTGGGATCGAAACCAACTATCATTTTGGTCACAACCCAAAATAGATTAACAATTATCAAGCAATTTTTCAGAATCACGCATTGAGATCAAAAACTGTTTCAAAAACATTTATATAAAAACGGGTTTTACCGAACTATAACGAATTGTATATCATATACACCCATATATATGAATATGTGCTTCACTAAATAAGCATATATATGACTATATATAAATATACAAACAGATATACCTATACAAATATTTTTTATTATCATGTACATGATTTTATTAGAAAGATTTGTCATATTGCAGACCGCATACTCCTATTATTTCAGGCTAGTAAACGCTAGTCGCAAATATAACACGGAAACAATGATTGCAGACATAGACCTATTATTTCAGGCTACTCAGCAACTCTAAAGTGTAAGGGGTCTTCACCTAAACGGTTACTAGAGGGGGTCGTCATCAAAAACGATCACTAAAAAACAAGGGCTTCACCTAACGGTTACTCAAAGGAGTCTTCACCTAACAGTTACTCAATAAATGATTCAATAGCATAATCCGAACTGAGAAAAAAATCTTAACTAAAGGGTGGCTGACATATATGTTATACAAAAATACATCTTATATATATATTAAAATGAACGAATACAGTATATTTCACAAGTTGAAAATCAAACTTGATATATTAAAACAAAACTTATATTTATATATGTTTGCGAAAAAACGTAACTGCAAAATATTTAAAAGTGAAAAAAAAATTTGTATGATTAAAATTATTCATTAAAGAAACGAAACACAGAGAAAGTGAAAAAAATATTTGCTAACACCGTACATTGACACGTGTTAATCTGAACTTATCAAACTTTTTGATCTTAGAAAAAATTCCTATTAAGGAAAAAAATGTTATCTATTAGATCTTTACAAAAATTTATACCAACGGGGGAAAAAAACATTTTATTATCTATTTGTACTTTTTACTAAAAGATTAACACTACCGTATATATGTTATATTTCAACAAAAAATTATATTAAAACTTCTCATTTTTAAGCAATACTAAATAACATAAAGTACGAAAGCTATTTTAAGGGAGGGCGGGTGGGTATTTATTTGACACTTCCGCTGCATTAAAGCTATATACTTTCTATGACAAAAACAATATGGCAAATCTACTCATTAGGAAAAAAAAATTGCTATAACTCTGATATTTTATTCTCATTATATATATAAAAAAACAACTAACGGAGTGTTAACTTTTCTAAACGTAAAACATTCATTTTAGCAATTTAAAACTCGGGAAAATTTTTTTTTACCTTATAGACACATTTAACTTTTTTTAATTAATCAAAATGACATTTGGCTCACGTTAGGAGACAAATTTGGAAAAATTATATGAATATTTTTATATAACTATATTAGACTAAAACAAACTTCTCAGGGTACTAATATTTTTTTAAAAAAATGATATACGTCCCACTGCAACAACTCGGAGAAAACTTTTACATATATCTATTACTTCAAATCCCGGTTTAGTCCTATTCTTCCAATATAAAAATGAAATTCGGCCCACATTGTTGGCGTCAGAATGCGGGGAAAATTTTTTTTACTGTGACAGTCAGATGATGTATGTTGGTTTAACCCAGTTCGAATACTAGGCGAAAGTTCCTCGAGGCCATCCATACGCGAGATATTAAATCAAGAATACTATGACCTCTGCCCTATTTGCCTATTCTCGAGGCTAATTACGAACAAACAACATTATCTGAGACACATGTAAATTATTTTCTCACCGGCAACACAGCTTAGCAACAGAGGTAGAGACATGGAAGGGAACACCTACGGAGCTAAATAGTTAAATGTGCAATAAAAGTACTAAGAAACATGTGTTTTGCGTGCCTGGATCATTGGAAAAGTAAAATAAAGCATTATAATAAAATTAGGAAACTCAAGCTTTTTATAGTTAAATAATATGTTTAATTAACAACTTTAAAATATGAATAATGATTTAATGGCCTCCGCTCTTCCCCTAAATTAATGAAAACTAATTCGACAATAAAAACAGATTAAGATGTTTGCGGTTTAAATCTTTTCTTCCCAATTTTATTAAAATTGTCAACTGGAATCTCCTCGATAAAGTACAGTAATAAAAATCTTTTGCAAAGCATTTTCTAATTGCTTTGCGCTAAAAAGGCAGTTTAAAAATTATTTAAAACGTATATAGCTAAATCAGATATACGTAATAAGCTACTGGCGGACAAAAGAGGCGTTATCGAGGAGATCAAGTTGGCAAACAAAGGAAACTTACTCGTATGGAATTTAGAAACAAAAATAAAATTGGAAGGAGATTTTAAATGAAAAAAATTAACTTTTAAACTTAACCGCAATGGAATACAAAATATTTACACATGTTAGTAATGAAGAATAGCGAAGGAAAAAAGGTTAAATATCGATAGATGATCCACATATATATTTAAGACTAGTCTAATAACAATGGTTACATTACAAATATCATTAAATAAAATAATTCATAATATAATTCAATTAAGAAAGGTATGAACAAAAGGGTAGAAAGTAAATAGTTCAATGGAGGAGAGATATGATTACTGTCCTGGTTCCTTGGTCATGTTTCCTACGGCATTCGTGGCTTGATCCGACCATGATAGGTATTTGTCCGGACAATGAAAATGAAAATATGTAGCATGGTTTCATGAAAAGTCCTACAGACATGGCACAGAGTTCAGATGACTATTGAGTGGATACTAAGGCGTTTTGATGGTATTTAGGAACCTCGGGCGATAGGCAAAGCTATTTATTTGCCTAGCCAAGCATAGTAGAATCCATCAAATTCATATGACTTTTAGCTTGAGCATGTTCAAACTTCTCCATGATTTTGAAGACGACAGTTGTATAACTTTTTGGAATAAAAAATCTCAACAAGCAAAATCTGTAAGAGTTTTCCAAAGAGAAATCTGAATGCCAGCAAGAAAACTCTGAATAACCAAGTCTTTTGTTCTCACTTTTATTTATACCCTCTTTGTCAGCTACCTTCTATTGTTTGTATGATCTTAGATCTTGATAAGCCCACCCACATGCTCCTTTGTTTCAAGGTAACATTTTCTAAAAATAACTTTTACTTTTTTATTCTAAATTTCTTTCTTTAAAGTTTGAATTTTATTAATTAAATCAGAAAGAGAAAGGCATCTTTAATTTGACTTGAATGGGCTCACTAATTAAAACATACATTCCTTTAGAAAATGTTGGTGGGCTTATCTCAAAATGAAATCATAAGCATATTTTAACATTTAAAAAGCAATATTTAATAAAATAAGCATTTTTATTTCAGCAGAATTTTGCATTAACTCATATATATATATATGCTTGATGTTTGACTAATAGGTTTGACAAGTAATTTTTATTAACAAAAATTTAATCTTGAAATGGAATTTATTTAAAATGAAATAGTTAAATGCAAATACAAATTATATAAACGTAATTAATTTTAGCTTTAATGCAAAACCCTGCTGATATTGGACAATAAACTTAATTCAGGTCTATAATACTAACCAAGTTTATAGAAGGCTGTGAAGCATGGATCGGACTTCAGATCCATTGCTTCAATATGTATATCTGTATCAACACAAAGCAAAAGAACAATACAAAAAACAAAAATATTACTATTGATATAACAAATATAAAAATTAAAATTGAGTATATGGTAGTTTTTGAATAAATTCCTCTACAAAGATATATATTATATTAAAAAAATTAGTACAAACAGATGACTGAATGATAATATATACTATATTTTTAATTTTTTTATTTATGTCTACAATAACTCCAATAAAACATGAAAACAGTGAAACCATATACTTGTCTCTCCAGATTTCTTAAACTGCAACTACTCTAAACATTGAACCAATCCATCTATAGATTATGTTATTTATTTATATAAGAGGACTATATTTTTTTTAAAAAAAACCAAATTCTTACCTGAAACCGTAGGCTGCGTTCCTTGGAGGATGCTCGAACAGGTTCTAAAATACCATTTGCATTGTGTTCAGAAATATTATCAAATGATAGATTATCTACATCATCATTAGACGTGATTGAATCAGCTAAAACAGAATAATTGCTTAATAAATTCCATGTTAAACAAAGTTTTAAATAATTGATGAAAATCAACAATTAAGTTTAATATATCCCTTACACTTGCGTAATTTAGCTGAGACTACCATATCTTGTACTCTCTTATATCTACTTATAGTGGCACAGAGTTCTTCAATTTTTTGATCCTAAAAAAAAATCATGAGATTATTTTCACATAATTTTTATAGAAGCAACTGTGGAAGGGGAGAGGGGTCTATTATTGAAACTACAAATTTAAAGTTGACTTTGGATAGTCTAGTACTGATTTACTCCCTCTAAACCAAATCGCTTTGTTAATAAACAAATTACTAGCTTTTATTTCATAATCGAAAATTCAATACTATTACAGTATGCTATTTATATGAGTTTGAATCCTCTATCTCTTCCAGATAAAGCTATTAAAGAGAAACTCATGATAAATTTAATGCATAAGAAATAAAATGTACATATTTATTTGTTCAAAATAATAATAAAAAGTAATCCATAGCAATTTCAAAATTTAGAAATATAATTTATATGTAACAATAAAAGTAATTAATATTTTCTTATTATTAATTTCAAAACAAAATGACTTTTTCTTCGTTTTTTTAAGATAATGATTTTGATTTTTTTTAAAAAAAAAAAATTATTAATGGGATTAAATTTCACATCTGAAATCAAAATCTTTATGCCATTTATTTTGGGGTAAAAAAAAATCAGTTAAATTATGATCTAATAAATATAAGATAATAAAATTAACTGCTATATGGAAAAGAAGCTACGAATCAGTAAATAAAAAATCCATAGGATCTCTCTTTTTTGAATGCCAAAGTGGTATCTGGGATATCATCCCCAAACTTACTATGAGAATTAACTAATTTAGGAAAACTTATCAGACTACAATGCTTATCGAATATATTACCTTGTGCAAAAATAATCAAATGGTTGACATATAATATACTGAATACTGCAAATTTAGAGATTATTCGGATCACACATCAAATGGATAAAAAAAAAAAAAAGCCAAGGATCCAAACTGTATGTGGTTTACTTTCAAGTATAAACTTTAGAAAAAGGAATCTACCAGGCTTAAATTTATTTGTCTTACTCTTAGTTTACTTTTAAAAAAAGTATTTTCTTTTTAGATAATCTTATGGTTCTTTATTTGATATATATATTTTTTTTAAATGTTGCATCTCATTTTTATTATTATTATTATTATTAAATGCATTTCAAAAGAATCAAGATGCATTAAGAAAAGGGGGGGGGATAGAAATAATTATATCACTTATTGTAAAGATATATATTAATACATTGTACAGGCTTAAACCTGCATTTATATATGTAATATATGCGGGGGTTCATATTGTAAAGATGTAATTGCAACTGGAAAAATAATAAAATCAAGGAAAAAAAGATAAGATTTTTGTAATACATGTTATTTCATATTATTAAATTCATGTGAAAATTATCGATTTTAGAATAAATTTAAAATGAGCTTAATAAAAATAACTTAGGATTAGAGTCTTAATTGCCAAAATAGAATTTATTTAACAGCAGTATGAATGTGTGTGAAAGTGAATATATGTTAATAATGCAAATATAGATTCATTAAAATATGTTTTTGGAGAATTATTTAATTTTGAAAGAATTGTATCATATTTTGAAGACATTTAATTACTTATAATTCCACTTTATGTAAATTAATTAAATTTAAAAAAAAGATTGATTAATAAGAATTTGTACTAATAAATAATAGTAATTTATATTTCATCCCAATAGGGTATGGGGGGGGGGGATTGGTTACAGTTGAATACTTACCGAATGACTTTAAAAAATTAGAAGCAAAGTCTTATATACGTTCATGTTGTCAATGAATCTATTTACTGTTAGCCATACCTATTCATATGATTTTTAAAAAAAAGTGTTGATTGGGATTTATTTATTCTATTTGGTTTTTCATGGACAGTTGTGTTAATAATAAAGTTACTTGCAATTAACTTTGCCCTAACTTATATATATCATAGCCATGCTAGAGTACCAGCCACATAAATAAATCAAATAGAGAAAGTGCCTAAATGAAGTTACTTTAAATCAATGATGTTAAGAATAAAAAATAATAATAAAAGAGAATTATTACATTTATTCTAATTTAAAAAAGTTTTGTAATAATAATAAAATAAGACAAATTAAGTTGAGAAAAGAAAAATTGCTTTTATATTTTTCTTGCATTTAATCGAATGAGATAAATATAAGGGATTTAAACTCAGACTTTCAAGCAACCTTCAACCATCCACACCATCTCATACTATTGATACACATGACCACACAATGTAGAAAAGATAAATAATCACCAATACTCGTATTTCATGCTGAACCAGCACTCATCCAGTGGTCCAGATTAACATCTCGCACACAATATATATAATCAGTATTCAATTTATATTAAGATAGCAAATCATTATAGGCTTCAATCTACCAACTTTCAACTCCTCAGCCATCCATACTATTGAAAATCTGATGATAGAATGCCCAAATCCATGCTGATGCCAATGTTGTTGTTATGCCCATGTTGACCTCAAGTCACTCTGACCCCTCATGTATAGGAAAGTATCCATTTAAATACATAGAAAAGGGATGAGCAAATTACAGGCTTAATGTGTAAGATTTGAAATACAGGCATTCTTATTCTTGGAACTTAATTATAAATATAGGGTCTTTGAACTCAGACTTTCAAGCAACATTGAATTATCTACACTCTCATACTACTGTTACACATGACCACACACATGCAAAAAAAATAAATAATCACCAATATACTATTTCATGCTGAACCAGTACTCATCAGTTGGTACAGATTATCATCTCTCTCTCTCTCACACACACACACATATATAAAATCAGTGTTCAGTTTGAAGCCTGTCCATTTAAGTATAAAGATTGGCTATCTTAATATAAAGCTGAGTACTGATGATTACTGGTTTAGCATAAATACAATGTATTAATTTATATAAATAGTGTGTAAAAGGTCTGCCCATCCTCGCATATGTATGTATAAATGGATTATTCTCCTGTACATGAGGGTTCAGAATGACTAATATGTCAACATGGGTAGGATGACAACCTTGGCACTAACTAGGGCTTTGAACGTTCCATAATCAGATTTTCAATGAAATGGAAGGCTAAAGAGTTGTGAGTTGGAATAGTTTGAAGCCTGTCCATTAAAGTATAAAGATTGGTTATCTTAATATAAAGCTGAGTACTGATTATATATATGTGTGAGGATAGTAATCTGAACCAACTGATGATTGCTGGTTTAGCATGAAATACGTTTATTGGTGATTATTTATCTTTTCAACATGTGTGATCAGGTGGGTCAGCAATATGAGATGGCACTGAGAGTGGTGGGTTATGTGAAAGTCTGAGTTCGAACCTTGCATATATTACATATATAAATGCAGGTTTAAGCCTGTACAATGTATTAAATAAATTAAAGAAAATTAAAAACAGAAATAAAGTAACGTAGGGGGCAGATTTGACTTGGAACAATGGTCTGCTTTACATATAAAAGTTCATTAAAAATTTTAGTATGCTTTCATATTCATTTCCTTCACTCCGGATTATAGTCTGTGCAAAACATGTGACTGTTGTCCAATGAATTTCACGCTATTGATTCAGTAGACCCTGTGTGATGAATGAAACTAGGATTTATAGTTTTAATGGAGATGCATTGCTAAAGTCCTGGATATGTGTCTGTCATTACCTACACAATGTAGTTCCTAGTTAGTTATCATTCATCTGAAGTCTGAAATGTGACCAAATTTAACTTACCATTGCTATTTGCCCTATGCTACATATTATGCATATTGAAAAATATATCAAACGAAGGCATTCTCTTACAGAAGATATATGCATAAGGGGGAAAGAACCTGACCTGAATTTACTTCTCCAATGTAAAGCCACCTGAAATAGATTCCCTTAATTTCTCTTAATTAAAAGCATGGGGTATTTATTTAATGGTATGCAATAGTCGATCATATAATATTTTTATATTATTTGCTGTGATTATAAAATTAGCATTTTAAAGTTGATCAATATTAAACCTTGGACATTTTAAAGGAACTACAATTGTTATTATCTGTTTCATATGTGACTTTCCACATGTAGTCATGAAATATCTAAATGATTTAGAGATGAGACTATTAAAGAAGTAGCATTACTGGTTGCTTAAATTACATCAGATAAGGCAGTAATTGTAGATAAAAATGAATTTAAGTTAGTAAAGTGGTTCAAAAGAATATTAGTAACAATTTATGTAATATATAATTTATAAATATTTCCTAATGAAGATATATTTGGTTGTACTGATAACTATATTATTATCAATTTATAAAATATTGTTTTTATTTATTTGTTTGAATAATGTGCTGTTTCAATTTTTTGTATATTTAAACGTTCAACTGAGTGTTAGAAAAATATTAGTAAACTGTAATATTTGGGTTTATATGAAAATATACAGTATAACTTAAATATATATAATCACCGTAAATCAAACGAATGACAAACTTTGCATAATTTACTTCTTGAAAATGACGGCTCAGATCAATCAATAAAAAGTCTGTCATTCGTTTGATTTACGGTGATTATATAAAAATTGTTAGCTCTGAATATGAATTGTATATTACATGTTACTCATGTAATGTTTAACTTGAACAGGTATTATGAATGAAAGGTGGTGTATAATACAGAAATTCAATTTACCCCTGAAATATTTTCTCATGGTATTTGTGAAGTGGCACTCAGAATTTGATAATAATCATGAACTCAACTCTGAAATATGACGAAAGTATATTTATTATTTAGCATCATTATGCATATACTATACATTATTAAAATATATATTGGTGGATTTAAAGTTGCCTCGTATATTTTTTATGAATAATCCATTTTGATCAGTACAATATAAACATTTAAAAACATTCATTGTGAATATAAAAATATCTGCCATATGTGTGATATGGAATTCAAATCTAGGCAAAGTGAAATTCTTTTCAAAAGACCTACATTTTTTTCTTCAGATAAATGATAGATAAACATCCCAATTAATGATCCAATATTGGTCAGTAAATGGATTTTTAGTTAGAGAATAAGACAAGAATAGAAAATTGCTCAAGCTCTCAAACAGTAGTTGGCAAGGCTGGGATGTACTATCTTCTCCTGCGAAATTGTTAGAGAACTTCATTGGGCAGTGAGCCTTTTATTAAAAAGTTTATTTTATCTTAGCTTATTAGAGAAAAAAAGTTATAAATTTTGACAATAATAAAATCCATTAGCTGATACATTTCAAAACAGATTACTGCTATTAAAAAGGATTTAGAGAATATATTAAGATTACATTTAAATATCAACTGCACTTTCTTCAAAGTTAGACTGGTTAAATATGCCATCATATTTTATTTATAATACTTAACAAAGAATGGATTTAATAAATAAACAAAAAAAAAAAAATGCATAAAATATAAGAATAAATTCATTAAAAAACAACAACAAACGTTTTAATAAAGCTAATATTTTATTTATAATAATTTCTTATATTTTTTTTCATTACAAATTTGAAATGCAATAAAATATTTAGGATATAAATATTTTTTGTATTTCCTATTATTGATTAATTTTCTTCCTGTGTTTACTTTCTTAAAACAAATATCAGCAGATCTTAAACAATAAAATCTTATTGCAGGTCCAAAACCCCTGGTTTAAGAGATAGATTAGATACATTTTTAAAAGTTTTTCGTCATTAAAAACTCTGTATTTGTAAAAGTTTTTTTTTAATATTTGTATATAATCTGATTATATAATAAATAAGTTTTCCTTATTAAATTAAGATTTATATAATTAGCACAAATGCTATGAAAATATTGAAGTCGCAAACATTTTTGTCCCATATTGCAAGACTTAAATTACTAATATAATTTGCTTAATTGTTTATTTATATCTTTAGCAATGAAAATACTATATACATTTTTAAAAATTAGTCTGCTGTTTATGTTACCCAATATAACTAATATATTCAGGACCAAACAGTTAGTCGGCAGCTGAATAATCCAAAAATAACAAATGTTTATTTATTTTGAATAATAATAAGAATAATAATTTGTATTAGTAAGATATTAGTAGTTTAACTTGCTATATTGCTAGTTGAGTATAAAATCATTTAGAGCTCTTAAAATTCATTTCTCCTTAGAGATTATTATATATATAGTCTCTTTGTTTATTCTTTTAAAACAATGAATGCAAAAAGGTTTGTACATAAAATCCCTATTTAGTGCCTACTCATCCAATATCCCCAGACTAGTTTTTAGCTTGTGGGTTTAATCAGTGAGGAGTATTGGATCTGAGAGCATTGCACCTAGGTTTTAGGATCTAATGCAACCCTCTAGCAACCACCTTTTACCTATTTAGGCACTACAAAACTATAGGTTCAAAATGAAAACAAGAATGTTTCCAATTCAAGCTCATTTCCTTGTATAGTCATATAGATCTGAACCCAATTCAACATCCATACATTTTGGTGTCATTGGTTCTTTAATAACCATAGCCACCACTATCCTATTAAGCAAGATTGGTATTAAGCCACTAAACATCACATAATCACAATTTCTTATGCTTGCTCATAACTGTTATCAAAACAAGAAAAACTCTCCATACAGTAGTGCCTCTCAGTGCCAGCCAGAGTAATCAATGGATGCCCGAAGGCTTGTGCATAAAATCCCTATCTAGTGCCTACTCATCCAATATCCCCAGACTAGTTTTTAGCCTGTGGGTTTAATCAGTGAGGAGCCTTGGATCTGAGAGCACTGCACGTAGATCTTAGGATCTAATGCAACCCTCTAGCAGATATCTTTTATCTTTTTAGTGCTTTAATAAAACAAGCAATGATATTTGAAAAGACAAACTTTTTATTAATGGTGATTTTTGTTTTTATATTAATCAAGTAGCTTAGAGTTTCAAATACTAATTTAGATAAAATTCGAACAATTTTAACAATGCTGTAAATGAATAGTTTTATCAAACATATAACACTAATAATATAAACTTATTTGTAAATCAACCAAATTCATGAATAGGTCTATATTAAAATTGTTAGATGTGGATTATCATAATAACATGTTTGAACTTGGTTGTTCTATGAATAAGTTTATATTATCAGTGTTATATATTTGATAAAGCCCCAATTCATTTATGGATTTGTTAAAATTATTAGAATAATGAAACATATAACTCATTTTGGCATTCATATATTTTGCTTTTTACTTTATTTCACTAATAAAAAATACAACAGAGTGATTAAATATTATGAAATACAATATACAAATTACATTAATTAAAGTTTGCTAAAAGTGATCATTAAAAAAAGATTATATCAAGATAGAGTGGTGGGCAAAAAGTCACTAAATAAGCTGATTCATAATCCTCACTATGCCAGATCTTCATCCATTATTTTATTGAGTTTCTTTAGCTCCCATTCAAATTGCCACAAAAATCACACAAACTCAATATGCTGACATTTATTCTTTTAAGTTTTCTCTCAGTGGTATGTTTTTATTCTTTTTAAAATCACTTTTTTTTTTTAAAGAACTAATAATACAGAAATTTTCTTATTTTTCATAAGCTAGCAAGTTACAAATAACAGTAAATATTCTAATTTTGTATAATAGGATACAAAAATTTATAAAGGCACTAATAAATTATTATTCAAAATTATATCTTAAAAAAAGTTAATTAGCAGTTTATGCAAGTAATTTCTATATACAGATATACATATGTGTGTTCATATAAACTTAATGATATAAATTTATAATTTCAAATTATAATTTATCAATGTCAATTTTAATAAATATTTGTAAATACATTATTGTCTAGTCTAATATTTATTTTATATTCTTTGTTAAGAAAATAATAATAATCCTAATGCATCATGGAGAAATTGAAGCAAAAAATATATAACTATTCTCATTTTTTGATTACTTATATCATGAATTATGATAGATAAATAGTATACCATTTTAATTATAATTTTATGATGAATATTATAAACTGGTAATATTCTAACAATTTTTATAATTCAGGAATAAATATAAAATTAATAAGTTTAACAATGTCAATTCCTGACATTTTTTTTTAACTTTATAAAAATGATGTGATTTTCATAGTTTTGTTGACTTGTATGATGTTTTATATTTATATTATGTAACCAAAGTTGTGAAAATTGTATCTTGAACAAATTCCATAAAAATTCATTATGGTGGGCCATTCAATAAAAAAAAAAAAGCTATCTGTAAACTATTCACTGTACAGCCTGCGGTGGCGCTGTTTCTGTGTAAAAACACAGAATAATACTGCTTTCGCGGCCAAACCTTACAGCTAATTCACGACTTGCGATCGTATTAGCTGCTTGGGCAAGAGACAATAGATGTAGTGGTTAGAATCCGCGGCCAGTTCTTCCGTGCTCCTAACCCTATGTCTAAACTAACAACACTAGACGATCGTCTAGTTTGCTGCTTTTTCATCGCAGCGTGAATTCCTACGCATAGGGAGCAAATTCGTGTTCTCGCTCGAATTTAATCTGAGAGTGTGTGCACTGGAATGGTTTGCAACTGTTTGTTTGTTGATGTTTATGATTTTCTGTATTTCCCAACTGAGATCTTTTGGCGTACTAGTAATTATCAGCGTATTCTTGAGATTTGTCCGAGCTTTTTTTGGGGGGGGGTTGTTGTTATTTGGAACCCAAAAAAACTATGTCAATGTCTGTCAGACGATTATAGTTGTTGGCGAAAAAGTACCGTTTCTGTTGTGACTCGGACGAGAGTAATAAAAAAAGAACAAAATGGCTACCACCACGTTCTTGCAATCGGGGGATGTCCCAAAAAAGTGAGAAAAAGATGATGCAGTTGATTTGGTTTAGTCATACATGGTGAATAAAATTTATTATTTTATTTAAAAGAAATCTGTGTTTTGTTTGTGATTCTTTTGATCTGTAAGTCAATTAATTAACACCCAGAATGTCAGTGTTCAAAGGGTAGGGCTTTACAGCCAAGTGTGAGTGCGGAGTTGGTTGGACAGCTTCATATTCTTCTCAAATCAATCAACAATATGCTTCTTTCGATCGGAAGAGAATCAACTCTCTTGATCGATATCTGAGTCAAAATACCAAACAATTCTTTTCATTTCTAAGCAAAGACGGACATCTGAGGTGGAGTTTGTTGGACAGCTTTGTTGGTTTTTATTTTGCTAAATCAATAAACAGCAACACACATTTTAAACAAATTCAAAAAGAAAGTGTCGATTCTAATTTTAAATAACAAAAAAAAAAAAGACGTCTGTTTACAAAAAAAAAATCAGTATATTAAAAGGCAAAAAAAAAAAAAGTCGTATGTAAAAATTGTGTATATTTGAGATATTCAACAAAAAAAGTTAAAACTGTCCCTTATACTTTGAATTCTATCGAATCCAAACCAAAAAAAAAAAAAAAAGACGTCTGTAAAAAAAAAGTAGATTTAGAATGGAAATGCAAAAAAAAAAAAGACGTATGTCAAAAATTATTTACTTTTGAGATACAAAAAAAAAAGTTAAAGTGACCATTACAGATTTAAATTTATCAAATGAAAAAAAAATAAAATAATTATGTCCAAAAAAAACAAAACAAAAAACAATATATTAAAAAGAAGAAACTACAGCCGTATGTCAAAATACGATATATTAGAGGAAAAAAAATCTAGTGGCCCGGTAATGTTATATAGCTCTGTTTTTAACTAGAAACAGTGCCACCAAAGGCTGCACAGTGAATACTTTACAAATACCAAAAAAAAAAAAACTTTAATTACTTCAAATATAAAGTTCTTTCAAAGGTTTGTTGCTCTTTAAAAAAGACTACATAGAACTGCTAAGTGGAGGGTAGGAGAAATTCAGTTATTGAATAATCTGAAGTATATTTTAAACAAAAAAGTGAAAATGGGAGAAAATAAACCTATACTATTTTGATTACTAATGATAAAAAAATGTTTAATAAACTAAAGGTAATATATTACAGCAATGTTATTATCTAAATGCATTTAATAAAAAAGAAAAAAATACTTTAATCACTATTGCTTAAAGATTTTGCATCAATTTAAATATATGGTTGATAATAAAATTAATATAGTATAAAGAAATATTTATGTAAATATACAAACACAAACTGTGACTTAAGCTCCTTGTTATCAGAGGAACATCACTAGTTGATCACTTTTCACGTATAAACATATGGATTTAGCCATTTTATTTTTATTGTTTTATTTTATAATATGTGAATATGTGTGTGTATATGTAATTAAAATATTTGGCCACAGAGATATATAGTGCCAAATATATGGTAATATAATATCCTTCTGACAGACATGTAAATGGCTTTGTTGCATACCATAAAGCTATTTATTTCTACATGTGTGCATGTATATCAGTTGTATAAGATAGTGTGGAGAGTTGATGGGTACCTGAAAGTCTGAGTTCAAATCCCCTATATTTACAATTAAACTCCAGGTTTGTGAAGAGTACCTGGTTTTCAAATATTTACATATGAAGCTTGTGTCCTTCCCATCCCTCTTCTATGTATTTAAATGGATATGGTCCTATACATGAGGGGTCAGAAAGACTTCAGGTCAACATGGGCATGGCAATAATGTTGGCATTAGTATGGGATTTGGGCTTCCCATCATCAGATTTTCAATAATATGGATGGCTAAAAAGTTGGAGGTTGGAGTACATTAAAGCCTGTCCCTTAAAGTGTGAAGATTTGCTATCTTAATATAAACTGAGCACTAATTATATATATGTGTGGGAGATGATAATCTGGACCAACTGATGAGTGCTGGTTTAGTATGAAATACGTATATTGGTGATTAATTATCTTTTCTACATGTGTGTGGTCGTGTATATCAGTTGTATAAGATAGTGTGGATAGTTGGTGGGTGCTTGAAAGTCTGTGTTCAAATCCCTACATTTACAATTAAGCTCCATGTTTGTGAAGAGTGCCTGGTTTTCAAATATTTATATATGAAGCTTGTATCCTGACCATCCCTCTTCTATGTATTTAAAAGGATAAGGTCCTATACATAAGGGGTCAGGGTGACTTCAGGTCAACATGGGCATGCATATCAGTTGTATGAGATAATGTAGATAGTTGGTGGGTGCTTGAAAGTCTGAGTTCAAATCCCCTATACTTATTTATAATATATATGAATCCATTTTATATATTGGCTTATCCCCATAATTATTTAACATATCAACATGTAGTCAGGCATAAGTTTTAACCTTTAGTCATTACTATCTTGATACAATATTGAACTGATGCTTTATCTGCTTTAAAAATTCCATCACAAAATTAAAAAATAAATAAATAAATACTAACTTTTGTTTTAATAAATTTTAAAATTGTGTGATTTTAATAGATTTTACTTTTAGTTTGAAAATAAGTTTCTTTTGACATTTTTTTTTTTTTTTTAATGAAATTGTAAAAACATTCTAATTTGAAAACTTTTAATCTTACATATGTCATAGCATCGGCCGGGAGGCGAACTCACAACAACCATCTGCACTGACCTCTCAGCTAACAACACTTGACAACTTTTAATCTTTTAAAGCTTTTAAAAAAAAAAAGAAAGCATTCTAGTTTTGGTAAGTTTTAATTGCATTTCTGTTTCTTTGTTTGTAATCTCATTTTAATTTATTGGTAAAAAGAAAGCTGAGACTTCATTTTGCATTTATTTTTCTTTAATTAATTTTGAATAAGTTAGGAACCCTAGTCAAATTGTTAATTTAGATAAGTCTGAAATAGAGATTTGCCTTAGGCAAAATCTGAATGGGAGATAAGAGTGCATATAAATAACTCTGGGATTTTGGACCAATTATTATTCGGCTATTTATTTTCATTCTGTTTTTTGAATTTTATCTTTTGCTGAGCTGCCTTATATTTTTAAAGATTGCTGTTAGGAAATTCTGCTGATACCCCTATGGACCACTAAATTGCCCACCATGAAGACTTTTCTACAACATGCTAAATCAACCTAAAGACAGATTCCGGATCCTAGATTGTTTCTTCAATATCGTGTCTTAAAAGCCTGAACAAGACTTGATCCCTAGGGTTGCCTTCAGCCTCCCGAACAGAAATGGAAAACAAAATCTTCGTAGAAACTTTCAAATGAAATACACCGTGTGCACTGCTGAAAGACATCAGCTGGACTTAACATTATGCCTCGAGGTAACACGTTTTCATATTCTTACCAGGGTATAAATCTCTTATTAAAGTCTCAGCTTAATCTAAAAAGAAACCTCTTTATTATAAATTTTGAATATTTCTTTAGTATATATATATTTTAATCATTTTATGTATTTTTTCTTATTATAGTGTGTAGTGGAATCTTAGTTTTAAGATTCCATGTTTTAAAATTTGTCTGGGAGTGTATTGCAAGTTCCTATTTTTATATGTTTAGTGGTTTCTTTTTATTATTAGTATTACTAACCTTAATAAATGCTTTGACAGACATTCATAATTTGCCTTTTTACTCACCTGTCCTTTAGTCTTTCTTTATAATTTATTTAATTAAACTTGGTTTGCTTTTTCTGCAAACTGTAAATCTTTTGGCTGGTGATTTATCGAGTATAGTGTTCTGTTTTTCCTAGATTGGAGATTTTGTTTTCTTTTCTATAAGATTATGTAAAGTTGTAATCTTTTCTTGTTCTATTTTTTTTTAATGTTTTGTATTTGGATCAACCATGAATTGCCATAAAAGTGGTACATCATAAGCTGTTCTGCGGACATATAACATTCTTGGTTCCGATGCTTTATTCCAGGCCAAGGAGAGCTCACCCATGCTGTTTCATTCCTTGCAAGACTACATTTTATTTTTGAAATCTCTAAATAGGAAAACTGGAATTAGTTTTTATAAATTGCTAGAGAAAGATAGTGTAAATCTCTTTTTAAATCATAGGTGAAAAAACGAACTTATCTGCCAGGGTATTTAATGTTTTCAATACTCTTGTAGATTCTCTGATAAATATGCTGTAAAAATCAAGGTCAAACTTTATACTTCGTTTGCTTAAGATTTTTTTTTTTTCTTAATTTAATAAATTATAAAGTATTTAAAATTATTTTAGCTGATGTTTGTCTCTGTTGCCTTTTCTCAATTGTCTGAACAATCTTAAAGATCTCTTTCTCTGCCTGGGTCTAACCGGTGGCAATCATTCATCATCATCAACTCTTGATCACCGTAAATTAAATTTTCTTGGTTGTTAGTGATCTAGTGGCACTCTCAGTGATCAAAAGAAGATAGAAGTGACCAATACAATATATAGCATTCATTACTATTCATGCTACAGTTACAGATCTTAAAACCAAATGTTGCAGTAAAATAGTCCTACAGTATTTAAAAGCAGGTTTCTGAGTTTATTCTCAATCTTATATTAGACTCCCCTCCTTCATAATATTTAAGCTCATTCATAAATTTAGTAAGCATTACCAGATCATCAGTAAAAACAATATAAATATATAAAAATACTATATTTAACTGCAACTATGAATCATTTTTACAAATGGAAAAGAGATTATAAAAAAATTTGAGAATGTTAAAATGAATTTTTGTTAAAGCAAATATATATCCTAAAGTAATAAAAAAAAATCATACCTTTTCTTCATTGACGGCCATAAGAGAGCCTAAAGCTCTCTTCAAA
The DNA here is from genome assembly GCA_028023455.1 of Epiperipatus broadwayi. Classification (NCBI taxonomy): domain Eukaryota; kingdom Metazoa; phylum Onychophora; class Udeonychophora; order Euonychophora; family Peripatidae; genus Epiperipatus; species Epiperipatus broadwayi. Next base: position 1,155,424 of record JAQFVV010012488.1, on the reverse strand, counting down.
CTTTCAATTTCTTGTTCTGAAATAATAACATTCGTTAAATAATATAAAAGTAAAAACAAGGTAATTTAGAAACACCAAGCAAAATAAAATAAACAAGCACTGATATATACTAGAAATAAACTGATTATTGCAAATATAAATATTACATAAATTTATCTAATAATAATGAAATGGTTAACTGCTCAGAAGGTAAAGTAATGTTCAAGCGCCACAATGATGAATGAGCTTCAATCAACAACTTTTTAGCTCTCACATCCATCAATTTATCTCTATGCTATCACACAAGGCATAAATTATTTTGCATATTCGTAACAATTATTTTTCAATAATTATCTAAATAATTATTAACCATTTTTTAGTATGTTAAAATGTACATTACTCCTTCTAATTCTTGTTACAAACGTTATTTCATTAAGTACACAATATGGGAATAGTATTTAGAGAGGCAACGCCATGCAACAAATTTTTAACTATTCATCTCCTTTTATGCAACCTATATTTTTAGATTTTTCTATAGGATCGTAAAGAATTTATAATGCCCATCTTTCTTACTTTTTATGTGCTTTATAACAAAATCTTTCTTCATAATCTCCTTTTTATATGTCAGACTCAATTTTCTTTTCTTGATATCTTTGTACTGCTTTGCTATTACAATATTTAAGACTTTCTTCTTTCATTCTAACCCAATCAGATATTATAATCTTTGGTCTGATGTAATAATACATTTTTATTTTTAAATTATTTAACTTCTTATTCATTTACCTTCACTCTGAAACATTTCCCCCCTATTATTTCTTTTAAATTCATCTGATTATTTCCAAAAGCAGCTATATTACTTTTCATTCATGTTTACATATCTTGGTTTCCAGGCAACAGTCCTAATTTCTTCAAAACATTCATTAAACAATAATCTTGTCTCAACACTTTAAACTAATTTAATGTTATCCGTCAATACAAAACTTATCTTTTAATGTTTTATTCTTTAAAATTATGTTAAAAGCATGATAAAATAAACTTAAGAATTATCATTGATAGATCTTTAATCAATTCGTTTGGAATACAAAATATGTTGGTGTTGCTTGATATTATTGTTATATCAAGGGGAAAAAATGGTTTGTTATATTTTATTTTCAGCAATCCTGATATAGATTATGCTTCTGATTTGGATACTATTCACTGAAAAGCAACTCATCAGAATAATACAATTCATCATCATCAGCAACAACAAGAAACCAATTAAAAAAATATAGCAAGACAATGTATAGTAGCAAAATCTTTACTTAAAACAGTGATCAAAATAAATTAAATGGGTAGAATTAGAATGGTTATATAAGTATTTAGAAAATTAAAATATCATTTGTGTAATAATTAAATTTGGAAAATTTAGATAATAAAAAAAATTAATGTTTTCTAGGAAACGAGTCAATATTGATGATATATAAAGACAATTTAATTTTATTGCTAAAATAATAATATAACTTTTTTTTTTTGCAATTTTGATTTTTTAAATAATAGAGAAAAAATTTTTACTTTTAGTAAAATTTCTTGCAAAATGATACAATTTTTAAAAGTAATATTTGAAGGAATCTAATACTTTTACAGATTTTCCATCTTTTGGGTAGAGTTACAAAACAGAATCATGACTTTTGATGATGAAGTTATTTATATTTTATCACGGTTTCAGAAAAAAAAATTCTTTTTGGATTTGTTATGAATTATACGTTGACTTTTTCCAAATGAAAATTATTAACCTGATATTAAAAAACTTAAAAGTAAAATATGTGCCAATAGTTTGAAGATAAATGGGACCAATATCAGTTGAATTTTTAATTTAAGTTTCAATTCTTGATTTAAGATAGATAAGAATTTCACAAATTATTGAGGGAAAAAATTTCAGATACATATCAGTAGAATCTCATATAAAAACTTCACAGAATAATCAAGTCCTGACTTATATAAGCCAGACTTACTTAGACAGTATGTTTGACTGCAGCATAAATTTAAAAAATAATTAAATTTACCAATTATAAAAAGCATTATTTGTATAGCATAACATTTATTTAATATATATACCATGAATACATGTATTCTAATAATTTTAATGACCTCATAAATAAATAATAGCTATTAAATATATAGCTCTGAGAATATATGTTTGTGGAAAAGTAAATTCTGATAGCTTGTATTAAAATAATTCATTTTAACAAATTTACAAATAAGATAGCTACTTTGATTATCAATGATATAAGAAAGATTGTTATTTGATATTAAGTTAAAATGACTCTAGTAAAGCTAACTTGTACATTATTATTATGATGTTCAAATTTGAAGTTTATTCATGCACAAAATGTTAATACATAGGCAGATTTTTGTGAAAATAAAGTAATTTTATTTCTTTATCCTATATTTAAAAAAAAAAAAAAAAAAAGAGAGAGAGAGAGAGAGAGAGAGAGAGAGAGAGAGAGAGAGAGAGAGAGAGAGAGAGAGAGATAGAAATACAAACATAGAGAGAGAGAGAGAGAGAGAGAGAGAGAGAGAGAGAGAGAGAGAGAGAGAGAGAGAGAGAGAGAGAGAGAGAGAGAGAGTCTTACATGCAAATATATATATATATGTTTTTAAAGAATAATATGTTCAAAAATATTGAATTTGATCAAGAAATATAAATTATTTTAACATTAAGAAACTAAATTAGGTAGGCATTAAATTGTTGGATTATATAATAAAATAATCTCATCTCTGGTTTAATCAAAGATATGCACATATATATATATTGCCAGTATTATTTACCATTAATTTTATGCTCCCTAAGACTTGTTTAAGTTGATTTTTATGAAGTATTTTTGCATTCATGGAATTTATTTTATTAAATTTCCTTTCTTTTTTCTGTAGTCAAAAATAATATATCTAATATAGAGTTTAGCTATTTCATATTTAAAAATAAGTCAGTTTTTTTTTAATGAGATAGGCATTCACAATGAAGATTTTCTATAGGAACAAATTCAATTTCTCATCAGACTGACAAGTAACCCATGATGAAAAGTTGGTGCTCTGCTGAAATGTGAGATCTAGCAAATCTTTCAGAGAAAATCATTACATTTAGGTACTGAAGTCATCTTAGGCATAGCAAATGTATGTTATTACTAGGACCCAACTTTTAGTTTATTTCTATTATATTTTCCAGTCTTAATTGTCCTAATCTGCTACTAATATATATTTTTCTTTTATTACCAGATGATTTTATTTCAAAGACAATTCTTTACTATAATTAATGTGAATTAATTTAGTATCATCAGCAAGTTTTAACATAAGCAGTTTTAATTTAGAAATTCATCAAATCACAACACTGCTGCCATCATATGTCAGATGCCCCTTAATCTCTAATTTTTTTTTTCTAAAGAGTAAAGTTCTTATCCATTAATTAATTAAATTTATGTAAGCTTCAAATGGCCAATTTATTTATTATATCTATTTTATATATCAAAGTTTATTATTATATTTTTCATAATTGGTATGTACATTTATTCATTAGTTTTAATCCATTCAAGTTAATAATCCAAATTTAAACAATTGTATTTTTAGATTTTTTTTAAAATTATTACACAAATGTTATTTAATATTGTTTTTGAAAATTTATTCATATTATTTTAATTTAAAGTTATAAATATTAATTCTTATTAAGAGCATTGTCAGCACGTAATACTAATATAATGCTATAACCTTAGTACATGTGCCTCGTGTGCTTAATTTTACTACAAGAGAGACCTCTACAAATCTTAACACAAGATTCAACTTTATAAAGATAAGAGAGCGGTCACTCTTATCTTTATAAATAGATTGAAGACAAAAGTGGCTGCTCTTATCTTTATAAAGTCGAATCTTGTTTTAAGATTTATAGAGGTCTCTCTTATAGTAAAATTAAGCACTCAAGGCGCATGTACTAAGGTTATAGCCTTATATAACTATTATTTTAATATTTTTCCAAGATCACAGAATCATTCTATTTATTTTGGTAATTTCATCTCTTCCTTTTCTTTCTTATTATATTATACAAAACATAGATTTTATGCTCAAAATCTTTTTATTATCAGGAAATATTTAAAATTAGTCATTGACTTTTCTTAGAACAAAACCAAGAACACACTTTTACAATAGACAAAGTATATAATTTATAATCTTTTATTATCATAAGGCTAGCTTAAATGTTTGATCTAGCTAAGGCCTAAGAGAAATATAGAACTAGCATATTATAAGTCTCAATACTAGGTATATTTCATTGAGAAACTGAAAAGGTCCTGCTATATTTTGTTTATAAGTCACTCATCTAGAACAAATCTGCACCATTAAATGACTTATTTTAAGGATAATGAATCTATAATTTATTTTTCACTTTTTTTCTTAGATATCAACATAATCAGAGCTCTAAATGTATTCTTTGCATAATTCGAAGGGGGGGGGGGTTTACATTATATTCATAAAAATGGAAGCTAAGTTTTAAATTACTTTTCAATTCTTTTTTCATTTCAAATAATTATTTTTTTAATGATATTTTTAATAATAAATAGAAAATACAGTATATCTTATTTTTATAATTACTAATATTTATTGAAGCAAATAAATTAAAAAAGCACAACCTTTTAATTTAAAAATAGCCCATTAATTTCAAAATATATGCAATCCTAGCACAAACTTTTTTATAAATCTTGGTTTATTATAATATGAATTATTATAATGTATAATAATATACTCCAATGTTTTGACTATATTATTTTATAGTCTTTATCAAAAAAGAACTAAAAAATACATAAAAAACAATAAATACAAATATTCCATAATACATATAACAAAATACAAATACCTCTTACCTTAAATCTCTTCTAACAAATAATTTTAACTTTTCATTACATTCGTTTCGTAAATATGACTGTAATGAAAAGTTAAGATTGTTTGTTAGAGTGGATATATATATTACAGAATATTTGTATTTATTGTTTTTATGCATTTTTTAGTTATTCCTTGATAAAGACTATAAAATGTCAAAATGCTGGAGTATATGATTATACATTATAATAAATTAAGATTGTATATATTTATTGAAGCACTGAAAATCAGTCCAAGATCAAAAAAAAAAAAAATTATTAAAATAATAAGTGAAAAAATAATTTAATTTTGCTACAAAACTCTGTTTTAAACAATATTTTGATGTTAAAATTATACGTTTATATGCACATACGTTTTGCAAATAATACAAATGAAGAAAATTGATAATGATAAAATGTAAAAGGCACAATATCTAAGACCTACTTCCTTGAATACCTCTTCTTTCAATATATGAATTATGCGTGTTGATCACTCACAACAGGAATTAAAATTTTGCCTTTTTTTTGATACATTTCTTATTTTTGTAATTTTATTGGCTAAGTAAATTAGCAGAGCTCTATATTTATTAACGACTTTCCCCACAAAAAAACTTGAAATTCTTTGTTTTCAAATAATATCGTTATAGAGATACTGAAAGCACGCTCAGCTTATAAGAATTCCATTTTAAGCGTTTCTTATTTCTTGCTTCCAAAATGTTTATCTTGAATTACAATTGCACAAGAAAAGTCAAAAGGATATTGAATTAATAATACATTATATAAATTATATTAATATTTAAAAAAAATTAGTTTTATTGTTCTAAGTTCCAATTCATGTTTAATTATACTGAGTTTTTTTTTTTGTTTGAAACCATTAATTTTTATGATTAATAATCATTTTGCATAACTTTTTAATTGATATATGGATTAAAAAAGTTAAAATCCTTACAGTATATATAAATTCATACCCTCTTAAAAATTGACATTCTAATAATTTGCATTCTTTGAATTTAACTTCAAATGTCTTTAGACTAAAACTTTTAGGAATATGGAATAAAAAAATACTATTTTAATTTAAATTTACTGTAATAAATAGTGTATTTATATAAGGGTTGCCTATGTATGTAATATATATATAAACTTTCAGTCAGATGCTTTTCAAGAATTTACATGCACTCACCTGTAAGTATCAGTTTAAAAAGCATTGTGAACCACTTATGATTAGAGCTTATCATTATATAAGCCAACCTTTGATCAGCATGCTGAAATCAGGGCTTTAACCTATTGTGTGCCTGAAATATAACTTGACAAATGAATTGTATAAATGTTGAGCAAATATTGGCTTATATAACAATAATCTTTAAGCATAAGTAACCCACTTATGTTTTTTAAACTGAGGTTTACAAGTGAGTGTGTGTAAATTCTTAAAAAGCATATTATTGAATGTTTACTTCCTTCTTTATATTACATACATAGTCAAGTGCCATATAAATAGACTATTTATTGGAGTAAATTCAAAATTTATTTCTTATCACAGATGATTAAAAATGAGATGCTGTCTCTCTCTTGTTATAGAATGAATAAGTTTATATGATTCATCTGTTATTTAAGGCATGCAATAGATTAAAGCCCCGATTTCAACAGGTGAGCAAAGGTTGGCTTATACAATGATAAACTCTAAGCATAATTGGTCTATTTATGCTTATGGGTAAACGCATGAAAAGCACATGACTGAAGATTTCTTTCTTTATATTTTAATTTAACTTATTTTGTGTTCATCTTCCATAATTTGTAAAGTTAGTTTTTAAATTAAAGAAATGACAACTGGTATTAATAAACAATATTTTAATAACAAGAACCTAAGAACAAGTGTTTAATGCTACTCAGTTATAGTGAAAAAAACGTTTTTGATAATCAGAAGTTATCATGTTTAATGTAAGATATTCTTTATTGTAATATTAATAATATTAAGTGGAAATGTAAAAATTGTGTTAAAATTAAATATAATTAGTGATGGAATAGTATATTTTAATTAGTATTATTGGAAAATTAATTTTGATACCTCACATCATATTTATCTATCTGACTATATTTTTGTTGGATCTATATCTATTCTTATTTTCATGCAGTTGGGCTGTTTGCATTTTTGATCTTGGCTAATTTTTTATTTATTATAATTACAGGAGCAACCCCCCCCCCCCAACTGTCTATACTTATTTGTGAAAACAAATGCTAGAAATCTTATTATAAAAGGTCAATGAGAAAGCATTAATTACAAATATTTAATGGATTATTTTGGAATAAAAAATATACTAAGTAGTAAATAAATTATGTTGCTGTTATGGGATCTGAAATATGAAATACAATTACCATAAAGATTAAAAAGATACTGGAGACTGTAGAAAAGAATGTAGAAGAATATCAGAGAAAAATAATTACAAAAAAAAAAGAAAAACAAATTGCAAAAAAAAAAAAAGGCAGATTAAAAAAACAGTGGTGTCAGAAGAGAAATGAAAAATTGGAATGACAATGGAATAACAGAAGAAAATGAAATTTGAACATGGAACAATGTGCAAATATATTCAAAATTAAATAATTATAAAAAAAAAAAAAAAACAATTTTTAATTTTTTTTTTTATATGTCAAAGCGTTGGACCAGGAAACGAACCCGGAACAACTGCTTGGAAGGCAGCTATGCTAACCGCTAGGCCATCAACGCTTTTTAACACATTCTAATTGAAATGTTTTTCGAATTAAAAAAAATCAAGACTTTTTATTATAATATATAAAAATAAATAAATGGTGGAAAAGAAGGCAATACAACCATAAAATAGATCAACAGTTTAATATAATTATGAAAAGTTGTTTTTGTTTTTTTTAATGACAAAAATTTTGACTTTTATATGTATATGATGGTATTTAAAATCAGTATCAAGAATTTTATTTCAGATAGCTAATTTAGAGCCAACCCAATTAACTATCCGATTCTGGTTGGTAAATGGATATCTAGCTGTTGTTACCCAGAGAGCTTAAGAATGGAACATTTTCAAATCATCACCTAGCAATTGGTGTTTATATTATACCCTCACTATTTTACTACAGGCAGCTGAAGAAGGATTTTTTGTCTCTTTAAAGTGTTGACACAATACCTTTGACAGATTGAGAATTAAAAAGTTAATTTATAATACTTATTTGATTTCCCAGACTCTCTTTTAAATATAATATAAATAAAATAACTATTTTAAAATCGAATAAAATGAATTCTGTCTTCGAACACTATTTTTCAGAAAACACATTTTATTTTAAAAAGTTAATTGAAATGCAACATACATTTCAGTCTTCGAACAACAATTAACTTTTATTGTAGAATTAAATAAATGACCATAACAAACTCAAAACTGTTTATAATATAGTTAATTAAATAGACAATTTCAACTTAGCTGTAACTTAATGTATTTTTTAACAGTATAAATTATAACCAGATGGCTTAATTGAACAATAGTAAGAATTGTGTTTTAGGTCCCCCAATACTTCTTTATTTACTTTTTCTAACAACGAATAATCACATCCTTTTTCAAAAAAAGAAATGCCAATATATATGTATATATTTACTAATTGTAAGAAAGAAATGTTATTTTGTAAACAATCACATTTTAATTAATTTCTTTCATAATAACTAATAAACATTTAACAGCAGGGTTGCTGCACGCTGGTGGGCAGATTGTGCCAACCAGTAAGTTGCTTCATCAAGGGGGGGAGGGGGCAGCATGCCATCATAGTAATTAATAAAATGTAAATGAAAATATTTAGATTTCCAAATCATTCCAATGTTAAAAATACGTTCTGATTGCGAAATGTTTTTTTTTATTTAAATATGAGAGGATTACTTTTTTTTACTTAGTTTAGTAACAATTACTCAAAATATATGGTACTCCATATTATACACTCTACCAATAGGTTAAACCGAATAAACCATACGGATATTTTAAAGCAGACTAGTCAGAAAAGATTTGTGCTACAGCTATTGAAGTAATACTTTTGATTTAAAATGAAACCTATTTAAAACTACTGCCTTATAAATTGGACATTTATCAATCATATTTTATAAATAGCAATATGGTCATTTCACTTTAATGCAATGATAAAATGGACACTTCAGGAAGGTGAGATCCTAGGATTGAATTCAGCTCGATCTCATGTAAGAAATCCATTCAATTTTTTTGTTCTAATACCAATATCATTTTTTTTTTTTGTAATACTGATACAATCTTTTACCATGTTTTATTAATCTGTTTTTCCTTAGATATGGACCAACATGGAATCTGTTACTTAGCTAAAAATTAGTATTTGATTAATAATATTGCCCAAACATATCTAAACATCTACAGCCCACTACAGCTGCATGACAGTTCAAACAAAGAAAAACAGTTTTAAGTAAAAAACATAGTTTTTTTTTTAAAAAAATTTTATGCCAAAATATTTAATTCTTAATAAATTTCTTTATATCAATATTATAATTTAATGACCTTCTCATTGGTTTTTGGGAAAGTGGCTAAAAAATTTACTCAGTGGAAGTGAATTTTTTTTTGTTATAATTACCCAATATAACTGATCATTAAACAAAATAAAGTGCAACCCATGCTAAGATCTTCTAAAAGTTAATTGAATAAACAATGTAAGTATAAAATTTAAAATTTCTTCATTTAAAGATTCGTAAATATAATGTAAATCCTTAATCTTTGGACATTGGACTGTGTAATATATATATAGAATAAATTATAGTATATACAATATGATTAAGAAATTAACACCAAAATAACAAACATAAAAAATTAAATAATAAAGTAGTGTAAATATTGAATATAAGAGAAGCTAACTTTGTTAATAGAAAACTTAAAACAAGTTATGCATGAGAAATTCTAAATTAAACTAAAAGTAAACTAATGGGTTTTGAAACAAATAATAACTATTTTCCACAAACTAATTGACATCTCCATTTAAAATTGAAGCTAATTACTGGAAAGTGGAATCTAAGAGTTACATCAGCTATATTATACCTATTATATTCTAGAAAAGATAAAGGAGACAAGCTGATATATAAAGAATAGAGAAAATAAGAAATTGTGTTTTCTCTTCATGATGCGAAACACAGCTTCAAGATTGTCCAGATTTCAGAGGCAAAAACAGATAAGGGAAGCAGCAGAAGTTCCATTAGACATTATATCCCAGAAAACCGACCTTTGGCTGTAGGTAAAAAGCCATAGAGATCTCTACAGATCACTCCAACATTATTATGTTTTTTTAGTAAGCTCAATGGTGCCACATACATTGTAGTAAACTAGAAGTAGAATTATAAGACTACATATATATATATTAGTAATTTTTTGAGAGTTATATACTACGTGTAAAGATAATTATACGTATATCAGGTTTCATACACGTGTAACTTATTAGTCTAAAAATGCTTTAAACTAATGTTAGATTACTCCTCTTGTTTTTGAGTCATTGTATCCTGTATGTATTTCTTATTCTATTTACGTATGATTTATACTCATTTGTCATGATTTCCGCAATCAAAGACACATGAGCGAAATATCAAATAAAGTATGTGAACTCAAAACAGAGAAAAAAATTGTGATTTCGAGATTGAAAAACTTGAAACAACTGATTTTATATTATAATTTTAATATTAAAAATCCAGGCACTTGTCAAAAATTATGAACATAAAAAATTAACTGAAAATTCTATTAGTTAGGTACTTAAGAATTTTCCTAAATATAAGTCTAAACCCAAGTTTTCAGAATTGTTATAATTATTTACAACATGAAGAGAAAATTTCTAGAAGTTATTTTGTGGTCATCAAAACTAGGAGAGTTAATATGTAATGTTTTACTGTTTCTAGACCTTTTGTTAAATTAAATTTTATAGAATTCATTTTGCTTTAATTTACAAATTTTATTTCAGGAATTGGGGATGCTGGCATTTAAATTGCACAAAGATACCTCTTAACCATGTGGTGCCCCAGTTTAATGGCTTCATATAAATTGCTTTTAATTATTAATATTCAGTGCAACAATTGTGAAATGTATGTCATAGAAACACACAAATATGTCTATCTGTGTTACATATTTTATAATTAAAAAAAAAAAAAGATATTAAAAAAAAAAGAGAAATGAAAAACAGTTTGGAAAAAAAAAGTAGATTTGCAAAAATGAAATCAAAATAAAAGATTGCATTATTTTTTTTTTTTAGAATAAAAATTGTTTATTAAGAATGGGGTGAGGAAATAAATCAGGAGAAATAAAGATTTAAGACTCACTATCTTCCTTTTATAAATTAAATTTAGAAAAAAAAAAGTAAATGTTAAAAGAATACATAAATATGAAATGTTTAAAAATAAAACTGACAATAGAATTAATTAAAAAACTATGTAAACTATCTCTTCATGCGATAAAATAGTAATGAATCTAGAAAAAGATCAGATAATAAAAAAATGTATAATTAATTAAACCATATTAACGTTATGATAAAAAATAAACAATGGGAGAATTAGTTATAAAAAAGGCAGTTTGTCCATTGTTTCCAATTCTGTTCAGTGTCATTTGAGTTCTCATTCGAGTTTTCGTTCAAGTTTCATTCAAAGTCCAGTTGAAGCCTCAGTTCAAGTTTCACTTTCAATCAATAGTTGCAGATGTTTTTCCAGCTCACCAGTTCATCAAAAAATATAAACATATAAGCTGCAGAAGTAGCAAGCAAAAGAATCTTCGAGTGTTCAGCTGGGCTTCATATCCAGGATCTTTGGTTCCAACAACTGCTCTCACCTGGAATCAATGTCTCATCCATAATATAAACACTGTCACATACTTTCTCTCTCCCATTGTCCATCCATGGGAGGAAACCCATGAAGTCATCGATAGAGACCAAAAGGCCAACCAGTTGGAAATCAAAACTAATGGAAATGTTTCATCTTAATATCATGAAAAACCTAGGTAAATATACTTTTTCAGTCATAAATGTCTACACATATATTTTTTAAAATGAAGGACAATGAATAATATTGATTTTATAACAATTACTGTATTCGTATTTATTTTCTGCGTTAAATTTTATTGTTATATCTATTTAAATATGGGCGTGTGAATAAATAAATGTTTGCTTAAAGATGACCTACATACAACCAAATTTCTCCAACATTTTTAAATCAAGCCAACTGGTGATCAAATAATCTATCCTACATATATACATACACTAAACATGTATATAAATACACACAAACATCATGCTAAATAAACTACTATTTTTATTTTTTTTGCAAGATGGATTTTTTCTCCTTACATCTCTAAAGCAGTAAAAATTAATACTGTAGCTTAATTACATTGATCAAAAGAATTAAGATAAAATATTACCATTGTAACTTAAATAATTGCTCAAAAGAATTCAAATATAAATATTACCCATTGTAAATATTTTTACCTGAGTCCAAAGGCATTGTAGCCAAAAATATATGAAAACATCAAGATGCCTATCTCAAACATATTGCCATTGTAACATAAATAATGTAGATCAAAAGATCCGATCCAAGTATCAAAAATCCAAATATTATTAAAATCTCAAATATTATAACTTAATAAACAAAAAAGAATTGTAGCTTTTTATTTTATATCAAAAAGAAAAGAATTAAATATGCAACTTGCTGAGCATAAGCTATTAAACAAAAGATCAGACTGAGTTATCAATCATATTAAGGGTCATTGGATTAAATGAAACATACTTCTATAATTAGATTTTCAAAGATATGATCATAATATTAATAGAGACGATAATGCCTGGAGACTAGTCCTTTAAGGTGTCTGATCTATTTCAAATCCTGGTTAGGCAGGCATAGTATCATCAATAAACAAGTAGATCAAACTATAAGCAATTATTATTCAGAACAAATTACTATAACTCGGGTATATGGAAATCAAGTGAGTGAGTACACTGGTAACTCAATCAAATATCTCTCAATATATCCAACTGTAGATTTTACTCACTCTTATCTCTTGGTTGGAAGTGCATGTCTAAGTGAACAACTAGTGAATATGGTCTATCCGGGCGCCACTAGGTTAGCTGGACCTAGACAAAGTTATATTTATAACTTTTTCACATGTACCAGGTTTGAATCCCTTTGGTACCTTATTTCTTACAAAATGTATGATTTTGATTTTAGACCCATAGCACTGTACGCACTAATGTTTAAGTAAACACCTAGGTAACATAAAACATCTTTAAATTAAAGTGGAATATAAAAAATTCATTAGACAGAAATCATTTCTTAGATCTTAACATAGTAAATGCGTTTCAATATTTTTTTTATAAGTTTTACTAGCTCAGATTATATTATTAATTTAGAATAGCAATTCACTCATCCTTGCATGAAATGGATGATGGGATGGTGGTTATAATAATACTAAGAAATCACTAAATATTATGAAATCAATATTTATTTATGGCCTTTAAACATTTAAACAGCTCATTAATTAAAATGTGATGATGACGATGATGATAATGATAATGGTTTCAACCACAGCTCTAGGACTAAGCCTAATCATAAAACCTATTTGTTATAAAAAAAATCATAATTATTGCTTAATTTTAGTATATCTAATTAAATCTTAAATAATCAATATCAACCATTGATGATGAATGATCACAACGAATAAAGACTATTATCAATAAAATACATACGCCTCGTTTAATAAAACAATTTAACATTTATTAATTTATTACAAAAATCTACAAATAATTTAAAGATAAAACCAAAATTTTATATGAAATAATAATGAGAACAATAATTGATTATCTGGCAATCATAATGTTAATTTTGAATTCTTCCCCCTTTCCCGTCAAAAATATATACATAAATTTGGATACTAAGTTTGCTAAAGTTTTGGATTCACAAAAAAATATTTCATAAGAAAAAAAAATATTCACTCTCTTTTTTTTTCTCCTTTCTCTTTCGCACACATACTTTTATAATCTAACAGGTAAAGTAGAATGATAAAAAAAAATGTTAGTAAAAGTGAAAGAGCAAGATTTCCAGAACAAGTTTTAAATTATTTTTCTCCCCCTCCCTTCTACCCTCTGAAATGCTATACTTTAACTTAAAACACAATCTAATATTTCTAATACTTCCTATTTTTCTTTCTTTACATTCACACACCATTACATATATGCAACAAGTATTATTATATTATGTATGTGCGTATTTTATCCCCATAATAACAAAAATATTATTTAAAACAAAATAATAATATAAAAAAAAAGTTACATATTAATAACATTTCATAACTTTAGGTTAATAGACAATCATAATTTTAGTACATATAAAATCATTAATAAAGCCTATGACTATCGTTATTAAGAAATTCTTGGTTTCAATTGATCCGGGTTGTTTTAAAAGTTCTTTAAACAAAAATATACCACTCTGTTGCTAAAATTTTACTAAGTCTCTGATATTATAAAGAAAATATATATAAAAAAATTTATACTACCAGTTCTATTCTTTGTAGGACTTCCAATGAGTCAAATTTTCTTGTTTAATGTCTATATTTTTGCATCTACAATTTCCGTTTTCTTTGGAACAATCTTTTTCTTGAGGTGTATAATTATTTGATGATGATGATCCTATTGAGGTTATTTGCTTTAGTGGACAATTTGGAAATCACTATATTAACTTTTCTTCTCTTCCTGTCAAGCATGATTCTTTTAGTGGATGAAGTACAGCAGTTGTTTTCACATTTATAAATTTTCTTGGATTTAAACTCAGTTACTGGAACAATTAATTGGACTTGATGATTTAATATTTATCAGTAGATTACTCTTTTCCTGATCGCCTTCCAATGCAGGTGAATGTTTTCTTCTTTCTATTTAAAAAACATCTTATTTCTCTCAGTCAGTAAGAAGGTGTAGAATATTATAATTTCAGATAAGACATCTTTTCTTTCCTATATGATGTGCTGGCTGGATGGTCTGGTCAACAGACGAGATATATTAATTTTTCTTACCTCGCCATCCTTATATCTTCAATCCTCAAAAAAAATTTAATAATAAAAAAAATGACTTTTGGATTGAGATTTTTGTAGAGTTAAAAAACGCTTGTCCTTTTAGTTTCAATATTTTTAAAAGTCTCTATAACAATATCAAATGATTTTCCAGATGGCTTTTATATCCAATTTTTTTTTCTATTTTTGGCTACCTCTTTCAATTAGATTTATAACTTATTTTCAACCAAATTGTTTTTTAGTTGGATAGTACTAAAAATCTCACTAACCTGATTTTTAGACAAACTTTTGTTTTGAAGGAAAAAATAGTCTTAATCCTTTTTTTACACCCATGTAACATCTCAAATTTGAGCTTCTTTCTTTTGATCTCAAGATGAGACATTTTTAAAATTAGACTTCTCACATCATCTCTAAGTTTTTCAACAGAAAATCAACCCTTATAATACAAAAAATTGTTGAGTAAGAAAAAAATAATATAACAGATTTTCTTCTTTTTCTCTCAATATTTAATAAAAAAAGAAATGTAGTTTATGTATGTAATGTACACACACACTCATTCAAATTATTTATAAAACAGGCCTATAAAATAATCTAAATGCTAGCTTAGTAATTCTAACCTTAATATTTAAAATTAAATCCTTAGCTTTTAATTCCAACTTACAATTATAGAAAAGCAAAAACAGAAGTATAGAATAAGACATTAAAATTTAGCAAGTGTAGGTTAGTTTTGAAGAAAGTTTAATATCTGAAATATAAAACAATTAAATAGCTTACACATACACTGCCTATACATATGCGTTAGAACTTTACTTTTTAACAAAAATTTAAATATTGAAAAATCTAAATGTGTGTATTACTCTTTTTGAGTTTTCTATCAACACACAAACAAATAAAGAATATAACTGTTGTCCCACTTTCTCTCTGTCTTAAGCTTTTAGAACTGGATCTTGTAGGGTTTAAACTTGGGTGCCCTACAGCTTCCTTTACTATATAAAAATGTGATGATGATTTTTGTTCCACATTTTCTTTCATGTACATTACTACAAATTTAGCTAATGACTAAATTGTAATGGCACAACACATACATGCATACGTCTAATATCACTATCACTAACAACAAATTCTTAATTAACTGACTGGTAAGATGACTTAAGCAAAGGTTAAGCTAAAAGGATAATGACCCGAGATCAAACTAGTTGCAAGGTGACCAAATTTGAAAACAGAAAACAAAAAAACATTTTAATAAATATTTATAGATCTGTAACAATGAACAATCAAAGTTAGCACGGGAAAGGAAAAGCCATCACATGATTCTCTACTGAATAGTCCGCACTAGAAAAAGAAAACTTCTCAACAGTTATATTTGTTAAAAAAAAAAAAAAAAAGAAACAAGATAGATTCTGACATTCGATATTAAAATAATAATAAAAAAAAAGCTTCCATCACCAGAATAAGAGCTAATTTTAGCAACTTATGTAAACAAAAACCTGGATGCATAAGTGATAGAAGTAAATTAAGTAGTTTAAATGTACCATGATAAACATAGAGAAATTATTGAGAAAGGAAATGAAGAGCAATTTGTAACTATTAGAAGTGATTTGATAGTTTTCTCACGTCACTTTCCAACGCACAAAAGCTACTATATAAATAATTGCAAAGAAGATAATGTAATGTGATCTGGCTAGGAAGGAAATACACTGTAGGCGACCGATGTAGACTTCTATGCCATTGGAAGAAATGTGATTGTCTGTGCAAGGTGTCTATCTCATTAAATGACAGTGAACACTGGTCTTCAGTGGATTTTCTGCCATGTGTCCTAAAGAAACAACTGGACAGTGCCTATGACTTACTAGCTTGGAGTGCATACATGCCAGCTAAGCCAATAGACAAGTACATCAGAGATTTCGTACCAAAATTCACTGACTGTTGACAGTGGACAATGCTTGCTTACCTCAAGAATTTTTTTTTTTATTGATTGGTGTAATTTTTTATTTGTTTCACTATTTGTAATTTTATACCTTGTGATTTTTTTTTGTTAAAATTCATTTTCAAATTTGGTTACTTATGCTTTAGTAATGTGAGCGTTCATTTTGAGTATATAGGTGATAAAAAATTGAAATAAGAAAATGCTTATGATATTAAATAAAGTTTAAATTCGCAATTCCTTCCAGAAGTTTGATATTGCTCTTCTAAAGTGATATAAAGTAAGATTTAGACTAAACAGAATTGTGTTACTCGTTAACAATTCTTACTAAAACTTAGATATTTTCTTCTGGATGCATGATTAATCACATTGAATGAATGGCTTTTTCATTTATTTATTTTGACTTACATATATATGGGGGGGGTGGTGTCATTCATTCAAGAACCGGATAACAATACTTGTATACTGAATCAAATGTGATTATAAATAACATCACTAGTAAGATAGATTTGGATTGTTGAATTATTAATTTTTCATTATACATGTTATTTGAAATCTTTTATTTAGCATTATATATACATTGTTCTGAATTATATATTTTTTGTAAATCAAGATTGCCAAGGATGGATTTCTATCATGGGATTTGGGAAGAGGAAATTCATCGCATTAAGTTCTCAAAATGATAGAAAGCCATCCTTGCTATCTCAGAATTCTACATATAAATATTATTTCATCATATATTATTTTTTGTTTAATAAATATTATTGAGTTGCTGAAATCAATCTGATCTCTACTTGGTCACCATCATTATGCACTGACACCACTGAATAAATAAGTTCATCTATAACATTTACACCACTAAGTGAATAGGTTTATCTATAATATCCACACAGCACTAAATAATTATACTGACTACATATATATTATTCAATTATACTCACACAGTACTTCTCATGCATATACAAATGTTTGGGATATTCTAGTGGTAAATATGCATTGGTCTCTGCTTATATATAGGTGCATTTGTTTGTAAGTTAAGTAAGTTCATCCCTGAATACAGTTGATTGTGAATTCTCCTTGAGTTCAAATACTGTGGTATAATGAAACCTGAAAGGGATGTGTGATAAGGACAAATTATTCTAAACTGCATCTAAATTCTACTTGTAAATATTGAGCTAGCATGCTGAAAGTAGATGTAGTAATGAACTAAGTATTTTGTCGCGGCATCGCCAGCATCCTACTCAACCCTAAGTCCGACAATAAGATGCGCTCCCTCTTTCTTATGTCATCCGCGATCCCGTTACAGTATTTATTTTCTGTGTTAAATTTTACTGTTATATCTATTTAAATATGTGTGCATGTGAATAAATAAATGTTTGCTTAAAATGTTACTTGGTCTATATTTTCTCATTTAACTGCATCACCAATAATTTAATTTTTTTTAAATATTTCCATGTTTAATTAGTATTGTGCTGGTCCCCTGATTAAGATTGTGAGTTAGCCTGAGTATATTTCAAGTGCTGGGTTCATGTGCCTGTTGTTCAGGCATACTGGATATATAACATATATGGCGCCTGAGACTTGTTCTCAAAACAAATAAAGGGCTTTGGATGGCAGGTTTTGGCATAGCAATATGGAGGAGTGCTATGGTCAGGAGAGTTAGTTGAGGTTGATCATTTGTGTAGCCTCGATCTGGCTATAGGTATCATTGATGGTTAATCTATCAATAATATTCTACCCCTCTGCTTGAATGTGTGATTCAATGTCAGAGGCATTAAATAAGAAAACCAATCTTGTAAAGTAAAATAATAAAATGTGATAATTAAGAAATGTTAATAATCAATATTTTAAAATAATTAATGTACAATAATAAAAATAAAATATTATTTAACCAAAAAATGTGAACTCTAAATGGATCTGGATTTAAATCCTACTAAGAAAGTTCTTATATTTTAAAATGTTGTTCCATCTTCAAAGTGACAATCAGACAAAGCATTCTAGTTGTGTATGTGCTGAATAATTCTACTTTTTGAAATACTCTTATAAAGAGTTTATCAATTCCAGGTAAATATCAAAAAAAGTTTTATGAATTAATATATAAAATTTTAGATAGAACAAAAATTAAAAAATCAAATTCCTTATTCATAAATTTAGGTTCTGTCCTTAAACATAAATATGTACCTTCCCCCATATTTATTACTAATTGTAATGCTTGTATCTCTTTACAAATATCTGCATTATATGTTCATAATACTATCTAATGTAAATGTTCAGTTCAATATTATGTCTTGAGATTTTTATATAAATAACAAAGTAAAATACACAAAATTATATTACCTTGATCTGGTATTTTGTTGAATTTGGACCGCAGATAACCGACTTCTTGTTCCCGATCATTAAGCTTGTGTTGTAACACTGATAATTCCAGCTAAAAATTAGTAAATGAAAAAAAGAACCCATTTATAATGCATTTGTTTTGAAAATAAACATTTAATAGAGAATTTACTTCATATCTAATATATGGATAAACTTTATTTGATATATTTTGTTAAATGATTTAGTTTTCTATGGAAATTATAGACTGCATATTTTTATTTAATATTAAATGTTTTTAAGTTTGTAGGTTTCAAAGTAATGATATTCAACCACTATATTAATAAATACAGAGTTACTTATGAATAAACAAATCAGATTGTCGATTGCATAATTTTAATTTGCGAAACAGATGGAACATAAGTACAATTGCTTACAGAGTATAAGTACTGAGTTAGCAATATTTATATCAAATAAGCATAGTTTATGTAAATGAAGCAAACCAGTTCCCTTACAAGGTATGGATAAATAACATGAATGAGAGTTATTTATCCATAGCTTAAGGAGGGAGTTAGTTTACTTCCATTTGAATTTCATATACATTAAGATATCTATACCTATTTAATTTTTATCTTTACAAATATATTTAAGATTATATATAAAGGTTATTAAAAAAATGAGATAGTCTCTATCCTTTATTTGCACAATTGTAATTTCAAAATATACCATATTTAAACCAGGCAAATATATAATTTCCACACTTTATTTCTAACAATATCAGCAAACAAAAGCTTATAATGATCAAAAGTTTAAAGGATATGTGGATTGTTTATCGTTTGCTAATATATGGGTGTTACTTATCCACCACTTAAGGAAGAATTAGTTTGCTTATGTTTAAATTTCAATATAATGTAACCTCTAAAATTTGATTTAAATCAGAAGGTATATGTTAAGTAAGAGGTTAACTATGTTAAAACAGAAATTGGAGTGAAAGAAGCTTAAAAATGCAATTTCACTAAAACCATCTTTCAATAATTGTACCTTACATATGTGGACATTAAAATAAGAACATAATTCAATTTTCAACCTATTTTACTATTAAATAATATAATAAAATAATAGCAAACTTACAAAAGTCAACAAAGAAATAGTTTTATATAAACAACAAAAAGCAAACAGGTACCGATATGAATCGTAAATACTGTATACAGTGTATATATAATACTGTATATAAAAGTCATAAAGCCTTCTTGCTTGCTAGGGCATTAAAAAAATTACTTTCAAATAATATTTCATAATAAATTTGGGCAATAACTAACATTATCTAATATTTTATTATGTTCTTTGCAACAAAATAATGATGGTTTACAAACCTCCTGTCATAGCCAACTTTTTATTGCTAAAATTAAAAAATCCAATTTATAAAAATATAATTTTATTTGCAATTTCCAAAGCAAATAGTGTAGTTTTACATAAATCATCACACAATATAATAATAACACCAATTCCACTTACTAATAATATGGCTGAAAGTCAGATAAAGAAAGGAAATGGTTCAACACCACAGAATCTATATTATACAAATGGAATTTGCATTATAGCAAAAGAGTCAACAATGCCAGATAATGAATTTTTGCTACATGCATATGTATGATTCATAAAAAAAAGTTGAAAGGAAGAATTATTATTTGCAAATTATTTCAGACTAATACAAAAGTAATATTTTATATTCATACATATGAGAGACATCATTATGAAGCCAGACACTACTTTGTCTTTATGACCCATCCACAATTTTAAATTGTATTTTTTTTCAATATTCATTTACATATATATATGTAAAATGCAGAAATCAATAAAATTTCATATTTGTGTGTGTGTGTGTGTGGGGGGGGTCTGTTAAAAACTCAAAATAAATTACCGACAAAAAGAAACAAATGTAATTTTTTGTTTAAATTTTTAGTATTCAATTTCAATAACTGAAATATAGAAGGAATGCTGATCACAAATGAATCACTGATCATCATTTCCATATTTGAAAAAGTGAAATGGAAAGATTTACAGACTTTCCAGTGTGCAGAAATTTAAAAAAACCATTTCCATTAAATTTTTGATTGAATTTTGGATAGCCTTGAGGCAACCAAATTAAGTTCAGCTAAAATAAATCCATATAGTTTTGAAAAATAAATATTAAAATCACATGATCACCATTTCTTATGCTTGTTCAAGCTGTTAAAACAGGCAAAACTCTCCATACAGTAGTGCCACCCAGTGCAAGCCAGAGTAATCAATGGATGCAAAAAGGTTTGTACATAAAATCCCTATCTAGTGCCTACTCAACCCATATCTCCAGACTAGTTTCTGGCTTTTACCAGTGAGAAACCTTAGATCTGAGAGCACTGCACCTAGATATTATTATCTAATGCAATCCTTCAACAGCCACTTTTTATCTCTACTTAATTACAAAACTATAAATCTGAAATTGAAAACAATAATATTTTCAATCCAAGCTCACTAGCTTATATAGTCATATAGGATTGAACTCAATTCAGTACCCATACATTTTGGTGTCTTTGGTTCTTTAATAACCATAGCCACCATTATCCTATTAGGCAGGATTGGAATAAAACCATTAAACATCACGATTACCATTCCTTATGCTTGTACAAGCTGTTAAAACAGGAAAACTCTCCTTACAGTAGTGCCACTCAGTGCAAGCCAGAGGAATCAATGGATACAAGAAGGTTTGTGCATAAAATCTCTATTTAGTACCTATTCATCCAATATCCCCAGACTAGTTTCTAACTTTTCAATTTCAGACTCATAGTTAAGTAGAGATAAAAGATGACTGCTGGAAGGTTGCATTAGATCCTAAGATCTAGGTGCAGTGCTTTCAGATCCAAGGCCCCTCACTGATGAAAGCCACAAGCTAGAAAACTAGTCTGGGGATATTGGATGAGTAGGCACTAGATAGGGATTTTATGCACAAGTCTTTTTGCATGCATTGATTACTCAGGTTTGCACTGAGTGGCACTACTGCATGGAGAGTTTTGCCTGTTTTAACAGCTTGAGCAAGCATAAGAAATGGTGATCATGTGGTATTTAGTGGTTCAATACCAATCCTGCCTAATAGGATAATGGTGGCTACAGTTAAAGAAACAAAAATACCAAAATGTATTGGTACTGAAGTGAGTTCAGACCTATATGACTATATAAGCTAGTGAGTTCGGATATTTGTGTTTTCAATTTCAGACTCATAGTTTTATAGTTGAGATGAAAGGTGGCTGCTGGAGGATTGCATTAGATCCTAACTAGATGCAGTGCTCTCCGATCCAAGGCTCCTCACTGATGAAGGCCACAAGCCAGAAACTAGTCTGGGGATGTTGGATAAGTAAGCACTAGGTAGGGATTTTATGCACAAAACTTCTTGCATCCAGTGATTACTTTGGTTTACACTGAGTGGTACTACTGTATGGAGAGTTTTGCCTGTTTTAAATATTAAAACGTTAAAACAACAACAACAGTATTGTACAGTGTTTGGACAAGTGTAACTCAAGCCAGAGAAATAAGAAGTTGTAAACAAATTATTGTTTACATGTTAATTTCAATACAACAAAGTATATGTTTTAATCTATAATATTTATTATGATAAATTAATAATGTTTTCCCCTAGTATGATCTATTGCTTGAAAATTTGTAAGAAGCTCTGGAAATATCAGGGTTCGATCATGACTAATGGACTTTGAGCTCCAGAGTGTGCTGGTTTCCCATTAGCATAAATAAGTTTAACTTTATAATACGGGATAAAATCTTTGATAAGAATTTTAATAAATTGAATAATCTTCCTTATAATTCAATAAGTATTTGTTCCTTTTCTTTTCCCGATTGTAACTCAATGTAAACATGTTTTCTGTGTTTTATAAGAATAGATTATATTTAACAAAAATTCCCATGCTTTCAGTTATTACATAATCATAGTAATATTAATTTACCACGATTGAAACATAGGCTAGTATTTAAATATTCTACATGAAAAAATGTAAATGAGATAATTTACCCAGTTTTTGACAATGGGATATAGGACTCTTCCTTATTAATAGCACCTACATTAATGTCTATATACCATCCTTCTTTAACTTTGTTTTTTGTCATTTTCTCAACGGAACACACTATACTTGCATCATACTGGCTCAAAGCCATATCCATCACACCTAGGGTGGTGCAGCACAGATATTTGTATAATCATGCCGGTGTGTATGAGTATAATATGTTAAGAAAGAAATGACAAAAAATGTAAAGTTAAAAAAGCATGGCTTAATGCGCATGCTATTAATAAGAAAGAGTTCTTATCCCATTGTTGACGAAGTAGATGATGTAAATGATCTCATTTACATTTTTCACATACACTATTTGAATACCAAGCTATTATAATACTTTTCACTCACGGTAAATTAATATAGTTATGATTATGGCTGTGAAGTAGGTTGAAAACCCACTATGCATATGAATTTGTGTTAAATATAATATGGAAAACATGTTTACATTGAGTTAACCTTCTTTATAATCATAAGCAAAATTGATGGAAATATCTCAGTTTATATTTTCAAAAATTATATGCAATTTAAAAACATTTTTAAAACAGATTATGTGCAAAAATTCAAGTAATATTGTAATAATATTTATAAAAAAAATATGGTCATGATAAGTCAGGTTTTATGACACAATATAAATGAAATTATTAATTTTTTAAATATATTTATTCTTAATAAAATTTTAATACATAAATAATTGATGAGGCATAAATAAAATAAATCAAATGATTATGATTATGAAGCATATAGTTAATAAATTAATAGTTTCTCAGACCTATGCCCCCCCCCCCGTCTAAATTGAGTGATTATGATTATGAAGCATATAAAACAACCCCATAACCTGGCTTGTTAATCATGTGGATTCATAACCAGAATGAAACTGGGGATTATTTTTTTAAGTAACTAAAACATACCTAAACAAAACACAATTTTTTAAAAGTATCAAGTTATTTAATGTGGATTGAGAAATGATTCTATTTTTAATTAAATGCTCAAATAAGTTCTAGAAATATTGAATCAGCCGGGAAGTAGCAACATGCTGATAGTAGAATTGTTTTGAATCACATTCCAAGATATTTTTTACTCTTCTCACTTTTTATATTTATTAACTTTTAGAGAACTTTTCCTCTTAAAGAAAAAAAAACATGATTTGGTGTAACAAAAATAAAGTCATCGAATAGAGGCAGTGCATTTTCCTATTTTACCTACAATCTGGGGTTCGAATATATCCAAATGAAACTTTAAAAAAGTTTTCAAAATTCCAATCTGGCTTAGGATTCTTCTTTTGTTTACCCAACCTGAATAATATCACAATGTTTATCAATAAATGGATCTCACTTATTCTTAGCTAGAGATAAAAAAACAACAACCTTGTGGTAATGTTATCTCTTTTACTGTTCCTCTACGTGTTGATGAGATCTTTATTCTGCAGTGGGTTATTATTTTACATTATCTTTACAGGTATTCTATAGCTTACCTTCAACTAAATCATTTCATGACAATTAAAGAAGGAGCAATATCTATGGGGATCGGCATCTATTATAAATAGTTTGTATAAATGATTTGATTTAGAATAGACCTTTAATATAAATAAGATGTTTTAAAATTCTGTAATGCGCTTTTTATTTGTTTATATCAGCTCATAGATATAGAAAGATGAATAAAAAATAAGTGGAAGTCAATATAATATGATCAAATTATTTTCAATATTAAATTATAATTTAAATTTATTTTTAAATAACAACCTTTAATGAAAATCATTTAATTACAAAAATTTAATAAAAATTATGATGACGACTAAAATATTGACATTTAATTTTATAAAAGAAAAAGAAAAAAAACTTCCTACGTGTTATAAATTGAATTTAAAAATTCTGAATAAGAAAAGCTTTCAATCTACAGATTTAGTTCTTTTTTAAATATATAGTAGATCTAAATTTAGCTTCTTATCAATTGTCTTAATAATTAAAATAAGGTTTTATTATAACTACTATGTATATTCTTAGGTAATCAAATATGTATATACTAAAAATTAAATACTGCTTACCGGTATACTAGTAATGATAAATAAAATAGAAAATCATATAATATTACGGTACTAGCTAAAAAAAAACAACAAAATTTTACTAAAATTCTTTCACGACCATAGTTTCATCTATTAACAAATAGATCTTTTCAATGCAATTCAACAAGATATATACATATGAATATATACATATTTCACTTGAAAACGTCTGCTAATAGATGAAACCACAGTAGGTAGTGGAAAAATTTTTAGTAAAATTTTGTTTTTTGACTAGTACTCATGTTATATGATATTGTTTATATATATACTAAATATTAAAAATATATATACATAAATTAATCTTCAAAAGAGCACATACTAATGTTAGTTAATAACAAAAAACAACAACAGTGTATAAGGTATATAAAATAAGTCTATATAACATTTTGAAAAATTCTGCATATTTTTACCTATGTGCGCGCGATTTAAACAATAGCATTTTTACACATGCTTTTGGAACTAGAATGTTTTCTGAAGAATAAACATGGATAAAACAGGCAAAACTCTCCATACAGTAGTGCCACTCAGTGCAAGCCAGAGTAGTGCATTGATTGGCACTGATGCCTGTTTTAATAACAGTTATGAGCAAACATAAGAAGTGATGATCATGTGATGTTTAGTGGTTTAATAAACATATGGGTCAATAAGTCTTTCTAAAGATTTTAAAAAATTTAATAAGAAATTAATTATTAATTAAATATATTTATTAACTTTAACAAAAATATAATTTTTAATTTTCTTACAAATGCATGGTAAAAAAAAAAAAGAAATATTTCTGGCACAGTTGAAAAAATTTGGAGCGACTAAATGAATCTTAAAATCATCATTTAATTTTTTTTTTTCTTATGTGTCAAAGCATCGGCCGGGAAGCGAGCCCACAAACCTGGGACAACTGCTTGTAAGGTAGTTGTGCTTACCACTCGACCACCAACACTTATTTACTTTTTTACTAATAAATGAAGGGGAAAACCTCCCCAGAAATCATAAAAAGAAACTTAGATAATCACAAAGAAAAAGAGATCACATCTGTATTAGAAAAACAGACATCACCAAATCAGAAAAAACAAAATTAGATCCTCCATGTTTAATATTAATCAATGTCAAAAAATACATAGAATTGTTTAATGAAAAATTGTGATCTTAAAGACTGAAAAAGCCAACTTGTAGATCAAAAATTTAATGAAACACAAAATACAAATGAAATTAAATAGCAGATAATTCATGGATTCATTCTATTTTTGAGCCTTTGTTCAACATTTAAAATGCTTTTAATTTATATCCTGAGGAAGGGTGACTTACTGCCTTTGTTTATATGTATACAGTGAGGTATGTTTAATTTATATATGACTAAAGAAGAACAAAATAATAGACTTCAAAAGTTAATTGGACTGGGCCAGGCAGGATATCAACATCACTAGAAGAATACTATTTAGGGATTATGCATCACCAATTAAATGCAAAACAAAAAATATTATATGCAGCTACTCTATGTGAGATGATAAAAAAAGTATAAAGAAAGAAATATTTCTCCAGGGGAAAAAATCAGTAGAACATATAAATAAAACCCTGAATTCATTATGTAAATTCCTATTAAAACTTAACAATAATGAATATTTAAAGCTCCATATAATTTTGTCAAATTAATTAAAAGAGTGGAATATCTAATGGTATTTTACTGTGCAATCAATAATATATATATATGAAAAACAAAAACAAGTTATAAATCACGTAACTTGCCATCGCTTGCATTTATGATCAATAGATGGAGCTTTACCAAAACCTCCGAACAGGCATATTTTTGTTTACATAAAAGTCAAAAGAGTCAGAATTCACTATCTCTTTCATTGGCTCCACCTCAGATCATCTGATTTCAAGCTAATTTGCTATCATCAGTGAAGGATAGGGCTAGAAACTAGATCTAAACACTGACTCCAAGGGTTTATGCAACAAGTTCCTATCAGTTTGCAAGCATGAATTTTTCAGACATGTAATGTCTTCAAACCCAACCTAACACGCTAGATAGCTACATGGGTCTGATATCAGTTCAGTTTCACCACATAGTCAAAGCCTCTGCAATATATATCATTGCAAAAACCTTTAAAGGTACATTTATGAAAAACAAAAACAAGTTATAAATCACGTAATTTGCCAATGTTTGCATTTATGACCAATAGATGGAGCTTTACCAAAATCTCTGAACACGCATATTTTTGTTTACATAAACGTTTCTAGCCCTATCCTTCACTGATGATAGCAAATTAGCTTGAAATCAGCTGATCTGAAGGTGGAGCCAACGAAAGAGATAGTGAATTCTGACTCTTTTGATGTTTATGTAAACAAAAATACGCTTGTTCGGAGGTTTTGGTAAAGCTCCATCTATTGATCATATATATATATATGTTAATTAAAAATGTTTTCATTTATGCATATTACAATAAAATTTCAATATAATTTAATGTTAAAAGTCTTACAATGATAAAATCATTGTAATAAAGAAAAATAAAATCCTAGATATATTCATATCTCTGGTTCCATTGGAATGGATTACATCTACAGCTCAAAGTGTCCATTAGATTATCATCATTTTACCAATCCTTTGCAGGATGAAGGTCTCTGAAAGTTTAAATTAGCTTTTGCGATCCATAACTTCTCCACTTATTTAATATAAAATATCCATTCAAATGATAATTACTTGAAAATACTCTGATTTTTTTTTATTGTCATTAGAAGATTGATAATTCTAACTCCAATAAGATAGAAAGAAACAAAAAATTATATAAACTAATCCATGAACCACAAAAATATCCACATTTATCACAAGCTGATCTTTTAGTTTATTTGACATTTCAGGAAGTCAAATCTTGAGATGACAACTCTTTTACTTTCTTATACAGCCCTTGATATCTAATTTAGAAAAATAAAAATGAGTTTTGCAATGATGATGCTAACAAACAATGAAACACAAATATGTTCCACATTTTGCATGATCGTCAGATATCTTTCGATACTGGCTTTTAATTGCTTTTATATAAAAATTTCTCAAAGACTTCAATATTTTGCTAATTTTAATTCTATGTTTGGATTCTTTTCTCAGCTATATTTCCCCAATACAAGTAATCATTACATATATTTAAAATAAATTTTATAAAATAAGCAATATTTGCTTCTATAAAATCTATAAATATATATATTTAGACCTTAATACCCAGCAAGTTGAAAACATGCAAATGCTTTTATGATCTATTCATATTTTTTCATATTTTGATGTTACAATAATAAGGATGTTCATCCCTCTCCTTTTTAGAATAATAATAATGCTATATATAAAAAAATTAATTGAAGTTCTCATATTATCATGAAGAACTTGTTAAATGTAGTCAGCAACACATGGACAGTCCATGCTGTCTCAACATATATGATTTCACTTTTATCTAAAAAACGTACAAGATATATTTAAGTAATTTCAACTGTGCTTTACGCAAAAAAGTGAAGCTTGTCTTGATTCATATTCATCCAAGTTAAAAGTTGATGAAAATTTTTCTTCTATCACTGACTGATTAATTATTAATCTAAAAATCTGTTGATTGTTCTTTAATTTGAAAAGAAATTTACAACCATTACCATCTTATAAATTTAGACACCACAAAAATAAAATCCTCATTTTTGTTTATATTAAAGTTAAAAATTCCACCATTCAAACCTCTAACACATCCAGATGAAAGCCTTAGAAAATCAATTATAAACTAATTTCAATCTACTGTCATAAAAATACATCAAATCCCTAAGGTTTCCACAACCAATAATAGTGCTTCCTTTCATATCAACATGTAAAAATTGAATAATATAAATAAACTCTGATGAACAATCAGTGAAAATCAAATATTACCACAATCAATAAAATATAAATCATATATAGTTTAATGCATGTTTTAAGAATAATATTTGGCCCATCTGTGCCATGGTTATCATCAGGAATTTGAATCCAAAATAAGTAAAATGTAAAACATTTTTACAGATTCCATAGAAGCTTAGGATTTTTCTTTTAGAATGAATAGTATTTAGTATGAAAATAAAACAAGATGGAAAACATTCAAACCCTCAACACCTAGCAAGTTATGTTTTCTTTTTCACCTATCCTGGATGAAATGATGGTATCAGAAATTAATGAAGAGGCTTTTTTTTACACAGTGGCTTTCTTAAAACTCTATACATACCCACAAAAGTATTCATTTTTATTTTATAAAAATGTAGAATAAACACGTACCTGAACTGCATGATTTTTGCTTTGAAGTTCTAAGCGTTCCCGTTCTGCTGCAGCCAGCTGAAGTTTCAAGTTACTTAATTCTTTCAGTAGATCCAGCTTCTGGGTTTCTAACGAGGACCTTGTTAATAACTCCTATTAAATATACATAAAATCAGCAGTTTAAAAATGATAAGCTTACATGTAAAACCTTTAGTTAATGAGTTACACAATTTATTCACGTACAACAGAATAACATTAATGTTTATTTTTATAACAATTGTGATGTCAGCAAAGTTTATTAAACATTTATACAACTATTAGCAATTAAATTCCATGAATTCAAAACAACATATTCAATCTATTTTTCTCTTGTTACAATCATCTTCAAGAAGTATAATAATTACTCTTTCTTATTGCTCTGCCAAATGTATACCAGATAATATTAAATCATCCATGTACTTTATTAAAAATACTTGTGGCATGTAGTTTCAGGTGAAAAAGCATTTGAATATGAGTTGTTATTTTAAATTTGATTAATAAATTATGAAAAGTTATTTGACTCAAAGCATTTTCACAAAGATTAATGTTTTGAAACATTGAAATATATCGATCCAGAATATTGTCAAATTCTGAATCATATTATTTAAAATGCAACAATTGTTATTAGATTATATATTGACACAGATAATTAACATTGATACAAGGCGATTCCATATCTTTACATTTTTTTACAACAGTTTTACAGAAAATATCTGATGTATTAATTAAAATGGTAAATTAAAAGATGAAAAAATGTAAAGAAATTATTTATCATCTAGATTTGAAAATATAAAATTTTACAAATAATGCTTTAAAATTGCAGGAAACATTAAAAAAGTTATCAAATGAATGCAAGAAAGTAGAAATAAAAATAGATTCTAAAATGAATAAATTAATGTTTAATATTTTTTTTAAAAAAGAAAAAACAGATTGATAGAAATGATTTGGAAGTTAATAACTGTAAATATTTTGTTCAGATGTTTAATACTGATGTAAACATAATGGACAAAATTAACCACAGAATAATATTTAATATTAAAAGGATACAGGTCTATATTGGGGGGGGGGAGAGTTAGGATATTTAATTAAAAACCGAAGAGAGATTTTAGATTACATAGCATAGACAGATCCTAAGCCTAACCAATAGGGAGAGATCGAAAGTAAAATAACTAAAAAAATCTAAATTATCTGTATTTAACAATTTTAATCCCTTTAATAATCAGCGTTATGACAAATATCTGCGAATTCTACTCAGACGATTATTTATACATCAACACAAATACCATACTACATTAACTAGCACGTAGCTTTCAAGATTATAGACAATCTTTATTCTCTTAGTCATTTATAAACGGAAATATTTTAGAATTAAAAAACAACTCTTTCTATATATATGAGGAAATTGAAACATACAAACACATCTATATCAGTTTATGTAAATACTAATAATATATGCATTAATACATAGGAGATTCTAGACTAAATTGTGTTAAGAAGTTTATTTTATTTACCTTCGAGTTGAGAACTAGCATTCATTTGTACATTATGACAAATCCTAAGGCTAACGCATATACAAAGATTATGTAAATCTTTAAAAAAGCAAATGATTCTTCTGTTATCTGAAGAAATCAATATTTGATCAACTCAGATAGCTAACATTTATTGTTAAATGAAAAATTATCAATAAACAAAAACGTCTTGAAATTTTCAATATTCTTTTTTTTTTTTTAAAATTATAACAACAATTAAAAAAACGATCTTATTTAGATTCAAAAAAAATTTTTTTTTTAAAAAGGTTTCGAATCACTTCCGAAAATTTTTATTAACTAAAAGTTCAAAAAATTGGTTACTAAAAGTGTCATTAAATTATAAAGGACTTGAACACAGACTTTCAAGCTACTTTCAACAATACACTCTATCTCATATAACCGACATACATAACCACACACGTGAAAAAGATATCGGTTGTATGAGATGGATTGGATAGTTGAAGGGAGCTTGAAAGTCTGTGTTCAAGTCCCTTATAATTTACATCTAAAACTTCATGTATTATACTTGTATTCAATCAAAATATTAAAGGTGTCCTTACAATTTTTTTTTATTTTAAAAAATTAAATATAGGGGATTTGAACTCAGACTTTCAAGCACCTTTCAACTATCCACACTATCTCATACCACTGATACATAGACCACATACATGTAGAAAAGATTAATAATCACCAATAGACGTATTTCGTGCTGACCAGCACTCATCAGTTGGTCCAGATTATCAAGTCTCTCACACCCATATATAATCAGTGCTCAGTTATATTAAGATAGCAAATCTTCATACTTTAATGGACAGGCTTCGATCTACTCCAACCTCCAACTCTTCAGCCATCCATACCATTGAAAATCTGATGATGGAAAGCCCAAATCACATACCGATGCCAATATTTTTGTTATGCCCATGTTGACTTCAAGTCACTCTGATCTCTCATGTTTAGGAGGACTTTATTCATTTAAATACATAGAAGAGGGATAGGCAGGACGCAGGCGTAATGTGTAATATTTGAAATACAGGCACTCTTCATATATCTGAGCTCAATTGTAAATATAGGGGATTTGAACTCAGACTTTCAACCACCTTTCAACTATCACACTATCTCATATCACTCATACATATTACTACACACATGTAGAAAAGATGAATAATCACCAATACACGTATTTCGTGCTGAACCAGCACTCATCAATTAAAGTAAAAATCTAAGAATTAAAATAATGGCATTTAATTAATTAAGCTGTAATATTTTTTAATTATGTGTATACCTGTAAAACTGAGATTTATTTGATCTAATAAAAATATGACCTTGTGAGTAGTGATACAATTATATACGTTTGCGGAATAAAAACTTGGATTATTAAAAATAAATAAAAATGATTTTCTTTTGAACTCTACATTTGAATGAAGTAGCAATCAAAATGCGATTTTAAAAATTATATTCCCTTCATTAACACATGATTTACAAGCAAAAATATTGGAATTTTTTTTTTTAAAAAAAAAATACTATAAAAATAATTATGTAATAATCAATTAATAAAACTAACAAAGAATTTTCATTTATTTCGTTAAATGCAGATAAGGCTGACATCTAATTATTTTGCATTATATGTAAAGCAATTACTTGCACCGCCTTGCAATTTCAATTACTAATAGCAGATGTTTTATTACAAAAAACAAATTAACAATTCGTACTAAGTTGTGTTTCTTAAAGATCACTATTGAAATCCTCACTGATCGATGGGTCAGGGATTTGCCCAGTTGGCCTAATAGGAGAGTGAATCCTGATTGTAGATTTTTCTCACATTTCTCAAATTTTTTTTTTTTTTATGCATCTCTACAAGTTTGGACAGCAATTTGATGAATATTAGAATAAAGGATATGTGAAGAAATTTAAGAAAAAAACTGGATTAGAGACATTATTTTTCAGATGACTAATAAAAAAAGATAAAACCCAGTTAACACATAATCAAAAAGATAAGAGTTTGTTATTGTTGAGATTATAGAAAAGGGTGTGTGTGTGAGAGATAAATATATTTAAAAAAAAACTGAAGAGAAACAGGCATTAAAAATGACACACTTGTTTTAATAATAAAACACAAGTATATATTAATAAAAGTTATAAATAAAAATATACTACGTAGTTATTTCAAAAAAAATTTTTTTAACTTCATACATTATAGAAAACATGACCCTATTTATCAGCAGAAAGAAAATAACAATTGTTTTAGAGCCCTCAAAAAATAAAAAAAATATTGTAATATTTTGTTTATTACTTTTAAAATAATTTCTCTATAGTATTGAAATAGATTCCTCATAAATCTGAACATATTATATAAATTCGACATAAAGTGAATATATTATGGATGTAGCATTGAAGCTGAGAAAACTACATGACGGCTTTTATAATAAATAAATGTCAATATTAGTTATGTTGTTTTCTTATTTATCCAACTAAATTCACACACACAAACAAAATTATCCTAATAATTCAGTTTACAAATGTCACTCACTTATTGAACTATATATATCTTGGTACTTATTTTTTTTTTTTTTGGCTGCAGAAAGAAGTTTGCTATTAACTGAAAGGAGACTCTTTGATTCCTCTTGGAGGCTTTAAAGGAACCGAGCAGGGCAAATTCCTAACGTCCACTCCATACGTTCTTGTCGTTGCAGCTATTATTACTATGTGATTATTCATATAGTATACGAACATGGATGGGCTGCTCATCAACACGCATTAGCCAGCATGGTGAGTTTATTGGCTTTTTACCTCTGAGTTTAAGATCAAGAAACACCATGGTCTTTCTTCTCAGTGCCTGATAAGGCAGAATGAATGTTTGTGTAAATGATAAATATTTTTCCAATACATATATACAATTATGACAGACAAAAATAAAGCATGGTCCTTATTCCCAGGAGGCTGTAAAGTCACCAACCAAAACAGCGGTTGGTGGCCGAAGGCGGAGGGTGCTAAGAATCCCCTGATTGCGGACTCATGCTGCCATTTGATGACTTTTTATTTAGGTACTTACAACTGCAGATCACTTTCAAGTGAAGGAAGATTGTAAGAGTTAGAAGAAGAACTATCTTATATTAAATGGGACATTATTGGACTTTGTGAAGTTAGAAGAAAAGGTAAAGAAACAATTCATTTAAAAAGTGGACATGTACTCTACTATAGAGGCACAAATATTGGAAATACAAGTGGAGTAGGATTCATTATAAATAAAAAATGGAAGAATAACATTGTAAAGATTGATGGTGTTTCGGACAGGATGGCAAGATTAGTTTTACAACTTAATAGCAGATACCAAATGCAGATAATTCAGGTTTATGCCCCAACAAGTTCTCATAGTGATGAAGTAGTAGAAGATTTTTATATGGATATACAAAAGGCGTTTGATCAGAGTAAACAACATTTTAAAATTGTTATGGGAGACTTTAATGCTAGAATTGGTAGACAAATGAAAGATGAAATTGCTGTAGGTAATTTTGGTTATGGTAATAGAAATGAGAGAGGACAAAGACTTGTGGAGTTTGCAGAAAAAGAATAACTTTATATTATGAATTCATTTTTTGAGAAAAAGGTTAAAAGAAAATGGACATGGAAGCATCCAAATGAAGGTACAGCAGAATTGGACTATATTTTGACTAACAGAAAATACATATTTCAAGATTGTAATGTTCTTAATAAATTTAACACAGGAAGTGATCATCGATTAGTAAGATGTAAGATACATGTTAATGCAAAACTAGAGAGACAAAAATTATTAAGAAAAACAATATTTACAGTTGATATTCCTAATCTTCAGAAACATTCTAATGAATTTAAATTAGAACTTACCAATCGGTTTCAAGTATTAGTAGATTTTGAACAAGATTCAGATTTGAATGAAATTAATAGGAAAATAACTGATACACTTTTAAAAACTGCCACAAAGATAGCTGGTAGAAAAAAGCAGAAAATGACCAATAAAATTTCTACTGAGACTAGAGAATTTATGAAGAAAAGAAGGAATATGAAGATATACAAAAATGATGCATTAAAAAAGGATTAAATATATCGAATTTTGTAAAATGGTGCGGAAAAGAGTTGAAAATGATATAAGAAAGTTTAATTGTGAACTAGCAAAGAAATCTGTAGAAGAGAATAAAAGTCTAAAGAGTGTAAAACAACATTTTGGTATTGGTAGGAAATTTATATCTGCAATAAAAAAAAAGATGGCATTATTACTAAAAAGAGAGATGATATCATGAAATGTGTAGAAGACTTCTATCAAGAATTATATAGTAATAAAGAACAAGTACCTCCTATACCTATTATATCTTCTGAATTGCCCAGAATTTTGAATGAGGAGGTGAGACATGCAATTAAATTTATGAAGAAAGGGAAGGCTCCAGGTAATGATGGAATTATAATTGATATATTAAAAGAAGCAGGTGAAGAAATATAATTTTTTTTAGCAAAGTTATATTCTAAATGTCTAAATGATAAAGATGTACCAGATGATTGGAAGAATGCGGTATTAATATTAATATTTAAAAAAGGTGATAAAGAAGATATTAGAAATTACAGACCTATCAGCCTTTTATCAGTTTTATACAAAATTTTTACTAAGATAATTACAACTCGTCTACAGAGAACACTGGACTTCCACCAACCAAGAGAACAATCTGGATTTAAAAGTGGTTTTAGTACAGTAGATCATATCCAGGTATTGAGAGAAGTTATAGAAAGGACAAATGAATATGAGTTGCCATTATGCTTGGGATTTGTAGATTATGAAAAGGCATTTGATTCTATAAATATTTCTTCAGTGATTAAAGCATTGGATCATCAAGGTATAGATCCAGGATATTGTCATATTTTAAAGAATATTTATAAAAATGCAACAGCAACAATTAGATTACATAATGATAGTAGGAAAGTCAACATTGAGAAGGGTGTAAGACAGGGTGACTCCATATCTCCAAAACTTTTTACAGCAGTGCTGCAAGAAGTATTTTGTGGATTAAAATGGGAAGCTAAAGGAATGAAAGTAAATGGAGATTATTTAAGTCATTTAGATTTTGCAGATGATGTAGTTGTTTTTGCAAATAATGCTTTAGAGTTACAGGAAATGTTGCAGGAGTTATCAGATGAAAGTAGGAAAGTAGGACTAAAGATAAATGTTGAAAAGACTAAAGTAATGTTTAATAGATTTTCTCAAAATATGAAAATAAAGATTGATTATGATGAATTAGAAGAAGTTAACAGTTACAAATACCTTGGTCAGATTATTAATACAGATGGAAACATAATGGATGAAATTAATCATAGAATTAAACTTGGTTGGAGTGCTTTTGGTAGAAATAACTTGATACTAAAAGGAAATATGCCTATGTGTTTGAAAAGGAAGGTTTTTAACAAATGTGTTTTGCCAGTTCTTACTTATGGATCTGAGACTTGGACACTTAATAGAAGAGCAACACAGAGACTTCAAACAACTCAAAGGAGTATGGAGAGATGCATGTTGAGAGTAACAAGAAGAGATCAAAAACGCAATGTATGATGGGTAAGAGAACAAACAGGTGTTACTGATCTCCTTGAAAAAATTAAAAGACTGAAGTGGAGTTGGGCTGGACATATTGCTAGAAGAGATGATAATAGATGAACAATTGAAATTTTAAACCGGATTCCAAGAGATTGTAAAAGACCCAGAAAGAGACCATATGTGAGATGGATGGATAAGAAAGTTTGCAGGGGTGATGTGGAGAAGAGAAGCTAAAGATCGGAACTTGGAGAGACTTTCATCCTGCAGTGGATTGATAATGGTTGATGATGATGATGATGACTTATTTTTTAGACTATACAAGTCGCCTGGTGGCACTTTTTACTCTTTAATACACATAAATATAACTACAGCCTTTCTTTATTGTCCGACTTATGGTATTACAAAAAAAAAAAGTCTACATTAATTATTGTCCCATTTCTTTATTGTCCGATGTCTGGTATTATATTTATATTTTTAAAAAAAAGTGTACATTAATTTATCTACTTATTTTTTTATTGGAAATGAACAAGTTCTTTTTTCTTTTAAAAATACGCTTTTATTTTAATAACGTTACCATGTCTGACTTTTTTGTCTTTATTGTCTGACTTCAGATATTATTTTGAGATTAATTAAAAAAAAATACTCTGTATAAATTAATTGCTGTACTTCTTTTGGATTGAAAACAAAGTGTAAATTAATTGATCTACTTATTTATTATTGTAAATGAACAAATTCTTTTTTGTTTTTGCTTTTAAAAACACACTATTATTTTAATAATGTTACTGTGCCGGACTTTTTTGTCTTTATTGTCCTACTTCAGGTATTATTTTGAGATTAATTAAAAAAAAATACATGTGTAAATTAATTGCTGTACTTCTTTTGGATTGAAAACTATAAATTAATTGACCTACTTATTTTTTATTGGAAACGAACAAGTTCTTTTTTGTTTTTGCTTTTAAAAACACGATATTATTTTAATAACCTTACGGTGCTGGACTCTTTTTTATTGTGTGATTTCAGGGCCAGGAAGGGGGAATATGTCAGCACATAATGATGGAATGTGCAAGGGGGGGGGGACTGATGTTTTTGTCAATCCAAAGGATCATCCAAAAGATGCAGTAGCAATGCAAACCTCAGCCATTTGATTGTCTCATATGTGTTTCACGCAAAGCTGAGTTTTTACATGAGTTCTCTGCAATGGTGCTTGTCCCTACCCTTTTCTAACTGTCAAAAACCTTGAAAGTTGTGTATGGAAGCATGGCAATGCATTTAAAACTATTACTATGTAATACTATGTCAGCTAGGATGAAAGATCATTACTTGGAATGTACATTTCAACAGTTATGGCCAGTTGATTTCTAGACATCATCATATGATACGTTTGCGATCTGTGAAATGTGCATATTTGCAGAGTTTCGCGAAGCATATCAGCAAGCCATAAGATTGGTGTGCAATGCCATCTAGGTCTGCTAATGGTTAATATAAACAGAATTGTTCTAGAGGCCGTAAGTTTGGCCGCATAAATGGCATTTTTATGTGTTTGGCATATACAAAGCACCTCAGGTGGCTTGTATGGTGTAAAAAATAAGTACCTATATATCTTTAAATACGAACCATTCTATTATGTAGATGCTCTAGAATAGGAGTGAAAAAGATGTCAATAGACCATCAAGAAATTTGGGATTGTCTAAATTAAAAAAAGTAATAGTAACTGACCACAGGGGAGAATCTCTCTTCTCAATTGAGATGATTGTGTATAGTTGGGCGCTTGCTGATGAAATGCACAATAAAGCCATGGATGCACCTGACCAGTAAGCAATGTGTGTAATTCACACAAGTGCCAGAATAGCAGGTGGGAAAGAAATACTTTTTTTAAAAATCCATTAATTATAATAAATATATTTTATAAATTTGTCTTAAAAACAAATTATTTATAATCACTTATTGTTATTATTCCTTAAGATCTTAGTTTATTCTGATCCTAATTCTAACAGTAGTTTAAAGTAAACAAGTAAAAACTTGAACTTGCATGAGTTTACTGATTACAGGATGGCACATGTCTGAATCTTGTTCAAACTCATATTTTTTCTGCAATCTTAAACTTTATTCTATATTCTGCTGTTATACATCAAATCACTAAGATATCATTTATAACTTTTTGGAATTAGTAAACTGAATTGTATCAGTAGTATCTCATATTAACAAAACTAAGATCCAAAATAAATTACTCATTTTTTTCTCTATTTATTTTTAATTTTTGTTAAACTGTCATAAAAAAATTAAATTTAAATGCTTTTAAATATTTCACTAAAGAATTTTATATATATTTATTTAATAATTTGACATTTTCTTTTAATAATAATTTATATTTATGTTAGTAAATTTATATATGGAATATTAATTATAAAAAATGTGATTTGTATTAAATTTTTTATTATTATTATAAAAAAAATATATACTTAACTTCAAATTTTAATAATAAATTTATTTTAATTGTGTATTTTTTCTTTAATTAGATGTCCCAAGAGGGGAAAAAAAGAAACTTTCCTGGTATTAAAATTTAATAAATAAATGAAAACAGGAAGAAAGATTTCCAGAATTACTCAGTACTTCACTAAACAAGTAATGAAGAATGACTCGGAGCCAGTTCCTGGTTGCAATAAGGATATTTTTGATACACTCAGTCAATTGGAAAATAATTCCAGTAAAGAAAGTGAGCATATTGAAGAACTACTCATTTGAAGCCCAAGGACAATGTAAAAAAAACAATAAGTGAAGATATTTAAAACATTTTTACTAGTTAAGAATGTAAATAATCTTCTGAAGGTACAATAACTATATTTAATTTTGATAATCCTGAACTTTGGCTAAAAACATTTTTTCACACAACAAGACAAGTCTTGAATAATATTTCTATAGTATATATTTTCACTACAACTCTCCCACACAAGGTAGGGAGGGACTAACTTATATCTACTTTTAACAGCTTGTGGTGGAATGCAATGACCTGTAGAGATCTATGATCCCAAAATGCACTCATAAGTTGGCCCAGACCACAATCTCTTAAACATATCTTTATCATGCCAAAGTTGTGAAGGCAGCACATATGACACTTATCAATTTACATTGTAGTAATTTTTTATCTCTCTATATATTGTACCATCCTGGTCATGCATTCAGTATGTTTATATAAAAAATGTTTCGAGCCATTCATTTATTGCTTATAAGATTAT
Source organism: Epiperipatus broadwayi (assembly GCA_028023455.1). Classification (NCBI taxonomy): domain Eukaryota; kingdom Metazoa; phylum Onychophora; class Udeonychophora; order Euonychophora; family Peripatidae; genus Epiperipatus; species Epiperipatus broadwayi. Next base: position 1,115,537 of record JAQFVV010012488.1, on the reverse strand, counting down.
TAATTATGGAATTGTCAATTAATGTCTTCTCTAACTTTATCTAATTGTGTTTAATTTTAAGTCATTGTAAATACATCAGTATACAAAGTAATATTTTAGTTTCTTTTTTTTATTTTAAAAATCATATGGAATCTGTTTTGACATCTTATTCTAAAGATCACTTAAATTATTATAAAAACAAAAGAAATATTTTTTTAAATAAGGGTCAGAATATTTTGTCTAACTAAGTTTAAATTATTATGAAATGCACCAATAGACAAAATAATAATTTGTGACTTGTTTTATTTTACTTTTTAAAGTAAGTTCACAATCTCTTTTTCTGTTATGTTTGAAGGCAGAACAATATGCGATTAAATTCACTGATTAAAATTAAAATGTTTAAGTTTAAAGACATATTTTTTATAGTCAAAATAACATTCCTTGTTTTATATTTATTAGGCAGTATAATTAACAATGATTATATTTTCATTATACTTGAGTATATATATGATCATTGTGAATAGGAGATTATTGTATTAGATATTAAAATTGAAGATGATGTATTTTTTTTTGTTTGTTTTAAAAATTAAATTCTAAAAGAACATGTCAGAAATGCTGACTTGTATTTAGATAATCTCAATGATTACTCAATAATGCTAAAGGAATAAACTTGAGTGTATCAAGAACTGTGTTTGATATGATGCCATAAAACTACATCAACAAACGCTGTTTTCTACAAAAGATGTATATTTACAGTTTAAAATATAATGCAATAAGCATGAAATATTTTTTTTGAAAAAAAAAAGTGATATGTCTATATATTTAGAAATGTATATTGTAGATAACTTTATGAATAACTAGACAGAAAAGTTTGACATTTATTCCAGGGGGGGAGGGATGTAAATCACTGAGGTTTCTTTATAAAATAACAATGAGAAAATTTCATCATCTAGCTGTTCAGAAAGTTTTTATGAAAGGAATTTATAATGTTTATTTAAATTCAGTCTGAATATTTATATGCATATATGTCTTATAAAAATGTATGTTATTGCTAAAGGATAAAATTGATGATTTACTAAGTATTTAAAGAATAACTAGCTAAAATGGAATGACTATTTTGTTAAAAGAATGCTAAAAATTTTATTCTAATACATTGTGTTATAACGTGTTTTAATGCCACCTAGTGGACTGATTTAAATTATGAAATGTTAAAGTGATTATTACAAATTTATGTACATGTTCACATCACACAGTGCCTACACATTATTTGACATATTAATGGTTAAAATGATAATTACTTTGAAATGAAAACTATAATAGCTGAAACATTAGATAACTAACTACGGAAATTAATATCTGTTTACAATCATGCTTCATATATATATCTTAATAAAATTAAAACTCCAAAGATACATAGAATAATCTACGGTGTAATAACAACTATTTAAAAGGATTAATGTGTTCTAATACTTTAATGGAAGTTACTAATTAACAGTTCGAGGGAATAAATTTCAAACATTATGCTCTTTCCTATTTGGATGTTACATTTTAATTATTGGATTTTGATAAATTATATTTTGAACCCTGTGAAAGAAATCTAAGGTGCAATAGAAGCTATGGATAATAGACATTCATCATTGATTGCATGCTGTTTGATCTCATTTAGGGTTATTTTTTTAAAAAAGATCACTTTAATGTATGTTTTATATGTGAGGGAATATATTCAGATGTATACTTAATCTAAGGAAAATTGCAAGAGTCTTCTAACATTTATAAATAAATAGTTAAATAGACTTTTTGTCTGTTAACTTGTTTAGATTAACTCAATATTTTTATGGTGGATAAACTATAACAAATTATGATTTATTTTATAATTACATATTTGTTTTATCAAAAATTAATTCGTAGAATGAACATATATTTTTTTTTATGTGTGAAAGCATCAGCCGGAAAGCGAACCCGGGCCAACTGCTTGTAAGGAGGCTGTGCTAACCACTCGGCCACCAATGCTTGAATAGAATGAATATTTTCTTTTGGTTTTAGAGTGTTTTGCATTGCATTATTTATTGGTATGAACGTACACAATGCGATACAGCATGTTATATTTTAATTGCTATAATATATCCTTAATTTTCTTTGTTTATTAATATCTATTGTAAATAAATTACCATTATTATTATTAAATTGAAATTTTGAATTTCATTTATAACTGCAAAGTATAACAATTAGAATCTATATTTTAGAAATAAATATAAATAAACAAACTCTAACTAGTCAGTGATATAAATATTATCATTGCACTGATGTTTGATGATTAATCTAACATTTTATGAGTGTTCACTGGTGTCAAAACTATTAGTGAATTTTATAACTAAAATTCTCTTAATTATTAAGTTTAATATTTTACACTTTTAAATATAACAAATTTAGTCATGGCAGCTTAAGGATTATTTAAGGTAAATATCAATTGTAAATGTATTAATACATTTTGATTATTATATTAACATAAATTTTAGATTATCTTATTTATAAAACATTCTAAACCATTATTCACATATTCTATCAGAGTAATTTGCTAACTGAAACAGCATTACCAATTTTAGCATGTACTTATATTCCTTACGCATCTATATTATTTGGTTAATATTATTTTGAGCTCTTATCTTATAATTTTCAGAACATCAGTAAGAGCTTAATTTCAATTGTATTGGTATAAATTGGGGATTAAAACTAGGACCTTATTTATAAATAGATGTGTTTTTTTTTACTTTAATATATATATTTATCATTATAAACTTTGAATATTTGATTTGATTTTGGAGAGTCCCTATCTCTTGGGCTTTCCACACCGTTATAATTTTACATGCCTCAATTCACAAGGTATACCAGACAATTTTCATTCAATGATACTTTGATACCTCTATCCGGGTACGTAACAGTCTTTTTATCATGGCTTCCATTTTATACCAGTACAATATATATATTGAACAATGATAAAGATATGTGTAAGAGATTGTGGCCTGGGTGAACTGATGAGTGCTGGTTTGCAACAAAAGGGGTATTTTGGGAATAATAGATCTGTTCCATATGACCTTGACTATATGTTTATGGTCATATCTCTCCACAAGGTACATGAGAGTTACATTCCAGAATTATTATTCATTATTGGATAATTTTTAGTCTAATGAATGTCTAATAAAAATTATTAATAATCAAGACAAGTCATTTTAGAAATAGGTCCTAAACAAATTATAGATTTTAATTTTCCATGCAATTTTCAAAAATTTCAAATATGTTATAAAAGACATTTAAAAAATGGCAAAGAATACAGTAGAAATTGGTTAATTTCTTCAGTTTCAAAAAGAACAGTTTATTGGCTTTGCTGAAAATTTTTCAAACTTTACAATTCTGTACATAATAAATCTATTCAGGGATTTAATGACCGACAACATTGTACAATATATCTGAATTATCATGAGAAAAATTAAAATCATTTGAACAATTACAAAAAATGGACAGAATTAATTGCATCCTTAAAAATAAAACTTGTAATGGTCATTTGCAACAAACAGTTTTAGATAATGAAAGAAAACATTGGTATGAAGTTATAAAAATAATAATTTTTATAATACAATTTTTAGGCAAACAAAATATCTAGCTCTTAAAGATAACAATAATATAAAATTTTTTAAATGCATAGAGATGTTAGAAAATTTTTATCCTTTTATATCAATACATACGTGACATATAGCTGATACCATCCTGATTTTAAAAATATGTCCTCCTATTTAGGAGATAACATTTTAAATACCCACTTTATTGGTATCAAATATTAAAAATAATATTTCAACAAAACAAATATTTTTCATCTATTTCGGATTGTAATTCTGAACATTAATACACACTGAATAAATCAGATTCATTCATTTCTATTCAGGATATAAAACTGTTGAAACATATTTAATACTTTTTAGCATTCCAGGGCTGGATTGACAATATTTCTTAATGATTTACTGAAAAAATTAAATTTAAGCATAAATAACTTAAGTTAGGACTATGATAATAGCTCTAATAAGCAAGGCAAAAATATACGTTTACAATTTAGATTTAAACCACCAGATATTTTATGTCCCATCTTCAAATCATAGCCTAAACCTGTGAATATCAGTCATGAAACAACAAAAGTTATATAATTTTTTTCCATTTCTGTTTATCGATGGAATATTTTAAGCCATTATCTGAAACACAGCAGAATTGATGCCATAAAATCAATTTATAAATATTATGGAGCTTTATTTGAAATTTATAATGACTTCAAAACTGGATGAACAATCCAAATATCAGACAAATTTTCAGATAAAAATATTGTTACATTTACATTTATTTGTTGTATTAGAGTTTAGTATGATATTTTAAATAAAGTGAATTTTGTCAGCAAAATGCGGAGTCTTTGGCTATGAATTTCTTACTTGCTTTAGATGCATTAAATGATCTAAATTAATTTTTGATGAAACTTTCAAAGAAATTGTAGAAAACTCAAAACTAGTTGCAACAAAATTTGATGCAGAATCTATATTTTGTAATAACAGATCTCTAAGATGATATTAAAAGACAATTTGATTATGAACATGAAAATATAATAAATCCTGAAATTTCATTTAAAGTAATTTTTTTCTCTGCATAATAAACCACACATTAGAATGTTTGCAGGAAAGATTTATCATATTAAAAGATTATATGAATTCATTTCAGTTTTTGTATTTGTTAAAAAAAAATATTATCTTGATGTAAAAAGTTACAACAAAAACTAACACATGAGAATCTTTCAGACGCAGATGATTTATGAGAGTACATTTTACACTGTCAGCAATTTATTTCTAATTTCAAAAATGATGTCTATGAAATAATTCATATGACTAATCACAGTTTATCCAAACAGCAATTCAAATTTCTTTTCTTATTACTGATAAATCTGCAGAATGGTCCTTTTCTAAATTTAAAATTATTAAAAACTAAGAAAGACTTTTAAATCTTGCCATTATATCAATAGAGTCAAGTATTTTAGATCAACTTGAGATACGTTATTATTGAAAGTAAAAAAGTTCAGTTCACTAAGTGCTTTTTCTTTGTGTTTAAATATTTATTTACCTGTTTTCTGCCCAAACATTTAATATGTTCCTATTTTATATTCCTGTATATTAATATTTCTTACTTATACCTATATAAAATGACAAAGTGATTTTCTTGTCAAATAAAATAATAATTAGCTTTAATTTTGTATGAAAAAAAAATTAATATTTTTGTTTTTATAAAACTGTAAGTTTATCTCTAAATTAATATAAAATTATATAAAGCACAATTTGTAAATAATTTTCTTGCCAAAATAACATAAATTACTTATTTTTTTCTCAAATTATTGTTGCTTTTATATTTTTCTAGTATGTTTATTGATTCTTTTTGAAATTTTCTTTTGCAATTTCTGATTTTGTTCAATAAATTTATTAATATATTTTCTATTTCATTTTTACTCACTGATATACTTTATAGGGATATTTCATTGGTGGAGGAATATAGGGAACCAATTAAATTTTTTATGCAGGTGCTGGAGAAACAACTGGCAAGCCCCTGAATGTTACAATCGAAAGCATTTCAGGTGCTCAATCAGTCACAAAGTCAATAAATGAATTTTTTGCTGAGAGTGACAAACAGATTTAAATAATTTATCATGAAAAATTAATATTTTATCATATTTTAAGAAAGGATGTAATGCCCAAAACAAATGGAAAGAAAAGACATACAATTTTAATATGAATGGGAAGTTTTTATTCACAACGATAAATGCAAAATGGTGGTGTTATATATGCCATGTAAGTGTTACCCCCTCCCCCAAGAGGAAACATTGAAAAACCATGCATGTAATATATAAGTGGTGGACCATGATATTTGGAAAACTTACCAATAGATCTTGCTCTGAAAAAGTGTGCTCAACCTTGCATTGGAATATCTTCTAAAACAATTTATTTATTACGAATGTTAGGTGACATTCAAAAACTAAGGTTAAATATAACAGTTTCATTATGATTTCAATGTAATTCATAATTCCAATATTTTTATTTGTGGTTGCGTAATATTATAACAAATTTTATCATAAAGCATTCACGAATGCTAATATACGTGTTCTGCAAAAAAATATTAATAGCATATACTTGAGTTCATATCGCACACACACAAATATATATCTAAATGTAAAATATTAAGTTGCTTTATAAAACAAGTATCAAAATTTTTATATTCATTTTAGAACTAATATTGACTTTTTGATACTGTATTTTTAAACAACTCGACTATTTACATTGGTATTAATTAATAACATGCTGAAAATAAAAAATATTTTTTAAATATGAAAAAAAAACACATGCACTTGAAATTAAAATAATTTTACTTAAACCATTTTTTTTTTAAAAATCTAAATAAAAAACTTAAATTCATATTCAAATTTGACAAGTGAGAAACAAGTTTACATTAATCACAGGAGTGACAAAAAAAAAAGTAATGAAATGATTATTTTAAATAACAATAACAAATGTTTTTTTGTAGAAAAATATGAGCTTTTAAACTCCAGAAAAAAAAAAGAAATATAAAGAATAGGAAGTTTAAAAACAGATAAAGAAAGATTGGAATAACAATTGTTTTGCATTGAGTGAATAAAGAGCAATTTTTAAGGCAGGGAGATGATCAACAGCATGACAGCTAATGATAAAGTGACTGAAAACAAGGCAAAAATGAAGAGAATTAAAAAAAGAATATAAAGAAGAGTGAAAAAAGGTAGTATTGCAATTAGTTAGGACATATAAATAATTAAAATAAACGATTAAAAATAATATATACATAGTGCATCTAATCATAAAGTTTTTTAAAATTATTCATCAAATGTATTGTAACAAACCAGCGCGATGACTTAGATTAATTCTTTTCTAATATAACATATATTGTATTTCAATTAATTTGTCAGGATTATTTAATTCTTTCAGAAATACTTGATTAAGGAATCAATTTTGGAGATATCCAAACATCTATTTGATCTATTAACTCTATGAATTTTATTATGAAGCAAAATATTTCAATCAAATAACTCAATTAATTCGCTCTATCCCCTACTCATATGTACTCTAGCAGTATATTTATGGATGTCTTATTTAGTTGACAAGCACCAATCCCACTGTCAAAGTAAGAATTATACCGAGGGCTGTCTGTGGGAAAATTTTTATGTTAGTGTAATTAAGGGGTCTGATCCTAGCTAGCTCAATCACAGGGCAGGTGATACCTATACCGATGGAGATATGTTAATATTAGAGTATATTACTCGTATAATAACACATGCATATTAGTAAAGTAATGAAACACAATTAATGAGATAAAAAAAATAAATATTACCTAATCACAGGTTCGTTACAATGGATTCCCAATGATGGGGCCCTGAAGAATGGAAAATATGAGTATATGATTAAAAATATTTTTTTTTTTGGTTTTGCTTAAAGAAAATAAAATTACATTTGAGTTCGAGAGTAGTAAAAATATTGACACGGATGGTAGTTAGACATATAAAACAGGACAAAAATGACAGGTAACATAGTACTCCGTGGGCTGAGAAGTTGAGCTGAGCATTTGTTTTTGAAAGAGATATTAACATATATAAAAGAAATAAGGTTACAAGTTGAAACAAGCACAATAAAGAGTATTATAAAAAAGTTATGAGAACTAGAAGAAAGAATGGAGTTAGGATTTCAGGAAATAAAAAAGAAGATGTAAAATATAATGTCAGAATAGCAAAATAGAAATGAAAAAAAATATTGAAATTAGAACAGAAACTCAGTAAAGAGAAAGAGAATAATCAGTGGGGGAGAAGGAGAGTGATATTGAGGAGAAAAAATAGAAATGAAATAAAAGATAGGTCAAGTGAAAGACAAATGAAAATAGAAGGTGAGAGTCAAGATACAATCAAAAAGAAGAGAGGCCAGATATGTTGCAGCAAAATACCCACTGACCCAGACTAACATAAATAAATTATTAAAGATTTGGGAATTCTCTGGTCAGATGGGAGAAACTCCAGTTGGTCATTTAAAAAGTTTGATATTTCAGCATCAATCCAATGTCTGAAGAAAGTAAAATAGTGATCACCTGTAGCAACTTAGAAGGAAATACTCAATCTTGGGAGGGGGGGACTCACTGTTCTACCAAATAGAGACCTTTGAAGAACATCAACCGATAGATAAGGGCAAAGAAGCCAGAGGCGATCAGGTGAAGAGAGTTAACAAAGATGATTGGGGCCTGAATCAGAATCCAGAGAATCATTGAAGAGGAGATGATGGGACTATACTGAAATTATGGGAGTGAAAAAGTGACTGCCATTTAGGATGGTCTATGATCAGGAGATAAGATCCTGTCCACTGACACCAAAAGATAGGCAATAACCAGATCATTAAAAAAAAGAGAAAAAATATATTTTAAATGTAATTGTTATTCAATTGTTTGTTTATTTGACATTATTTCTCAATTAGTTGATACATAGGGTAGAGGTGTATGTTTAAACATGTAAATAAAAGGGTGCATTTGAATATGCGTACTAGCTTGTAGGAAAGGTGCACAGAAAGGTTAGGATCAGAGGAAAACAAAGATTTAAAAAAAAACTTTTTCTTTTGATTTTGAGGAATTAGGTAGGTTGTGGCTGTTAAAGCTTGGGGGTGGGAGTCTCACGATTTCAACAATGAATAGGGAAATTTGGCTGGATCGGGTGTATATAAAATTCTTCTTATAAGTCAAAGCCTTTAAGTCTCTGAAAAAGGGAGCATGGTGTATCGATATTAATTCACCTATAAGACTCCAGAAGCAAGCAGGGTCATAACAAGAGCAGAACATTGTTTTGATCTACCCCATTCCTAAGACTCAGAAATAGCAGAGTGTGTAAAGATATTTTTTTATTATTTATTTTATTTGGGGTTGAGTGGCCAAATTTAAACCTGAGGAGAGTTGGCTGTCAATATTATGCATAGCTCAACATGGGCTTGTTGTTTGGTGGCTGAGCCTGTTGTATATTGTTGGGTTGTTCTTTTCTTTCTGTTTTAAGCTGCCAAGTGCAGAGAGGCTTTCTGCAAAGAGATTAGCAATATATATAATTGGTCCTAAATAGGTGTACAATGATTTCAATAGTTTCAGAAAGTGATCATTCATCATTGGATAAAAATAAAGACTTTGTTTAATTTCAAACCAACAAAACATAAACCAAGTTTGAAGGTTTACTGATGGGGGGGGGGTATTGTAACAGGAAGTAAGTTTGAACCATGTCACAAGGAAAAGTTAGATATTCATACACATACCTGCAAATGTAGTAGGATATATATATTTTAAAGAAGTCATACCATAAGTAAACATTTTACCCATCATATGTTTCATGCGAGCTATTATTCATTATATTTTCATGAGATGTGTATATAGCAAATGTGTATATCTTTTTTATTTTTATAGTATGTAAAATGAGAAAGAAAATTAAAAATGATAATTATAATGTTACATTTTATTTTCTCTCTTATTGGTAAAAAAACACAAAAACAAATTTGCTGTAAAAGAAAAAGAGGTTTATTTATGTAAAATAATCTATATGTCCGGATAGAATTCATTGTTTGTATTTTAATTTTTGTTTGTTTTGTAACCATTACTTTCCAAATTTCAAGACTGCTTTTAGCTTGAACATGTTAAAAGGTTTCTATTTTGTCAAATAATTAGAACTTAATAGGGAAAACCAGATTTCGAAAGATAACAAAAGATTAGAAATTAAATGAGATAGGGATCTCACATATTTTCGCTATCAAAATTGGATTCCAAATAAAATTTTCCAAGCAATTAGTAAATAACTGGAGATATTACTTCAGATTAAAGAAATAAAACTTTTTTTTTTATTATTTAAAAAAAGAAAGAAAAATTGTGGACAATCAGTTAGTCATTGGTACCAGAGCAAGGAGGAAGAAAAATGCGCTCTCTACACATAGGGGAGAAACAATGGTATAAATATTTATTTTGCCAATTAAAACAATTGCCATTGAAAAATAGATATTTGATTGGATCATTAAAATTACAATGGAGAAATACAACCAAAATGCAGATGAATGAACATTCAAGCATAAAGATGGTAATTATGGGATAAGAAGTCCTGGATTTTGGCCCATCGCCCATGTCTAGAAATGTACTGCTGATTCTGTCATCTATTTATATCCAGAAATCCGCATCCGACCAAGACTCCCTGCAAATTAAGAGAAAACTACTTTGCCCAACTGATTCTACAGAAAGCTGGAAATAAAGACATCCGGACAGTTCACATGGCTACATTGGTTTTTTATAGTAAGCTAACACTTATATGTATCTAAATAACATAAGTTCCCAGGAACTAAGGCGATTATTGTATTTTCATTTAAATATATCAAATAATATAATGCATATACGTATACTATATTTTGTTTCTTGTAAAAATGTATTTTAAATTTACTAATTCCTCTAATGATAAACCATTAACTATTTAAATATATTATATATGAAATTTCATGAGAGTAGTGAATATTTTTTTTGTTTAATTAATTGCGTTCCATTATCTTATTAATATACATGTGCGATTATACGAGTAAACATATGCTCTAGTATTAATATATCTCCATCAGTATAGGTACCATCCACCCTATGACTGAACTAGCTAGTGTCAGGCCCTCTAACTACATTAATGTAAAAATCTCCCATTGATGGCCGTCAATATAATTCATACTTTGATAGTGGGACTGGCGCTTGGAGTTGGTTAAATCTGTTATTCATAAATATACTGCTATTGTCAGGTAAATAAAGTGAACTGATTTTGAGTTATTTGATTAAAATCTTTCACTTCATAATAATATTTATAGAATTAATAGAGCAAATAGATGATATCTCTAAAATTGATTCTTTAATCGGTGAATCAGGAAGTTGACCAAAGTGAATGGTTGCAGTTGGAATCTAAGAGAAATCAAGAACTCTGTCATATATATTCATTTTCTAATAGGTGTGAATTAAAATTACCCAGGAAATCAGTTAAACTGAATGACTTAATAAGTTTAAAGTCACATGATATCAGGATTTCAAATAGATTAACTTAAAGTAAGAATCCTAAAGAAGAACAGAAATGTTATCACAGAATTATTCCATTAATTAAAAAAATATAATTAACTAAAGTCATACCATTATATTTATGTTATATTAATATATATTTATTTATTTTGTTTTAATTTTAATATGATAGACCAACCTCGACTGATCAAATATAACCAATCACTATCATAAAAAGGTAAAAAGCTATATGAATGAATACCTGAACGATATATAGCAATTTATTTCTGGAATAATGATTACCTTGTATAAGTTTTATGTAAATATTCAAGACTGATTAAATTATTATGTTATAATAAAGTTAATTTGTTAACTCATTACAAATAGCCTCTAGTCTATATTCTACAATGTTTTCGCATAAATGTCTATATCTCACAATACTGAGGTAGCTGTTAGTTTGTTTGTTTTCTAATTTTTTATTTATTTAATTAGAGATAAACAATTATTCATGTTCATGTAGAAAACATAAAGGAAGTAAGGTAGGAGTTTGAATACATTCTATGGATGTTCCTTTATAAAGGTGGCACTCTAATCTTTAATAATGACAGACCTATTATAAACAAAAATTGTCTAGTGATCTGGCTTGGATTTTCTCTTCAATTTGAATCAATTATAAGGGAATAATAGTCAGGAAAAAATAACTGGTGGGAATAGTGAAAATAAATAAATTTAACAAAGATCTAATCTGATTATCATGACCAATTAGAATGTTCATACAAAATATCCTCAGTTTGATCAATCCTAATTTACATTAATCCCAGCATGTAAATCCACCTACATTATAGCAAATGTAGATTCCTGTTACAAAAATAAATATTTTTTAAAAATATAATAATAACATATGAACACTTTGAGATTAAAAAATTAGACTTATTTGTTTATATCAAACTATAGGAAAAAAAACAAGTCTGCATGTAAATTTTTTATATAAAAAATTCCATTTATTGAATGAAACCTGAAGTACATAAATATCGGTACTTTGGTATTAATCCTATTGTGACATATTACTGTGGTGATGTTTTATCCAGTAATATTTATTCTAAGTTTCTATTTTTGATGTCATGACAACCAAGAATCCTGGCATGACTAATCCATGTCAAATAAACTGTCCTTTCATTTCTATTTTAGATATTAAATAATTCACTCTGCCCCCCCCCCAATATAACACATCTTTCGCATCATTTGTACAATATATGGTTTTATATTTAAAAATACATTTACTTTATATATTTGCGTTTTTTTTAAAAATATTTAAAATGTAATGTTAAACATGCAGCAAATGTATCACATTATTTGTAATTAACTTTTTATTTATTTCAAAATACAGCAGCAAAAGTTGTTATATTTGTATTTGTTTGCTAAATTTTATACACATTTACAGTTAAAAGTTGTTATATTTGTGGGTTTTTTTTTTAAAAAAGATGATTAAAATATAAAGTTAAAAAACCCCAGAAATCTAAAACTTTATTACAACTCGCCATTTAAAATGTTTCAGGGTTCTTTTTCACATTTCTCCCTTTTTCTATAATAAATATATCTCTCCGTAATTGGAAAGTACATGTTTTTTTTAGATTTGAAGTTTGCTATTACCCATGGAATATGATGGCACAAAGTGCTGTAGTATGCTGGGAGAAAAAAGGATGATTTTGACAACACGTACTGTCTTATTAAAAGACACAACTCACAAGTACTTGTTTTATTTAGTATCATAATATCATTTTTCCCTTTTCCACAATGAATGTACGTCTTCATTATTTTTTTTTTTAGATTTGAACTTTCAAATTATATATGATGTATTACTCGCATGACATATTATTCTAAGTTTGTGATATGTTTAAAATAAGGCCTCCATGGGATCTACAAACTAATTTTATCGATTAAGTTCCCACATTCCTTGGAGGCACTATTTTAAACATATTGCAAACTTAGAGTAATATGTCATAGCAGGAATAATACCAAAGTACATAAATATTTAATAGTAAAAAAGCAGAATTCTTGGACATTTGAAATGAAGTGGAAATATTATATTACTATCTAACTAATGTAGAATATGGAGAAAAGAATAAGTAGAATTCAGCTTCTTACAAATAAATTATATTTTGCTTTCAAATAAAATACAAATTTCTTCCTTTTTTAAAATAAAACATATATATATAGTCACATAAATTTAACAGAAAATTTTAATACAATTTATTTTCACGCAGGTTATTATTATAAGCATCTAATCTACATTAAATACAAATTTTTAATTCAGTCATTATTGAATGAACATAAATATCAAATAGACTAAATGGAACTCTAATTTGTATATCATAGGTTTTTCTCTCTTTTTATGCTGATTATTTTTATCAAAAAATAAATTTTATTATTAAAATCAATTTAATAATAATAAAAAATCTTGAATTTATTTTAAGATGGAAATAATAATACATTTATAATTATTTCAAAGAAAGGTATTTAAAAAAATTATCTTTATTTATATTTGTCCAATGTATTTACAGTTCATTATCATCATTGCCGGATATGAATATGCCCCCCCCCCCCCAACCAGTGAAAGTAAAAGAATTACAAAAGCTTAATTAAAGACGAATTTACAAATTAATCTTGAAATGCTAACTCCTGTTGGTGATATTGTTTTGCTAGAAATTATAGCCTCAATTTCTGTCTATCCTACTATATACTATTTCCATCCCAATCTGCCTATTCTCAAAAACGTGAAACAAAAATTTCATTTATCTTTTCCTCTAAGTACCTATTTAAATCCAAAACATAAAGAATTTAGACACATCTTAAATTAGTTTCAGACTTTTTTTTTCCTACACTCCTCTTAAGAACTGATTCATAAAGTCACTAATAAATACATACATTAACAATATAATACAGTTGGAATATAATTTTTTTTAATATGATTTTGCAATATTTTATGATTATTCATATATTTTAATTCATACGGCAAATATCAGACATCATTTTATATATTTTCTTTATACATTTATCACTTATTCTATCTAAGGCGCTTTATTACAACACTTCATAATTTTAAGATAAAGAAATGCAAATATGATTGTGAAATTCGGCATTAAAATATCTTAAAATTATTACAATAGTTAATTTCTATTATTTATTGATTTAACATTAAATGAAATTTCATGAATTTTAAGTTAATAACTTTTAAATAAATAATGTATTTAATTTTAAACATGTTTATATAATATCATTAAAAATATTTAAAATTTTGACATTTCCATTAAGACAAGATAACATTAAACTGTGCTCTTGATGTTATTTATTAATAATATTTGTTGAAAAAGTATTTATTTAAATAAGGAATTTGAGAAATTAAATTTCTTATTCTGAAAAAAAGCATCAAACTGATCCTTTATTAGAACTTCTATATATTCAAATAGCGATTTGTTTACAATTGTTGAGTATGAGGAAAATATATATATATTAAAAAGGAAGCGAGGAGACAATTGATTTCAAATAATTTCAAGTATTGCTATGGATTAAAGTATGCTTGAATTAGCTAACCTAAAAATGATATATCTGATGAAGCCAAAATTATTTTAAATAATCAAAACTACTTTCTTAGAATATGGTTATATCAGTTTCTATCAGAGAATAAAACATTAAAATAATCTTGTTTAAGATTCAAATTCCATATCAACATTGCAATTTTTTTCTTGAATCTCCAACAGCACTTTCATAAAAAACTAAATATAAACACAAAAAAGATTATACTGGATTTCTTTATTCCAAAATCAATACCAACATCTTTATTTTATTCAAATACGTATATGATTATTTTTACTAACAATTTAAAAAAATAAAGCATAGTATCTTCCAAATCAAATCTTTTACCATTTTAAAAAAACAATTGAATTTTGCATGTCAGAGAATAAAAAATCTCCATTATATACCTTTTTACTATAAGCAACCAATCTTCAAAAAGTTTTCATTAGATGCTATTCTCAGGTTTTTTCAATTCGAATTTATTCAATATAAAATTTTAGAAAGAACGACCGGTAAAAGCTGTTAAAATGATCTAAAACAATTTAATTATTGATTAACACTATAAGTAAAGGACCTACTACCTCAAAAGCAAAAAAACAAAAGAAAAAACAGTATCAATGGAACTTTGTCCCATATAATGATTTTTTTAATAAGTGCTTCATTCATTTATGTGTTCAACTTACATATTACAGATACACTAATTCCTACCACCCAATCTCCAATTAAAAAAATAAAAGCTAGATTAGTAAAAGACATAGAGAAGCTAAATCTCCTTTCCTTTATATGATAATTATGGAATTATTGTCAATAAAACTTTTTCAAGATTCTGCAGATCCTTCTAAAAGAATGCTTTACTTCTTTACTCATAGACAGCAGGTTACATTTTATTTACAATCATTATTTGAACATTTTTTATGAAGTCTTTCCTAAATCTCAAACTTTATAGTTTAAATTTGGTCAAATATATGATATTAAAGCTAGATTTTGTAGGGCTACATCAAATGACGGTTTAAAAATGATTCAATGAGATAGAGTGACTGAGAATAAAAAAAATCTTTACTTGTTACTGTAAATTTATTTGGCATTACAAAAGAATTTTGGGATTACAAAAACATCAGATATTAGAGTACAAATACAAACAGTATCAAAGAGACATTAATTGTAAAATAGCTTTTAATAATGTATTTTCATATTTATTGCAACCATTCATAAAACCTAATACAATCGCTTCACATTTGAAAAACATTTTTTCATTTTGAGGATGTTAATTAACAAATCCTAATATGATTTTGTACTCTTAATATGCGACCCTAGTATTTGTAAATGCAGTATTTTATTTATTTATATTTTCTGAAAAAGATCCACACATTGTCAGATTTGTTATTTAATAGAAATATTATTTTGTTGCTGATATTTCTTAACTGTTAGTGTAGTTTTTTTTTTTAAAAAATCTTTTCGTTATCTCAAATATTTTATTAATATTTCAATCCAATGTTTTTCCTACCATTAGTCACGGCCATTTTCATATTTATTTTCAGAAATAATATATTTTTAAAATAATTAATTTGGTGATATATAATATTTATTTTCTTTGCAACTTTTCGAATATCAAATATACTACATCTGAAAACATTTAAAAAGATGATACACATTACAAATAGTCTATAATTAATTCAAACTGCACGAAATCAAACTCTTCAATTTTCTGAACAATGTCAACCTATGCAATAATGTTCAAAATAAAAAATGAGCAATTCTATATTAAAAATTAATTTTTTTTTTAAAAAAAAAGATAAATTATGTACTGTTTTAATATCTGTGTAATATAATGCCATAGCAACCATTTAATGTAACATAGCTTGGTTAGACAATATCATGTTCATAACACTCTCTTATGAAAAAGTTAAATTTATCCATAAGTATGTATTTATTCATTCACATTTCTGTGCTAAAGTTAAAACAGCTGGAAATCTATGCAAATATTTAAAAAAAATTATGGTGACAGTTATAATGTCCACACAAAGTTATATCACTCTAACTCATGTTTGAATATGTCTTCAAAATATACTATAGTTCCTTTTTATAAAAAGTTAAACAACTATGTCAATTTAACCATTATTTAATTTCAAATATATACAAAATATAAAATAATTGAAAAAATACAATTCAATGAAAAATGTTTATTCTCAACATTTTAACATGAATTTTTTTTTTGTAAAGCAATCATTTTTATGATAGCCCAGTTTTTTAAAAAGCATACAAAGTTTTAATTTTGATGAATTTTTTGCCACATAGAAATGCAAAATTTGAAGTAAATGTAATTAGTTATGGATTTAAATAAATAAGTATTTACTTAATTCTTTTAAAGCAACACATATTTATTTTTAATAATAAATGTTTTTAAGCATTTCTTTTTTATCATCACTATTTACCATAAACAATGAGGCCTAGTAAAACAAATTAATTGCTTCAGGAGGTCATTCATAGTAACTTATAATGAAATATATGATTTTGGGAGAATCACATTCAGGCCCATAGACCCAAGAGAGCCTCCCGAACAATTATCTTAACACAAAATCAAAAATATAAATGTAAAAATACAAAAAATATCAAATTTCTGCAGTTAGATTTTAATGAAAACTATAACCCAGTTTTTAAAAACATAAAATAAAAGTGTAATCAACCCCCCCCCCCCAATCATTGATTTCTTGCATGGGTATTATTTTTTTCGTATCCTATTTGCACTAGCAGGTTCATCATACTTTATGACACTATGCAATTCAGTTGACCAATCTTTGCTGGTAATTAATTCTCTTGCAGGAATATTATTTATACTAGTAGTTTAAAAAAAAAAAAATTTCTCAAATAGTTTGTCATTTTCACAAATGCTCAACATTATCTGTCATTGCAAAAGAGTTCCCATTTATTCTGTATAAACTGCTCAATAATCTATGTGTACTTTTTAATTCATTCTTTTTTTTAAAAAAAATGGTGCAAGTCATTGGCTTAGCTATCATATTCAGAACTTAACTGTCTGACTGCTTTCTGTTTTAGAAATGATCTTTTTTTTTTTTTTTACTTCAATACTGATTAACTTTCTTATTTTATTTTTATGGTGGAAAAAAAAAAGCTAAGAGTGAAAATGTGAGAAAGATTTCTGATTATTTATGTATGTTTAGTTCTTAGATTTCTGCCTTTTAAATGCAAGTTCAATTCAAAATTATTTTATTTTGATATTAATATTATCAACTTTCAAATTTCGTGCTTCTAACTCATAGCTAAAATTACTACAATGTCACATATTGGAGAATACTTTTAGAAATATTAAGTACAATAATTTAATTATTAGATAAAGAAAGGTAAGTAAACTAAAGTTTTACATAACATAAAATGTTTGATATTCCCATATATATTTTCTGTATAAAATGTAATATTATGTTGCATTTTAGCTCTTTAAGCCTTCATTGCATCAGCTGTTACCTTACAAAAATGCCAATTTTTATTACAATATCCAAATTTGTTCCATTTACCAATGAAAATTTTTTTCATAATCAAGTAAAAGTAAGCAGTTCATTTACATTTAAATTAAACTCATTAATATACTATGTTTAATTTTTAAATACGTTCCATTTTATATACATAATTGTAAGTTTATATTGGAATGACTTTGATCCAAAATTTTTTCAAATTCAAAATCAGTTTTAAATCCAGGGTTCACAAATAATGAATCTACCTGCATTTGATTCAGAGAAATAAATTATAAGGGACTGAATCACAGACTTTCAAACCCTCCTCAGCCATCCATTCTATTTCATACAACCCATACACATGACCACGCACATGAAAAAGATAAATCATCTTCAATATGTGTGTGGACATGTGTATTGGTTGTATGAGATGGCTGAAGGGAGAGATTTGAAAGTATGTGTTCAAGCCTGTTATAATTTACATTTAAAATTCCAAGTATATAAATTATACTTGTATTCAATCAAATATATCATAGAAATAAATAAAAGTTATTAAAGGAAATATTTTTTTAATAAATAGTATGCAATACTCAAGTTTTAATAATTCTTGATAATTCAATATGATATATTTTGTTAGTTTTTTTCAATGAACTGCATGTTAAGTAAATGTAAATAAAATAATTATACTCACCAAGCAATTTATTTTTTAGTTGCTCACATACATTCATATGCTTATAAAAATACAATGATTAATAATAAATTTAGATACACTTACATAATAAATACCAATAATTCGTTAAATGATAAGTTGCCACTTCTTATAATCTTAAAATAAAAGGAACCTTTAAGTTTCTAAGCTTTTTAAACTTTGGCATACATTAAGATTTATATTTTTAATTAAATCACAAAAAATAATTATGTCCAACTAATGCACGCAGTCTAAAAGCTTTATTAAATGTGAACCTAAAATAGAAACTGAAAAAATATAAAAAGTGAAAACAAATCTTAAGCATTAACTATTTTATATTACTAAAAAACTACAGGTTTAAGATTGTTATTTCACCCTTGGTTCATAAGTCTTTCTGGTTTAGGAATTTTTCTGGATTAAGAATAAGACAACAAACCACTTTAATGCCTATTGTTACAATGATTCACATACTGCTGGAAACTTAAACAAATAGTGAAAGCAATATATATATATGAATTAATAATAATAAAGACTTTTATCGATAGGAAGTTTTATCATCTTTTTTTAAAAAAAAACAACAAAAATCTAATATTAAAAACTACTGGAAGTTTCATACTAAAAGAGGAATTAGAGATAATTCCTCCTTATGCCCTCACCAAACTCTATTTTAAATTGTAACAGTTTATTTATTTATTAAGTTTGAAAAAACTAGAATAATAAGATATTTACTTAATTGTGTATGTGTGTGGTTTAAAACAATTATATTTTAAAAAGTTTACATATAATAATTTATTTATTATAAATACTTTTCCGAAATTCAAAAAATGTTACAAAGTAAATTGTAGCTCATAATAAAATAACAAAGTCTAATAGTCATGAAGATTTATAATTTTGGTTAGTGGGAGAAGGTGTCAAATTATAAGATTCGGATTAATGCTATTTTATCTATAATAAATTTTTTTTTATCAGAATCAAGCATAAACAATATTTACTGGTAAATGTTATTTTAAGAGTCAGTACAAATGTTATAATGACATAAAAAAACAATTAAAAAAATAATTCAATTGCCAAATATAGAAAAATACAATTTTAATATACTTTACAAAAAAAAAAACGATCATCACAAATAAAATGTAATTATGAGGAATTTTAATTCCAAAAAAACAAAAAAAAAAAAACCAGAGATGAATAGTAGTTAATAAATAATAGTACAACCTACAATGCATTTTTGATAGTGAGCACATCAAACCACAACACAGAAGTTACAAAGTTGTCAATCTAATTACTCAACTGAATACTATTAGACATTCTATTCATCACAAAATTACCATTAGAAATAAAACAAGCCTTCTTAATTTTATGTTTCCTATCACTGCATTCACTACAAACCTTTTTATTTCATTAGGACCAAAAATATAACCAAACAAATGCTCAAAACAGTGATGACATAGAAAAATGTAACTTAGCTTTATTGTAACAATGCATGCTATTTAATTCTTATAATAATGTTTGTCCTTATGTTATTTACAATAAATCCAGAGCAAATAATATAAGATTTAAATAGCATATACATTGTTACAATAAAGTTAAATTGGATTCTTTGATGTCATCAATGTTTTTATATGACGATGTTTATTTGGTCGTGTTTTCAATCCTAAAGAAATAAAAAGCATTTGTACTGAACATAAAATTAAGGAGGCCTGTTTTATTTCTAATGGTAACTTTATGATAAATAGAAAGTCGAAGACTGTTTGGTTGAGTATTGTTTCAAATACGCACAATTCTTAACTTCTGCGTTGTGGTTTGATGTGTGTAAAAGTTGTTTTTTTTTTTAAAGTTTTATAACTATTCCCTTCGACAAGGATGCCAGCACCAAAAATGCATCTAGAATTCTTCTATTTATTAACTACTATTTATCTCCACATTTTTGAAATTAATATTCCCTGTAATTTTATTTTACAAAATGCATTCTCAAAGGCAGATAGAATAGTAAATACATGGAAGTATAAAATTTATATAACAAGATTAAATAAAATCAAAAATAAATCTAATAGGAAAAAAAATGATTTTTCTTATTGTAAAAATACTATACCCCCCAAAAAAGTTATTGTTATTATTTAATCTCTGTATTGATAAATAATATTTGTTAAAAGTTTTCAACAATTTATGTGCTTGCTAGTAATGAACAATATATAATAAAACAGTAGGATATTGCACATTCCTTTTAAATATTTAATTATATGTGCCACCCCCTAAATGCAATTAATAAATATATAACGCAAACACATATTATAAAGTTTATCATTTTATAGAAAAGTTTTAAAAAAATAAATCAAAAGTTAAAATCAGTTTGTTCAAAGTTATCAATATATCTATCTATTTGAATATTAACATTTTTTAGGCGTAAAAACAAACCGCACACATACATTTTATATTACAAATTGAAATATGTAGACAGGTAATAACGAAATTCTTAAACTTCCGTCGAAATGCATCCTTGTTTCATACATAAATACTTTATTATATGTGGGAGTATATATATATCCTATTAAATTCAAGAAAAAAGAATGCTTCTAGTATATAATAATAGTAAAATTTCTATTCGTCAAAGGGTTATGTTAATCCTTTTCAACAGTTTTTAATATAATTAACACTTTAACAAAATGGTTAAATTCAAAAGTTTTTCAAATCTGAGAAAATATAAACATTCAGATTGCAATAACGAAAAAAATAATGCGAGGGAAAAAATTATTGAAGATTAATTCCTTTTCATTAACTAAATATTACCTACCTCAATATTTCGATTACAATCCATCCTTTAGAAGCAAGACAAATCAACTCTATATTCTAAAAACTCATTAAGAGCCATATTAATATATTTTACAAAAATCATGGCTACTCGACTCCATCAGATGATTAAAGTGCCTATGGACAGGTAGGCACATGTGGAATCCTAGTGAAGATAATACCTACTTCCTGCATCAAAACCTATACTCCCTACAGTAAAGAATGGACCAAACTTCCTAAAGCAGGGAAATTTCATCCAACTTGAAAAAAGTGTTCCCTTTTATTATTTAAATGCATCAAGACAAATTAAAAAGAAATAATTTTATGAAATTCATAACGAGCTAGCTAGCAACAATTCTTTACTCTAGTTTGTAAAGTTAATCCATTTTTAGAATCGATACGCTTTCATCAATTTTTGTTAAAAAAAAGTTCTCCTTTCATTATTATGATTAAATATAATAATAAAAAAAGCAAACGATTACAAAACCAACCAGATTGATGTTTAATTAACACATTCAACAATTACCTGACAAATAAATACTGTTCATACAATTGTAAACATTTAAATACTTTTTTAAAAACAATTTTATCAAGGAATAAAATGAGTTTAGAAAGGTGTCAAATGACAAGATGATTAAATAAAATCAGCCATTTAACAGTATTTTATTACTTAAGTATTTTATATGCCTTCAGCATATATACATGCATATCAGCAAAAGTTATTTGTTTGGTCATAATATCCTAGCAACTAGTTATCTCTTAAAGTGCCTTTGATAATAATATGTACATCTAGATAGATTCCTCAAGATCTTGGTTTCAAACACGAACGAATAAATGTTTATTTTTTTTTTTTATTAAGAGTAAGTAAATAGCCAATAAATCCATGATAAACAAAAATAATTAACATATGGAAATGTTCTGAAAGAAAATGACACACTAAAATATAACAATATGATTTGCCAATTAGTTTAAAAAAAACGAGTTGCAAAATAGAGAATTCAGGTATCAATAAAGAGAAGTTAGCGTTTATAACTCTACATGCAGGTAAAATCACCTCTATTCAAACCAATACAATCAATGCGTATTCTT
The DNA here is from genome assembly GCA_028023455.1 of Epiperipatus broadwayi. Classification (NCBI taxonomy): domain Eukaryota; kingdom Metazoa; phylum Onychophora; class Udeonychophora; order Euonychophora; family Peripatidae; genus Epiperipatus; species Epiperipatus broadwayi. The sequence continues at coordinate 1,092,833 of JAQFVV010012488.1, read as the reverse complement.
GGAGTAACTGATTCAATAAGGTCGCTGTTAATTAATATCAGATTATTATTGGTATCCAAGTGGGATATATGAATTTGGTATTCTTGTAATTTAAGATACTGACACTTATTCTCTAATATACTATACAATTAATTAATATAGTAAAAGTAAAAATCTTCAACAAAATTCAAATGATATTTGAGCAATAACTGATTGAATATTTTTGTTTTTTTTATCTTCCTCAGCTCTAGAAATTTATCCAAGAATCAGTACCTGCCATTATATTAATCTGAACAGAAAACAAAAATAAAATAACCAAGATAAAAATCCTTAATATATGACACTACAGATATGTTCTCAGAAAGAAGTCTAAAAAAAGGTTACTTTATTCATAGAGCAACTCATTTCTTTCTATTTTAAAACTGTAATCATATATTCTTTATAATTAAGACTTAAGATGATTACATGTTTTTCCATAGAAAAAAGCGGCAATGTTTTCTTTAGGATTTTTATCCCAGCATTTAGTTTTAGGTTATTCTTTCTATTCTTACCACAACCGATCATCATCACTATTTTAAAACATTATCAATTTCATGCAGAGCAGCCTTTATAAGTTTAATCCAATCTGTAATTTCTCAATAGTGCACCCATATATCTTTTTCACAATTATTGAGATCTATACACAGTCTAAAAAAAGCAGCAGTTCAAATTACTGAAAATAAGGTTTAAAAAAAGACAATTTAATAATAATTTTCAGTCTTTTCTTAATATGTATAAATAGTACTTATTTATTAGACCTTTTTACATCTGTATCAATCTGCTGATAACTTTCTAATCTGGCAATGGCATCAAGTAACGTGTACATTGATACTTCTAACAAACTTAAGTCATAAATTTGTCAAACGAGACCATGTGTACAGGTTAATTCACAAAAAAGATTTAGAAAGTTATCAACAGCAGACTAATACATATGTGAAAAGGCATGGATATAAATTTGTATACAAAAATAATAAAAACACATTACAATACTAAATAAAACAGGTGATCATGTGGTGTTTGATGGTTTAAAAACAGGTAGTTGTAAGTTTTTAAAATGACACTTTGTGCTGTCAAATCCCCTTCCCCTTGCACAAGGTATGATATTCTACTGCCGCAAACACAGCCAGAAATTCCCAAATTTAACTTAAAATTAAAAAATACTAAGTACTTTAACTCTAGCCTGAAATTACAAAATGGGCACTAAAACAAAATTACCAAAAACAATACTCAATAAGCAAAATAATAATAATAAAAAAACTGCATCTATCACTTAAATAAGTATATTAGCTATAAAAATAATGACTATAAAATGGACAGTAAAGCAAAGAAAAAAGGGCAGAAAGTAAAAATGGTCAGATAAAAAAAAAATCTATGTCTAGCTCAGATTTTAAAAAAAGAATGAGTTAAAGTACATGTTTATTTTGATCGAGAAATGTCTAACTACATTTATTTTGTTAAAAGAATAAATAAAGAAATTAGTAAACTTTTATCAAAACATAAAAAAAAATTAAATTTTTATTAAAACAGAATCAATGAGTTGATCTGATTTTTAAAAATATAGTTCAGAATGCAAAGGAAGCATCATTTTCTTTGTGAAGCCATCAGATCGTAGTTCTTCACTTTTAGATGCTTGATGGAAAAAAATAATAATAAACTTTTATTAAAACAATCAATGAAATGGACTTATTTTTTTAATATCATCCAGAATGTAAATAAAAATATCATCCTTGCGCCTGTTTTGTAATTTCATGTCAGAATTAATATATGTAGTATTTTTTAATTTTAGGTAAAATTGGGAAATTGCTAGCCATGTTTGCAATCTGCCACACCTTGTGCAGGGGAGGGGACGATGGCTCTGTTGGTTTTAAAACTCACAATTATCTGTTTTATTTAGTATTACAATTGTCTTGATGAAACAAAAATTCACAATTACCTTTAGTATCATAATGTGTTTTTATAATTTTTGTGTACAAATGTATCAATTAAGTTGGTCGGAAGTTCCAGTGTTCACATTATTTGATGAGATTGCAGAGTTTATTTGATAGGATCGCAAGGTTAGAAATTTATGGACAGAATGATATGGATGTGAAAAAACGTAGCAGGTTTAATACATAAGTACCAGATAAATATTATTTTTACTTATTTGATTTGTATATTATTTCAATATCTGGAGATTAACCAATTTAAATAATTACATGTTCCATAAAATTAATTATATAGATAACAAATATATATTGTTTTTACAAATGCTTCATTAATAATGTGTTCTGAAATAAAGTATGTTTAAAAAGAAAAAATTTAAGAAGTAGCACGCTTTGACTTATATGATTTGTTACTATTTCCTAATTTGTAAGATATGCAGATGCTAACATTATTTACCTTTACAATCAGCAACATTTTTTCTTCTTATAAATATTAAATTTTTTAAACCTGAATAAAAAAATATAACTATTTATAAACCTATTACAATTAAAAATACAGCCTTTATTACTTAGGCGAATTCTGTCTCTTTCAGAATGGTCCAGAGTCATTAATTCAACTTTGGAAAATGAAGAACGCCACTACCCAAAATAAATTTAACAGTGAAGAAACACTCACAGACAACATTATGTGTTAAGATTATTTTAAAAATTAATTTCACTGCGATACATTTTTATTATTTTAAATTAAATTTAAAGTTGAACAAAAAAAGAAAAACCTTAGCAATTGTAAGCCTGTAACAAAAATCTATTTTAACACTTATTTTCAAAAGATAATGAAAAACATGTTAATATGATTTGCCAATCATTAATTTTTCAGATCCATCAATATTTATTAATTACAATTTCATTAAGAAATTAATCTGATTAAAATAATACAGCCTGAGAAAACAAATTTAAAAAAAATTAAGACTATTAAAATTGGTTTATTAAATATAATCCATAATCGGATTATATATAATGCAATAAGTTAATAATGTATTAAGTTATATTCAATAATAATTAAAGTGATAGGATTTCTAAAACTTTAATCTTAGTCTTTAAATAAATTAAACTGGCCTCTTAGCCAAATAAAACACACATTAAAATATTATAAATAACTTTACAAATGAACTTTTTTCTTCTTTAAAACCAATAATAAGATGGATCAGTTATAGAACAATTCAGTTATGCTTTCAGCATCAGTCTGAGAAACAACATTTTATCATGGAAAAAAATACTTCAATCAAATTTGTAAATAATTTCAAAAGATGAAAGATGTAAATTTGTTTTAATAATACCAATGTATAATATTTGAAAACATTCCATTAGTTTAGTCTTTTGAAATCATCCTTAGTTTTTTTTAAAAAAAGATTTGACATTGTTACAAATGTTATGGGAATGAGAGTTAGTGGATAAAGACAATGTTCATTCACTCAACCATTTACCATAATGGTTAAGAGGTGGCTTAATGGCCATGCCAAAACTGATAATGATGATCATCCAAACTATAACCAGTAATAGTGATTTACATAATCTGAATAAAAGCAAAGAATAAATGAATGGTTAATATAGTTAGATTTCCATAAGTAAATGGGAAAAAAATATATAAAGTATTTAGATATTTTTATGTTATAATTAGTTATATAATATTTTGCATTAGGCATCCCTATTTCTTTTTAATTCAACTAAAGGGAGAACCATTACCAAACCCTGTAACTATTCCTTTTTGCACATTTGTTTAGAGCTAACTTAAGTAGAACAAAAAAACAACAACTTTAATCAAATAATATAATATATACTATTTAATAAATCTACACTTAACGCAGATCCATAAAATAATAATTCATAAGCCTACACAATAAAAATGAATGTAATTATTTAAATCAAGTTATAAACAATAATTTAGTTTAGAATAAATAAATAATTTCAATAAAGTTTTAATCAAGACCAAAGTTCACATAGGATTCTTTGGTTTATGATCACCTCATCCATTATCTTCATTTTTTCTTTTATTTACGTAAATAAAAACAAAATGATTTCTTTTAAAACAATTTTTATTTTAATACATGTATTGATTTCTTTCATTTACATATATATCAGACTAAAACTAAAATATCTTACAAGTGTATACATGTGCTTGACATTCAAGATTTGCTTAAGAAAATATTAAAAATAATTACAATGTAAATATTCTTCTATTTAAATAAATGTTAGATTCAATCGATTATTTGAATTAGTTAGAATTTTTTCCCCCCATAAAATGCTAAAAATATTTACTATTTTCAATGTTGCAGATTTTTTTTTTTCCAGTGTTCACTTTTAATTTACTTTAAGTCAGTTTCTGACATGATATCAATATTTTTTTAGTAGAAGTAATTAATAGTCCAGGGTTTTTCTAAAGTTAGAAGCTATCTTTCAAGATATGGCCAATCAGTTCGAGTCCTTCTGTTTTATTAGCCCTGCACTGATTGGAGTTAACACACACTTAGAGTGTAGAATCACTTTATTGGTTGTTCTCTCATTCAAGCATTAACTGGGAAATAATACTATTTATTGACTGAAAGTCATTGAAATAATTTAAGTTGTTCTGACCGTTGTAATATTTTCTGAAAAACATAAACAAAAGATGTATGCCTTCAAATATATAGTATATATATTTTATATAATTAATTTGTTTCCCCCAAACCAATAATTAGTTTATTGGTTAATCTGCCAATAAAAAGCTCTTCATACATTCTTTGACTGTAATCTTTTTAAACAAGTATTTTTTTTTAACAAATACATACTAAATAGTTACATAATTCTAAAATTCTAACATTTTGAAATATATATACTTAAGATAAAAACACCATTTTTTATGTAGAATAAAAATATTGTATTATTTTAAAATATTTGACAAAAATCATCAATCAAAATGTTAAAATTTTTATATTTATTTATTATGTGAAATATTCATAAAATCAAATAAAAAAACACTAAACATACTTATTATTCACTTGTTATATTGTGCAATAACAAATTAAAAAATAAACAAACTGGTACTTACATATAAATCCCTTGCTAGAAGTTTATAGTTATCCATTTTCAGGGGTGTCCAAGTATTTGTTTATGTTTTTTTCTCAAAATTATTTTACTGATCAATTCTAAATTCCTGTAAATTTTTACAATTATGAATAAAGCTTTTATAAATTCCATTCATAAGATTTAATTAATTTTTTCCCCATTATATCTATTATAATGTACAAACATTAACATGTCGAGATCTTTGGTGTGATTTTTTTACATTTAGTGTAAGATTGTCATTGAGCATCTTTCTTATTTTTTTGGGAACACTTTGCTAAAAGAATTAAAATGTAGGATCGTCCATTGACAGAAGAACAAGCAGTAGAGTATTTCCAAAATTACAGGATACCAATCAACAGGGAAGAATATTTCCACAGCAGCCTTTGTTTCAGGGCTTGTGCAGAGGTTTACTGCAGCTATTTTAATTACATTCAATTGGGATACTTTTGGTAATTTGTTGTATTTTTATACTAATATTAAAAAAATAAAAGGAAATATAAAATATGACTGCATTTAGTCAAATTGTTTTCAAGATTTATGATGTTCCAAAAAATGGAGAATTAAAAAAAAAAAAGTCTGGGAAGCTTCCAGCACAGGGATTATACATAAGTACCTAAAAAAACTTTTGGAAGACAGACCAATTAGTGTCTTCTGAAGAAAAGGAATAATTTTTAATCAATTTCACATAAACTAATTAAAAAAAGCATGAGATTCAAAATCATCTCCAGAATGCAGTTGCTGTTTATAAAAAAATACCAAACAACAAAATACTATTCAGGCAAATTATTAGAAAGAAAAACTATCAATGTTTTCATAAATATTTAAACCATGAATAACCAGATAATATTCAATTGTGACATTAGGAGGTGCTTGGGCTATATTTTAAAAAAAGTTTAATTAGTTTGGGAAAGTTTACTAAAAAAACACATTTAGTAAAATATTTAAAACATGTTTCTTCCAAGTTATAATTATATAAGCAAAATATATAATTTTATTTCTTGCGGTTGCTAAAATATCAAGCAGAAATTCTTTTAATTATTATCCACCCCTCCTTTTAATCTCTCTCTCTTTATATACATACACACATGAACTGAATACAGTAACATATACACAATATATACATTGTGCAATTAGAATACAATGTATTTCATTTTGTTTTCATTTTATTTCAGACAATAAAAGCAGGAAAACTGATATTTTTTCATAAAAATATATTAAAATGAAATCAATCATAAGTATAGATATAAAAATTTGATTGTCGTGATAGTTTGTTATGGTAAGTTCATAGGAAACTGGAATAGCTTCCAAGTCTCCTCAAAAATGAATTTTGAAGATAGTAATTGATCTCTTCTTTTTATCTTTTGCAAAAAGCATGAGTTTTGATCTGGTTGAGGGTATACCTTATCTTACATCTCATGTTCCAGATTGAATAAGTGATAAAAACTGAAAGTCTTATTATAGGGAATTGTTTTGTTTTAATACATTCTTGTAGAGATATTATTGTATAATAGTCCACCTTAATGTTCTGAAAGATCATAAATCTAACTCTTCTTAGTCCATTGCATGAGTTGATATAGTGGTATATCTCATCTTCTTTTTGACATCTGGGGCACAATGGGTTAATTTGACTGATACACCATTTGTTATATAGAAATGATAATGTTGACATAGCATCAAGGTTTATTTTACTGGCAAAGTCCAAGTATTTGGGCTCAAGAGCCCAATATTTGAACAACATCGTTATTTTATTATTAGTTATACCCAATTTTGGCTTTTGAATATGAGGTTGTGGATTTATTAGCTGTTGAGCATCCCATATATTTATTTTGTTGGTAAGGAGTTCTGCTGTAATATTGATATGCTGCTGTGAATAGACACCTGTTTTTCTTTGGAGGGGGTGTGTCTGTGGGCTGTATTGTTTGTATTATGTGACTATAACCATATTTAATTCTAAATTGTGGAGGAGGGTGTATGTCTTTTGAGTTAGGATAGCTGGAATGGCATGAAGAGACATGCCATTGAATTTACGATACTGTTGCATCCTATTTATGCTAATGGTGATTGTCTTATTTCTCCAGAATTGCCTGGCGCAGAGCTTATTTATTTTCTTTATGAAGGAATTTGGAGTAGAGATGTTCGGTAAGTAGTAAGAAATCCTAGACATAACCTTCATGTTAAGCAGGGCAACCTTTCCTGTAGGGGTAGGTATACTCCTGCAAGTGTTTTAGTTATTTTTTCAATAGATTGAATTATAGTCTTGGAGTTCCTTTGACACAGCCGTTTGGGATTTATAAATCAGAAATCCCAGAAATTTTTGGGGATTAGCATGAAAATTTGATATTCTTTTCCTGGTTAGTATACACCAGGTTACAGATTTTCTGGAGTTAATTGTAAGACCAGAGGCAACAGAAGAGCTATTAATAATTTGATATAATTGAGGTAGGTGTTTCTTGGATGGAAGAATGACTAGTATGTCATCCATATACGCTATTGTTTTAATATTTTTCTTTAGCCCAGGAACATAGACTCTGAGTAGGAGAGCCTCTATGTTTTTGATGAATGAATTGATGTATATTGTAAAAAGGGCACTGAGAGGTGATCCTGGGAGGTTGAAGATGTGGGGGTAAATCCTTTGGTAATCATTCCATTTAATGAGATGCGTATCTCTCTGTTGATGAGAAAGAAGGTTTTCTATTATTTGCACTAGTTCAAATGGTATGTTGATATCTGAGAGTATTTCTATCTGTACTCATATATTGACCAAGTCAAATGCTTCTGATATGTCTAGCTGAGCATTTGCATTTTTGTCACTAAATTATAAAGACAGATAAATAGCACAAAATAAATATTCTCTAATAACAGCAGTACGCTGCCAGTTACGTATTTGAGCAACACATGCAATCCATTATATGACTTAAAAACACTCACTCAATAATAATTAAACAAATAGACACTCTTACATATCACAAATCTAATCTTAACATATATCTTCCTTTTTATATGACAGAAAATGAACTTTGTTCACTATGAATGGTTGTTTTTTGTATAATTCCTTCAAATTGAGTATGTATGTATTTTAAATTTAAAAAAAAAAAAACAGAAGGTAATGGGGATTATTAATATGTGTCTAGATCCTAACATTTTGTGATTGCAGATTATAGATTACGTGAGACATTTTAAATAAGTAAACAAATGTTTAACCAAAATTTAATGGTATTTTTGTAGATTGTTTAAGCAGACAAATTAGTTATGAAAAAAAACAATATGGACAGTAACAGTAAGGTGTGCAAACAAATGTTTCAGAGATTTGCAATTATTTGTACATAGGTCATTGAACATTTTCCAAATGTAGTAATGGTCTGCTTTCCAAAATTATCACAATTTTTGCAAGATTTTCTGATGTGGAATTAGGCTACAGGTTAGTAAGAGATCCAGTAAATAGTATATTTTTAGCAGAAGAGTTCTCAAATGTTATATCATTGTTCATTTCACACACACACACACACACAGAATTAATCATATCAATAAATACAAACCATTCAATTTAATAGATAAAAGCTTAGTAAATAAATAATACTGTTTAAACATGACCACATTTCCACAAAAAGAATATTCCTTTTCTATAAAAAATATACATGAACTATTTTGGCCATAATAGATTGCTTAAAAGAATCTGTAACAAAGCTTGGACATAGATTTTGAAATTAGCTGTGATAAACATGTCCTTATCAAAATTCTTTTATTTGTATTGTTATAAATATTTCACATTCAATTTACCAATGGATGAAAGGTAACAATTCATAACCATAAATATTCGACTGCCTATTTTTTAAGAAAGCTCTTTATATATATATAAACAACACATGTAAACTTTTGAATGTGGATTTATCAGAAAGGATATATAATCAACAAATACTTTACAGAAAACAAACATATAAAGCCATTTTTTTGGATAAGTCCCAAATTACTTTTAAACTCAAATTAATTCCTTATTATAAAATCACACAATAAGTATTTACACCAAAGTAGTAACTAAGACAATAAGACTCCATGATCTAATTCACATTAAAAACTGCCTCCATTATGTTTAATGAGATATGGTGCCTTAAGTTGAAGCCTCGTCATCACAAAATAATCAAGCCATTACAACAATTAAGATGCACAATCATTAGAACAATCCTCTTAAAAACATAAGGTAAATGTTAAGGTTATCTCAGTCTACAGGATGGTTATGGGCAAATGTTTAGTATATTAATTGTATATGTATGAATGTAGAATATTTTAAATGCTCCATAGCTTTATTCTTTCAGCTCTACTTTCCCTTTAAATAAAGAAAAGCTTGAATTTTGCAGCCCATTTAAAGGGGGAGAATGACTGAAAGAATATAGCTATGGGCCTATAAAATATTTTTATATACATTTCAGCTAGCTTATGCAATGTTTCTATTTAATATATAGGTAGGTATATATCTGTATACAAACACTGAAATACTTATTATCTCATTCAGACATACTTCAAAAATTCTTTAATTCTCACAAGGTGTGGCATGATTAGATAATTTTAACTAAATTCTTCTTAGGAAAAATACTTGAATCATTTGTTAAGAATGCTTAAAACTAAAACATTTAAACTACAATATCATTTCTTAACAACACTATAATCTTTAAATTATAAACTATTACTAATAATCATTAAATTTATACAAAACCATTTACATTATATATCACACTTTTTGTGATTAATTTTATTTGCCAAATTTATTTTTAAACAAAAATCATTATTTGCAAACACAGTATTGATTTTATATAGCTAAAATTTACGTAAGTAAAATTATTAACATTTATTAATGATAAACCAAAATATATAGTAGTCACAATCTTTTTTTTTAATGTAGTAATATAAAAACTAATAATTATAAAGGAAAAAAAGATTTACAATAATTTAAGATTTTAAAGCTTTTATGTAATAAAATATCTGTTGATTTATCTTATCACTAACGGATTAATAAATTAGAGTTTAACATTTCAGTTATTAATATAAATTAGCACCAAATTTTAGAAATCACATTACAGTTACAAATATAAAAATGGCCGCCAATTATTTTACATAAGCGTTACCACCATGGAAGAATCAGAAAAACAAATAATTGTATGAAATAAAAAAAAATCCAAGTTTTCCGTGGACATCTGGCGGTCAATTGTGATAATATGCGATGCAAACATTGTAACTCGATAAACATACCATCACATAATTGTACAAAAGAAAAAGTTCAAGAGGATAATACCTACATGGAGTGTAATAATACACTACCTGACTTGGAAAGCATTTTATATGCATGGGAAAAAATGAATTTAATATCCATTCAACAAATAATTTCTTAGCAAATATAATGAACAAAACATGATCAGAAGAAATGGACATTTTAATACCATTTATGTCGCAAATACTATATAATATAGATAATGCTCCAAGCAATAGAAAATCTGGCTGACCAGAAAAAAAAACATGCAAGAAATATACCAAGCATATTACAAGACCTTAGTAAGGATGAAGAGTTATCATCATTGCTAGAACAATTTAAAGCAGAAAAGAAAACAGATAATTCACTCAAAGCACAGCTTGCTGATACCTCAGAAGATGACAACGTACACTTGGGAAAAGTAAGTACTGTACATCTCATTATATTAAACAAAACTATAGATACTAACATTAAAGAGCATCGATCATACATATAACAGAAATATAATACATCTACACATAACAAAAATTATTCTATCTAGTTGATATATAATTTTAACAGGTTTGAATATCATAACATTAAAAGACAAAGGCTAGGAAGAGTAAATAATAATATATATAATGAAACTAAAAACTAAGTGTACCTAATATTAGAGGTTTGAAGTCTGTGGTAAAAAAATTATCAGCTAATTAAATGGTTAGACATAGTGCAACCAACCACATATATGAGGATTAGTAGAATCAAAGATCTACAGTGAACCACAAACTGATTCTTCTAACTACCTGAACAGACTGGGTTTCTCAGCATTCACTAAACTTACATCTGCACCCTCAGCAGGAACATGAGTAAGAATCATGGAATCATGCCCATTTAACTCATTCAAAATTTTATTTATAGATGAATACGCAACAATGCTCACAATGCAACATAAAACTATAAGTTTAAATGTAATGTTATTATCAAAACATAAATTTATTATTTGCTATCTCCGCTCAGCTACTCATGCTGATGGGAGACTTTAACATGTCACATTCTACACTTGTGAATAAATGATTGCACCTCATCAATAGTCCATTTATAAATGGCGAATGATTTCTGCCAAGTAATTCTGTTTCATTCAATAATAGCAGATACTTATCACTTATAGATCTAGTATTTTATTCACCATCACTTCACTACACCTTAAAAATTCAGCTAGTTCCCTCTCCTATCTCACATCATACAGCAATAATGGCCATTCTTGATTTAAATTATACTTATTATGTAATACTAAACAATAATAAAAAAAAAAACAATAAGAATACTCTTACTTACACAAGAACAACAGAACTTTTATCTACAGAAAATTTATATGCTATTAGCTAAACTTAACAGCTTAGAAATAGACCCTGTGCAAAAATGAACATTGTACACACAAATAATATCACATACTATAAACTATGTCACAAAAACCATTACACCACTAACAAAACTCTTTACCCTTGTTGATGAATTACATAAAAGGATAATACATAACATTCCTAAAGAAAATAATCATCTATTAATTAAACCAAAAAAAAAAAATGTTAAAAGAATAAGTTACTACAAAAAAAAAAAGGCTTTACATCACACAATCATATCTGGTCTAGACAATATATTCAATGGGCACTAGGCCAACCATCTGCCACAAGAATTCCTTCAGCATTAGTGACTGGAGATGTAATTTGTCACAGGTGATAATATGGTAACAACAGTCTACAAACATTTTAAGAAAATACTTCAAAATGAGCCAGTATTCAAAGCATATTTTAGCTACTTTGGGATGCAGGATGATACAGTAATATTTAAGCCTAAAGATTTTATACAAAGTTTGGAGGAGATGCCAAATTCATCCACTCAGGACCACCAGATATACCAAAGTTTGTTTTTGCACACTTAAGCCAGTTCATATCTACTTATCTTGCAGACATGGCTAACTTCTGTAAAAAGGGATATATCCTGTTTGGGATATATACACCATAGCAATAGTTCCATTTAGGAAGAAACAAACTTAGCTCTGTACAATGCAAAATATAAAGTCAATATCTATAGGTCCATTGAGTATTAAATTACTTGAAACAGTAATAAAATAAAATTGAACCATACCATATACCTTTGTTATTGCAGGCACAATTTGCTAAAACAGGCCCATTAACAGGACAAGCAGCTTTTGTATTCAAAACTGTCACTGATACTGTGTTAAATGCAAAAAATACAGCCCAATGGCAACCCAACTGGATATAAGAACTGCTTTTGATTCAATATCAATTGATATACTCATAAAAGTAATAGAAAAAACAACCATACCAAAATCAGTATTATAAACTTGCTAATAAAGAGAGAACTATACATAACTATAAATATGAAAATGTCTCTTCCTTTTAATCCACATCAATCAATCCCACAAGAGTCTCCATTTAATGCATTTCTATTCACAAGGTATATAAATCCACAACATAATAACATAGAAAAACAGCTACCAGGGTTCTGTATACCCACACTTGGTCATAATGTAGGTTGCATAGCCTACATGGATTTTTCTAACAACTAAAAAACAAATACAAACATTAACTAGTACATGAATACACTTGCATCTATAAACTAAAATTTAATCTTGATAAATGTGAATGGTGTATATATACAGATAAAACACAAATTTATTTCAGAGTAAACTTCCAGCCTATTTCCCTTTCACTAAAGTTACATGACTATGTGAAGGCAAATACAAAACAAAGTAATTCAAACAGAGCAAACCATATCCTCCTTCTCAAAAGCATAGCTTTCTCTATACTAAAACTATCACTTATAAACATGCTGATTATTACAAAAATTACTTATACACCGATTATAGTCTTCACAAAATCCTTTACATCAAGGATTTATTCACTGTGTAGAAACATTTTATAGTGAAGAAAAGTAGAGATCATCTCACTCAGGCAAACGCAGTATCATAGCAACTTAAATGGATTAGGACAACATTCTATTCATGTATTTACAATACAAAAAACTATTAATCTTATATCATCCATGATAAGAATATATCCACATTTAGAAGACACTCTTAAAATAACACCTACAGACAAATCACGGTACATAAAATATCTACATAACTTTCCCACAAGACAAATAGGGCTACTAGAATACATAGGTACTTCTACACACACAAATTATAACTTAGACTTGCCAATGCTAGGCATTAATAAAAAGCAGCTAATATGTAGCTTTAAATATTCGACACTCAAGCCCAAATTTTTTCATTTTTTACTCAAAATCAATATGTGGTCATTACAAATACTATATTTCATGATATACAAGAGAAACATACTTAACACTGACACTATCTGTGACTTGTGCCACAGATCAGAAGAGAACCCAAAACATATATTTTTTGGGTGTAGTAGCCTACAAACATTCAATCTTGTATTACAAAAATTTATCAGAAAAAGAATGCCACTAAAAGTTCAATTATAGTCTTTTCCAAATGCCTGCTTCACAGAAATAAGACTTATCTTTAAAATAGTAATGCAAAAAAAAAATTAACACATTTTAAAAAAAAAATTAGAGATAATAAAACAAAGAGATAAAAAAACCACCCCATCAGACATTTTTATAGCCACTTGGTCATGCATCCATCAGTGCTCTAACCTCTCGTGAGATATATTTTCTGTTTTCTATTTTATAGCAAATGTTTTTAATAATAGGATAATTCACTGAATGCTATTGAAAATACTTATTGTAATATTTTTTGATTAGTTTTGAATTATTTTTTTTTCTTTTAAACTGAAATATCTGTATATCCCCCCCCCCCCCAACTGAAATATCTCTAGATATATAAGAATAGAATAAGCCATTGAATAAGTTTTGAAAAAATATATTGCAAAGATTGCAGAAATAAAAAATAAAAAGGAATAAAAAGAAAAAAATATAGGAGACTGAATGGCTTGGACAAAGTCAAATTTGATATCAGGATTTTCTTATTGGCAAATACCTCAAAATCTGGAACCTCATTATATAATTTTCCCCAATGAAAAAGACAGCATCATATTTTTTGTTTTTGCAATCAGTTACTTGACACTTATCTGACCAATCCAGATAAATTTGAGATATTTATGTTCTATTTAATAATAATAAAATATACATTTACTAATTAATAATTAGACAGTTATCTGGATTGTCGATGGTCATTACTTGCAAAAAAAAATAAATAAAATAGATTGCTTGGAACTTATAAAGCCTTCTAAAAAATACTATGTTTGGTATGACTTCATCAATTAAACATTTAAAAAATGTTATTCAAAGTATAATAATCAATATGTAAATTCCATCTGGAACATTATAAACTTATTGATTTATAATGCAGAAATACATTTAACACTCAGAAAATTATAATTGTACAAATGATAAAAGCAGAACTCAACGCAAATACATCATGTTTAAAAAACATATTTTTCTTGAGATTCTTGGATTAATTTTACACAAATTTCAATCTTGTCAAATGCATAAACTGAATTACCACACACACACAAAGAAGTTTCCAAAATAGTATTATTACAGGGACATTTAGCAGATACAGACTTAATAAGATGGAGATGAGTGTGCATTTATAGATTTATAAGATATTCTTCCAAAGTCCTTATATTCTCTATTTTAACTTTAATTCTTCAGTATATTACTGTATTACTTCGAATATAAAAGACTTTTTCTTCAAATTTTGAACCTAAAAAAGACGGATACATCTTAAATTGGAAACAAAATTTTTTAACATCTTATTTCTGTTGATCTTTGCTTTATGCTATATATGCACTTAGTATTACAATCATTGACTTGTGTAAAATAGTATGTTAAATCTTTTTTAATTTAAAAAAAAAAAGATTTAAAATTAAATACCAATATTTTTTGAATTAATTTTGTAAATGACTTTAACTCTCTCAAACCTCTACTTTTAATGTTATTTTGCTGATTCTATTATATTTTATTGAGAAAACCATACTGAATAACCTTTAGAATTTTTTTTTACAATTAATATATTGAACTGTATTAAAATAAGTATGGTTCATAAGTATTTTGGCATTTAGTAATATTTTTAAAAAAAGCCTAAAAAAAAAAGTAAAATTTAAAAATCTTTAAAAAATGCTATTAAATTTTCTTTTTTAATTAGTTGTAATTATAAATTTATTTAAATGCACATTTAGTACATAAATAATATTCATTAAGGCTGTAGCCTCAAGCACATGCGTATAAAATGCAATAGTAGGGACTTCTACAGGTCTTAAAACCGCAAGCTTTTCTTCCAATGAGTAAGCTTGTGGTTTTAAGACCTGTAGAGGTCCCTACTATCGCATTTTATATGCATGTGTTTGAGGCTACAGCCTTAATGAATATTTTTTAATTAGTGTAATTTATTTTTTTAAAATGTACAATGAAACTTATTTTCATGTTTAATATTATCTGTTTAATTAAAAATAAAAGTTAGAATTGGAAAGAATAAAAGTACTTTAAGATTACTAATCCAGATAAACAAAAAGAAATTCCAAATGTAAAAGATTATGATCAGTAAAAACTTTTTAATGCTAATTAAAGATGGAGAAAATATTTTGTAAAAAGGATAGTTTGTAGCTGAAAATAAGAAATAATATACAATATTATTTTTTGTATTCTGATAATAAAACAAGAGATAAAATATATAAACTAAAACACTGGTCGAGGGTATAAAAAGAACAAAATAGCTTCGAGCAAGGTCTTTTGCTGGCTTTGTCATACGTGGATGGGCCAGAGGACAGAGCTAGATGTGGTTCCTATTCTCTCAATGTGACAAATGCCCCATCCAAGAATATTCATAAACCGAACCAATGCGTCAAGTATGAATAAAAATCGGAGCATGTGGACACCTTCTGTCATCATAAAGATGTTGCTCCAAACCTTCATGCCAAGCAATAATTTGCAACTGGCCAGGAATGTAAGAGAATGTTGACAAAGTGAGACTAGTTAACTTCAATGAGCTCCTCCATTCAAGAAGAAATGAACGCTTACTACTAAACTTATCAGTAAGATTACTCATACCCGATTTGTGACTAAAAATGTTGGCCAACTAACATTAACTATAAGCTTATAATACCAATAGAGACATTTGCTGTTCTACTCTCTGATGAACTGTTTTAATTATTCTGAACTATTTTAATTTATTAATCATTTAACAGTAATATTTGGATTAGCGTGCATGTGTTTTCCAATTCTATTTAACAATTTATCTTTTAAATAATTTAATTTGTTAGAATAAAATATTTCTAATATCAACTTTTCATTCTGCATTATTAATGTTAATTATTAAATTTATTATTGTTAATACCTTTGTTAATATGCTTATTTATTAATTAAGCCCAGGGAAAAATATTCTCTGAAAATAAATTAAGTTATGGGAAATCATAATCCTGATCTTTTTGGTTATTTGCTTAGACATTATGGAATAGAGGAATTTAGGTGTCTACAGACTATGACGTACTCTTTTATAAATTAAAACTAACTTTGTCAGCAATTCCAATCATAATACTAAGTAATATTAGGTTGAGTTAATCAGAAAATATGGCTATGTTTTTAGAAATATGAACAGAATACTTTTCTTCTTCATAGCGTGATTAACTCACGCATTCTAATGCGTAATAGAAGGCCTAACCAAATGTGAAAAAAACATTACAATATCAACATAACAATGAGATGAGAACCTGCCTTCCATAGCAATGATTGGTTGTTTCTCTTTGTTTTGATTTTAAAAGTGAAACATGATTTAGAATCTTTTAATATTATTTTGCCAATTTTATCATTATTTTATTGAGAAAACTGTACTAAATAAACCTTTAGAATTTTTTTACAACAAATAAATCAATATAAC
The DNA here is from genome assembly GCA_028023455.1 of Epiperipatus broadwayi. NCBI lineage: Eukaryota > Metazoa > Onychophora > Udeonychophora > Euonychophora > Peripatidae > Epiperipatus > Epiperipatus broadwayi. The sequence continues at coordinate 1,075,648 of JAQFVV010012488.1, read as the reverse complement.
AATGAGATAAGAACCTGCTTTCCATAGTAATGATTGGTTATTTCTTGTTGACTTCACAGGACAAATCCTGTCAACAATTTTGACAGTTCTGATATTTTTGTTTTGATTTTCAGAGTGAACACATATGTTTTAGAATTTTTTACACATTTATAATTTTTTTCAGAAAATATTAATTATTTTAGAAGAATGATTCAGATTTTAATAATAAAAAAACTTTTACATAATGTTTGGCTGTAATTTATAAATTGGATGACAAAAATATGTTTTATGTTGATTAATATAAATTATTTTTACCAATTACAAAATAAATTTATTTTTAAAAAACTTTTGTTTACTTTAATAATCTGACAAATTATTAATTTGTATTTTAGAAAAGATTTTTAATCAGAACAAAACAAAAAAAAAAATAACAGTAACATTAATGTCAATACCATACTTTAAAATGTTTATTTTCTTTGGGAAAAAAAAAGTTATGATATTTACACTAAAGAAAAAAGACTTTGTAAATGCAAACAATATATACATAATTTTACATAGGTTTTGCAGTCTTGAAAAGATATACCTGAAAAAATAAAAAATCTCTTAAAATATTGCATTGCTAATGATTTAAAAGGCCTGAAGATGATGTACTCTGATGAAATAGTGAAGATGAAAATTCAAGTATGAAGAAGATTTGCAATAAATTAGGTGCAAAAAAAAAAAAAAAATGTTTTCTCAATAAAATCATTAAAAAAATTTTTTTTGCCAATTTTCCAAACTTAAAATTCTACTGCGTCTTAAATTCAGGTGTGTCTTATTTTTGAAGTAATATGGTATTTTGGAAAAAATATTGAGAGGGAGGGGGGGGATAAACATCTAAAATAAAAAGATGTATGCATCACAAAGATTCTTTTCAGAATAATAAAACATGCAAGAGTGTGATATTATATGTATCAAATGCAAACACACACAGAAAATCAATTAACACATCTAATTACAATTTTTTTTGGTACCTACATAGTATACCTGTCCAAGCTTGCCAGCTGTTTTATTTTAAATAATCCATTTTCAGGGACTTCCAACACATGGTATGAACAATAGGGTTGAGTATGATATTCAATATTTACTTTTTTGTTTGTTTATTTATTAAAATGATAAATAAAAGAAACACAAAAGTCCAAAGGGTTGTAATTAAATTTTTTTTATTGTAAATTCACTACACCTGCTCTAAACTAATCTTAGTGTACTCACAAATGATATCTTGAAGTATTCTAATCATGATTCTTTCCAATCATGCCATTGTGTTTCTGTTTGCACATAAACTTTCATGCCATGCCCATTATCACACACTTTTTGAGTGGACACTTATCCTGTAATTTTGAAAATATTCAACTGCATCTTGCTCTGTTGATGAAAGAGTCCAAATTTTAATCATATTTCCAAAAATAATGAGGCAAAAAAGGAATGTTAAAAAAATCACAACATGTTATTTGTTGGCTTTATGGTAAGTGTTCACTACGTGTTAACATTTGGATGTTATGTTGTGAATGGAATTTATTAAAAAATGGATTCAAATTTTTTAAAGTTAACAAGCAATATATATTGGAGAAAATAATTTTGAGGATAAAAAAAAATCATTTTCAGGGTCAAAGTATTTGTTTACATTTTTTTCTCACGAAATTATTTTCTCAAACATGTATAGCTCAACTTTAACAAATATTAACAAATGTATTCTAAATTGAATGTTAATTTTAAAAAAGTCAAATACATTTTTTATAAATTCCACTCACAACATAATGTCCAAATGTTAAAATATGGTGAACACTTAACACAAGGCAACCAGATAACATTATCATTATTATTTTTAACATTCGTTAACAAGTGATGATTTTTTTAACATTCTTTTTTTGCCTTATCATTTTTGAAAATATGATTAAAATTTGGAATCTTTCATCAGCAGAACAAGCAATAGAATATTTTCAAAATTAAACCATAGTGCCCACCCACAAAGTGTGAGATAATGGGCATGATATGAAACTTTGTGTGTCTGGAGATGCAATGGCGTGTTTGGAAAAAAAAGTACATGGTTAGAAGACTCCAAAATATTGTTTGTGAGTGCATTGAGATTAGTTTACAGCTGGTGTAGTGAATTAACAATAAAAAAATTTTTAATTACAACTATTTGGACTTTGGTGTTTCTTTTATTTAAAAATTGAATAAATAAAAAAGTAAATACTGAATACGATACTCAGCCATATTGTTTATACCATATATTGGAAGTTCCTGAAAATGAATTATTTAAAATAAAATGACTGTCGATCTTCTGGCAGGCATACTACAAAAATACTGTTTTTTTTTTTAACCAAGATTTTATTTGAAGAATATAAACACTTATGATTAATATACATCACAGAATTACTACTAATATTACAAAAAAAAACCCACTTATGTTAGTAATAAATCATTACATTAATAACCCACCTACAAATTAATATAAATAAAGACAAATAAGATACATAAATATTTAAACATAACAAATAAAATTCAACAATGCAAAATATGAAATTCGAATATAATAATATATGCCAGTCTATATTAAAATAACTTCATGTTATAAACCTTAATCCAAATGAATATTAAATTTTTTAATACTAAAGTTTCTGCAGACATTTCCCCCCATAAAAGGCATTACAGTACCCCCCCCCCCATGACAAGTTTTTATACAAGAATCCATCATAACAATCACCATAAATTTATATCCACCATTTTGATTAATTATTACTTTTAACAGTTTAAAAATAATTGAAATATATTTTTGACAATGTTTGCCTTTTTTTTTTATATTAATGACTGCCATTTTCTTAAAAGAAATGATACGATAAAAAAATTATTTTATGAAAGCAAGGTCATGGGAAGTTTAAAATGATATCATTCATTATATACAGCAATTATGTTTAGTTTACACAGTATTGTACTGTATGCAATTAAAATGTATAATTACTGTACTTACATATTTTTAATCCAGTAATCACTGCAAAACAAACTATACTATAAACAATGACATATCTAATGTAAATTAGATTAATCTTAAATGACAAAGAATACATAATCAAAAGCTAACTTTAATCATATACAACAACAAAAAGCATTAATAATGAATTTTAAAATAAATAAATAACTAAAATATATTCATGCAATTAAAATTGTTTAATCACAAACAATAATTCTATTCAAGGCAAAATGCTGATCTCATAAATCTACATTATTTTGCCTAAAAAAAAAATTATAAATTAATATTGAACATTATGTGATATTAGTATCCTTTGATCAAAGATTAATTTATAATCAGCATTGATATAATTTATTTGCAGCATAATGGCAGCCCTTGGGCCAAACATAAAAAGATGTAGAGGAGGGAATACAAATTTCATTCAATACATAATTAAAAACAAACGTTAATCATAAACAACAACAAAGTTAATTAGTAATAAATTTTAAAGTGTGTACATTACCTCATAATCAATTTTTATTCAACTAATTTCTAATTGTTCTCATACATATAAAAATTTCTCCCAAGCAAAAATGTTATATTTTAAGAAAAAATAATTTGGGCAAACATTTTTTTTTTCTCACATTTACATTATTAAAATTATAGTAATCTATTACACATTACATTTCTTGATGTAGTTTTCATTTACTTATGAATGTATTTAAAGGCAGAATACTCATATAAGGTAAAAAAAATACTAGGACTGTTGAAAAAAAAAAAATTGTAAATGCTGACTTAATTTTTTTCTATATATTTCATTTTAATTTAATAAATTCCATCTTTTTTTCTTATTGCAAATATAAATTTCCTACCAATACCAAAATGTTGTTTTACATTCTTGAGACTTTTATTCTTCTCTACAGATTTCCTTGCTGGAAGACAGTTATACTTTCTTAAATCATTTTCAACTCTTTTATGCACCATTTTACAAAATTCCAGATATTCAATCCTTTTTAATGCATCATTTTGTATATCTTGATATTCCTTCTTTTCTTCATAAATTCTCTAGTCTCAGTAAAAATTTTATTGGTCAATTGCTGCTTTTTTCTACCAGCTATCTTTGTTGCAGTTTTTAAACATCATGAAATGAGTAAAAGACTTTTATCAAGAATTATGTAGTAATAAAGAACAAGTACCGCCTTTGATTCCTCTTGGAGGCCTTAAAGGAACCGAGCAGGGCAAATTCCTAATGTCCACTCCATACGTTCTTGTTGTTGCAGCTGTTAATACTATGTGATTATTCATATAGTATACGAACATGGATGGGCCGCTCACCAACATGCATTAGCCAGCGTGGTGAGTTTATTGGCTTTTTACCTCTGAGTTTAAGATCAAGAAACACCATGGGCTTTCTTCTCAGTGCCTGATAAGGCAGAATGAATGTTTGTGTAAATGATAAATATTTTTCTAATACATATATACAATTATGACAGACAAAAATAAAGCATGGCCCTTATTCCCAGGAGGCTGTAAAGTCACCAACCAAGGCAGCGGTTGGTGGCCGAAGGTGAAGGGTACTAAGAATCCCCTGATTGCGGACCCAGGTTGCCATTTGATGACGACTTTTTATTTACGTACTCACAACTGCAGATCACTTTCAAGTGAAGGAAGATTGCAAGAATTAGAAGAAGAACTGTCTTATATTAAATAGGACATTATTGGACTTTGTGAAGTTAGAAGAAAAGGAGAAGAAATAATTGATTTAAAAAGTGGACATATACTCTATTATAAAGGCACACATATTGGAAATATAAGTGGAGTAGGATTCATTATAAATAAAAAGTGGAAGAACAATATTGTGGAGATTGATGGTGTATCGGACAGAGTGGCAAGATTAGTTATACAACTTAATAGCAGATACCAAATGCAGATAATTCAGGTTTATGCCCCAACAAGTTCTCATAGTGATGAAGTAGTAGAAAATTTTTATATGGATGTACAAAAGGCTTTCGATCAGAGTAAACAACATTTTAAAATTGTTATGGGAGACTTTAATGCTAGAATTGGTAGACAAATGAAAGATGAAATTGCTGTAGGTAATTTTGGTTATGGTAATAGAAATGAGAGAGGACATAGACTTGTGGAGTTTGCAGAAAAAGAAAAACTTTATATTATGAAATTCATTTTTTGAGAAAAATGTTAAAAGGAAATGGACATGGAAGCATCCAAATGAAGGTACAGCAGAATTGGATTATATTTTGACTAACAGAAAATACATATTTCAAGATTGTAATGTTCTTAATAAATTTAACACAGGAAGTGATCATCAATTAGTAAGGTGTAAGTTAAATGTTAATGTAAAACTAGAGAGACAAAAATTATTAAGAAAAACCCTAATCTTCAGAAACATTCTAATGAATTTAAATTAAAACTTACAAATAGGTTTCAAATGTTAGGAGATTTTAAACATGATTCAGATTTGAATGAAATTAATATGAAAATAACTGATACACTTTTAAAAACTGCAACAAACATAGCTGGTAGAAAAAAGCAGCAATTGACTAATAAAATTTCTACTGAGACTAGAGAATTTATGAAGAAAAAAAGGAATATGAAGATATACAAAAATAATGTATTAAAAAGAATTGAATTCGAATTTTGTAAAATGGTACGGAAAAGAGTTGAAAATGATATAAGAAAGTATAACTGTGAAATAGCAAGGAAAGCTGTAGAAGAAAATAAAAGTCTCAAAAATGTTAAACAACATTTTGGTATTGGTAGGAAATTTATATCTGCAATAAGAAAAAAAGATGGAATTATTACTAAAAAGAGAGATGACATCATGAAATTGGGAGAAGATTTTTATCAAGAATTATATAGTAATAAAGAACAAGTACCTCCTATATCTATTACATCTTCCGAATTGCCCAGAATTTAAAATGAAGAAGTGAGACATGCAATTAAGTGTATGAAGAAAGGAAAGGCTCCAGGAAATGATGGAATTATAATTGATATATTAAAAGAAGCAGGTGAAGAAATAGAAACAATTTTAGCAAAGTTATATACCAAATGTCTAAATGATAAAGATGTACCGGAAGATTGGAAGAATGCAGTAATAATATTAATATTTAAAAAAGGTGATAAAGAAGATATTAGAAATTACAGACCTACCAGCCTTTTATCAGTTTTATATAAAATTTTTACCAAAATAATTACAACTCGTCTACAGAGAACTTTGGATTTCCACCAACCAAGAGTACAAGCTGGATTTAAAAGTGGTTTTAGTACAATAGATCATATCCAGGTATTGAGAGAAGTCATAGAAAGGACAAACGAATATGAGTTGTCATTATGTTTTGGATTTGTAGATTAGGAAAAGGCATTCGATTCTATACACATTTCTTCAGTGATTAAAGCATTGGATCATCAAGGTATAGATCCAGGATATTGTCATATTTTAAAGAATATTTATAAAAATGCAACAGCAACAATTAGATTACATAATGATACTGGAAAAATCAACATTGAGAAAGGTGCAAGACAAGGTGACTCCATGTCTCCAAAACTCTTTACAGCAGTGCTGCAAGAAGTATTTTGTGGATTAAAATGGGAAACTAAAGGAGTGAAAGTAAATGGAGAGTATTTAAGTCATTTAGATTTCGCAGATGATGTAGTTGTTTTTGCAAATAATGCTTCAGAGCTGCAGGAAATGTTGCAGGAGTTAGCAGATGAAAGTAGAAAAGTAGGACTAAAGATAAATGTTAAAAAGACTAAAGTAATGTTTAATCGATTTGCTCAAAATATGAAAATGAAGATTGATTATGAAGAATTAGAAGAAGTTAACAGTTACAAATACCTTGGTCAGATTATTAATACAGATGGAAACATAATGGAGGAAATTAATCATAGAATTAAACTTGGTTGGAGTGCTTTTGGTAGAAATAACTTGATACTAAAAGGAAATATGCCTATGTGTTTGAAAAGGATGGTTTTTAACAAATTTGTTTTACCAGTTCTTACTTATGGATCTGAGACTTGGACACTTAATAGAAGAGCAATAAAGAGACTTCAGACCACTCAAAGGATTATGGAGAGATGTATGTTGGGAGTAACAAGAAGAGATCGAAAACGCAATGTATGGGTAAGACAACAAACAGGTGTTACTGACCTTATTGAAAAACTTAAAAGATTGAAATGGAGTTGGGCTGGACATATTGCTAGAAGAGATGATAATAGATGGACAATTGAAATTTTAAATTGGATTCCAAGAGATTGTAAAAGACCCAGAAAAGACCACATGTGAGATGGATGGATGAAATAAGAAAATGTGCAGGGGTGTTGTGGAGAAGAGAAGCTAAAGATCGGAGAAGATGGATTAAACTTGGAGAGACCTTCATCCTGCAGTGGATTGATAATGGTTGATGATGATGATATCTATTATATCTTCTGAATTGCCCAGAATTTTAAATGAACAAGTGAAACATGCAATTAAATTTATGAAGAAAGGAAAGGCTCCAGGTGATGATGGAATTATAATTGATATATTAAAAGAAACAGGTGAAGAAATAGAATTTTTTCAGCAAAGTTATATACCAAATGTCTAAATGATAAAGATGTATTAAACCTTTAAACATCACATGATCTCTATCTCCCATGCTTGCCTGCTTTAAGTGACACTACTAATGGAGAGAGTTTTGCCTATTTTGATAAAGATGTACCAGATGACTGAAAGAATGCAGTATTAATATTAATATTTAAAAAAGGTGATAAAGAAGATATTAGAAATTACACACCTATCAGCCTTTTATCAGTTTTGTACAAATGTTTTACCAAGATTATTACAACTTGTCTACAGAGAATGATTGGATTTCCACCAACCAAGAGAACAAGCTGGATTTAAAAGTGGTTTTAGTACAGTGGATTATATCCAGGTGTTGAGAGAAGTTATAGAAAGGACAAATGAATATGAGTTGCCATTATGCTTTGGATTTGTAGATTATGAAAAGGCATTTGATTCTATAAACATTTCTTCAGTGATTAAAGCATTGGATCATCAAGGTATAGATCCAGGATATTGTCATATTTTAAAAAAATATTTATAAAAATGCAACAGCAACAATTAGATTACATAATGATAGTAGAAAAGTCAACATTGAGAAGGGTGTAAGACAGGGTAACTCCATATCTTCAAAACTTTTTACAGCAGTGCTGCAAGAAGTATTTTATGGATTAAAATGGGAAGCAAAAGGGGTGAAAGTAAATGGAGATTATTTAAGTCATTTAGATTTTGCAGATGATGTAGTTGTTTTTGCAAATAATGCTTTAGAGCTGCAGGAAATGTTGCAGGAGTTTTTAGATGAAAATAGGAAAGTAGGACTAAAGATAAATGTTAAAAAGACTATAGTAATGTTCAGTGGATTTTCTCAAAATATGAAAATAAAGATTGATTATGATAAGTTAGAAGAAGTTAACAGTTATAAATACCTTGGTCAGATTATTAATACAGATGGAAACATAATGGATGAAATTAATCATAGAATTAAACTTGGTTGGAGTGCTTTTGATAGAAATCACTTGATACTAAAAGAAAATATACCTATATGTTTAAAAAGAAAGGTTTTTAATAAATGTGTTTTACTAGTTCTTACTTATGGATCTGAGACATGGACACTTAATAGAAGAGCAATACAAAGACTTCAGATCACTCAAAGAAATATGGAGAGACGTATGGTGGGAGTAACAAGAAGAGATTGAAAACGCAATATATGGGTAAGAGAACGAACAGGTGTTACAGACCTCATTGAAAAAAATTAAAAGACTGACATGGAGTTGAGCTGGACATATTGCTAGAAGAGATGATAATAGATGGACAATTGAAATCTTAAACTGAATTCCAAGAGATTGTAAAAGACCAGAAAGAGACCACATGTGAGAGGAATGGATGAAATAAAAAAGTGTGCAGGGGTGATGTGGAGAAGAGAAGCTAAAGATCGGAGAAGATGAATTGAACTTGGAGAGACCTTCTTCTGCAGTGGATTGATAATGGTTGCTGATAATGATGATGAATTTATTAAATTGTGATTAATCATTTCATTGCTATAGAGTTCAAAATGGAGGTTGGGAATTTAAAAAAAAAATTACAGCAATTGAAATATTTTTATTATAACTATATTTACATATATATTAGTAATTTATTATGTGCTTAATGAAATATTTATCACCCCCCCCCCCCCATTTTAAGCTTTATTTTTTTAATTCGATTTTAATATTTTTTATATATTTTGAATTTGAGATGACAAATTAATTTTTTTTGACATAGTAATCAATGGATGCAGTAAGGCTTGTGCATAAAATCTCAATCTAGTGCCCCCAGACTTGTTTCTAGCTTGTGGCTTTCATCAGTGGAGAGCTTTGTATATAAGAGCACTGCACCTATATCTAAAAATCTAATGCAACCGACTTTTATCTATTTAGTTAATTATAAAGCTATGAGCTCAGATCCAAAGCTCCTCTCTGATAAAAGCCATAAGCTAGAAATGTGCCTAGGAATGTTGAATGAAAAGTAGGCACTAGATGGGGATTTTATGCACAAACTTTCCTGCATCCATTGATTGCTAAGACTTGCACTGGATGACACCACTGTATGGAGGGTTTGCTACTGCAAATAACAGCGTGCGTAAGCATAGGAAATCATGATAATGTAATGTTTTGGTGATTTTATGCTATTTTTCAAATATTTCAGAGAACCAATAGATCTTGCTGTCTGGAGTAAGGCTGTATTTAAATTATTAATCTAATAACTCAGCCGTAGCAATAGATAGACCCCAAACTCAAATTACAGTTAACCAAAACATTGTGAGAATATAAGTTCTCAAATTTCTGAACCCTTTTAATACATTAACTGGGCAATTAAATACTATCCTCTATCTATTTCAACCTATGTAAAATAAAGTAACTCCTAGGACCCATTTATCATATGAAAGAACGTCTACTAAAATCAAAAGCAATAAACTTATAAATAAAACTTTCATGCTACATATACAACTAATCAAAATGTGAATATACCATTCATAATAACATTTTATGGAACAATATTAAAATCTGGAAGTGTTTAACAGAAATGGTGATAAACCAACATAATTTTCAAAGAGTACCCAAAATTTCACTCCTATCAATGTCTAGTCAAAAAATGAATGAAGTACCACATGCTATTAATATAATGTGACCTGAAAGATGCCCAACTAGGCAGCACAAATGTTTCCAACTTATTTTTCTTTTTAGTGTCAAGTCAGTAATATAATTTCTTACCTATTTTTTTTTTTTCACAGATTTTTCAAGATTTTAGGTTTAAACTGTAAATTTGAGGTTATGTATTAAATTAGGCAAGTAAATTCTTAACAGGTTTTATGTTGAATATTCTACCCGATAATTAGATCAGACTAATTAAGCAATCACTATTGTATGCCATTTGTTTAATGTAGTTTATTCTAACATCTTTGAATTGGAAGCTCAAATAATTTTGAAATGTTGAAATTTAAATTAAATGATGTAAAAAATCAGAACTAAAAATGAATAATAATTAAAGAAAATTTGGCAGATAATTTTGAGTTTGTTATTATTTGATCATTATTATGGTCAAAATATAGAAAATTGCCAATATTAACAATGAGCTATTAAGGGAGCTTTGTCTCTGATAATGCTATATATATATATAAAATGATTATCTGAATACTTTTAGCAGTATTGTAAAAGTAATCTCTGGATTGTGAAAAGTTTGGAGATCCCTATATAAGTCTTCATAATTTTAAAAGGCTATATGTCAGTTTTCGAGAATGAAGAAAAACCAGTTAAATTAATAGATATTAATTTTTAATTTTCTGTAAGTAAAGTTTTATTATGTCATTTAAAAAAAACATCATGAAAAATTCTTTAAAACAACAAAGATCTTGTCTAAGAGTGTGTGAAAATGGATACACATGAATACTGTATCATGAAACACTATGCAAACAAAAACAGAAAGAGAAATTCAATTTTAAAACTCTAAAGTTTGTTTTAGCCAAAGAAATATTATTTCACTTTACAACAAAAATAATAATAATCTGTATTTCTAAATACCATCTTTCTGATTATTTACTTTTCTTTAGGTTTTATAATATTTATCTGGCTTCCATTAATGTTTATGTAAAATTTTGTATAGCATATCACCTACCACTTTTTCTTTACTATGATGTCTATATTTTAACCTTCAACATATAATACATTTTTATTCCATTAATGATGACAATTGGTCCTCCAAATTGCCTCATAAAATAAAATCTTGCATAAAAAGTAAGCAATTTTAATTAGTTTCTATGGGGGTGGGGTGGGATTAATGCATTATTTTAAAATCCAATATATATAAAAATTGATTAAATAAATTAAGCTTCAATTGAAAAAAGATTAATAAATGAATAAGCATTTTATTAAGCATATTATTAAAAAAATACTAACCTGCGGATAAATAATATACCATATAAAAACATTTCAGTAGCCATAATTTTAACAAGCGTGCAGAAGGATACGCAATTCGTTGAATTAAAATAAAGTATGAAGGGAAAAAAACTAACCACAATGCATATTTTTAAGATTTTTCTTTTTTAAATTAACTTAACACAATGTACACATTAAAATTTATTTTTCATACATTTTATGTTCAATTATTAAAGTTTTTTGCTTTTATAATTTCCAACTTTTATTACTGAATTTTTTTTTTTGCAGTACTCTTAATTTTGTTTTTTTAAACCACCAATTTTTTTATTTTTCAAAAATGCAGTGAAATTAGACAAAATGTTAGGTAAAGAAATGTAAGATATAATTGATTGCTGTAGTTTTAATAATGTAAGTAAATAACTAATCCCCCCCCCCGCCATTTATTTATGCCTATAATAAAAACATTTGAAGATTAGTGATTTAAAATTGAAAAACTAAACAGTATTTTAAGTTTATTTTTAGTAACCTTTGATACCATAAAATTGATTATTAGATATAATGCACAAAGTCTTTTTCTCTCCTCAAAATAATTTATAATTATAACAACTTAATTTAGAAGGTAATAGGCCCCCTTACTTACACAGTACTATATAATAGTAAATCAGCAATATTAAATGTGATGATACTCGCAATCCAGTGACAAAATAAAGACTGAGAAAATAAGAATGATCACCTTATTTTTGAACCTAAATGCATTTATATAGGTCAATCTTAAGTGACCTAGAATGAGAGGATGAATATATTAAATCACTCACTTGACATATATACAGTTATCATTACATCTGAATGACTGTCATATAACCTTCTAAAAGCACATGTGAGAAGTTTTCAGCCTTTCATTGTAATATAGTAAGTCATCTTGTTAACACATGAAATATTGAAATTTTGTGTTAATAATAGATATTAAACTATGTAATGATCAATAAATTTTACTAGTATACTGTAATTCTTAAAATCATTATATTTTTGCAAAGATAAATTAATGTTTGAAAAAATTTTAAAACATAAAATTGATCGAATGAATATAGTTTAACTAATGTATACATTTCATAACTAAATATTAATACATGTTGTTGGTGTATATAATAGAAGTATGTTTTTGATTATTGTGTTGAATTAAATGTGTGTTTTTTTTTAGATTTTCTAATCGGTAAGATACATATTTTATTTACTTTGGATATGACATAAATAAAAGCCCTGATTATCTTGCAAAGACTCTGAATGAAAATCAAAGTATATTAATCATATTTTAATCCTATAATCAAAACATAATATTGCATGCTGTATTATGAATAAATTCTTCTATACATTTTTAGCATAAATGTTACCATTTTATTTTCATAAGATGGAGTATTAATAAAGTCACTATGCTATGATGTTATCAATGTTACAATATGACGGTTATTTTAAAAAATGGTGATTGTTTTTTTTAAAAAAAGTTTCATTTCTTAAGATTATAATAGCAAATAATTGACTGTGAATTAAAATAATGTGTACAAATTGAGGATCACTATTAGTATAATAACAAATCAAAAACAAACTTGAAACTATTAGTTGGATCAGACTGTGATACAGATATGAAGATGTAATTTGTTTTATGTAGTTCATTGAAACCTACAAAAATCCAGAACAATAATTAAAGTTAACTTTTTATATTCAATCTGTATTTTTTTTTTTTAATTTCATCAAAATAATTAACAAATTAAATTAATAAAACATAATTTAATACTGTGTAATATTATTATTAGTGACTTGTGAAGTTTAATGCTGTAGCAAAAAAGGCAGACCTAAAAGCTAGCATTTTGCATGTTATTCACAAATTCTCATAAATATGCTCAGCCTGTCTTTTTGGGTGCTCGGACATCATCAGTTGGCTTTTTGAGCAAATCATCTTAAACATATTATTATTTGCCTAATTTTCTTTTTACACAGTAAATTGGTCCCTGAAAATTATGTGTAAAAGAAATTGGTGTAAAAAATACATTGCATATATCGAAATTAAGGAGATTGTTTCCAGAGGAAATCAATGAAAATAATTAAATAAACCATATGAAAAATTGGGTATTCATCGATTAGCCTCCGTATACCGCTTGATGTTGCTGATTCCATGCAAAAGCACAGAAATATGCCATTTATGCTGCCTATAGAATAATTCTGTTCATATTAGCCATTAAGTAGGACCAGATGGAGTTGTACACAAATATTCCAGACAGCTTTTGTGCTTCATGGTATTATGCAAATAGTGCACACTTCACAGATCGCTATGGTATGTGAGGTTGTATAGAGTTCAAGTGGCCATAACTCTTCATGTGCATTCGAAGTAATGATTTTTCACACGACCTGACATAGTTTTAGATAGTAATAATTGTGAACCCATCACCGCACTTCCATACACATCTTTTTAAGGTGAAACAAATTGCAAAAGTATATGCCCCAGCACCATTTTACCGAATTCACGCAAAAAAGGAATTTTGTGTAAGAACATCTATGAGACTACTAAAACAGCTGTGGTTTGTCATTTTTAAAAACATAAGCTTGGTTTGATCAGATGGTAATTTTAAAATGGAATTCTTACATTTTATTAAATAATGTTTCGTAATTTTTTAAAAAAAATAGTTTTCAAAATGTTATAATTTTTGGCTGATCCTTTGGATCGTTAAAACCATTGGTCCCCCCCTCCCTGCACATTCAAACACTATGTGTAGTCATGAGTAATGTAATTTTAAAATGTTTGATCAGAGTAATGCATCTTTTGGTCGATTTTTTGGATTGTCAAAACCATCGATCCCCCTCCCTGCACATTCCAGCAACTATGCGCTGACATGTATAATGTAATCAAAAAATGTAATTTAGAAATTGTTTTTTCCCGCAAAAAAAAAGTAAATGTACTTTTTTTAAAATGTTGGAAAAGTAAATGTAAATCCCTATTTAAAAAAAAGAAACAGGTGAAAGCATTATATTTATTTATTTTTGAATAAATAATAACAAAATTGTAAATCAGCCTGGTAACATTATATCTATTGGTTTTTGACTAGCAACAGAGCCATCAAGCGGCGTGTGGTGGCTAATCGCCTAGAACCAAAATTTGTTAGAATGTTATACTTTTTGTATGCTATCAAATTTTTCTCCATACACATTGAACATAAATAAAAAATGAGTTATAGAACATAAATTTCATTTGAAAAATAAAAAAACTATTGGTTACTCAAGCCATCGAAAACTTTAAAGTTCAAAGCATATTGTCACTTTCACATTATAAGTAAAAAAAAAAAAATTGAAATAAAGATTATTAATGTAATTTATTATTTTTATTTCATTTAATTTAGTAATTTTTTTTAAAATTTAACAACTAATATATTAAAAAAAAAGAAGAAGAAATTGTAGACCCTCAGAATGGTACATTTATCAAAATCTGGGTGACATCTTGCTTGTCTGTAAAACAGAAAAGTATCCAAGATTTTATTTGCTGTCACCAATTGAAAATAAATGCATATGTTTGTACATGATTGGAATACCATTGTTATCACCAAAACTTGTAATGTATAACTTATCATCTATCATCTATTGATTTTTGACAAAATTAATAAATATAAATTTAAACAAATTAATCAATTAAATTTAAACAAAATTAAATTTTTGACATCAATATCAAAAATATACTTTTCTTTTCAAAAAAAAAAAATGACAAAAACGTTACAATGCGACCAAACAAATTTTTTAGTATGCAGGAATATTGCCAAAAAAGGGATTTTTGTTTTAAAAATAATGAGAAATAAAGAGATAACTTTTTTTTAAAAAAAAAAAAAGATGATAATAACAGACATAATTTATTTTTAAATTTGTAATATAATAATGATTAACTAGACATCAGAAACAAATTTGCAAATAAACACTGAATTAAAAACATTTACAATCTTCTAAAAAGAAAAAGAAATTACATGAAATTATTTAGAATTTTAAAAAAAAAAAAGTTTAGTCACAATTTAAGACAATCTAAGAGTTATTTTGAGAATGTAAGATGATTTTTTTAAAAGCCTTCCAGACAATAACATTTGTTTCTTCATTTCAATCATGAATATATCACAGCAGTTCTAATACCAAAGTACCACTTTTTTTGCCAATCATGTTATTTAGAAAGAGAATTTAAAAAAAAAAAAAACTTGTGCTACTTCCAAATTGTGCAAAAAAAAAAAAAAAATTGTGTAAAAAGATAATTAGGTGTACAACAATACAATTTGTACTAATATTTTTAAGCTACAACCATATGATAAATAAAATTTTGTAACTTTTCATATTTTATATTTCAATACAATTATAAAAAATATATTTTCTTTCAGCAAGTAGGGACTGATTTCTAAGTGCTTTTAAGATCTTGTGGAGAGTTGTAATCAAAAACATATGACCAAAGACGTGTGAAAAAGATATATAATCCCCAAAATGCGGATAATATCTAGCTTAATGAATGGCTAATAAAAATTATTAATATATTTCCAACAAGTGGTTTGTGACAAAGTTGTTACGGCAGAAAGTTTTATACATCAATTAAATTGAAGTAATTGGCTATATGTATATACTTAACAATGATAAAGATATGCATAAGAGATTGTGACATGGGCCAACTGATTAGCGCTGGTTCAGTACAAAATGTGCACCTTGGGGATCATATATCCTTTTCGCGTAGTCATATGTTTATGATTACATCCCTCCACAAGGTATTAAAAGTTGATAACCCCCTCCCCCTCCATATCTTAATAAAGTTGTTGATGAACTGAAATTATTGGTAAAGTTTTCGAATTTATTTATTAAATTAACATTCGTATATCAGCACTTGAAAATTACTGACACTTCCGAAAAGCAGAAAAAATATTGAGATATAGACAAAATAAAAACATTGCTTGAAGGCAATATTCACCACTGATCAATTTTCTGCAGAAAAATGTAAACCTAAAATACACACACATATATAAATTTTGTCAATTAAGTTGACCTATTGGACTAAGACAATAATTTTGTTGCTAGGACGTCTCTCATTCTCTCCTCTGCATCTGACCATACAATAGCGCTAATTAGTATTTATAAATTTAAAAAAAAGCCATTAAATCGAAGGTTTCTTTCATATTTTTTTTTTAAACATAGGCAAATTGTCTTTTTTTTAGATAAGTTAATATGCACACAAATACATGTTAAAGTATTTAACCATCATAATCACGCGATCAAAATAGTAAAAATTACAAACTTAGGGATATTAACAGTGATTTAAAAAAAAAAATCAGAAATTAGTTCGACTTTGAAAAAGCAAACTAAAGATATCTCTGGAAGCTGTAGGGGAGAAAAATATTAGGTCAAAGATTTTCTTTAGTAGGATCTTTTTCTTTAAAGGTTTGAAATTGGATAAAATAATAGCAATCAGCTGATCAAAAAAGCGAAAATTTTAAAAGTAGGTTAAACAGTTCACGCGTTCATATTGTACTAATTTTCATAAACATACAACAACAAGCCTTAGATCAAACTTTTATAACTTAGTTTTTTCTGTTATAAAAAAGAAGAGACGCTTTCGACTCTTAATTAATTACAATATCTCATACTATTATTTTTTTTTCATTTAGAAACATACATCCATTTTCAATTACCTGATTTTAAAAAGGACAAGATGAATTTCGCTACAAGATTCCGACATATAACTATAGTTACTAGCGTTGGTCCCAGTTATACAAGTTAACTTTTTAACTAATCAATATTTTAGACATAAAAAAAAATTGCAGCCAAGTTACGTAATTCATTATATTCAATTGAAACAATTTTTCAATTTGGAAGAAGGGTGTGCCACTAAACATAAACTAAAGTTGCAGCCATAAATGAAGTCGGAATTATTCCACGATACGGGCTATTGTTTTTCTTAAGAAGCTTTTATCACAGCAGTTAGAATGCGGCGGAACTAGCAATTAAATGGAAAAGTCCATTTATCACCAAGGGGGTCAATAAATATGACAGTTGTAAACAATTCTTGAGATTTGTAAAAAGAAACAATCACACACAGTACGTAATAATGATTACTTTTAACATCCATTAATTTTAATAAACAAAAATATTTGAAAAACAGTTATATATTTAAAAAAACAAACACTGCCTGATAAATTAAATGTTTATAAAATCTTATATACTATTAGCACCGTAAGATACTACTACGCTCTTTAGAATGGAGAACCGAAAAAAAAATTTTTGGAAATATATTTGAACATACTACAAAATGTTATGAATTTATATATTCTAGTAAAAAAAAAAACTTTATCTGACAAATATGTAACATTTAAATACAATTTTCTAAGTCTTTACTGACCTAAGATCTTACCAACATATTTTTATTTAAAAAAAAAAAAAGTGAGTAAGACGACAAAATTTAACAATTTTTTTAACTTACAATAAGAATATAATACTTACACATAACAATTATTAAAAGAAAAACATAATGGCATTATTGAAACCAAGAAGTAATTAGTTTTCTCATAATCAGATTACAGACTGAACTTCGGGTTATTAATTATTACATCGGTCTGGACTAAATGATGTTACAAATATTCTAACAAAGTGAAATAGTATTTATTGCCAGTCTGTAAATATTAATGAGACTCAGAGATGCAAATATTAATGAGATTCAGAGACATTTTCTTTTAAATGACAATTAATTAATTATATTCTATAAAAAAAAAAACCTAATTCTTCATTATAATATTCACTTTCCCTTCATATTAGTTTAATCATCCTACAGGTTTAAAAATATTTTCGTTATGTTGTTGGTTAACTTCTTTGAATATCGATTTCATTAAAATCTTGACTGTTTTTTGAAACTCTGTCGGCACTGCAGTTTTGAGATCTTACTTTATGAAGCCCACTCACAGTTGGTGCCCATGATGGAGATGTGTTTTTCTCTTTGTTAGTTTTTATAATGCATGGTTCAGCGTAGATCGTAGAGCATCCAATTTGGGATTGGGAGTTCCCAAGATCAATTCTCTTATGAACATTTGAACAATCAACCATATGCATTTATTTTATTTATAATGAAGAGAATGCTTTTTACTTTGATGTTGCAAATAACTTCGTAAGACAACAGAAAAAGTAGGACTAAAGGTAAACGATAAAAAGACTAAAGTAATAATTTTCTCAAAAGTTGAGAATAAAGATTGATTATGATGAGTTAAAAGAAGTTAACAACTACAAATACCTCAGTCAGATTAGATGAAAACATAATGGATGAAATTAATTGTAGAATTAAACTTGGTTGGAGTGCTTTTGGTAGAAATAACTAAGAAAGTGTGCCTAAGGAAGGTTTTTAATAAATGTGTTGTTACCAGTCCTTATTTATGGACCTGAATCTTGGACCTTGAACAGAAGAGCAATACAAAGATTTCAGATCACTCAATGAAAAATGGAGAGATGTATATTAGAAATAACAAGAAGAAATCAAAAATGAAATACATGGGTGAGTCAACAAAGAGCTGTTACTGACATTGTTGAAAGAATTAAAAGACTGAAGTGGAATTGGGCTCGGCATATTGCAAGAGGAGATGATAATAAATAGACATTTGAAATCTTAAATCGGAGTCCTAAGAAATTGTAAAAGACCCAGAAAGCAACCATATATGAGATGGATGGATGAAAAAAAAAATGTGCAGGAGTCATGTGGAGAAGAGAGGGCTATCGGAGAAGAAGGATTGAACTTGGAGAGACCTTCATCCTGCAGTGGATTGATAATGGTTGATGATGATTCTCTAATGAATGCTAGCCAAGAATAATTTGTGATCATCATAAAGACAGTCATGGGAATATTTTTTTTTTCTGATAAAAAAATTACAGCCTCTATACCAATTTGGTATAATTCTTGTTAGATTTGGTGAAAACTATAAGAAAATGTACTGAATATAATGGTTTCAAATATTTTTTCTGGATCATGTATGAAATAAAGAGACTTTTTAAATTTTAAAATGCCATATTTTGATTTGCTATGCAGGAGTAAACTGCATTTTTATTAAATAGTTTATATAAAGATTCAGATAACTTGGATTTGTGATGTAGAAATCTTTCACAGTAATTTACAAAGCCTATTTCATTTTTGTTAGAAATACAAATTTTATAAATCACAGTTTTTGTTTAGCAATTTTCTAACAGATTCTAATTGTTAAAGCCAATGACATATCAATAGTAATCAATTTATATTAAATAAACTTCTCGCTCAATGCCTATTCATTAAAGTAATTGAAAATGTCTTCTAGAAATCAATCTTTAAGAGAATCTTTCAGCAAACAATATGGAAAGAATCTGCTTAATAGGTGCCAATAACTCATTGTTTTTGATGATGAACACAAATAGAGTTATTCATTATTAGACTATGAGATTGGTTCAATTTATTGCAAATTGACAAATGGTTCATGATAATACCCAAACTTGTTTATCAAAAACCACTCATTTTCTAAAGTTTTCTGAGCAACTGATCTGATTTACTTCAAATAATGCATTTCTTAAGTGGATAAACCAGTCATAGCCTATTAAATTGCATTTTTTAAACTTTCACCATAGTTTCATCAAAAATAGAGATTTGGTTTTCCTCTTAATTTTCAGTAATACACTTTTCCAGTTTATAGATTTTATTCTTATTGATTTTGTACCAATTTTTCTTAGAAGTAATGAAAACTGCAAAGCCAGAATTAAACTCCATTACTATTGACATAGTGGTGAAGTTATGTTTGCGTTCTTCATGTACTCAATATGTTGCAAAATATCAAAGTAAGATATAGTTTTCAAACCATGAAAATACTATAAAATTAAATACATAAAAAGTTTTATACTTTTACATAGAAGATGGTTTTAGATAATACATAATGACTATAAATTGAGATGCATATTTTATTATATTTAATTGTTGGAAGTTGTTATAAATATACAATTTGAAGATACTTTGTTTTATGTGTTAGAAATATTTATTTATTAATGAAATTGTCAAGATGGGAGAATATTATAATGATTTTATATTATATGGATTTATATTTTATTGTATCGATTGTTAATTTATAACATGTTTCAATATAATGATAATATAACATTGTAATATAAATGTTAGTTTTAAGATTTATCAATAGAGGAATCTGTAGTATATATATATCAATTAGGGGCAGGGGTCCCCAACCTTTTTGCACTTAAGAGCACATTCTATAATACCGGCCAGGTGGTGGGCACCATTTATTTTTTCAACCAGATGGCGAGCACCATTTATTTTTTCAATGTAAATTTATAATTGAATATTGTTAATAATACACATAATGTACAAAGAAATATTTATTTTAAAAATAAAATTTTAACATATAATTAATGTTTATATTTTTTTGCTGTAAAAGTATAGTATGCCCTACAATTTGATTACAATATAATACAATAATTTATAAAAAAATTTAAAAATTAAATTTATTTGTATCAGATAAATAATTTTTTATCGTGTTCGGATAGCGGCGGGCACACGTAAAATGGTCTGCAGGCACCATGGTGCCCACGGGTATAGGGTTGGGGACCCCTGATTTAGGGAATATAGAATCAGTTAAAGTTAAAAATGGGGTAGGACTAAGGCAAACATGCCCTATGTTACCTATATTGTTTTTAAACAAGGCAAAACTCTCCATACAGTAGTGCCACCCTGTGCCAACCAGAGTAATCAATGGGCACTACTGTATGGAGAGTTTTGCCTTGTTTATAAATAATTATGTGCTAGTATAAGAGATGGTGATCATGTGATGCTGTATTGTTTTTGTTGTATTTGAGTGGAATGGAAAGATCAATAGAAAGATTAGGAAGAGGGATAGACATACCATTAATAGGTGGTAAGGGAGTATATACTTTGTCAGGTCTTTTTTTTGTGGATATATTTTTGTGTGCAGAAAGAAGAGAAGATATGGAAGTTATGCTGAGGACATGTGCAAGGATGTGTAAAGAGATGGGGATTAAATTTAGTGAAGAAAAATCAAATATAATGATGGTTAATACTGGGGAAAGAGAAGATGTAGAATTTTTATTGGTGGATATTTGGGAATTATTTTATGTAATCAGACAAATAGTTTGGATGAATGGGGAAAAAAAAAACAAATGAAGCAAAGAAAAGAAAGGGATTGATAAAGAAATTAACAATGTTTTCATATAATAAATATGATGTTGCTAGAATTACATGGAAGGGAGTTGCAGTAGCAGGATTAACATATGGTAATGGTGCATTATGTGTTAGTAAAGGGGTATTAAATTAGAAAAAGGACAAAGATAAATAGGAAGACATGCATTGGATACAGATGTATGGACAGCAAGGGAGGCAATTCAAGGAGTAATGGGATGGTCAAGTTTTTACATGAGAGATACAAAAAGTAAAATGAAAATGTTTGGTAGATTGCAGTTTATGGATAATAAAAGAATAACCAAAATAGTATTTAATTGGTTTAAGAGTAAAGGGCAGGCAATAAGATGGGTGAAAAAGGTAATGCAGCATGCAAAAGATTTGGATAAAGAATTTATATCAGTATATTTATACAAAAGATGGGATTATTGTGTTAGGAGGATTGTTGAGTGTTATAGTGGTAAGGAATGGGATTAAAGAATAGATTTATTAATAAAGAATAGGGAGTTATAGAGATGGAGAACTAGTATGGAGAGTAAAGAGTTTAAAAATATATATATATATATATATATATATTTATATATATATATATATATATATATATAGAAGTAAACAGAATATTAGGTGCGAGTTAATATATGATAATGGTAAGGAAAGTAATTTATTGTTTAAGGCTAGAATGGGATCTTTAGCAACAAGAGAATATACATGTAAATGGAAAAATACGGGTGATTTAGTCTGTAAATTGTGTAAGGAAGAAATAGAAAATAGGCATTTGTGAATTGAATGTAAATGCTTGAAAACAGAAAGGGTACAAATAATGAAGTTATGGAAGAATAAATATGAAAAGAGTGATTATACAGAAAGTTGATTATTGGTTTTTGTGCTGTGTTTAGGAAAAGATAAGGATGATTTAGATATAAAGGCTATAGAGTTGACAAAGATTATGTTGTGGAAATGGGATGGAGCAGAATATGGGAAAATTTAGAGTGGGAAATGGAAGATAAAGTGGTTAACAGGTTTCTCTGGGAAGAGATGCTGAGAAATTCCTGTTATATTTAAATATTTCAAACCTGCTTAAATTTAGAGAAGAATATCTTGTTTTGAAAAACTTGCTGAAAGTGGGGGAAAAGAATGTGTTATTGTTTTATTTAAATAATTACCTGGTTTAGATAAAATAAAAAACGAGAGTAATGCTGTGAGAAGTGTTGAAACTGTCCTATCAATTATATGTTGATGATTCATGAAATAATGGTCATTCATTTATTAACATTTTTTTTGTGTTTGCATGTATTAAATCTTTAAATAAAAAAAACTGTTAACACATATGTGCTTTTTCAAATTATATTGCCAGCATTGAAACATACGTGTTACATTTATTTGCCATGAAACCAGAAGTTCTGCAAGATTAAGAACTTTAAAACTTTAACAATACTTAAAACAGAAGAAAACGGAAAATACCTTTTTCTTTTTCGTTTTTTATGTTGTACTAATTCTTCGAAATCAAATAAAATGTTATAAAAACATATTTATAAACAACAAAACATAACACTTATATTAATTATATAAAAAGCCTTTTTCGGCAAATTTATTTTTTGCCCTTTTCAAACATGTCTTTTGTCTTTTATTTTTACTTATCATGTATTAACATAGATGTCGCTATGTATATGTAGTCGTAGTATTTTTTGGAAGACATGTTTGAAAAGGGCAAAAAATAAATTTGCCGAAAAAGGCTTTTTATATAATTAATATAAGTGTTATGTTTTGTTGTTTATAAATATGTTTTTATAACATTTTATTTGATTTCTTTAAAACTTTATATTTTTATAAAAAAAAAGTTTGTGTAAAACTTTATGCTTTAGGTTTAAATCATGCATTTATAACTTATCATTATTATATGCTATTTAAAATTTTTTTTTTTAATATTTTACATGTTATGATCTGGAATACCTGGAAGAGATTCGCTTATTATTATTCATGATACTATATACCATATAATGATTTGGTATTAAGTTATTTTAAATAATTGCTTAAGGCTACATTTATTCAGTCATATTTGATAACTATATTATTACTTTATTGGTTTTATGTATCAATTTGCTATTATGTTTATTGAGAGTTTAGAATTAAATCATCTCTTGTGTATTTGATATATGTTATCTGGTCATTGTACATTCCCAAGGTATACAGATTTATTTCTACCTTGATGATATGGAGATACAGCTTGGCTCTCTCTGTTGTTATTGGAATAATTCAGATATTTTATAAGAAGATAGAGGGTCACACTCTCCAGTATTGTTATTTTCCTTGAGTAATATTTTTCTCATGTTTTATGGCTGCAAAATGCTTTGTTAATGGCAGTTTTTTTAGTATTCCTAATATTTGTGGTGGTTCATCCCCATTTTATTATATATGTCTAGAGATGAGAGTCCTAACATATTTTCTTGCCCTCAGAAAGTAGGTGCATATTTTTGGTTCGTGGTGTTATTTAGCTTTTCCTCTTGCAAGGATCTTCTTTATATTGTATTTACCACTGGATAGTGTACATTTTAGTATATTGGCAATTGATAGGTTTGTTATTTTGAAGTGTATCATTTTTTCTTCAGGAGTACTTTTAACTCAAGTATAGATTGAGAGTTTTTGATGCATAAATCTATTTTATGCTTTGCCAGCATTACATGAGATAAAACCGATAATGTCCGATTCAAAATTACAAATTTATATTCTTTAGCATAAATAAACAATATGCATCATCATCATTCGATGGACTGGTAAGATTTAAATATCATTCAGGTTTACTGATTATTGAAACAATAGCATAGAGTGTATAAGTGAAGACCTCTGAGAACAATTTGAAGATTTAAAACAGCTTCAGCAATTAAAACATCATAGAACTGCTAAGTAATACAACCTAAAGCTATAGAATATAAAATTGTAGAATTGTTTTAAAATATATATTTGATGCAAGAAGGCATAAAGCTTGTGCTTATAATTTAATAAAGTTCTATCATTTTAAAGACACAAAATATTTTAATGATAATAACTATTTAACTTAAGGATGAAAATCTCTTGCAATAATCTCTTACTTATAAGATGTACTTGTCCACATAAGACATCATAGGTCATGGATATTTAATGTATCCATTTAATTTATTAATTTTAAATAAGACTAAATTGTAAAAAGATTCTCCTGTAAACAACTGTATTGGACTATTGTAACAGTGTTTTGAAAATTTTATAACAGATTTCCCGTGATGTTCATATTTACAAAATTTGTTTATTATAAAATAAATATTTTATTGTTAAGTTGTGTCTCTATAATGTCTTGGTATTCGCCAATCAGTATGTTTGTGTAATTTATAATGCAAATATTTTTATGCTATGTATTCAAAGTACAGTCCCATAAATAAAAATATTCCACTACTTAATGATGATGATTTCGCAGAGATGAAGAATGCATTTGAAATAAAATATTATTCATTTTATTTTATAGATCACTGTAATTTATTTTATAATCAATCATTGTCTATTTTCATTTAAGAAAATTTATGTTGTTGATGAATATTTTGAGTGGCCATAAAATCCTTTTCCACTCTTTATATTCAAATGCTATTCTAGAAGATGATTGTATTATTCCAAATTTAGAGTTTTGTGCATAATTTTATTAAAATGTTTATGCTTGTTATTATTATTATACAGTAGATATTCATTAACTTGTAAACCAAGTGTTTGTCTTTTCATGTCTATCACTAAGATATCATTCATTTTATTCACATGTCCATAAACTAAAATATTGAAAAAATTAACATTAAAAATATAATATAGAAGAAACCTGATATTATAATATCATAGTTCTATAAAATAAGACCTTACATTTATTGTCAAAGAAAAGCAAAGTGGCATAAACAAACAAGTAAGATTTATAAAAGATGATTATTTTATTAAACTGTGGATCTGATCATAGCAATAAGATGATGAAGAGAGAGTTGGAGGAGTAAAACTATATGGGAAAGGAATAATGAAAGAAATTTTATTATAAATAAAGAAATTATTGAACCCTTACTACTTTGTGATGTGTGCTATAGATATTGGGAGCTTTGAAAGTTTTGCAAGACAGAGTTCAGGTTTTTCCTCCTCTTACAATTTTATTCAGTTATACATTTTAATATTTAATTATTATTATTATAGCTCTCTTTATTGTTAGCATAAATTGTTTTGTAGCCAAACACTCTTGAGTTTCGCCTGATTCCTTGATTCACCACAAATTATAATTTACACATTGATTCCTACTTATGTCCATAGTTTCCCTGGGTACAATACATATGCTAACAGAGAACATTATTGACTCTAAATATATATATACATAAATACAATTTAAAGAAATGCTTCTTCTTCTATCCAATAAATACACTAAAAATATATATAAAAAAATGTCCTCTGCTTTCACAATATTCTTATATTATGTGATTAAGATAAGATAAAACTGCTCATATTCAGAAAGACTAAAAATATTTCTTTATTTATTTTTTGTGGATTTTCTTTTTTTTTGCTTTTTAGGGCATCTATGGGAATAAAAGTGTTTCTTTAAAAAATGTTTTTTTATGTATATTTTTTAATTTTCTTACTTTTTAATTTCATTAACAAGAAATGGATTTAAAGTGAAAGATTTGATTGGCCCATATAAGTGCACTTGGGATTAAAAAATAAGAGGATCATTCTTATTTCCCCAAAGTCTTTATCTTGTGGCTAGTGTGAGAGGATTTAACATCACTGTTTAATATTAAAATACCCCTAATGAAGAGGAATAATTAACTTCTAAATATAATAAATTAAGCTTAGATACAATTTAATACCACTAGAGAGTACAGAGAACTGAATCCTATATAAAATTAAAAATTTTCACTATTTTTTACTAAACTTGTCTGCAAAAATGAATTGTCATCAGAAATAAATATGTATGCAAAATTTCAATTAGATTGTAAATTGGGTGGAAATTGAGTTACAGACTTTATCTAGACAAAAACACAGAATAAACTAAATAAACAGTACAATAAACATGATATAGAATAGAAAAATGTATATGCTTTAGCTTATATTTAAATATGAATTAGAAATAGTAAACCACTTTTCCTTATTATTCCAATCATCTACATCAGCATGAATAATCAATGAAAAAATTCTCATACCTCATCAATTACATCACTAATTGACAACTGGACTAAGGATCTGGACAGCCATTAATCATTTTACTTTACATAATGCTATAAATAAAAAATATCAGTGCTCTCTAAAATTAAAAGTGTGAGGAGAACAGTTGTCTCTGTTAACACTATCAAGTGACATTTAATTCATATATTTATTGTAAAAAAAAAAAAAAAAAACAGCTTAAATTTTGGTTACATTTTTTCATCAAGAGGTGAAACCACTTTTTATTTGACAGGAAAAGTTGTCAAAAATCTAATTTTGATGGCAAATAGTAAAAAGCTTGCACCCATAACTCCTTCAGCTTCAAATATTTTTGTTGTAATTTCATAAAAACATATATTACTATTGGTATAAAATTTTATGTTAAAAGTATACATTAATTATAATGCAATATATATATAAATAATATAAATATGATAAAAAATTATTTTTTTAAATTAAAAAAGTAAATCTAAATATTTACTTTCAAACACTTTCTTTCGAAATAATTATTGCTTGGACAGAATCAGGTTAACATCTCAAGCTTTCATAGAAGCTTCTAAAGTAAAAAGAATATTTTTAATGCACATTTTAAAAGGAAACTAGAAGAAATAAGTTTTATTTAATATAAGCTTAAGTGAAACAGTAAATGTTATATCTATGGTCTACAAAAAACGTTTTAGATACGAATTATGAAAATTATATATCTGCTCACAAACAGTTTTGAAGAAATGGTAGAAGAGTTTATTTTTCTAGTTGCTGAGGTATGATAAACTGGTTTTAAAATAAACACAGAGAAGATAAATGTGATTACTTTTTAAAATTGATGTTTAAGACTTTGAAGAGATGAATAAACTTTGTTATCTAGAAAAAAATGTTCAAAATGTAAGTGGAGAAAAAAATGAAAAAGAAAACAAACCTAACACTAGATATCCATAGAAATGACCTTTGAAAATAATGTTAAATATGTTTTATGTGGATGTGAAAATTTAAAAAACAAATCATTGCTGATTTAGAAATTACAATTATTGCAGACACCTAAGTAATATTTTGAGTTGCAAAATCTATCCAATTAGAAACTGAATGTTAAATTGACAAATGTAGGTGACATATTATAAAACCATAAAAGCCCTAGGATAGCTATATCATGTAAGCGAACATAAAATAATCTCAAAAATTTTAAAAACTATGGATGAGATTAAAGAGATGACAAGAGATCAAACTGTACAGCAACAAACTGTTTCTGATCCATCCACACAGGAAGTTAAAGTATATCAATAATAAAAAAAATTAAAAAAAAAAATTGGATCAATGAATACAAACACTTAATACTACAAAATAAAGTTTGAGAAGTTATAAATTAGAAATAATTCATGGTAAAGTTTAATTGTTCAAACTTAATGCATTTGCTTAACATGACATTGTGATGCTTCTTATAATTATGGCCATTCTGATAGTCTAATAGAAGAATTTTCCTTAATTACTAATAGTCAATTACTTATCTATTGTTTTTATGTTTTAGTAACTATTGTGAATTTTTGTAATATGTTACTGTAGTATTTTCCTTTTTTTTACTTATTTAGTTTAAGAAAACATATTTTTTTCAAACTTTTCTTTTAAAGAAAACTCTTGGTTATTTTGGTGCCCCTCCAACCCATACCTTCTAATGCCATATTCTATGCTTTTGCTAACTCAACTAATACTTTTAAAATTTTCAAGGTGGCAACTCGGATAAAAAATAAAGAGAAATGTTAATTAACTTACATGTTGGAGCATCTCTTCTGTCGTATCCAATCTTTCTTTCTTTTCTTCCAGAGATACTTCCAAGTCCCTGATTTTTTCAGATTGTGCATCAACTTGTTCTGTTAACACACTTACCTAAACAAAAAGTTAATTTATGTAAATATGCATATACAAATGATATTTTCTCTTTTTCTTTATCATTTACTAAAACTTTCACAAGTATTCAATCATTTGCATTTGCAGATACAATGTTAATAAATGCATTAGGAAAAATTAAAATTACATTCTTAAACAAATAAAAAAAAGGATCTACTACAAACAAATGCAAAAAAAAAAAACTCCTTAATTATTAATGGAAACATGTAATATTACTAAAACGTAATTACAGGACAAAAAAATTTCAACATTTTGAATGATAATCAAGATTCTCTAGAATCAATTAAAAGAGTTAAAAAACATGTCTGCCTTCTTTCTTAAAGAGATTTTCATCCTGACATCTGATTACAATTTGTTGATATTAATATACGATTTAAATATAAAAAAAATTACAATAAAAATGAGTTTTATTCTTATTACAATTTATTAGTTTCAAATCTCGCAGTTTAATTTTAACTCTGAAATTCTTTATAATAATGTTTTTTTATATACAATTAATAACATAAAGTAAGAGGAAGTAATAAAGGAAAAAGAAAATTAATAAAAAATAAAAAGCAAATAATTGACAGTATACGTATGTTTGTAAAGCTACATTTCAGGCAAAACATATAATAATGAACTATTAAATTTTTTTACCCTATATGATTCCCATTTTAATTTCTACCTTACTCATTCATCAATCAATAGTAGTCTGTCCAATAGACAGGTCCAAAGACTAGTCACTACATCAGTTCATCTATTCTTCTATTCCATTCTCTTCCTTGCCCATCTCCTCAATTCCACATAAGCCTTTCCATCTCTTATATCATCCAATAATGCCAATCTCTTCCGTCCCCTCTTTTTAATTCCACTCACCATTCCCTCCAAAACATCTTTCACTAAACTATAATCTCTTCTTAATATATGTCCAATCCAGTTTCTCTTTCTCTCTCTGATATTTTCAATCAATCTTCTTTCCTCATTAACTCTTTTCAAAACTTCTTCATTTGTTATTTTACTCATCCAACTGATTTTTTCCATTTTTCTCCATGTCCACATCTCAAAAGCTTCCAATCGTTTCTTAATTCTATTACTCAATGTCCATGTCTCACAACCATACATTAATACACTCCACACATAACATTTAATTAATCTCTTCCTTAATTCTCTTTCCATAGGTCCACAAAATATCTTCTTTCTTTTTACAAATGTCACCTTTGCCAATGCTATTCTTCTTTTAACTTCATCTTCACTTCTTCCATCCTCACTCAACCAACTACCCAAATATCTAAATCCCTTCACCTGTTGAACCATGTCATCATGGATTCCAATTTGCAGTCTTTTTGCATCTCTCCCTATCCATAAACACTTAGTCTTTTCAATATTAATCTTCATTCCATATGCCATACATCCTTCTTCCAATTTATTCAACATATTCTGAAGATCCTTTTCCTCCTCAGCAATAAGAGCCATATCATCTGCAAATCTTATACACTTTATTACTCTCCCTCCAACATTTGCTCCTCCACAGTCCAAATAATTATTTAGCATATCTTCTAAATAAATATTAAACAAAACAGGTGACATACTACACCCTTGCCTAACTCCACTTTCTATATTCACTTCATCAGTCTCATTACACCCAAATCTAACTCTTATCCTTTGACCATTATACATAGTCCATATCAATCGTCTTTCTTTCCAAAATACTCCTTTATCTTTTAAGATAGACATCAGTTTATTCCAGCTTACTCTATCAAATGCCTTTTCTAAATCCACAAAACATATACCAATTCCTTTATCTCTTTCAATATATCTTTCTGCAATTATCCTAACAATACCAATAGCATCTCTTGTGCTTTTCCCTTTCCGAAAACCAAACTGTTCTTCACCAATATAATAATCAACCTTCCCATAAATCCTTTGAGTTAAAATCCTCAATAACACTTTAGAAACATGAGACAACAAACTTATTGTCCTATACTCTTCACATTTAACAGCGTTCTTCTTTTTAGCAATTGGAATCACTATAGTTCTTAAAAAATCTTCAGGCCATACTCCACTATTATATATCAAATTGCAAAGTCCAACTATTTCCTTCATAGTAAATTCTCCCATTTCTCTCAAAAATTCTATAGGTACTGCATCAAATCCAACAGCCTTACCATTCTTCATTTGTGTGATTGCCTTTCTTACTTCATCCGGCAATATGTCCATACCTCTATCATCTATTGCAACATCTTCATTTTCAAGTTCATAACCAATTAAATTATTTCCTCTACTAAACAGATACTGAATATATTCTTCCCATCTTTTTAATATATCATTACTATCAGTTAACCTCCTTCCATTCTTATCTGCAATCTCACTTGCTACCCATGTCTTTTTCTCCCAAGTGATACTTTGTATTCTATCAAATGCCAGATCATATCTTTTCATCTGTTGAAGCCTTTCTATCTCTTTACATTCTTGCTCCAACCACTTTTCTTTTGCTAAATCTGTTTCTCTTCTTAATTCATTATTAAATTTCCTATATGCCTTTTGCCCTTCCTCAGTATTTACATTCTTCCATCGTCTCCGCACTTCCATCTTTTCCAACATACCTTCAGTTATCCAAGGTCGTTTAGCTTTTCTCGCATGAATAATACCTATTTCATTTTTTGCTATTTTCAAGAATCCTTTTTTAATTCTATTCCAACACTCATCAGAGCTATTAATATATTTCCCATCCTGAACAATTCTTTTAAATTCATTTTCACATACTAAACCAAATTTTCCTTTTTCCATTTGTCTCAATTTATCCAAGTCCCATCTTGTGTATCTTTTCCCTCTTTTAATTCTTTTTAAACTCAACTTTAATTTAGCCATCACCAAATTATGATCCGAATCTATATCAGCACCAGGCAAAGCATGTGAACCCTTAATAGCATTCTTATATCTATTCTGAATCAATATATAATCAATTTGATAATGTTCTCTGTTACCTGGAGCTTTCCATGTATACAATCTTCTAATATGATTTTTAAAACAAGTGTTTGCAATGACAAACCCATTCTCTTTACAAAATTGTACAAGTCGACTACCCCTTTCATTTCTTTTTCCAATACCATAATTTCCAACAATTTTTCCTTCCCTACCTTTCCCCACAACAGCATTCCAATCCCCCAATAGCAATATACATGAATTTTTTCCTTCACATTGAATACTTTCTTCTATCTTCTCATACATTTCATCAATTTCAATATCATCATGACTACTAGTTGGCATATAAACTTGTACAATTACCAAATCTCTAGGACTTGCATTTATTCTCATCACCATCAACCTATCGTTAATACCATCAACCTTTGCCACACTATTCCATATTTTCTTCCTCACAGCAATGCCAACTCCATTAATTGACCTATCACCACCTGAATAAAACAACTTTACATCTCCACTACTTACTTCTCCACATCCCTCCCACCTCACTTCACTTAATCCCATAACATCAATATTATTCAAATGCAACTCTCTTTTCAAATTCTCCAATTTCCCACCTCTCCTCAAAGATCTAACATTCCACGTTCCAATTCTCAGTGTATCCCCTCTCAATGAATTATATTTATGAGGATTTCACAGGTTGACGACCTGAGTAGCCTCATGTCCACTCCTGCCGGGCAAGACACCAAAGTTATTCTTAACTAAGGTCTCAACACCAAACGTAATGATTCCTGTAGACATACTCATAATAAAACAAGGGAATTATAAGACAAAGTGGTTTCCCGTTGCCTTCTTTGCCCAGCAATAACCTCTATAATAGGCTTAGTGCGCTAGCCAAATCCCATAAAATGAAAATCCAACTACCGCTTCCTCCTCATCGTTGTCACCTGTAGTGATCTTCCGCTGATTTGGAAGAATGCCATTGCTGACCCAGCACCCAGCGGGGTGTTGACTTATTTAATGGCAGTCAACACTCGCCATTATACATCCACCGTCATAGGAATTGTGGCATTTTATAGAAGTAAACACGCCACTGTCTCCTTCACCACTTCCTGATAGTGAATGTTGTCCCATTGTCAGCGACTGCTTATTTACAGTACTCTGCTTATTCACAGCTAACCTTCATATCTGAAGGCTATACCCCTATCCGCAACCTGGGGACGCTCTGGGTGGCATGGGACCCATGCCTTATTCATAGTCTCCTTTAATATTTAAACTATGTGATAATTCTCCTAAAAGACATTAGTTTTGTTTTTTTTTTAAAAAAACTTATCTAGTCCCAAAACTTTACTTATGTTTATTTTCACCCCAAATTTGTTACAACAGTCATTCATCTGTTCAACAATTATTACATAGTTCCCCAATCTTCAAGAGTACTGTTTCTAAATAAGATATATATTTCTTTCCTAAATAAATAGATCATAAATATCTCTGCTTTTCAATATTTATATCTACTTCTTCAATAAGTAGATCTGCAATATATTTCCAGATTGCTATTTCAATTATAGGTGGAGCTACTTGTTATCTCCTAACCCTGTCTACATGCAAGAAAGTTGATCAGAGTCCAAGTCAGATGTAACAGAGTATAATGTAATTGAAGTGAGATAAAACTATAACTGGAAAGAAGCCTAAATGACATTTTAAAATTTATATCAATTACAAGTGGTTGAAAATTACTGTAAGTAAATTTTATTATGAAGTGTATCTATCTTGATCAACTTACTGATGAGACATTCTGGATATTATTTTATTGGTAGTAATCTAGTTTTATTAATCTGGGATCCCAAGGTGACTTTTTAGATTTATTTCTTAGCTGAAAAGGTTTGATAAGTTATGATGATTTTCTTTATTGTTTTAATTTCTGTCACCAGAAGATTGATTTTGATTAAAGTTAGACTACATTGTAAAACATTTTCTGATAAGAACCTGGAATAGAAGTCTTTGTAAACTTATCTTCTATATAATTAAGTAATCTTGATTTTACTTTTTCTTAATAGGGTATCTATTGTTAATTGATTGCTCTAGAATTTTTCCCATTTGGGTTTGTTCTTGAATAAGTTGAGCCTTTTTATACATAAGAATCATGAAGTATTTTCAAAAATGAAACCACCTAAATAATTTTCTATTTTCTCGTTTCCTCTGTGAAAAGTGCTTTTCTAGCATTACATGTACATTCTTTGCCAAAAAAGAGGATGAGTAAAGAGGGAACAAAAGTACAATGATTAAATGAAGAAAAAAAATTAAGAGGTAAATGATAGAATTAACACAGTAAATAAAAATATTTTTTAACCCTCTATACAATTCCTGAATGGATAATCTAATAAGATTGCATAAAATTAACAAAATAAGTATTAAAATATTTTTCTAAATATTATTTCTTAAAAACAAATCTCATATCGTAATTCTTCATCTCATCTATTTTTCAATTTGTTTCTCAAATAAATACTCATTTGCCTAAGAAAGCAAACTAACTATGCTGAGTGTTAGCACTTTGTTGCAACAATTAATCATTTATTAAGTAATCACAGATTAGGAGCTCAAGTTTTCAAAATAACAATCTATTGCTATAAGCTATATTACCTTTTATTTTAGGAATAAATCATACTTCTTTTTTTTTTAAAATAATAGAATACTGTGAACCAAGTAATATCAACTTCTCAAATTCTCCAGGGTCAGTTGATTATTTGTAAAGAAATGTATCTCAACAACAACATTAGTCCTTCATTTTTTAAAAACTTCATTTGCTATTTTGCTTATCATAATTTCCTACTGCTTATTTCTCTTTATTGCTCTTAAGATCTATGCAGTTACCGTAGTGATAAAATGAAGGAGCTAAAAGTTCTAATGAGTAGCAGTTTAGGAAGGATATTCATTTAATGAAGTCTGTTTTACGCTTTGACCAATTATTTGCTTGAACTTAATAACAAGTCATGGCTACTTATTATCAATTTATATTCTACTCATAATCTACGGCCAGTCAAAGAAGATTCTCAGAACTTACTGCATCAACCATATTTTTCAAAAAAAGAGTCAGAGTTAAATATTTATATTAGGTCACTGAAGTAACATCAAAATGCCTATTTTGTAAACTAAAATTTGTCATTAGTTATTTCATTAACAAATTAACATTACCATTCTTGATTATCTCCCATTAGCAAGAGTACATATATAATAAACTTCACATGCATACTCACATTAGCCATGTGGTTAAATTTAAATTATATTAACAATTTATTTACAGATATAAACAAAATAAAGAAGATTAATTTATAAATTAGTGATGCTTTAATACTATGTAATGCACTTGTATATTGTTATACATTTTTCCTTAAATGAGCCTTCATTATAGTTAACTCTAAGAAAAAAGTAAATTATACATTGGACAGGTTATTTAATATCTTACCCTCTATAGCTGATTCACTCTTATTACTCGATTCTTCAACATATTTTATATTTTGAATGCATTACTTTTCAGAAGACTACATTCCTCATCAAAAACGTGCTTACTCCCAAAACACCTAACAGCTTATTTGAAAATCTTATTTTCACCGATCTCGTTATATCTCATCTACTGTAATTAGTTATAAAGGTATATTAAACAGATTTAAAGAGTCACAATTAGTCTCATTATATAAATGTTGTGTCTGACGTAGTCAATCTGTGACTTTGATATTCAAAAATGGCTTCCCAAATATCTGACTATACAATTCCTGTTGTATCCCATACAATTTAGGACAAAGTAAGCAGCAGAACCAAGAGCTCATTTTAATGCTTGAATGACACTTCAATGGAGTGAAAGATTCTTGGATAGATTCCCATTTAAGTTCGTAATTTGGTTGTAGAAATAAAAATTTAATGCTCATCTTGACTTTAAATGTTTGAATGTCATTTGATTCTTGAATAACTGACTACATTGAAGTAATTGACTGACTCACGATTGTAACAACCTAGATAATTAGCATGAACAAAATTTAATAAGATTATTCGAAATGAAAATGCATTAACAATATTCATATAAGACAGTAATTACATAAGAAAGCAGCATTAATTAGCATGCTTAAAAATAAAAATTATTAAAACAAGTTCCAAATAACTCTATATATAGTGTATAAAAAAAACAACAGAAAATTTAAATAGGATGCTAATGGCCATATGATAACTTGCAGGCATAGATAACACTATGGTAACTGACATTCAAGTTACCAACGATGATCAATTGAAGCATTGTATACTATTTGGCATCATCCCATCATAATTTCTTTTTAGAATACTGGTTACATTTTCAGATGTTGTTAAACCTATAGTCTGCTAAAGAGTTTTTTATTTGTACCTGATGTTAATAAGAGTTATGTTACTACATACCACTGCCAAAATAAAGATCTATTCTGGAGGTTTGATTCTACATTATTGCTTTCAAATTCTAGTTCATCTAAAGCATGAACTTTGAGAATCATAATCAGAAACACTAAATGTTCTTAATTAATTAATCATGGAGTAAACATATTGTTTTATTTATTAATGGAAATAAAATAAAGACATCAATATAAATCTATCATGATTACATGTGTGTGTATATTGAGTGATTTAAATATATACATTTGTTAGATATACATCTGCCTTTTAGTTAAACATTAAATGTATTTTTACTTTTATTCATATTATCCATGGAATTACTTTTCTTTACTTGGCAACATCTAATACTTTGGATTCACTTCCTTTACAAATTAAATGTTAATATGCAAAAGAGGTAGAGAAGTGTGTGTGTATATATATATATAGAGAGGGAGGGAGCAAGAGAAAGAAAGATCCAAATAGAAAAATGATTAAATTTCAACTTTGTGTAGAAAATATTGATTTAGCCTCTCCAAAGTATCAAAATAAGAAAACAAAATTATACTATATATCTTGAAAAGAGTAAATCACTTATAAATTTACAAATTGTCTACATTTCAAATTTGGGATTTTTCAAATTGAAATAACTAAATTTCTTTTTTATTTACTGAGACAGTCTGTGCACTTATAACTATTGTTAAGTAGCTTGTACAAATGTTGAATCTTGACTCTTTAGTTACAATAACTCTTCTTTCTAGAAGACAACTTGAATTTCCATCAATATCATTAATGGTTGGATGCTCTTTCATCTTGTTTAACAAATATGCATCAAAGCAACTTAATTCTAGATATAGTTAACATATCATTTGATACCGCAGACAATAAGTTGTAATTTATGGTTCCATATTAGGTTTTTGCAAGATATTCATGTATGGGCAGATGCACACCAGGTGGCTCTTAGCCAGACGTCTTTAGAAGGCTATAACAAATGCAATTTATCATCATTGCAATGAGAATATATCAAAAAGTACATTCACACATTAATAGCTTCTTTTTTACTTCTGTAGACTGAAGAGCAAGACATATATTGTTGCAGTAAAGATTTACTATTAGAACCAATTAATAATTATTACTGATATTCTTTTTATTAAATTGATTCATAATTGTAAAACCTCTTGGAAATCTACGTTTTGATCTTTCAAAATTTTTCTTTAAAATACCTTTTACAAACTTTCTATGACACCTATATACCAAAAAACATGTTTTCCACAACTCAAAAGCTAATCTGTCTATATGTTTCAAAATATTTCTGATCTCTTCACTCTATTTTCCAAATCCTTAATTCCATGGATAATCATTTATTTACTAAATTGAAGTTTTCAATATTTTTAATTTTACAAAATGAAAAATTTATCAATTGAAAGCTTGATTAACTGAATTATTTTACAACAAATTTGGACCATAAATTATTACTTTCCATGCTTATTTCTTGAATTGAACAGAACTAATAAAATAAGAGTGACATTTGCTAAGGCTACACATTCTGTCGACTTTAATGAAAAGTGGAATTTTAACTAAGTGGTATTAGTGAAGAAATCAGTACAAAATGTATATCTCTTGCAATACTTATAAAAAAGTTACACACAAAAATTAGTTCAATTTCCAGCCTTGAACA
The DNA here is from genome assembly GCA_028023455.1 of Epiperipatus broadwayi. Classification (NCBI taxonomy): domain Eukaryota; kingdom Metazoa; phylum Onychophora; class Udeonychophora; order Euonychophora; family Peripatidae; genus Epiperipatus; species Epiperipatus broadwayi. The sequence goes on along the minus strand of JAQFVV010012488.1, from coordinate 1,037,956 downwards.
ATTCTGAATGCTGCTTAGATAACCCCCTTGAGAGTCGAAGTGCTAAATAATTAAACAAGCGACAGAAATTGTACATTTGTGATCAACATACTTTTACAAGTAATAAATGGATGATTATTTATTTAGCTATATTTTGTTCAATCTTTTATAGCCACGATATCATAATATAAAATTGTTACTCTCTAATTTAAAACTCTGTAGTTTTAAATTTATATTAGTACTGTGACCCAATTCACAAATATCACATGTATATTAAAAATTAGTGCAAGAATGTCAACAGCTCCACCTATATTTAAAAACACAAAGTGTGAATCAAGTAACATAGATAAAAGTTTTGTATTTATTTATTATATTTGAGTTTCATCATTAATTTATATATTAAAATGGTGTTTCATTACCTAGGCAATTGGAATAAGCAGAAATAGCAATAAAGACCTAAAATACAGTCACTTTTCTTAGAACAGAGTCAAAGTACACAAGGATAAAGCTGTTAAATTAGTTTAAAACATTAAAAAATTGTACATTTAGTACAGACATTAACTTTAAGTGAAATAAAAGGATGAAATACATTTAAATTATATTCACTCAATATGTAAAAGAAAAGAAATAAAATATACTTTATTTGATTACTAAATATTTATATGAAAAAAAAAAGCATTTTTTTTGTTTATTATAGATTAGGATTTATTAAATTGATTAAAAGAGAAACAAATTAAAATAAATTTTTTAGATAAAAAAGTTTAGAGATTAGTGAAATTAAAGGGGTATTAAAAAAGAGGAAACGTTTTATTAAGGGCTAATTTTAGAATTATATAAGATTAAATGAAAATAATTCTTTTATGATTCAGGTTGATTAATTAAAAAAAAAAAGAAGAGGAAATTCTTCTATATTTATTTGCATTTATGACAATAATTTGATTAAGTAGTAAAATATTAAGTTAATCTCTGAGACTACAATAGGCAAAACTCTCCATACAGTAGTGCCACTCAGTGCAAGCCAGAATAATCAATGGAAGCCAGAAGGCTTGTGCATAAAATCTCTATATAGTGCCTACTCATCCAATATCCCCAGACTAGTTTCTAGTTTGTGGCTTTCATCAGTGAGGAGCCTTGGATCTAAGAAATAGTGATCATATGACATTTAGTGGTTTAATCACTGAGACAAAAGATTCTAGAAAAATCCAAATAAAAAGAGCATATTATAAAAAGTATAAATAAGATTTAAATAAACAAAAACTTTCAGTGGAGTTCTAGCTTGTGAAAGAAAGTGATACTATGTTTTTTGGAATCTCAAAAAGTGTATCAATTTTTTGTAAATGATGAAAGGAAACGGACATTTTAATAGCAGTCGATTCTACACAGAGAAAAAAAGATTTGATTTACCCAAATTTCCTGAGGAGTGTCATGAAGTGAATTCTAAATATCAGAAACATATCTAAACTACTGAATACAAGCCAATTTTCCAGCAGATAAATGCTATATTTAAATTTGAGTTCAAGAAAACAATTGATTTAAAATTCTTTATGATGACTACAATAAAATATAAACATAAATATAATTTAATTCTACATAACTGGAAGCTTCACTATTATTCAAGATGGAAAATATATATATCAAAAACATTTGCTAGCAAACCAACTACTTAGTTACATATATGTGAACCCAAAGATGTAAAGGTATTTATGTTTATTTTAAACTATAATAAAAACTCTCTAAATAAATCATAATTAAATGTTGTCTAAAGTTAATCATGAAAATATTGTTAGTTTAAAATTATATTTCCTATGAATATTTTTCTTATGTATGCAAATGTAATTATTTATATATATATTTTAATATTTTATCTTATGATTTTTTTTTTTTATGCATATAGTGGCTGCAGAAAGAAGTTTTGCTATTAACTGAAAAAAGACCCTTTGATTCCTCTTGGAGGTCTTAAAGGAACCGAGCAGGGCAAATTCCTAATGTCCACTCCATACGTTCTTGTCATTGCAACTGTTATTACTATGTGATTATTCATATAGTATACAAACATGGATGGGCTGCTCACCAACACGCATTAGCCAGCGTGGTGAGTTTACTGGCTTTTTACCTCTGAGTTTAAGATCAAGGAACACCATGGTCTTTTTTCTCAGTGCCTGGTAAGGCAGAATGAATGTTTCTGTAAATGATAAATATTTTCCCAATACATATATACAATTATGACAGACAAAAATAAAGCATGGCCCTTATTCCCAGGAGGCTGTAAAGTCACCAACCAAGGCAGCGGTTGGAGGCCAAAGGCAGAGGGTGCTAAGAATCCCCTGATTGCGGACCCAGGCTGCCAATTGATGACGACTTTTTATTTAGGTACTTACAACTGCAGATCACTTTCAAGTGAAGGAAGATTGCAAGAATTAGAAGAAGAACTCTCTTATATTAAATGGGACATTATTGGACTTTGTGAAGTTAGAAGAAAATGTGAAGAGACAATTGATTTAAAAAGTGGACATATACTCTATTATAAAGGCACAAATATTGGAAATACAAGTGGAGTAGGATTCATTATAAATAAAAAGTGGAAGAATAATATTGAGGAGATTGATGGTGTATCGGACAGAGTGGCAAGATTAGTTATACAACTTAATAGCAGATACCAAATGCAGATAATTCAGGTTTATGCTCCAACAAGTTCTCATAGTGATGAAGTAGTAGAAGATTTTTATATGGATGTACAAAAGGCTTTTGATCAGAGTAAACACCATTTTAAAATTGTTATGGGAGACTTTAATGCTAGAATTGGTAAAAAAATGAAAGATGAAAGTACTGTGGGTAATTTTGGTTATGGTATTAGAAATGAGAGAGGACATAGACTTGTGGAGTTTGCAGAAAAAGAAAAACTTTATATTATGAATTCTTTTTTTGAGAAAAATGTTAAAAGGAAATGGACATGGAACCATCCAAATGAAGGTACAGCAGAATTGGATTATATTTTGACTAACAGGAAATACATATTTCAAGATTGTAATGTTCTTAATAAATTTAACACAGGAAGTGATCATTGATTAGTAAGGTGTAAGATACGTATTAATGTAAAACTTGAGAGACAAAAATTATTAAGAAAAACAATATTTATAGTTGATATTCCTAATCTTCAGAAACATTCTAATGAATTTAAATTAGAACTTACAAATCGGTTTCAAGTATTAGTAGATTTTGAACATGATTCAGATTTGAATGAAATTAATATGAAAATAACTGATACACTTTTGAAAACTGCAACAAAGATAGCTGGTAGAAATAAAAAAAGCAATTGACCAATAAAATTTCTACTGAGACTAGAGAATTTATGAAGAAAAGAAGAAATATGAAGATATACAAAAATGATGCATTAAAAAGAATTGAATATCTCGAATTTTGTAAAATGGTGTGGAAAAGAGTTGAAAATGATATAAGAAAGTATAACTGTGAACTAGCAAGGAAAGCTGTAGAAGAAAATAAAAGTCTTAAGAATATAAAACAACATTTTGGTATTGGTAGGAAATTTATATCTGCAATAAGAAAAAAAGATGGAATTATTACTAAAAGGAGAGATGACATCATGAAATTGGTAGAAGATTTTTATCAAGAATTATATAGTAATAAAGAACAAGTACCTCCTATATCTATTACATCTTCCGAATTGCCCAGAATTTTAAATGAAGAAGTGAGACGTGCAATTAAATGTATGAAGAAAGGAAAGGCTCCAGGTAATGATGGAATTATAATTGATATATTAAAAGAAGCAGGTGAAGAAATAGAAAATTTTTTAGCAAAATTATATACCAAATGTCTAAATGATAAAGATGTACCGGATGATTGGAAGAATGCAGTAATAATATTAATATTTAAAAAAGGTGATAAAGAAGATATTAGAAATTACAGACCTATCAGCCTTTTATCAGTTTTATATAAAATTTTTACCAAGATAATTACTACTCGTCTACAGAGAACATTGGATTTCCACCAACCAAGAGAACAAGCCGGATTTAAAAGTGCTTTTAGTACAGTAGATCATATCCAGGTATTGAGAGAAGTTATAGAAAGGACAAATGAATATGAGTTGCCACTATGCTTAGGATTTGTAGATTATGAAAAGGCATTTGATTCTATAAACATTTCTTCAGTGATTAAAGCATTAGATCATCAAGGTATAGATCCAGGATATTGTCATATTTTAAAGAATATTTATAAAAATGCAACAGCAACAATTAGATTACATAATGACACTGGGAAAGTCAACATTGAGAAAGGTGTAAGACAAGGTGACTCCATATCTCCAAAACTTTTTACAGCAGTGCTGCATGAAGTATTTTGTGGATTAAAATGGGAAACTAAAGGAGTGAAAGTAAATGGTGATTATTAAAGTCATTTAGATTTTGCAGATGATGTAGTTGTTTTTGCAAATAATGCTTCAGATCTGCAGGAAATGTTGCAGGAATTATCAGATGAAAGTAGGAAAGTAAGACTAAAGATAAATGTTAAAAAGACTAAAGTAATGTTTAATCGATTTGCTCAAAATATGAAAATAAAGATTGATTATGATGAATTAGAAGAAGTTAACAGTTACAAATACCTTGGTCAGATTATTAATACAGATGGAAACATAATGGAGGAAATTAATCATAGAATTAAACTTGGTTGGAGTGCTTTTGGTAGAAATAACTTGATACTAAAAAGAAATATGCCTATGTGTTTGAAAAGGAAGGTTTTTAACAAATGTGTTTTACCAGTTCTTACTTATGGATCTAAGACTTGGACACTTAATAGAAGAGCAATTCAGAGACTTCAGACCACTCAAAGAAGTATGGAGAGATGTATGTTGGGAGTAACAAGAAGAGATCGTAAACGCAATGTATGGGTAAGAGAACAAACAGGTGTTACTGACCTCATTGAAAAAATTAAAAGATTGAAGTGGAGTTGGGCTGGACATATTGTTAGAAGAGATGATAATAGATGGACAATTGAAATTTTAAACTGGATTCCAAGAGATTGTAAAAGACCCAGAAAGAGACCACATGTGAGATGGATGGATGAAATAAGAAAGTATGCAGGGGTGATGTGGAGAAGAGAAGATAAAGATCGGAGAAGATGGATTAAACTTGGAGAAACCTTCATCCTGCAATGGATTGATAATGGTTGATAATGATGATGATGATACATATAGTTTTTATAAAAAAATATAAAAAAATGGTCACGGAAGCTTAAGCCAGAATAAAAGAATACTTTTTTTAAAAAAAATATGAAAAAAAAAATTAAGAATACAATACCTTTTTTTTTAATCTTTCTAAGTGATTTTCAAAGATAATTAATTTTAAAGAAAAGTTAAACTTGTTCAAACTGTCCAGTTTTGAATAATAAAAAAGAAACAAAATAGGTATCATTTAAATTATCAGTTAAAATGGTTTATATTTTGATGCCTTAAAAAGTTATAAAAGTGATTTAAGGTTAAAAAATATGTACTTAGAAATTTATTAAAGTACAACGTGTGTGTATGTTCTTGTGCTAATGCTTATTAAAAGATGAAATTTTTTATATGAAATTTAAATAAGCATAACCATATATATACGTCATAGGCAAATTAAGATGTTTGTGCCAAGAACGTGTGCTGCGATATATTCAAACGCGAAGGCAAGACTGATATGGGTGAATACTGGGTTGATTATAAAATACATTGCCAAGAAATAATGAGATTCAATATTAAATGATTAAAAGAATAATTTATTTGTGCGATGCATATACCATGTAGCTTTAAGAATAAAGTTTGTTGAGTTAAAAAAGACTGTAATATCAACGTTATTTAATGAAAGTGAGTATAAAATATTGTGAATAATGTTCGAAGTTAAATAATAATAAAGTTACAGCAGTAGTTTTAAGTTATAAGATTCTGAATAGATTTTCAGTTTGTGATGCAATTTTCATTAGAACTGGAGTGCATTGGCATATTTAATAATTAACAATTGAGATTTAATTATACCATTGTGATCTAATTATTGGAATATTCTGATCAAGCTAATATATTATTTGCTACCTAAGTTTAATAAGTTATTATTAGTTATAAAGATGATAAAAGATTCCATATTTGTCTAAGAAGGAATGTTTAATGTTTGAAAATATTCAATGGGATAGTATTAATATGGTTCAGCACAGGATGGTAAAAATAGATAAATGTTAATATATGAATTAGACTAAAAACTAGCTTAATTAAGATAATGAAGCAGTGAAATTGACGCTGTATTTTTATTTAACTAAAACTGTGCTAGTTACAATTGTACTCATCCAATCACTAATTTACAATGGATTGTATATTCATATTTAATTTGTTTTAGGCAGTTTATTATTTTAGAAGCAAATCTAAAATGAAGAGCAAATTTCCTACATAAAAATCAAAAAACCAATACAGTGCTAAAATATAAGCAGGACTTCCATATTGTGTGGACATCTATCTGATTAGATAAATGGTAGTGAATAATTTTTAAAGTCCACACTCGTGTATTCTTTATTAACTTGACTTATGATAATGATTGATTGTTTTGGGTTATATTCTCAGAATATGCATCATATTAGTAGTAACCTTGAGACTATTGTGATATATGATTATTAATATCAAATGATATAATCACTGAACGATATCACTCAATGAATAAACACTTCATTCTTGAATAAGACTTTCTTATTGCGATAATCTGACTATAAATTAGTACAATATCTAAACCTCGTGTACATTTTTTGATATTCTTGCGTGTTGACTACTGTATCCATTAGTTATGATTAGGATCTGGAGTTTGAGTCTGGCTAAGTAAATCTTGGAAAATTTTGTCAAGTCACAAATAGATTAAGTAGTTCTGTCAGGTAGCTGATCTGCATCCAACTTAGCCATCTAATTCTGGTTAATAAATATCTTATAATTAGTGCTGACTGTAGACTAAATAAAAATGACTATAATAAAATAAGATCTCTACCATTTTTGCCATTAGCATTTACATAAATATAATATAAATGCAGTTTTACTTCCTGTTATTATGTAAACAAACACACTTATAAATGAAGTTTAATGGAGAAGATATAATTTAATTAATAAATACAGATAGGCTTAAAGTTTTCGAGGATCCATGCCTCATAATCATAGCTATAATAAAACAAATATAGGAAAATTTATGCAAAAATATTTAAATTAATGATGTGTTACCCATTTCTTGGAAATCTCGACGCATGTATCTTTTCTATTGATGGCGTGAATATTTCCATAAATGTAGAATGCTTCCTTGATTTTTCTCTTGTGATCATTAGATTCGTGCATAAAATAACAGGATTGGCAGATATAATGTCGTGCCCAGAGTTTTTGGCATGTAACAAAAATACAGACGATGAGTTATTGTTCTTTTGAGCTCTGTTATAAGATGTTGAGTGAGTCTGATGTTGATGGTAGCTTTGGTTTGGCATGGCATCCAGCGAGAGCTGCAAGATATGGAGTATACAACATGTGTGGTGAGCGATGGATCAATATGATCTTTTGAATTGTTGGAGTTAGGTGGTGTTCTGAATCCGATTTTAAATTTATTGGTTAATGCTTTAGTTATTCTGTTAGAAACCTTGGGAATAAAAGGGATGGTGATTCTATGGTGATTCTAGGTAAATTAGTGTGAGGAGTGATATTGTTTATTCTATTATGAAATTTTATAATTTTATTTTTAATCGGTTTAAATTTGAAGCTTGCTGCCAATAAACATAATATAAAAACTAAACTAAAAGAACAATAGCTGCATTTCATAAATTTTTTTTTACCATAATAAATGAACCACAACTTTTATTTCAAGAACTAAATATGATGAACATGGTATGATCATCTTTATTGAATAAAATACACGATGCTATAAATTCAAGCCAAATCTAACACAACATACATACAACTTTCAATTTCAAAATGAAAAAGGAATGCATTTTCAACAAAAAGTGCATACCCATATAACACTTATACAAATAGAACTTAATATTATTTACCTTTGTTAAATAGTTTCTACAATGTTCTATGAAGATCAAAGTTCCTAACAAAGTTGAGGTTTATATGAGTAAGAGCAAATATAGAATGTAAATATGGCAGATTATAAGAAGTGATATGAAACACAATATAAAACAAAACCTAATGAGCAATCATAAGCAAAACATTTACCAAATTATTATCCAAATAGACAAAACATAGATACAAAAAATTTAAAAAGCAAACACACAAGTAACATCTCTATTTAAGTATAAATGAGTGTACACAACCATTATCATTAACATCTCTAAGCATTCCACCAAGAAAAGAAAAAAAAGCAAAAACAGAACATAGTATCTACTAAAAATGACAAAAACATAACAATTGTAAAAAAAAAATAAAAATGACATAAATACATGATTATAAAGTACAACCAATTTTATAATAAGAAAATGTTAATTTAATTGACTTGAATGGTTTAAAAATATTTTTTGTAGACTAAATACACCATATTAATTGATAAATTAGTCAAGCATTTTTTAAAATATACTTTCAACACAAAGCATGGACAAACAGCCTGGGAAAAATAATGAAAAAATCAAATGTACATTGGATTACTATGCCTAATTAAAAATCTAAACAACTATTTATTAGTTGACTTAAGATGACTCAGCTCATACTTAGATGGAATTTCTCACTCAAACAAATCTCAAAGTTAAAAATTTAAACCTAAATTTATTAACAATGTATGTGTGAAAGAAAGAGTGATACTCTGACAAATACAAGACAAAAAAAAAATCAGAAATTAATGAAATAAAATTTTAATCATAATAATCTGCAGATTTTGGACATGGCAGCATCATTTAGCAACCCCAAATTACTAAAGCATATAAGGGATAAAAAGAAAGTATGATTTCACTGCATAAGTAATTTAGACCAAAAATGCAATTTTAAATGCCCCCCCCCCCCGCACACACTTCAGTTTCTAATATAAATTGTCAACTTTTTAACTATATATTTCCAAAGTTATATTTTAACTGAAATATTTCATGATATGATTGTAAATATAAATAAATTTATATTTAAACAAACACACACAAATTATGCTTTTAGCTCAAAAGATGTTTTTCACCAGTTTAAAAAGACTTTTAGTTTTTTGCATTGTGTTCTCTTATACAAATATGTGACTTATACATTTTTCAATAAAAGCATCATAAAACAGATATGTCTGAAATATTAATAAATAAATATTAGGTTCATCTCTAAAAAGATTTTAAACAAACAAGCAAACAAAAAAAAACACCAAATAAATGAAAAAATTATTCTATTAAAATCATAAAAAAAGAAAACAATTAAATTTTGTATTATAAAATTCAAAACATATTTTATAGGAAAGTGTATACTTATATAAATTTGTTTTATTCCATAATAAAGATACACATTTATATGGAAATGAAGATTGTTATATGTTACCAAATATTGTATGGAAGAAATTTAAACTAGTTATAAACTATTTACATTAATATTTTGAAACTAACTATGTAAACAAAAATTGAAAATGATCGAGTTACATATTATTAAAAAAAAATCCTATTAATTACACACAAATAAAGATTTCCAGGGAAATTAAGACAATCTATATGAATAAGTCTAAAAAAATTGTATCAAAAAGCCATTGACTAAATTTTTTATGACAGCTTCGGGTACTTCAGAAAATTTAAATTTATTAGATAAAAATTTATACCTAAATGAAATTTTTTTGTATACTGGGTGCATTTATTAGCTTCCAGATAATATAAACCTTTTCACATCTCAACTTCAGAAATTATAAGTAGAATTATTTCTCAAAATTTCTTTCCAGAAACATTTTGCTGATGATCTATAAAAAAAAACAACATGCTGCCTGATTACACAATATGCTATCAATCACTGAATTTTGTCTTTAGAAAAATTTCATTTTATTTCTTAAAATCAATTCAAATTATTCAAAAACTTTGACTTATCTAAAAGATTTTTCTGACCTAAAATTTTAATTGATAAAAATTCTAGCTTTATTTATATAATTTTTTTTAAAAAAAATGCATAACAATGAGATCTCAAGCACTTTAAGTTTGAGGATATACTGGAGTAAGTTTGGTCTTTTAATTTTGGCACACACATTTTATCACTTCTTTTGAACTGCATATACTATGTCATTTCTTTCTCAAGATAATTAATTTTTTTATTCTCCCTACATCTTTTCATTATTTCTCTTCCCTTAATAAAGTCAACAAAAAATAATATTTTTGCTTAGTTTTTTTCAACACTTCTATAATTATTAATCTTATTTTCCAAGTTAAATGTTTTATTCTCTTTCAAATTGCATGTATATAAGCTCCATTTTTTCCTCATGATTTTTCCTAATTTGCTATTCTTTATTATTAAATAATTTTTTCCTCATTGGTCCACATATTGTACTAAAAACCCATTTAGACATTCCATACCTCAATCTAATTTCTTTATTGTTAGTTCCATTATCAGTTAACCAATTTGGCAAATATTTAAAATACTCATTTACTCAACTTCCAGTCCAATATTTATTCTTAACCTTTTCTTATTTTTAGATTTTTTTATTATTGTTTTAGTTTTATATCCACTTATTTTTATCCAAAGCTCTCTCTTTCTATATACTATAATTCTCAAGTCATTTAATGATAATAACTGATTTAAATTATTATATTCTATAAATACATAGACACATATAAATATATTTTCAGCTAGCAATATGCACTGGGTCTTATATAATTATGTTTGGGAGATCACAAAGTTAAAATGATTAAGGTATCAATCTTTCTTTGCATATGTAAATTAAATGTATTTGTTTATAAGCCATTTAAGATCATTGCTAATTTAAATTCCACACTCCTTGTTTGAATTAGTCTGTATTTCAATATACGTAACAACATTGCAGCAAAAAATTAAAAGATAACCTCCTGGTCATGTTGTTTGAAATTCAAACTTTATCCATTTGATAGTATTGCTGAAAAAACCTATTGTTTGGGGAGTGATTAAATATATTATGATACATAAAAATCTAACAGTCTTCAAAGAAAAAAAACAGTTTCTTAATCTTTCTTTAATCCTTTCCAAGCATTAAATGCTACCGTTGCTTTAGTTTTAAATCATTGTTTTGTGGCAAGTGTGTAATGGCAAATGTTTATTGCCATTAAATAAATGATAGATTGATGATCATTTTTATGAAAAATGGCCAGCAAGTTAATTAGTAATGAAGGTTATTCCTAGGTACAGAAGGCAATGAGAAATCATTCTTGTTCTTTTTTATGAACATGAACACAAGATTGAAATCAGATTAGTATTGAGATCCTAGCTAAGAAAGACTTTGGTGTCATGCCTGACAGAAGTAGATATGGGGTTATTCAGATCATAAATCTGGAAAATCCTCATAAAGGCAATGTATTAAAAAAGAGACATTAATAATTGGTACTTAGAATATAAAGTCACCGAGGAGTGCTGAAAAATTTAAAAAGAGAAATGAAAATAATATAGATGTTCTGGGATTAAGTTAAATGAGGTGGAAGCACTGTGGAAAAATAACTAGTGGAGATATCATTTTTTTCTGGTAATGATAGAACAGTAAAGGGAGTTGATATTGCTGTTGGAAATAAAATTTGGAATAGTGTTGCAAAGATAGCTTGGGTTGATGACAGACTTATGATGGTGAGAATAATTGCGTATTCATACAAGCTAACTACTAGTCATGATGATGTAGAAACAGATGAGCAATAAGAAATAATGGAGGAAGTAATAGGAGAAAATAAAGGAGAAAAACTGTTGGGAATTATGGTAATAAAAAGAATAAAATTAAAAAGTTACTAGCTTGAGGAATTTGTAATGAGAATAATTTTATAGTTGTAAATATTTGATTTAAAAATCAACCAAAAAGATTGTATACATGAAAAGATCCAGTTGATAGAAAAAGATATCAGATAGACTATATATGATACAGGACAGATATAAGAATGCTATTAAGGGGTTGCATGCTTTTCCTGGTGCTGATATAAACTCAGATCATAATTTGGTTATGACTAATTTAAACTTAAATTTAAAAAGAATGAAAAGATATGTAGGATGAGATTTAAATAAATTGAAAGAAATAGAGAAAGATTTGATTTTATATAACAAAAAGAATAAAGAGGATTGACAAAGATCTGAAATAAAGGTATGATTCTGATAAACATTGACATAGGATTAAATAAGAAATATTAAGAATGGCAAAAAATGCAATAAGAACTATTAAATTATGAAAAGCTAAATGATCTTGGATAGCAGAAAGTGTGTAGGAAAAAAAAATGGAAATATAGAAATGATGGGAGAATGTTAATAGTGATGAAAGACAAAGAGTATATTTAGGAAAAAAAACAGATTTAGCAAAAAAAAAATGATTGGAATAAGTATGTAAAAAGATAGAAGTGCTTCAACAGACATAAAGATGTAATCTGATATTTGATAGAATTAGAAATGTCCCCAGGAAATTGGAAAATCAAGAAATGGTTAATGAGTGAAATAGCTGTTAAGGATGGAAAAAGACTAAATGATACAAATGATATATTGAAAAGATGGAAAGAACATCTTCAATAATTGTTTAGACAAAAAAAAAAACGATGCAATTGATTATGAACTTGACATAATTAAATCAATTAAAAATATGAAAAATGGTAAAACTGTCAGTTTTGAAGCAATACCTATAGAATTTTTGAAAGAGATGTGAAACTAACTATGAAGTAAACTGTTAGTCATCCCAATTTGATATATAATAGTGGAGTTTGACCTGAAGATTTCTTGAGAACTATTAATGATTCCAATTGCTAAAGAAAGAGAAGGCCAATAATTGTGAAGAATGCAGGCCAATAAGTTTGTTAATTCATACTTCAAAAATTGAAAATTTTAACTTGCAGAATTTATGGAAAGATGGAATATTTGGAGAACAGTTTGGTTTTCAGAGAGGGAAAAGTACAAGAGATATTATTAGGATCATTAGAACAATTAAAGAGAGCTATTTAAAAAAGTAAAGAAATTGATAAATGTTTTTTGGACCTGGAAAAAAATATTTCCTAAAATAATCTGGAATAAGCTTATGATCATTTTGAAAAAAATAAAGGGGTATTTTGGGAAGAAAGAAGATTAATTTGTAATATGCTTACTGGGCAAAAAATAAGAATCAGATTAGAGAATAATGAGTCTAAAAATGTGAATATAGAAAGAGGAGTTAGACAAGGATACTGTGGGCCATCTGTGCATTTTAATGTTTATTTAGAAAATATGTTAGGTAAATATTTAAATTGGGAAAAAGCTATTATTGAAGGTAGTATAATAAAATGGATAAAATTTTGCAGTTGATATGGCCCTTATAGCTGAGAATAAAAAGAATTTCTGGAATATATTGAACAAATTGGAGAAAGAACAGATGGAATATGGAACAAAGATTATTGTTGAGAAGACCAAGTGTTTCTGGATAAAAAGAAATAAAAAAAAAAGTTAATATTCATGATAATATAGTTCAAGAAGTGAATAGATTTAGATATTTGGTTTGAGTAAGGAGGGAAGAAGTGAAGTTAAAAGTAAAAGGCATTTCTTAAGAGAAATGTTTTGTGAACCTTTGAAGAGAGATTTAAGGAAAAGATTAAGCAAGTGCTATTTGTGGAATGTGTTAGGAACAATGTATAAAAGAATTAAGAATAGATTGGAAGCCTTTGAGATATGAGCATGAAGAAAATTAATTGAAATGACAAATGAAGATTTTAGGAAAAAGAAAATAATAAAAAAAGATTGATTGAGGAAATTAAGAGATAGAAAGAGAAACCAGATTGTATATATACTAAGAAGAAAGAATAACCTAATAAGGGATATTTTGGAGATTATGTTGACTGGAAATAAGAAAAAAGGGTGGAGAAGATTGACCTTGCTGGATGATATAAAAAATAGCAAAGGATATGTGGAATTGAAAATTTGTGCACTGAATAGAACAGAATGGAGAAATGAATAAAAAATTATCTGTGTGACTGCTCTTCAGACCTGTCCATAGGACAGAACCCTATTAACTGACTGCTAAAACTCATTAAATCTCAAAAAGTTTACTTTTTTAAAAGTTTGTCAGAGTTTATATAAGTTCAAGAATCTATTAATTCAGTCATAGACTTGGAGCTAGTACGCTATTGTGTATATATCAAATGAAGATTTTTTAGATACTTTGTGAATCAACCTTTAGCCCGTCTTGGTAACTAATAAGAAAAATCTCATACGATTATTTTTATCTAAAGGAAGCCTCCTGAAGATTATCATTAACTAATTCAAGTATAAAGAAAATCAGTTAATATTTACTAACTTCAAAAAAAAAAAAATCACACTCTATATTAGTCACAGAAAATTTGATGATTCATACACTAGCTTCTTTTATTTAGTGAACAGAGGAAAGTTTCAAGTTAAAAAACAAATTTGTATCAGTTAAATTTCTAGAGAATTATCTTAGGAAAAAAACTTATTTAATACATACTGAATGATCGATTTATTTCTCAAGATATCTGGAGTAAATGATACAATGATTTTGATTTTTTTTTTTAGTTAAAATATTTGTTTAATTTCATTATATATAATAATTTTTAATATTAAATCAAATGTATTTAACATTCATAATATAATCAAATATTTAAATATATATATATTTAGACATATAACTATTTAAGACAATCAATTATATATGTAAAAAGGTTATTGTTATGTATAATATAATCAAACTTAATATTAAACTCTTTTTTTTTTTGTTACTTAAAATACACTTTTTAGCTATTTATTGATTTAATATTTTTTCAATACGTGTAAACTTGTATTTTCGTAAGCTGAAAGAATTAATTGTTTACATTATTTCTATGGCTTGATTACAAAGAATGTATAAAATATGTTCACATTATAAATTAGTTGTTAAATTTAAAGATTAAATGGTGCCTCAAAATAATTTGCTTAATCTAGAGATGTGCATAGTTAAAATAATTGTTTAATTAATCTTTATTATATATATAAATAGGCATGCACATATATAAAATGTCATTGATGTTATTTTAATATTCGATTGTTCAATATAATAAAATAGCCAGAATAATATCATCAACAATTCTTCTTTATCCAGTTATATTTTTAGTAACTAAATATGAAGTTATATAAATACACTTTCATACGTGGTTATTTCACACACTATTTACATATCCAAGGAGTCAAATCTAATATAAAGAAATAAGTGATTTTTTTGTACCTACGTTTGAGATGCGATTGAAATATTTATATATTTTTGTCAAACATTAAAAATAATTATAATTCGTTCCTAACTAAAACCATTGTGTTTGTCGAAGTGTCTATTTCCATACATAAATATTTATAATTAACTGTTCATTCTTCCTCTGGCTGTAGACATTCAGAGAATAAAACACTGTTAATGGTTTCTAACCTAATAAAATATGCATTATTAATCATTTAAATATCTAATGAATTGTTGAGAATAACTATTTAAAACACATACAATTGTAAAGTAAATTTGTATATAAATATACGTGATTAGTAATGAATTAGATGACACTAAAAAAATGATTTGATAAAGTATGTATGATTAAGTAGTTGTAAAACTTTTTATAGCGGTATTAAGGAATTATGTTATGAATTAAAATGGGATATTATGAAAATAGAATATTTATTTCATCTAGGTTTTATAGAGGATATGGTTATTTTTATAAATAGTATTTCAGAGTTTCCTAAACTGTTATAGAGTTATCAAATGAAAACAATAAAATAAGATTAAAAAAAAAAAATCGAAAAAGACTAATTAAATAGTGTTATTACAGAAGAAAATAAAGCTAGACATCAGGAATTAAAAAAAAACAAATGATTACAAATATCTTGGTCAGATTATGGAAGTATAATGAAATTGATAATAGAATATAATTTGCATGGAATAGTTTTCATAAATCTAATAATAAAAGAAAATATATGTCTGAAAAGAAAGATTTTAAAAGATGTATTTTTGACACGGACACAATAAAAGAACAATATAGAAAATTCAGATCACACAAAAAAGTATAATAAGATGTCTATTGGAAATAAGAAATTGATCAAAAGCAAAATATCAAACTTTAGACATTATGAAAAATTATGTCTAAAGCTGGCCAAAGTAGAAAATCATTTAACTTTCTTATAATATTTAAAACAGCATTATGCTGTTGCACATGCGCTTTGAAGATTTTAACTATAAATGAATAAATACTAACACTCAACCACATGATAAAGTCTTTGGAAAAGATAGAATGGCCATCTATCTTTTCAAACCCAAATGCTTTTGTATGGGCGAATCTTAAGTGTTTGAAAGTGAAAGCGCATGTGCAACAGCGTAATACTGTTTTAAATATTACAGTTTACAAACATCATGCTATATAAAAATGATTTATTTAACTTTCTTATGTAAATCTGAAGGGATAATTCCTAAAGGTTTGCAACTAAAACCTCCAATTCACTCCCAGAGAGCTGAGAAAATTACTCAAAGAGCAAGTGAAGCTCTGTTAATAGAAATAAAGCATTGCAACTACTTCACTGATTCCGAAAAAAGTAAAATAACCTCATATTTCAGCAAAATTCCTCATCTTTATGGTCTACCTAAAATCCATAAGGATCATGTTCCATTAAAACCTATTGTTAGTTTTAGAGATTCACCTTGCCAAAATTTGGCAAGATTTCTTCTCAAAGTTCTAAGTCCTTTGGCATACACGACCCAGTCCTTTGTCAGGGATTCTAGACATTTGTAGAATTAATCAAGAACATGAAAATTGAAAGAAATTAATTACTGGTAAGCTTTGATGTGAAAAGTTTATTCATGAATGTACCATGTGAGGAAGCATCGTCAATTGTAATAAAAAGATTAAATGGTGATAATAATTTACAAACCAGAACAGCTCTCCCTATTGATAGTATAATGGAACTATTAACTTTCTGGATAAAATAATCTACTTTCAATATAACACAGAATTCTACCAGCAAAATCAAGGAATGGCTATGGACTCGACATTGTCTCCCACGATTAGCAATATTTACATGGAAGAACTTGAAACGTTAGCTATAAAAACTACTCCATATCCACCTAAAGTTTGACTTTGCTATCTTGATGATACAATTGTTGTATGGCCACATGAGGAAGCACTGCTACAAACTTTCTGGAAACACATCAACCACATATACCCTTCAATTAAATTCAAAATAGAATCAGAACAAGAACAAAAATTGGCATTCTTAGATGTTCTTGTGACAAAAGTCCTCATGGCAAAATCAAAACTACAGTTTACCGAAAACCTACACATACAGGAAAATACCTAGCTTATATATCTAAACACACCAGAAACATAAAACATGGAATTATACTATCACTATAGAACAAAGCAAAAAAAGTTTGTTCAAAAACCAGTGATTTGGAAAAAGAAAAGATCTATATAAAACAAACTCTTCAACTGTTATTAAGAAAATGTTAAATAGACAACAAAAAGAACCACCAAGAGAAAAGACAATTATTGGTACTGTAGTATACCCATACATTTTAAAAATAGCAGACAAATTAAGAAAAATCTGCAATCAGTATAACATCAGAGCAGCTTTCCAGAGCCATACCACAATATGAGGAATTCTAACATCTACAAAAACTAAACTCGAAATGCTGAAAATAAAAAACTGCATCTATACAATACCATGTGAATGTGGAAAAACCTATATTGGTGAGACACGTTGTCCCATTGAAAAGCACTTGCAAGAACTCAAACTGATGATTAGAAGAGAGAAAGTAGATGTGTCTAAGATAGCAGACCATGTATGTGCCAATGAACATATGTTTAATTGGGAAAATACAAAAATATTGGGTAGAAAAGAAAAGGTACAAAGAAAAAAAAATAAAGAAGCTGCTCACATGACAATGGCAAAAAATCCTATAAGTCAACCTAGTGTGACTATACATAATGTATGGAAACCACTAATCAACTTTGCTTTTAGGAAAAAGTAGAAAAATCAGGAGGAACCTCATAGATAAGTATATGAAATTTCTACAGACTGTTGCCGTGGGCAGGATATCTCAGTTGGTTAGAGCATTATCTTAAAATTCAATACTCAAGAATCTAAGGATCCAGGTTCAAATCCCATGCTAGTACTGTCACTGGTCAGGCCAGCAACACCTGAAGAAGAGGGGAGAGTAATACCTCTTGAAATGTTGTGCATTTACTAACCTGTTTGATATGCTATTATTTAAAACGTTAAATTTTTCTAAAGACATTCAATACATATGCTAGATGATAGAAATAATCCAATATAAAAATACAACTAGAACACCATCACCATAAACCTTCAAGAAAAGCAAAATATGTGTGAGAGAATAAGCGAGTACTAGTGATCATTAAAAGAATTATGAGGCTGTAATGGAACTGGACTGGACATATTACTAAAGAAAATGGTAAAGATGGGCAGTTCAATGTTAAATTGAATCCAAAAGATTGTAAAAGATTTAGAAAGAAACAATGTGATAAGAAAGGATAAGATACTGAAGTGATATGAAAATAAGAAACTATAGAATGCAAAAGTAAGATTAAACCTGGAAAATCTTTTATACCATAATGGACTGATAATGGTTAAAACTGACAATACCTAGTGAAATACAAATAATGAGATTTAAATCCTATCACAGTTGACAGGAAAATGAGATTTTTGAAATCATGGTCCTATATAATACCAATTTAAATTTTTTTAATAACTCAGTAAAATAAACAATATAACTTAATTATGAATAATATTGAGATGTAAATATTTTTAAAAATGTAATAAAACCATATGGAATTGGGACTTGTATACACATTATAAAAGCAATATAGGAATGTATATTAGGGATCAAAAGAAAAATCCATGTGTCTATTATCAGTATTTGAAATAAATCTAAGATGTCTCTTACTATAAAATGATATTCTAATTAACTAGTGCATGTGTGCATCTTTGAATCGCAGAATTTGTAATATCAGTAACACACATGTAACATAAAAAAGGCATTCAATGTAAAATATTTTCAACAATGTTACTTTGGTTCTATATTTTTTATGAAAAAATAAGTAATCATTAAATGTATAGCATGTTGGTTGCTGACTAAGTCAATAGGATGTTTTATTTTTGTTACATGAGTATAAATATTAATCTTGCTGGTTCTAGGTTGTAAGATATCTCTTGCAATGAAAAGTGGCAAACTTATCGTAAATTTATTGGCATATTATCAGTAGAAAATTTACTACGTACAAATATTAAGTTTTTCTTAAATTAAAAGCATTAGTTTTAATGTTAAACTCATTCATGGGTGTAGAGGGACACCCAACCAAAAACGATATGGCTAGGTCCACATAATCAGAAACAAAGGATGTTAGACTTATAAATTATTGTAATAATTAATTATTAAAAAAAGAGTAATCTAATTTTATCAACTGCAAAAAAATTATATAGGAAAATCAGAGTCAGATTCCTGTTTTATTAAAAAGTAGTGAATAAATGAAGAAAAATATCAATTTTGATGCCTCTATAAAAAAAGAGGCTTCCATAAAAAAAACTAAAATTCTTAAATGCAGGTACTTGACAAAATGTTCTCCAAATTCACCAGTGATCTTCCTAAAACTATGCAGGAAATTTATTTATGCTGATGATATTACTTTGACCTTCTAAGAGATCTTTTCCATTTGGATATGAAAATACTGAAAATTTAGTTCAAAGGCTGGAATCTTATTCATAATCCAATGAAAACAATATGCTCAATTTTTCATCTAAACAACAGAGATCATCAGAATATAACCTCTTGCAAGAGTAGACTGAAATACAATCTTACCCCTGCTATTTGGAAACAACCTTGGATCATAGCCTAAATTACATTCCTCATTTAGTTAAGACTCTAGGAAATCTGCATGGCACTACTTGGAACTGAGAAGCAAATATTTTAAAGACAGTTTATTTAGTACTAGCAAGTAGCTTCCTGTTGTCTCATATTCCTTAGCCAGATATCAGTAGCCGTTTCACATAAAATGTATAAAAAGCTGTAAAACAGATTTAACATGAATATAAGTTAAGGATATAGTTTCTAATATTCCTCATTTCAAATTAATATCCATCTTGTGATTGCTAGACCAAAATATACAAAAAATTAAGGTGTAAAAAATGGAATTCTTATGATATTAACAGACAATTTTTTTTTCCGATGGAACAATAAAGTCAGCTAAGTTTTACCTTCCTTCACACAATTAGACTCTTGTCTAGATTTTTAACATAATACATGATCATTGCATTTGTCTGTTTCACAAATTGAATTTTTTAACCATAATCTATGTAAATGGGAGCAAACACAAGCTATGAACCATACAGTTAATGACTGCTGAATTTACGGACAGAATTGAACAACTTAATGAAATCACAGATGATTTTATCTCCAGGTAAATTTTGTTAATTGTTAAGCTGTAAAAAAAAATCCACATCCTAAATAATACAGACGTAAAATATGAGATTTAAAAAGTTATCATTTAAGTATTAAAATCTTGCATTTATATAAAGATTTTCTTATATGAAAAGGAGTTCCAATATTTATTATTCAAAACCTTCAACATTTAAGGTGTAGCACTCTCTTCAAAAAGCAATTATTTTTTCTTTTAAAGAGGTCTACAATAAAAATGCTTTGAAGGTTTTGAATAATAAACATCAGAGATCTTGTTTCTACAAAAATCATTTATATATATATGCAAAAATTTATTAGAGTTTAATTTGTATAATATTTAACTATTATAAATAATTTTTTAACTTAGTCTAAATATTAAAATAAATAAATAAATATTCATATAGTCAGTTTCTTGGTAAATCAATTAATATTTGAATACCAAAATACTGGATTGAATTCAACAGATTGATTCAATCTATGTGAGACCAATTCAGGGACTTTAAACCTCTTGAGCTTAATAATATCTGATAATGCACTAAATCGTACAAGACAACATTAGTCTCATCATAATATATTATAAATCTGATCATACATAAATTTTCTGAGTATTTATAAAGTATTTAAAAAAAAACGGCACACATCAAACTAAATTCAAGATATACAAAAGTGCTGAAGAATAAACAATTTTACTATTTTTTACCTGCAAGGTAAGACTATCTCTCTCTCCTTCCAATTTGTGAATTTTTTCTTGCAACTCCTCCCATTCTGGTGATAGGCCATTGGTCTGAAAAAAGGAAAACAATAATAAATTCTAAATTGTAATATTTAAAAAATAATAACTATCTAAGAATTAATTATTACTATCATTCTAAAAAACGTTATTGTTAGACAATATTAGTTTTATATCCATTCTATTCTTGATAAGAAAATTATTTCATAACCACACACTTCTAAGTAGATTAGAAATATCTTCAAAACTCATGCCTTGCTTTAAAATATAATAAATATCTCATCATTTGCATGTTTTCAAAAAATGTTAAAATTTATTTTCACAATCAAGTATGTGAAATCAAGGGGGGGGGGAGACAAACGTTGAATATTAGCATTAATTTTTTTTTTATTAAGAGAAATTTATTGTGCGATATAAATGTACATTTTGCTATTACATGCTATTACAGTATAATATAAATTGTTTATTTTAGCATTGTTTTTGGTATCATTTTAGCACAGAAATATAAACAAATTTTATAGACAGACTGAAGAAATCAGAAAGTTTTTTTTTAAAAAGATTGATGTTACATTTATAGATTTATAACAAAAAATTCCAAATCAGTTTACATTTATAAAGAATCATTTCTCTTTTTTAAAGTCAAATCACTGGGGTGTGATTAGATGATACATCAGTACTCTACAGATAATATCAATGTGGTGAGTGCAATCACTAAAGGGAAGAACTCAAATCATCTTGGATCAGGAATCAAAGCTTAGTGAGGCAGTCAAACATATATACTAACATATACCTGAAAACACATCAATCATAAGAGCTTCACCAACTTAATGCAAACAAATAGATAATTAGAAACAAATATTTGTACCTTTTCTAACTACTAAAAAATTTAACTCAAGTGATTGTCAAAAAAAAAACATCCACCAACTATCACTATGGTAATGGTACTGTCATGATTTCTCTTGGTCCAATTATTAAATCAGCAGTGTTAATTGCAGATGCAAACCCTTTTGATCTACTCAGGGACAAAGGGGGCCATAATAGTTTATAACAAATATTTTCAATACAATAATGCTTCAATGCATACACTCATGCAGTTTAATATGAAATACCCAAAGAGCATGATGTTAATAGATAACTGTCTTTTCAATCAATTGATTTTAATAACAATAAGGCTTAATGAAGAAAAATAACTTGAAATTTAATCATAGAGTCTAAAATTATAAATGAGCCCATATATATAAACTTTAAATTAAATACAGTTCAATGTATACATAATTATCTCCAGGCTATGAATTAAAAACGTTCTAAATGTTGAATAAAGGATCAATAATAAAATTTATTTATTCTCTTTGTTTAAATATATATATATCACATGATAACAGCTGAAACATAAATAAACAACAAAAACCATCTCTATAGATAAAAAATGGATTCCATCATTTATCCTGGTTTACATCCTTAACATAGACACAAAAATGCTAGAAATGACAAGAGACTATTTCTTTTCCCAGAGCTTTAAATAAAACCCATTAAATAGACTTCATAATACATTGTAGATTCAATCATTTATTTAAGTGTATTATGATTTACATTTAAAACCACTTAGATATCGGTAATCAATCAATCAATCTTTCTATCATTTCTAAAAAGCAATATTATTTTCTAGTCCCACCTTTTATTAAATTAATTAATTGTCTCTTTATATGACATAAAAGACAGTGTTAGGGGATAACATAAGCTAATAAACATCACATGATAATATAAGCTTCTAGAAATTATTACTTATTCACTTAAATACCATCTAACACTATATTAGTAATGATAAAGAAAATAGATAATCATATAACATTAAAATACTAGCTAAAAAATAAAAGTTTATTAAAATTCTCTCATGACCATGGTTTCATCTATTAACAAATAGACAGGTTGCGAGAGAATTTTAGTAAAAAAAATTTTTGAACAAGCACTTTAATGTTATATGATTTTCTATTTTATATATTCAAGTATCCAAAATGAATTGTAATTATTCGTTTCAATATCAATAGGTTATTTTTTTTAATGGGCAACCCCCCCGCTTAGTTATATCTGCATTTGGGAGATCACTTGTAGACAAAAAGTAGAAATCCACCACCAACATCTCAGAAAAGTCAAAGATTTTCTTCAGAAGAAATGGGTTAATAATACTTTAGATACCATTCAAGTATATAATTCTATTTGACAATGAACACTTTGTGCAAATAGTAGTATATATAATATTAATAAATTGTCACAATTAATCACTATTTTATCCAATTGTTATAGTGGATTCATGGAGAAGTGTTTACACATTTGCCTATCACTTTTATGATCTGGATTCAAGCCACCCCAGACTAGGTATATCTTGGAATTTTTTTTTTTCAGATCAGAAAATAGTTATAATTTTGCTTCAGATAAATGGTTTCTAGACAATCCAGATAGACATCCAAGACTGATTACACTAATGGGTATTCCTAACAACATAAAGGATCTAATTCACCTGGATATTTCATATAAATATCAAAGCACCAAGTCACTTGTAGATTGAACTATAACTTCCTATAGGATCATGACTAGCTTTTATTCTAGTTACTATTATTATTACTATATCTTCACAAAACTTCCAATAGATGAACAATTGATTTTAGTATGTTCTTTTTAAATTTTGAATTTTTAACACTGTTGTCCTTAATATTATTATCAATACAGACTAAGTAGTAAGTTTGGAAGCAGACACTCATTCCTGCTTCATACGATTCTCTGATTCTCTGATCTTGGTATGGTCTCACCAAGGCAGGCATACTCCATCTGTTTCATCAACAGTTATATTTTTCTGTTTTTAATAACCTAGCTCTGCATTCAGTATTTTTAATATATTTTTAAAGCCTGATGTTGTAAGCATGTAGTCAGTCATAATTCTAAGTCCATTACAGTCATGTATTAGTGATTGTGATTTTAATAGTTAAATAAATACTTCTACCTTCACCCTGTTTGATTATTCATTAATTAATAGTCAAACTATCATAGAATGTCCATCCTGGAGGTTATTAAGACATATAAAGCCTAAGTTAGTGATAATTAAGCTCCTTGACAACTAATTAATTTTTTTAGCCTGTAAGAAGAGCAATATATTAATCTTAGATTTAAAATGTAATCATACGAACTTTATTTTATTTATTTTTTTATTATTATTTATAAAATTATCTATACTCATTATCTCTAGCATTTGTGTCAAGTTTACCAGAATTAGTACTTATTTTTAGTTTTAAAAGTCTCTTATATCTCCCTGACCTCATCAAAAATATAAGAAAAAGAATGTATATGCTAACATCAGATGCAGTAGTCATATGGAAATTGTCCTAGGGGCATAGATAATGATGTTTGACTTTGTATTGTTTGTGATAATGTTTATACTGGTATTACACACAGACATGCAAATTAGTAAGTATTGTGTGGTTCCTAAGATTAGTTTTGCCTGACTGTACAAATCTGACTTACAATATCTTTCAAATATTGACATTCTAATTGATACTCAATCTTCACAATACAGATCTTCCATTTTTTACTTGCAATGAATCCCACAACTCTTATGCTTCAAATATTTGTGTCTCTGTTTTAAAATACATAGCCATTTTTGAAATCAGTCATCTCTTTAACTTTTCTTCTAACTTCACTAAGCTCAATCAATAATGCCCCATTTAATATTAAAAAATTCTTTTTCCAATTCATGCACTTTTTTTTACACGAAAGTAATCTGTAGTTGTAAGTACCTAAATAAAACATTGAAATTGAATGGCAGCATGGGTGCACAATCAAAGAATTCTTAGCATTCTCTGCCTTCAACTGACTGGTGATTGTACAGCCTCTTAGGAATTACAATCATATCTTAGTTTTGTCTGTCAAGATTATAAATATCTATTTTTAAAAAAGTTTACACATATTCATTCTGCCTTCAAGAGAATTCAATGGATGTTTCAATTAAAAACCATATGTTTCTTAATTCCAATAAAGTTCACCATGCTGGATGATGCATGCTGGTGAACAGCACATCCATGTCTGTATTATATATGGATAATCATATTGTAATAGCAGCTTACACAACAAGAATATGCCCTGTTGGATTTTTTAAGAACTCAAAGAGAAATCAAAGGGCCTTCTTTCAGTTATTAAGAAACTCCTTTCTGCAGCAAACATAAATGTATCTTGGCTTATACCTCTGTCCACAACCATGTTTATAAATGTACACATAGAATTGTGTCACAGAAAAACATCTCTAAGATTCTCTATATTTTATTTTACATAGCTAAATCTTTCCTCGAAATAAACTATTAACTAGCTATTTTTTACTTTTTTAAAGGAAACTTTCTCTAATCTCTATAGCCTTTATAGTTTCTCACTTTTAAATACATGCTCACTCTAATGCTTCATTTCATTAATAAATCATCTATCTTAAAATAAACATTTCCAACTTTTGCATTCTTTTTCAAACTCACATCTTTAATTCCACTAACTTTTTCTCTTTTCTAGTAACCTTTTTCCTTAACTCCATAATTATTTTCATATTAATTTTTTAGATGCAACTTTCTATTAGCGGTTAATTATATTCTTCAGTATTTAAAAACAACATATTCATATATACGTTTGGAATATTAAAATAACAATAATAAAACAAATATATTTTTGTAATCACGGAGTCTCCCTTTTTTTTTTCCGAAAAATAAAAATTAAGTGAAATAGATTAAAATCACCGAAATAATAATTAAACAGAAATGAATACAAAATATAATTATAAATTGTTATAATTTTTGTAAATATTATATTTTGTAATAAAATGAAAATATGCACATATTTATCAGGTCTTAAATTTATATCAGGAATTAATTAACCTAATTAAGAATAGCATATATATATAATTAAAGTAGTAGTGTAAGTACAACAATTTGATTACTTTAGCGTAACAAAATTATTTCAATGCACGATAACTAGATGACGCTATTAGATGGAGTTACCCAAACTGTAGTTATGACGAAACTTTTAATAAATAACATATAACACAATACTGCTATATTATAAATTAAAATTAAGCAATATTTCTATTTCTCATTTTTTTAAAAATAAAACAATTAAAATGGCAAATATTTACAAATTTATACATACAATTACATAAATAAAAAAAAACCTAAACAAATCATAAAATGACGAATTACAAAAATGAATTTTAATAAAAAGTTTTTAATAACCATGTTAAAAAAATGCATACATTCGTTATCATCATTTTCAACAATTATCAGAGCACTACAGGATGAAGATTTTCCCCAATTTAATCTAGTTTCTTTGATCCATAACCTCACTTCTCCACTTCACAGTCTCTTGGAATCGTATTTAAAACTTCCAACGGCTCTTCTATTATCATCTCTCCTAGCAGTATGTTCGACACAAATCCATTTCAATTTATTACTTCTTTCAATAATGTCAATGACACTTATTTGTCCTCTTAATCATATAGTTCATTTTCAATCTGTTATTTCTATCTCTGCATATTGAATTGCGTGATCTGAAATCTCTATATTGCTCTTATATTAAGTGTTTGAATCTCACAACCATGTGTCCTTTTGATACAAAGATACTTCCACCAACAGCATTCTATCAAAGATTAATTAAGTCTTTTATTAATTTCATTTATTATCTTCCCATCTGCATTAATAATAACCAAGGAATTTGTAATTGTTGAATTCTAATTCATGGTTATAAATCATTTTTTTGAGAGGATTTACTGAACACTATGTTACAATTTTTACTATTTATTTTTAGACTACTTTCTTACTTTCATCTAATAATTCACACAACATTATTATTTGTAAAAAACAACCACATCATTTTCAAAATGTTAGTTAATCATTTTAATCCACAAAATCCTTATTATAAAGCTGATGTAAAAAGTTGTGGAGGTTTGAAAACACCAGCGCACACACCTTTCTCAATGTTAATCTCCTTAGCATATAATCATTGCATTTTGATAAATATTCTTCAGAATATGACAATATCCTTGGTCTATATCTTGATGATTTAAAATATTAAGTTAATCACCATGGAAATGCTTATAGAATCAATTACTATTTCATAATCCACAATGGCGATCATATTCATTGGTCCGGTCTCTAATTTCTCTCAATATTTAGATATGATACACTGGTGGGTTAGAATTTATCACCTCAATACTATTACTGCATTCTTCCAATTATTTAGTTCATTTTTATAACTTAAACATTTGGTACTGCAATGGTTGAAATTCATTATGATAATGCATAACAGATGACTACTTTAAATCCATTAATATACATGTTAATAGTATATAGTAAGCATAATAATATCAAATAAAGAATACTTCATCTTTCAGGTTTGAGTTCATGATTATCATCAAACTCAGAAATTCATCTGATAGATATCATCAGAAAATATCCCACGAGGAATATCTTATTTCTGTATTAATATGATTAAAAAAATTTTCTTCATAATATTTAATAGTTAAAGTGTTCAATACAATCCTCTATTACCTGGCTGAATCAAGGATTACTTGTTAATTCAGATGTGACAATTTTCTTATAAAATAATTGAAAGTTCCAATTATTTAAATAATTCATAACAACAAACAATTTATTTCTCATTCCATTACTGTTGCTGGAGTTCTTAATGAAAAGATGTGTATTATCACTCTAGACCATAATGCTTTTATAATCAACATTATAACTGTTTACTTATACAATAAGACTGATTTAATATCAATCTAACTCTATCCAATAATCCTCACCCATTTATATTTTTAGGAGACTTTAACATTTTTATAATGATTTTGTTTCTAAATATCTGCACCTGTGCAATAAAAACTTAATGATTGCTGAGGTATTTTTTCCTAAAAACTCTCTATCCTTCTACACCAAAAACACTTCTCCCTAATCAACTTACTGTTCTACTCATCTGATCTTCATGTCATTGTCAAACATCTCTCATACCTGTTATCTTTTCTGACCATTTAGCTCTAAGTATTGATATTGACATTGATTTCCAATACCATCCAACCTAATAATACTATCAGATTACTACTAAAAGCCTTAATGCCAGAGGCAATATTATATGAGATGTACATCTACTTTAGTAAAATATACATATCATCATTAAATGCAATAAATGCTTGGGTTTCCTTTATAAGCACCATTTACTCTATTATCAATTTTTACACTAAAAAAAGGAAAATCTATCTCTTAGTAAAAGAATTAGACACTCTCCACTAAAAATTAAAAAATAACTCCTGTGATAAAAACTCGATTTCCTACATCCTTACACCTAAACAATAATATAAAAAATACAGCTTAAATTAACAGAATATGTTCCATAATTGGCCCAAAGGCTATATAAGATGGGCCCTAGACTACAAAAGTAAAAAAATAATACCATCTTCTCTTATAAAAAACACTTAAATAATAGCTGGAGAAATATGTTTCCTCAAATTTTTTTCCACTTCAATGAAAAATTACCATCTAATAAAAAATTTTAATTATTCTTTTTCTATTTGGACGCAGTGATGCCAATTACCCTATCCTAAAACATGAAATAGTTCTTAAATTAAAATCAATGCCTGACAGTATTCTCAATCACATGCCAGCCCCAAATTTATATTGACACACTTCAGTCACTTCACAATTCCTATAATATTCTAAATCACTTTGCCACACAAATACAAATTGCTGATGAATTATACCCTGTATTTATAGCTCCCTTCTTATACCAAACACTATTCCCTCTCCTCTAAACAATTTACAACCTATCTCCATGACACATATCCTAACCAAAACAATGTAATCACTTATAAAAATAAAATATAACCTATACTTCTGACTCCAATATCACCATTCTTCTGAAGCAGTCATGCTTTTCAAAATTATAATAGATCAGATAAGAACCTCCAAGAAGACTGAGCCTATCACAATTCAATTAGACATCTCTGTTGCCTTTGACTCGGTACCAGTAGATAAAACTATTACAACTATTAAAAGAACTGAACATTCCAACCCCTCTCCTATACATTATTTCTAACTTACTTATAAACAGACAATTTTTATTATATAAAATGGCAAAACATCCCCTAGTTTTAACCATTATAACTCAATACCTCAGGGCTCACCCCTTAGTGCACTATTTTTTATTATCTATATTAACCCTCTTTTAATGGATATTGAAAGAAGATTTTCATGGATTCTGATGAACACTATAAATAAATACATCACACATATCTGCTACATGGATGATATTGTTATCTTCCTCCCTTCAAAAAAAGATGTTCCTCAACTAGTAAACATACTTGAAGGCTACATTAAAGAATTTTTTTTTTTATAGTTTAACAGGTCCAAATCATCATCCTGGAGCATCTTGACAGGAAATAAAATTGCCTCTCCCTTTATGGCAACCCTCATAACGTTCTTGGTTTTTATTCCATCTTTCCATAAATAATATGAGAAACTACAATCCAGAACAGTCTTCTTACCTCAATAGAATCCATTATCAACTCTCTATTCCAAAGCTTATCATTTAATTCATGCTAAAATATCTCTTATTAATATTTTAATATTTCCAAAAACACTTATTATTGTCTAATAATAAAATACACTACTTCATTTACTAACAAAATCAATCCATTATGCACAAAACTTATATGAGGAAAAGACTATATACCAATAAGCATTAAAAATATACAAAAACATGCAAAATTCAATGGCCTTTCACTACATCTGTCTATATGAACACATCACATCTCCTTCACTACAGGTTGGGATTATTGATAAGGGTTGATTGTTATCATCATTAAAAAAAATTTTGATCATATAATAAAAATTAATTATCAGATTAGTTCAAATACTTGTTTGTTTTCTTACTAACTTTATTTGTGGTTACTAAAATAATGTAAAATATATATTATTCAATAAAATTTTAGTTTCTAAGCAAAAATAAATAAATAAATAAATAAAAGTATTATAAAAAATTTGACCATATAATATATAAAGTATACAAGAAGTAAACTAAAAAAATATACATTGTGTTAAATTCTTTCCCTCCCTCCTTAAAGTTGTATTTGCAGAGAAAGTTGATTTTTATATTATGACATCATCAACTGCAGATCATTTTCAAATGAAAGAAGATTGCAATAATTAGAACTGTTTTATATTGAATGGGACATTATTGGACTTTGTGAAGTTAGAAGAAAAGGTGAAGAAACAATTGATTTAAAAAGTGTACATGTACTCTACTACAAATACACAAATCTTGGAAATACAAGTGGAGTAGGATTCATTATAAATAAAAAGTGGAAAAACAATATTGTGGAGATTGATGGTGTATCAGACAGAGTGGCAAGATTAGTTTTACAACTTAATAGCAGATATCAAATGCAGATAATTCAGGTTTATGCCCCAACAAGTTCTCATAGTGATGAAGTAGTAGAAGATTTTTATATGGATGTACAAAAGGCTTTTGATCACAGTAAACAACATCTCAAAATTGTTATGGGAGACTTTAATGCTAGAATTGGTAAACAAATGAAAAATGAAAGTGCTGTAGGTAATTTTGGTTATGATAATAGAAATGAGAGAGGACACTTGTGGAGTTTGCAGAAAAACTTCATATTATGAAATCTTTTTTTTAAAAAAACATGGAAGCATTCAAATGAAAGTACAGCAGAATTGGATTATATTTTGACTAACAGAAAATACACATTTCGAGATTGTAATGTTCTTAATAAATTTAACACAGGAAGTGATCATCGATTAGTAAGATGTAAGATACATGTTAATGCAAAACTAGAGACAAAAATTATTAAGAAAAACAATATTTACAGTTGATATTCCAAATCTCCAGAAACATTCTAATGAATTTAAATTAGAACTTACAAAATCAGTTTCAAGTATTAGTAGATTTTGAACATGATTCAGATTTAAATGAAATTAATATGTAAATAACTGATACACTTTTAAAAATGACAACAAAGATAAGTGATAGAAAAAAACAGCAATTGACCAATAAATTTTCTACTAAGACTAGAGAATTTATGAAGAAAAGAAGGAATATGAAGATATACAAAAATGATGCATTTAAAAGGATTGAATATCTTGAATTTTGTAAAATGGTGCGGAAAAGAGTTGAAAATAATATAAGAAAGTATAACTGTGAACTAGCAAGCAATGCTGTAGAAGAGAATAAAAGTCTCAAGAGTGTAAAACAACATTTTGGTATTGGTAGGAAATTTATATCTGCAATAAGAAAAAAAGATGGAATTATTACTAAAAAGAGAGATGACATCAAGAAATGGATAGAAGACTTCTATGGAGAATTATATTGTAATAAAGAATAAATACATCCTACATCTATTATATCGTCCAAATTGCCCAGAATTTAAATGAAGAAGAGAGACATGGAACTAAATTTATGAAGAAAGGAAAGGCTCCAGGTAATGATGGAATTATATAATTGATATATTAAAAGAAGCAATTGAAGAAATATAATTTTTTTTAGAAAAGTTATATACCCAATTTCTAAATTATAAAAATGTACCAGATGATTGGAAGAATGCAGTATTAATATTTAAAAAAGGTGATAAAGAAGATATTAGAAATTACAGACGTATCAGCCTTTTATCAGTTTTATACAAAATTTTTGCCAAGATAATTACAAGTCGTCTACAGAGAACATTGGATTTCCACCAACCAAGAGAACAAGCTGGATTTAAAAGTCATTTTAGTACAGTAGATCATATCCAGGTATTGAGAGAAGTTATAGAAAGAACAAATGAATATGAGTTGCCATTATGCTTTGTATTTGTAGATTATGAAAAGGCATTTGATTCTACAAACATTTCTTCAGTGATTAAAGCATTGGATCATCAAGGTATAGATCCAGGATATTGTCATATTTTAAAGAATATTTATAAAAATGCAACAGCAACAATTAGATTACATAATGTTACTAGGAAAGTCAACATTGAGAAGGGTGTAAGACAGGTTGACTCCATATCTCCAAAATTTTTTACAACTGTACTGCAACAAGTATTTTGTGGTTTAAAATGGGAAGCTAAAGGAGTGAAAGTAAATGGAGATTATTTAAGTCATTTAGATTTTGCAGATGATGTAGTTATTTTTGCAAATAATGCTTTAGAGCTGCAGGAAATGTTGCAGGAGTTATCAGATGAAAGTAGGACTAAAGATAAGTGTTAAAAAGACTAAAGTAATGTTTAATAGATTTTCTCAAAATATGAAAATAAAGATTGATTATAATGATTTAGAAGAAGTTAACAGTTATAAATACTTTGGTCAGATTATTAATACAGATGGAAACATAATGGATGAAATTAATCATAGAATTAAACTTGGTTGGAGTGCTTTTGGTAGAAATAACTTGATACTAAAAGGTAATATGCCTATGTGATACAAAGGGGTAATATGCCTATGTGTTTGAAAAGAAAGGTTTTTAATAAATGTGCTTTACCAGTTTTTACTTATGGATCTGAGACTTGGACACTTAATAGAATAGCAATACAGACCAGACTACTCAAAGAAGTATGGAGAGATGCATGTTGGGAATAACAAGAAGAGATCGAAAACACAATATATGGGTAAGAGAACAACAGGTGTTACTGATTTCATTAAAAAAATTAAGACTGAAGTGGAGTTAGGATGGACATATTGCTAGAAGAGATGCTAATAGATGGACAATTGAAATCTTAAAGGGTTCCAAGAGATTGTAAAAAAACTCAGAAAGAGCCCACATGTGAGATAGATGGATGAAATAAGAAAGTCTGCAGCAGTGATGCGGAGAAAAGAAGCTAAAAATTGGAGATGGATTGAACTTGGAGAGATCTTCATCCTGCAGTGGATTGATAATGGTTGATGATGCTGAATACAGAGACTACACCATTATAAGTATAAAATTATAGATAAAAACGAACCATCTATGCAATGCTTTTTACTAAACAGCACATACAAAATATCTTCACACAGGTTAGTATTTTTGCAGAATATCCAATATTTTTCTTTTATCACTGATTTCAGTTTGAAACATATTTTATTTTTTACTAAAAGAAACTATTTAAATAAGCCACGTTGGTCGACAGAATGCGGAAAAAAAAAATTTAACTGTGACAGTCAGATGATGTATGTTGGTTTAACCCAGTTCGAATACTAGGTGAAAGTACCTCGAGGCCACTCATACTCGAGATATTAAATCAAGAATACTATGACCTCTGCACCTATTCTCGAGGCTAATTATGAATCAACAACATTATCTGAGACATGCATAAATTATTTTCTCATCCGGCCACAAAGCTTAGCAACAGAGGTAGAGACATGGATGGGAACACCTATGGAGCTAAATAGTTTAATGTGCATAAAAGTACTAAAAAAAATGTGTTTTGCGTGCCTGGATCATTGGAAAAGTAAAATAAAGGATTATAATAAAATTAGTAAACTCAAGCTTTTTATGGTTAAATAATATGTTTAATTAATGACTTTAAAATATTAAGAATGTTTTTAATGGCCTCCGCTATTCCCCTAAATTAATGAAAAACTAATTAGACAATAAAAACAGATTAAACGATATAATATTTTTGCGGTCTAAGTCTTTTCTTCTCAATTTCAATAAAATTGTCAACTCGAATCTCCTCGATAAAGTACACTAATAAAAATCTTTTGCAAAGCATTTTCTAATTGCTTTGCGCTAAAAACAGACAGTTTAAAAATTATTTAAGATATATATATATTAAATCAGATATTCGTAATAAGCTAATGGCGGACAATGGAAGCGTTATCGAGGAGATCAAGTGGGCAAACAAATGGAAACTTACTCGTATTTAATTTACAACACAATTGAAATTGGAAAGATATTTTAATGAAAAATTAACTTTTAAACTTAACCGCAATGGAATACAAAATATTTATACATGTTAGTAATGAAGAATAGCGAAGGAAAAAGGGTTAAATATATAGATAGATGATCACACATATATATATTTAAGACTAGTCTAAGAAAATGGTTACATTACAAATATCATTAAATAAAACAATTCAAAATATAATTTGATTAAGAAAGGTATGAACAAAAGGGAGAAAGTAAATAGTTCAATGGAGGAGAGATATGATTACCGTCCTGGTTCCTTGGTCATGTTTCCTATGGCATTCGTGGCTTGATCCGACCACGATAGGTATTTGTCCGGACAATAAAAATGGAAATATAGCATGCTTTTACAAAAAGTCCTACAGACACGGCACAGAGTTCAGATCACTATGGAGTGGATACTATGGCATCTTGATGGTATTTAGGAACCTCGGCGATAGGCAAAGCTTTTTGCCTAGCCAAGCATAGTAAAATCCATAAAATTCATATGACTTTTAGTTTGTAGCATGTTCAAACTTCTCTGTGATTTTGAAGACGACAGTTGTATAACTTTTTAGAATAAAATCTCAACAAGCAAAAGCAAAATCTGAAAGAGTTCTCCAAAGAGAAATCTGAATGCTAGCAAGAAAACTCAGAATGGCCAAGTCTTTTGTTCACTCTCCTATTTATAACTTTTTTGTAAGCTACCTTCTATTGTTTGTATGATCTTAGATCTAGATAAGCCCCCCCCCCACACACACACTCCTTTTTTACTTTTTTCTTCTAAATTTCTTTCTTTAAAGTTTGAATTTTATTAATTAAAAAAGAAAGAGAAGGCCATCTTTAATTTGCTTTGAATGGGCTAACTAATTATAAGCATACATTCTTTTAGAAAATGTTGGTGGGCTTATCTCAAAATAAAATCATACTAAATATTTTAACAAGATTTTAACAAAAAAATAATTATTTCTTTTAATAATATAAGCATTTTATTTCAGCAGAATTTTGCATTAACTCATATATATACGCTTGACGTATATATATGTATGACTAATAGATTTTACAAGTAATTTTTTTATTAACAGAAATCTAATCTTAGAATGGAATTTATTTAAAACAAAATATTTAAATGCAATACAAATTATATAAACGTAATTAATTTTAGCTTTAATGCAAAACCCTGCTGATATTGGACTATAAACTTAATTCAGGTCTATAATACTAACTAAGTTTATAGAAGGCTGTGAAGCATGGATCGGACTTCAGATCCATTGCTTCACAATTGTATTTACATTCGAATATCAGCCTTTCAAGCTAATTGTGCAAACGCTTTGCGAGTGTTATTAAAGTGACTGTTCTGTCGTCACGCTTTCTTTGCCAGTACTTCAGATTTGCTCATATATAAGCATTTGAGTCGGAGGAATAAGAGGATTCCTTTTATTCCTGCATAAATACTATATCTTGTATTGGTGAGAAAGTATTCATTTATTATTAACACTCGCAAAGCGTTTGCACAATTAGTTTGAAAGGCTGATATTCGAATGTAAAAGAAACTATTATAACTGATTATTTTAATATAAGATATTTGAATCACAATTCTGGGTCAGAATATGCTTAACACATTTTCCCTTTTCACTATTATAGGAATTTTATTCAAATTCATAAAATTTTAGAATTCAAAAAACGCCAGGAAAAAAAAACTTCTACCCAGATTCATGCCAATATCTGTTTTGTTTAAATAAATGATTTATTAATTCGAATTTCAATATATCTTAATTATAAACTTTAAGAAAATATATCCTAAAGACCAAAAATATTAATTAAATTATTCATTTCAGACAGAAGATAGGACGCATAATGCTTTAAAATGCTTGGACTTGTCTTATAGCTATAGAAAAAAACAACAACATAATAATGGTCTGCTTTAGCTATAGGAGGGCAATCATAATTTTCTTATTTAGAAAAGTGACCGGATTAGTCCCTAGACAACCTTATTAATAAGAAAATTAGTATTTAATGAATCGTGTGAAACTAATATATATATAATGCAAAAAAAAAAAAAAAATTCAACAAACAAATTGTTATATAATTGTCAGTAATTATTTTTCCAATAAAATTTAAATATGAAATTGATATTTGATAGTTTGAAAAGTCTTTTTTTTTTTTTTTTTACAATAATAAACATTTGATTTTTAATGAGTTTTACCAACAGGGATTGTGAGTTTGTTTATAAATGTATATATATGGCAGATGCGAATTGCCTATAAATATGTATATTACATTAAAAATAATTATGCATTTTAAACATTGACAATGACTGCATATATTACTCCAGGAACCACGCATATATATTCACCGTTGCAATTTAACATGTTTAAAATAAAAGTATATAAAAATGCTTATGAACTATTTTTAAACACTTGCAAAACTTGAAACCAACCTGTTTCTAAACATATGTATTAAATGATTTTTTTAAAAACGGTTAATGAAATGCAGCGATAATAAAGAGCAGTCGCGGCATCTGCTTGCTGGATTAGATGTTTATGCTCTAATAGTTGTGATCCTTTTATTTTCTCTTGACAGTTACAATAATTCTCAATAAATCTTAATTAGAAGTCGTCCAGTTTTTAATCATTAATTTTTTTATAAAGTTTATTTTATACTAGATAAAATATATATTATTTAACTATTCTCTACATTCATAAAATTTACATTAAATGTAATAATAAAACAGATTTTCTCTCTCTATATGTACTTTGTCGAAAATATTCTGAAAAAGTTATTGATTGCACAAGTCATTTGGCAAAAAGGAAAGGAAGAACTTTTGTAAACATATAAAAATTTTGATTATTCAATTACATTTTTTTGTTAATAAATGCTGAGATTGTTATGAAATGTGTATATTTCATCTTTCCTTCAAATAATGGACTAGTCCAGATTCCATCTTGTCTAGATTGGACTGAGCATTCATTGTCATGAACCTATGTGAATACAGATAGATAATGCATAGCTAATGGCAAGAACAACCCAATAGGCGATGATGCTCACAGAATCCGAATGTCTCCATTAATGATGGGGATCTGGCAATAAATAGACTTTTTGAAGGTAGGATCAGTGAGCTATTGCCACAAAACTGACAGAATTCAGTTTCTCCAGACTATAGCAGTTAAACTAAATGCTTGACACAGTTAGGCAAATTCACATTCAGAACTGGAAGCTTCTACAACCAAACACTGGCATGAGGCAAGCTATCATAGTATAGTTAAAAGTTTGATTGGACTATTCATGAGGCAGGCTGGTCAAAATAGTTGGAAGTGGTAGAAAACTTATAAGGGTAATTGCAGTCCCTTTTCCCATAGTGCATCCCAGAACTAGAAGTTATACCTCACCAACAGTAACAGGTGGAGTATAGCCATTGTAAAATATATTGTAAATACAAATATATATTTGTTTTCATATTTGGTAATAAATATAATAATAGAAATGTATTTCACACATTTGTATTTAATTTGAGTCTATGATTATTAAATCACATATAGATAATCCAGATGAAACACAACGAGATGTTAGAGCACCAAAGGCTCAGCATAAAATATTTTTACTTCCTTTTTTTGAGAATCAATTCAAAACTCTTGAGACTATTATCGGATACACTGCTGAGAACACTTAAACTGTTAACAATCAGATATGCATTTGACCAATGTTAAGACTACAATAACAAAAGGATATATATTTTTAAACTCAAAAATTAATATCACTTAAAAATACAAATCCTATAATAACTAACTTACATCAAACACGGTTCTGAAGGCTCTCTATAAATATTCTTTCTTACACTTTGAAACTAAAGCTTGTATTTCTCAAATATATAAGGAGGGTTTCTATTTGATAATGATGATTAATTTAAATGATTTAAATATATGTAAGAATAATATAAAATTATAATATCACATATGAAATTGAGTAATTTAAATTTTATTATAAAATTTTAAAATGGAATACACTCATTTATTTGTAAACAACAATATAAGATTAAGCCTAAATAAATCATTATTGATTTGACCTGCTTTCATTTATATCTGCAAACTTAATTTTATATACAGGATCTGTTTTAAGGTTTATAATTAATTATTTCAGATTCTCATTAATTAATTAATATTCATGTTTGTGAAATTAAATATAAGTATATTTAAAAAGAGAAAACATCAATCTTTACTACTTTTCTCAAACTACTCTATCACCTCTATAAAGAAGTTTTTAGTCAAGTTTAAATTAGTTCAAGGAGAAATGAAGTTGAGTTATTCATCACCATCAATCACTGAGTCACAGATTGTGATGATGAGTTCTGCAGTCACACACTATTGCTATTGGAATGTATCTTGAAATGAATCTTCCTGTTTGTATACTGTCCACCATTATCTGAATGAACTCATCTCTATATATAAATTAAAAACATCTACAAAGGATTAATCTCCTATCAACTATTTATTTTGGACACTGACATCTCATGACCACCACTGGAAAAAAGCCAAAATATAAGAGAACTCTTATATTTGATAAATGAACATACCTTTGAATTCACGTTTAGTAATTTAGCTATCATTCATACAAACTTATTATTTAAAACTACTGATAATTAATACGACTGTCTTAAATACTTCTAATATATATTTTATTATTAGTATTTATTTTTTTAAACAATATTTATCTAAACTCTCATAATTTAGAGAGATATTTATATTAGAATGTCTTTCCAATTACAGGTTTATTTAATTTAAGCAATGTTATACATATGATAGTTCAGGTAATCTTATCATAGTTAGTAGTTGAATAATGGTGTATTTTTGTAAAAATATTTTGATAAGCAATACCATTCTTAATTCACTATTTGCATAATATTTTTATCTGTTCATAAGTTAAATTATTAAAAAGTCAACTTATGTATTAATTATTGATATTCCTATTATTTAGCATAATGTCATATTTTTACTGTTCAGTTTAGCAGCAAATATTTGAAATATATATAGAGGGCTTGGTTAGTTGCTCATTGTAGTCACTAGTCAGATGTATATAGAAATGACCAATAAAACATAATAGAGCTGGTAATAATAATTATAATAAATAATTAGGTAATAGTCCTGAAAGTATAAACAACTACTTGCCAATCAGATTTACATTTCTCACCATGTAAATTTCACAGCTCAAAATTCATCCAGATACTTATTTGATTTAATCATTGGTTGACTGTCTTACATGGTTAAGTGAAATAGTAAAATGTCAAATCCTGGAGAATAAGATTCTCAATTGATTCCTGTTTCTGGCACTTCCAGTCCTTGAACTTTTGATGAATTCTTGAGCAGTATGACCATTTTATTATAATATAATTGCTTGATTCACATATATATTCTAATAACTTTAACGAGCCCTTAAATTACTTACAGTTCATCAAATAAGTAACCCTGATAGTGTAAACATATTCACAAAACAAACAAGACCAAAAACATTATGGACATTAGTTGCAAATTTATGCAAATGATTCTACAGGAATTTTGCTTGTAAATTATCATAGGAACCTTTTCAGATTTGGTTCACTACATAGAACTTCAATTATATAAATTGGTTTCCAATGTAAAGTTAGATTATCATGATTGCTTTACATCTAATAGTTTATTTCCATTGCAAAATTGCTGTCACAATGTGTAGACTAGATTCACTAATTCTGTTATGTAATTTGGCTTCCCAATGCATAGAGTTCATCAACTACTAAAATGTCGCATATATTTCTATTTTAATACATATTGGATAATCAATTATATAAATAGGTAGCAGAAGCTTAGGGCTTCCAAAAATAATAAGACTTTTTACAAAAATGTACCAATAGCCGAGAGGTCATCGCACCCACCTTGCAAGCAACTAGATGGTTGCAGATGGTTGTGGGTTCACGTCCCAGCCGATGCTATGACGTGAAAAAAAAGAGGAATGCTATCAATTTCAAATCTAGAGGCATAATAGATCATTTATAATGCTATTTTATAATTAGTTCAAAATTCAACTATAAATAATTTTCTTTTTTTCAGAGCTTATGTAATACAAGACTGTTAATAAAAACACCCACAGAAAATGTGTTTTTTTTTTTTTTTAAATATTC
Organism: Epiperipatus broadwayi; assembly: GCA_028023455.1. Lineage (NCBI taxonomy): Eukaryota > Metazoa > Onychophora > Udeonychophora > Euonychophora > Peripatidae > Epiperipatus > Epiperipatus broadwayi. The sequence goes on along the minus strand of JAQFVV010012488.1, from coordinate 997,632 downwards.
AGCTTTGTTACTGTCTAGCATGTTTTTGATATAACATGTATGTCATATTTATGGCTCACAACACTGATTTTCTATACTTTTACTCTTTATTATACAGAATATATATAATATAGGGTATTTGAACACAGATTTTCAAGCTCCCTTCAGCCATCCACTCTATCTCATACAACTGATACATATGACCACATATATGTGAAAAAGACAAATGATTTCCAATATGCATATTTCATGCTGAACCAGCACTCATCAGTTGGTCCAGATCATCATCTCCCACACACATATATAATCGTTGTTTGGTTTACATTAAGATATCAAATCTTCACATACCAATGGACAAGCTTCAATCTATTCCACCCGTCAACTCTTCAGCCATTTATACCATTAAAAATCTGATGATGGAACACACAAATTCCTTGCTAATGCCAATATTATTGTCATTGTTCATGTTGACTTTAAGTCACTCTGACCCCAGACCTTGTCCATTTAAATACACAGAAGAGGGATGGGCAAGATATAGGCAGAATTTGTAAAATTTTAAATAGAAGTATATTTCATATACCTGGAGTCTACATGTAATATATGGGAATTGAACACACACTTTCAAGTTCCCTTCAGCCATCCATTCTATCCGATACACATGACCATACACACGTGAAAAGGATAAATAATCTCCAATATACATATTTCTATCTTAATATACTTCTTTGAGTGGTCTGAAGTCTCTGTATTGCTCTTCTATTAAGTGTCCAAGTCTCAGATCCATAAGTAAGAACTGGCAAAACACATTTATTAAAAACCTTCCTTTTCAAACAATAGGCATATTTCCTTTTAGTATCAAGTTATTTCTACCAAAAGCACTCCAAACAAGTTTAATTCTATGATTAATTTCATCCATTATATTTCCATTTGTATTAATAATCTGACCAAGGTATTTGTAACTGTCAACTTCTTCTAACTCATCATAATCAATATTTATTTTCATATTTTGAAAAAATCTATTAAACATTACTTTAGACTTTTTAACATTTATCTTTAGTCCTACTTTCATCTGATAACTCCTGCAACATTTCATCTACCTTTAAAGCATTATTTGCAAAAACAACTACATCACCTGCAAAATCTAAATGACTTAAATAATCTCCATTTACTTTCTTTCCTTTAGCTTCCCATTTTAATCCACAAAATACTTCTTGCAGCACTGCTGTAAAAAGTTTTGGAGACATGGAGTCACCCTGTCTTACACCCTTTTCAATGTTGATTTTCCTACTATCATTATGTAATCTAATTATTGCTGTTGCATTTTTATAAATATTCTTTAAAATATGACAATATCCTGGATCTATACCTTGATGATCCAATGCTTTAATCACTGAAGAAATGTTTATAGAATCAAATGCCTTTTCATAATCTACAAATCCTAAGCATAATGGCAACTCATATTCATTTGTCCTTTCTATAATTTCTCTCAATACCTGGATATGATCTACTGTACTAAAACCACTTTTAAATCCAGCTTGTTCTCTTGGTTGGTGAAAATCTAGTGTTTTCTGTAGACGAGTTGTAATTATCTTAGTAAAAATTTTGTATAAAACTGACTGATAGGTCTGTAATTTCTAATATCTTCTTTATCACCTTTTTTAAATATTAATATTAATACTGCATTCTTCCAATCATCTGGTACATCTTTATCATTTAGACATTTGGTATATAACTTTGCTAAAAAAAATTATATTTCTTCACCTGCTTCTTTTAATATATCAATTACAATTCCATCATTACCTGGAGCCTTTCCTTTCTTCATACTTTTAATTGCATGTCTCACTTCTTCATTTAAAATTCTGGGCAATTCGGAAGATATAATATGTATAGGAGGCACTTGTTCTTTATTACTATATAATTCTTGATAGAAGTCTTCTACACATTTTATGATGTCATCTCTCTTTTTAGTAATAATGCCATCTTTTTATCTTATTGCAGATATAAATTTCCTACCAATACCAAAATGTTGTTTTACACTCTTTAGACTTTTATTCTCTTCTACAGCTTTCCTTGCTAGTTCACAATTATACTTTCTTATATCATTTTCAACTCTTTTCCGCACCATTTTACAAAATTTGAGATATTCAATCTTTTTAAATGCATCATTGTTGTATATCCTCACATTCCTTCTTTTCTTCATAAATTCTCTAGTCTCAGTAGAAATTTTACTGGTCAATTGCTGCTTTTTTCTGCCAGCTATCTTTGTTGCAGTTTTTAAAAGTGTATCGCTTATTTTCCTATTAAGGTCATTCAATCTGAATCATGTTCAAAATCTACTAATACTTAAAACCGATTTGTAAGTTCTAATTTAAATTCATTAGAATGTTTCTGAAGATTAGGAATATCAACTGAAATATTGTTTTTCTTAATAACTTTTGTCTCTCTAGTTTTGCATTAGCATGTATCTTACATCTTACTAATCGATGATAACTTCCTGTGTTAAATTTATTAAGAACATTACAATCTTGAAATATGTATTTTCGGTTAGTCAAAATATAATCCAATTCTGCTGTACCATCATTTGGATGCTTCCATGTCCATTTCCTTTTAACATTTTTCTCAAAAAAAGAATTCATAATATAAAGTTTTTCTTTTTCTGCAAATTCCACAAGTCTATGCTCTCTCTCATTTCTATTACCATAACCAAAATTACCTACAGCAATTTCATCTTTCATTTGTTTACCAATTCTAGCATTAAAGTCTCCCATAACAATTTTAAAATGTTGTTTACTCTAATCAAAAGCCTTTTGTATGTCCATATAAAAATCTTCTATAACTTCATCACTATGAGAACTTGTTAGGGCATAAACCTGAATTATCTGTATTTGGTATCTGCTATTAAGTTGTAAAACTAATCTTGCCACTCTGTCTGATACACCATCAATTTCCACAATGTTATTCTTCCATTTTTTATTTATAATGAATCCTACTCCACTTGTATTTCCAATATTTGTGCCTTTATAGTAGAGTATATGTCCACTTTTTAAATCAATTGTTTCTTCACCTTTTCTTCTAACTTCGCAAAGTCTAATAATGTCCCATTTAATATATGACAGTTCTTCTTATAACTCTTGCAATCTTCCTTCACTCTAAAGTGATCTGCAGTTGTATGTACCTAAATAAAAAGTCGTCATCAAATGGCAGCCTGAGTCCGCAATCAAGAGGATTCTTAGCACCCTCCGCCTTTGGCCACCAACTGCTGCCTTGGTTGGTGACTTTACAGCTTCCTGGGAATAAGGGCCATGATTTATTTTTGTCTGTCATGATTGTATATATGGAAAAAATATTCTTAAACTCGGAGGTAAAAAGCCAATAAACTCCCCATGCTGGACAATGCGTGTTGGTGAGCAGCCCATCCATGTTTGTATACTATATGAATAATCACATAGTAATAACAGCTGCAATGACAAGAACATATGGAGTGGACATTAGGAATGGAGAGATGCATGTTGGGAGTAACAAGAAGGGATCGAAAATGCAATGTATGGTTAAGAGAACAAACAGGTGTTACTGACCTCATTGAAAAAATTAAAAGACTGAAGTGGAGTTGAGCTGGACATATTGTTAGAAGAGATGATAACAGATGGACAATTGAAATTTTAAACAGCATTCCAAGAGATTGTAAAAGACCCAGAAAGAGACCACATGTGAAATGGATGGATGAAATAAGAAAGTGTGCAGGGGTGATGTGGAGAAGAGAAGCTAAAGATAGGAAAAGATGGATTGAACTTGGAGAGACCTTCATCCTGCAGTGGATTGATAATGGTTGATGATGATCTTAATATAAATGAAGCACTGATTATATATATATGTGTGTGTGGGAGATGATGATCTGGACCATCTGATGAGTGCTAGTATATCACGAAATATGTATATTGAAGATCATTTTATCTTTTTCATATGTGTGTGGTCATGTGTATCGATTGTATGAGATAGAATTGATGACTGAAGGGAGTTCGAAAGTCTGTACTCAAATCCCCTATATTACATCTATACTCCAGGTATATAAAATACACTTGTATTAAAAATTTTACAGAATATACATATTTAAGAAAAGATTGATATCACATATAATTTATAGTACTGATATATACTGTGTTGCTACAGACGCTTTAAAATAAATAATGTTAGTGACAAATGGTTTTTTTTTCTTTCCAATTTTCAAAAATATAACAGTACTAAAAATGTTATACTATTCAAAGTGGCTTTAAAAAATATTAGAATAAAATATTTATTAGTTATTATTGATTCAGAAGAATAATTAAATGTTTATTTTTTACAATAGTTTTTCAGAAAGAAATGGATTTCTTAAATCTTAATAACAACTGCAGTAAAGAAAGAAAGCTTTTTTAACAATATAAGAGATATTGATGAAAAATGCAGTCTTGCAATAAATTAGACGGAAATAATTTTTAAAAAGGTGGACTAAATATTCTGAATGTAACTATTAACAATTATTGCTAAAGTATCAACATTTTCTATTTCTAAGGTAGACAGTGTATCCAGTGAAAATATGAATGATTCTCTAATCAAGAAGCGATCAGTGAAGAAACACATTTTACGTAATGCCGTAGTTAAATTAATCATCATAAGAATTATGACATGAAATATGTCAGTTACAGGTCTTCATCAATCATCTTCACTGCTCTGTTTGCAATCACCAAATCTTATAAATCACTGCGTTGTGACTCACGGCTTCACCTCATGTTAACTATTTCAATAGCAGAATTGCCAATTTAATGTTTGTGTGTTTTTTCACTACGAGTTAAGGTACAAATCATACTATCCCATTTCATGTAGTAACTCACGATCCAAATATGACAATGCTTTAAAATTTTTATTGTGAATAACTAAACTATGGACTATTTAACACACACACACATTGATTCACAGATAGAGACGCAACCAGTATGGAGAGAGAATTAATCAACGTTTCACTGAGATACAAGGTATTTATTAAATTTAAGCAATGCATATATAGTAAAAGTTTTATATTCTTCTATGAATTAAAATATATATTAATATCAAAGTTGTTTTTTATTTAAAATTAAATATGAGATTATTTTTAATAAAAGTTTTAACTTTATAATTAATTTTTTATTTTTATCATTTTAACTGATCATCAAAAATATATATTATTTGAATAAAATAAGACTATTTAATTTAAAAATTAAATGAATAAAAAATATTACTGAATGAAATTAATCATTTTCATAAATAATTTACTAATAATTATAAATCAGCATCATTTTATTCTTTCATTTTTCATCCTTTTCATTCATATTACTGTCTTCAGTCAGTTAATTTAGATCTCTGCTGTTATAGATTATCTTTTTGAATTATGATAATGCGATTGTGTGTTTGTAGAATCATATATCCATCATTTAATCACATATATAACTAAATCTTTTCTTTTTTATTTTCTGTTCATTTTTAATTTTTCTATCTTTGTATTTTATTCTTTTTAATATAGAAAGGTTGTACTTGTTTACTGGTGACTGCGAATGATATGTACTATGTGTGCATACACACACACACATCATATATCAATAAATAAGAACAAATATTAGAGTTAATTGGGTTATTATGACATTATACCTATAAAAAAAAATTTAAACTATTTCATTCCAACAATTCTCCCTTTCTTCTTATTCAATTGATTTTTTTTTACTTAGATTCATTTTTCAAAATAATTTTATCTTTGTTTACCAAAAACTTTTTGGTAGAATAAAGACAATGGTTGTGTATTTTTATTTCTAATTCTGGTGATATTTACATTTTTTTATAATTCTGAGAAAGTCAATATAATATTAGTAATGTAAGTGGGGTTTTTTTTTTTTGCATCAAACCTTTCAACTAATTAGACTTTCTTAAAACTATTTTTTAAAAAAAAATTCCTCAAAATGATCACACTTCTTCTATCCTTAAATACCAATTTATTGACCATAAATGTCAAAAAGGAGGTTATTAAAAAACCACTGATAAAGATTGTTAGTTACATGGAAAGGAAATGGTCTGAACCCTGGCAATGTTCAAGATTTGTTAAAAACAAATAGATATTAAATACTGAGTGAAAAAAACTACAAATTCCTTTAAAATTTTTGAAACCAATTTTCATCTGTTACTAAGATTTAAATATACAATAATTTAGAACAATGCAAATTGTAGGGTAAACTAAACAAGGTGATACATTAACTACAATTCTTACTGACCAACTTTCTATTTTCTGCTCATAAAATAAAATTAATGGTTAATTATTTTAATAACTTTGAAAACCACAACTGACTATACAAAAAAGTAGAATATTCATAATGCTATACTGGAGTTAAATAAAACAAATATACAGCAGTCTAACATTCAAATTTTACATTAAGGCTAGATAAATGGCAACACATACGAGTGTTGTACTTTTAATTGTTATTATTTGATTATGATGTAACATGCATATAATTGACAAGTGATTTTTAAAAATATGCATGGAAAAATGAGACAGCTGAGATTTAATTTTGGTTCATTTAATTTTTTTTTACTGTGAACTCACTTTAGCATACTAGTTAATGAGTAGTTTGAAAATGAAAGTGTTTATGGTTTTTACCTCAATTGATTAATAAAAGATTGTCCTATGGAACATCTTATTTATGTATCCCATTACTAAGGAAATATATATATATATTGCGATATCTACATAAATGTAGGCTCGCATGTATATATTATTGATTCTCAATAATATTAATAAAGAGAAGGGTTTCGTTAAAAGAAATAGAAAAAAAAAAAAAGAAAGAAAAAATTTAGTTAAAAGAATTCTAAAAACTTATTTTAAAAGAAATTAGAAAAGCTAAATAATGATGAAAGATTAGAAAGGAAAGGGGAGGGGTGTAAAACTGAACGCATCTCTTTCTTTCTTTGTTAAATAAGAAAATCACTTGTAAAAAGAACGAAAGAATAATTATAATTGTGAAATTAAAAAAAGTAAACTTGTACCAAATTTCCAAATAGATTGGTACAAGATAAAGTGAGAGAAAGGAATGTTGCAATTAGTAACATTCAATATTTAAAAGAATGAAAGAAATTAATTATAATTGTAAAATTAAAAATGTAAACTTGTACCAAATTTCCAAATAGATTGGTACTAGATAAAGTAATGAAAAGGAATGTTGCAATTAGTGGCATTCAATATTAAATGTATCAAAAGAATGAAATGAAAATTGTAATTAGAAATTGGAAAAATGTAAACTGTATAAAAAAAAAAAAAAAATTCCAGATAGATTGGTAAGATAAGAATGAAAAGGAAAGAGGCAATTAGAGACATTCGATAGCAAGACAGCGAGAGAATAAGCAGAGCTGATTTAGAAGTAACCGGTTGTTTTTTTTTTGCTGGCTAGAATTTAACAAAATAATAATAGAAGGGTACCTGACATGGAGGGCTAGTGGCAAACACCGGCGTTTGCTCGGTCTATCTCCGTCTAACCATTCGCTCACTACTTACAACAACTAAAATGCTGCCTAGAAGAGACCGCTTACAGAACCAGATCTGCCTGGAGATTCAAGTAGAATGTTAAAGGGATGAATACCGACTAAAATGTGGAATTAGAAAGGAAACAAACCCACGTCAAAAGACTATAACTCTCACTCCATTCACTGGAACGTCTGAAAAGCGAGCAACCATCTCTGCAAAAGAAGGAAGGTTTTCCCCTCGATGGTTGATCCGACATTGGAAAAATCATACCTAGGTAACTATTAATACATGCATGTCAGAATTAATTTGAAATAAGAAATCAGTCAGAACTAAATTATTAAAAAGTTGCAACACTAACAGTTATCATTAAAAGAACTTATGATTGTAATCTATTAATGTATGAGAAGGTAACAATTGAGTTACGATAATTTATTTAATGTTTCATTTGAATTATATTCTTTATTGTATATTTATGATTTATTATTTAGTGTGTGGATATATATTGTTTTTAGGATTTTATTATTAATTAGAATTAGCGAATTGCAAATTAAATTTTATTTATAAAAGGAAGTACTTAGTCATTTGCTTTTTTTTTCTACAAGCGAATAACTACTTAGAGTGAATTAAAATTAAATCAGTGAGCTAACAAGTTGATTAATTGAGAAATAAAATAAAGTAAGCTAAATGGATAAATAAATCCAGTCTGTATTGTAAATAAAGTAATGGAAGTAAGGGCTATAATTTATATTCCTGCTGTACCGTGACAATTCCGGGAAATTTTATAAATATTCCAGGCCTGGGCAGAACTAATTATTCGATACAAATAATTTGCCCAGCAGAGAAGAAGCGTTTAATTGGGAAATATAATGCTGGGATGATATTTTATTATGTCAGTGTTCAATTAAGAATATATACTGATTTTAGGGTGTATATTGGCTTCTTGCTTGTGGTAATCATCATCATCGGTGGTTAACCAGTCGATCACATAATTAAGTGCGGCTGGTCTTTAACACGCGGTGGTGTTACAGTTTTGGGGCCAGTCCGGGATCTTGTCACATTCAGAAAAAAAAAGCAGATTGAATTAAATTATAGCGCCTGATTAAAATAGATCTACACATATGTGATCTATACAGCAAGGTTAAATAAAGTCAAACAATCGGAAAATCGAATTTAGACTGAGAAATATTTTTTAAAAAAAAAAAAAAAGAAAAAAAAAGTTTTTTTTTAAAAAACAAATGGGTTTTGTTTCAAATTAAGAATTTATATGTGTTATTATAAAAATATATATATAAAAACGACAAAATAGTGTTAAAAGAAAAAAGTGTTAAAATAAGGATTAGACGGCATAACCGTATATATGTAGTTATATAGTAGTTGTAGAGACAGTAGAACAGACCTAAGATTTAGATAAAAATATAGAATAATAATAAAAGATCCTTGTGAGAGGGAAAGTGGAGCAAAAGACAACTGAATTTTATAAAAAGAGAGAAAGAGACGGGTAAAAATTTCTAGCACGATCTACATTATATAAATAAATAAAATCAAGAGAGGAAAAGATTTTATAGTTTGAATAATAAAAGCTTGTGAGGTTAAGGGATCTTTAAAGCAGCATAAACAAGTGAGTTAATGGATGAGGACGGGCAGCAGCAAACGTACCTAATATGAATTAGCGTTGATAAACAGTATTGCATTTTATAATAATTGGGAGAAAATAATTACTTAGTCAGCAATAACATTCATTTAGAGTCAATGCAAACGAGGTCGAAAGCAAAAATGGACGATCAACTTGCAACCACGAAAAGTACCAGTGAAGAACAAACGGAATTGGCCGGAGAAACAGACAGGGAAAGAGAAATAGAAACCAGTAGTGGAAATGAAATTGACATTAATGATGATAAACAAGAGCCGAAAGTTAGTATAGAAATTTATAATTTAATAAAAATGATGGAGAAAATGGGGGAGGATCAAAGGCAGTTCATAAAGGAGATAAGGGAAAGAGATGAGCAGATCTTGAAATAAATAAGAAAATGATAGAAGATCAGCAAAGGTTTATGAAGGAATTAAAGGAAGATAATAAAAAGATGATAGACGAGTGGCAAAAACAGTTGGATGACAAATTCGACATAAAAAATGGAGAGTTAAGTAAAAGGATTGAAGAAACCTCAAATCAGATTTTTGTCACGAATGAAAGGTTAAACGGACAGGCTGAGTTACTAGAAAACTTAGAGCAGAGACTCACTGGAGAAGTAAATAATTTAGAACAAGAGGTTGTGATGAAAGTAGAGGGAAGGATGGCACAGTTTGAGGATAAAATAGAAACTGTGTGTCGAGAAGTAGAAGAGGTTAAAAATATGAGAGGGACAAGTTTGTGGGATAGCAGCAATAACGTGGTAACGATAAATCAATTTTTGAAAATTCGAGTTTTCGGCCACATGGGAGAAAACCCCATAGAACACCTGGGTAGCCTTGAAAGGTACGGCACATTGAATGGATTGGATGAAGAAGCCATGATTGCCATCGCATGCAGTCACCTACAGAATGCTTCACAGGAATGGTGGGACTCGTTGTTTGAAAAACCAACAACATTTGAGGATTATAAGACAGCTTTGCTCACCAGTTACTGGAGCGAAGAGCACCAGGAAAACATTCGGCACCAGATATCACAAGACAGGTGGAGACCGGGAGAAACGTTTACGCCATTTTCCGTCGCCAGGTAGCGAAATTCGCGCACTCACTGCTAGTCCATTATCAGAGAGGCAAATTATTCGTGTAATCAGACACAATTTGCCGCAAAATGTTGAGCAAGTGCTGATAGGCACTGAACGGAAAACGGTCGAACAGGTCGCGGAACTACTAAATGCGTTCGACAGCGCTCATTCTGGTCGTAGGATAGAGGATCGAGGATTCAAACCTTCGAGAGATCCTGTGATAAATGTGGGACCAGGTAAACCCCAACGAAGGTACGGGGAAGATAGCGGTAGATTTTATGGCGGGTCGGATGGAGCTATAGGGCCTAGGCAGAATGAAGGGGATCCGAGAGGGAAGTATCCGAATGAGGACAGAGGCTTTGATAGACGGAGGGACAATAGTCCATTCCCTAGCACAAGTGGGTATATTCCCCAGAGAAAAAAGAAAGAACCTCCCGATAGGAACTAAAAGAAAAGAAGCAACTGGACAAACACCTGTTGATGACTAAAGGATACCGACCCTGGACTTTGAACACGATAATCCACGTGATAATGGAAATGTAGGGGGGATGGTGAACTACGAAGAGTAGCGAATATATGAATGAGGGTCTGGATTTTGAGACAAATGTGTGCAGATATGAATCAGGCGGGGATTGCATTTGAGCTTGGTCAAGCCGTCTTGCCGTTCATAAAAAGAAAAAAAAATAGGGAGTGTGTGTGTTAATCTTGTCTATACACATAAGGATAGACAGGAAAATAAATAAAAAAAATTAGAATGAGGACTCAGCAGAGATCTGGGCTCATTATCCGTCGTACTGGGTGAAAATCCCAAAGGTATTGGAAAGATACAAGAATTAAACTAAAAATAGAATGAGGACTCAGCAGAGATCTGGGCTCATGATCCGTCTTACTGAAAAAAAAAAAAATCAACTCTCTGTGCAGAATAATGTTCGTGGAGATTAAAAGTGTTTGGGCAGTTCAAATAAATCAAATGGAATGCAGATAGTTTAACCTAGTTTCTCTCTAAGATAATCTCATCATAGGAAGTTATACATACTAAACGTGTACCATTAAAATTTATATCAAGAAGAAAAAAAAAATATAGTAATAAAGGAAGATAGGGGTTAAGAATTAAAATGGCTTGACCTCAGAAAATAACTCCAGTAGATTTTAATTCTAAAAAAAATGGGGAGCGGTGTAATGCGATATCTACATAAATGTAGGCTCGCATGTATATATTATTGATTCTCAATAATATTAATAAAGAGAAGGGTTTCGTTAAAAGAAATAGAAAAAAAAAAAGAAAGAAAAAAAAATTTAGTTAAAAGGATTCTAAAAACTTATTTTAAAAGAAATTAGAAAAGCTAAATAATGATGAAAGATTAGAAAGGAAAGGAGGGGTGTAAAACTGAAGCTTTTTCTTTCTTTGTTAAATAAGAAAATCACTTGTAAAAAGAACGAAAGAATAATTATAATTGTGAAATTAAAAAGTAAACTTGTACCAAATTTCCAAATAGATTGTACAAGATAAAGTAGAAAAGGAATGTTGCAATTAGTAACATTCAATATTTAAAAGAATGAAAGAAATTAATTATAATTGTAAAATTAAAAATGTAAACTTGTACCAAATTTCCAAATAGATTGGTACTAGATAAAGTAATGAAAAGGAATGTTGCAATTAGTGGCATTCAATATTAAATGTATCAAAAGAATGAAATGAAAATTGTAATTAGAAATTGGAAAAATGTAAACTGTATAAAAAAAAAAAAAAAAAATTCCAGATAGATTGGTAAGATAAGAATGAAAAGGAAAGAGGCAATTAGAGACATTCGATAGCAAGACAGCGAGAGAATAAGCAGAGCTGATTTAGAAGTAACCGGTTGTGTTTTTTTTGCTGGCTAGAATTTAACAAAATAATAATAGAAGGGTACGCTGACATGGAGGGCTAGTGGCAAACACCGGGCGTTTGCTCGGTCTATCTCCGTCTAACCATTCGCTCACTACTTACAACAACTAAAATGCTGCCTAGAAGAGACCGCCGTTACAGAACCAGATCTGCCTGGAGATTCGAAGTAGAATGTTAAAGGGATGAATACCGACTAAAATGTGGAATTAGAAAGGAAACAAACCCACGTCAAAAGACTATAACTCTCACTCCATTCACTGGAACGTCTGAAAAAGCGAGCAACCATCTCTGCAAAAGAAGGGAAGGTTTTCCCCCTCGATGGTTGATCCGACATTGGAAAAATCATACCTAGGTAACTATTAATACATGCATGTCAGAATTAATTTGAAATAAGAAATCAGTCAGAACTAAATTATTAAAAAGTTGCGCAACACTTCGAACAGTTATCATTAAAAGAACTTATGATTGTAATCTATTAATGTATGAGAAGGTAACAATTGAGTTACGATAATTTATTTAATGTTTCATTTGAATTATATTCTTTATTGTATATTTATGTATTTATTATGTTAGTGTGTGGATATATATGTGTGTTTTAGGATTTTATTATTAATTAGAATTAGCGAATTGCAAATTAAATTTTATTTATAAAAGGAAGTACTTAGTCATTTGCGTTTTCTTTTCTCTACCAAGCGAATAACTACTTAGAGTGAATTAAAATTAAATCAGTGAGCTAACAAGTTGATTAATTGAGAAATAAAATAAAGTAAGCTAAATGGATAAATAAATCCAGTCTGTATTGTAAATAAAGTAATGGAAGTAAGGGCTATAATTTATATTCCTGCTGTACCGTGACAATTCCGGGAAATTTTATAAATATTCCAGGCGCTGGGCAGAACTAATTATTCGATACAAAATAATTTGCCCAGCAGAGAAGAAGCGTTTAATTGGGAAATATAATGCTGGGATGATATTTTATTATGTCAGTGTTCAATTAAGAATATATACTCGATTTTAGGGTGTATATTGGCTTCTTGCTTGTGGTAATCATCATCATCGGTGGTTAACCAGTCGATCACATAATTAAGTGCGGCTGGGGTCTTTAACCGCACGGCGGTGGTGTTACAGTTTTGTGTTACAATATATATATTGCTTCTAAATATATATTTGTAAAAATATGTTGATATACATTGTAATCTGGAGAAATGGCCAGAAAACATTTTTAGATGCTTCTAGTAATAATTAAAAATTTCTCTGTGAATTATCAGTCATATAGTGATGGATTCAAGCTGGTTTTCCAGAGCTTGAAAATGATATAACCCCATGAAGGATTAACTTCTAATTATTTTTTATATTTTATAATTATTATAGTACAAATAAACCTCATCAGTAAATGTCATTTAGAAATTCAGATTCTTTATTCAGGGACTTCCAATATAACTGCCATTATTTTAATCTTCATGCGTCATGAAGATAAGTAGATAATGGTAATGATGATTGAACCCAAATGGGTTATATTTACAATCATCTGCTCAAAATCAACTCTAGGGACTACAAAAAAGCTTTCTAATCCTGAATTTATTTAACTATTGATAAGACATGCTAAGATGCCATCTTTCCATGTGAAAAGAAATCTTCTAAACGGAATATTCTTAATCACTACTAACACTTGGCATTTTCTCAATTGTAAAGCAATCAACACTGCAATTATAAATGCTATGATGAGGATTTGAAATGAGATATAAGAAAAGCACTGATAACTTGAATTTATAATATTATTAAAAATAATTTACTTGCTTTATATAGTTAAATCACATAAACAAAATAAAATCATTTCAGAATAAAACAATTAACACAAACAACCTAAAATAAATGAAGAACAATAAATAAGAATCATAAAGGTCTTTTCTTCTCTGTTTTTTTTTTATTAAAAAAAACCTTGTCATAGTAGTTAATACTAACTTAATTGCATACTCCTTTAATTCATTACTGATTAGTCTGGACACTTATAATAAGATTTATTATTATCAACCATTAGCACAGTTACTTAACTGGCACTTTGTTCTTTACAGTCTTTTATGAAATATTTAGATCATAGATAATGATGAGATAAACTTCCCTTGTAGACACAGATGAACTATAAATTATCCAATGTAATGGCATTTGAGATTCAAATTCCAGGTAATTGGGAATTTATCATAGGAGCCAATGTATTTTTAGGTCGTTTTTGTACTAAATATTCCATAGCTTTACAATATTATCCAAGAATAAAGAGTTGTTTTTTTTTGTACTCGTGATTTATACTTGATGACACATTTCTCTTCAAGTCAGCAAAATGTATAATTTAACAAGAGTTACAGTTCAAAAAAAACAAAAAAAAAAAAACGGCTTTTCCTGGATCTAGATATGTAAAATTAAATTTCTACACAATTCTCTCAAATAGCATTGTTCTCACAATTGGTAGCTTCTAGATTGAATTATTTTTTTTGATAAAGAATGCCTCCCATTATCCTTTAATTTAATTTTAAACCTTAAAAAAAAAGTATAATATTGCTTTTTTCTTCTCTCCTTTTTTACTTCTCTGTTATATACAAACATTTTCCAATTTGGATTTTTGTGATAAAATTTAATCGAGTTCATCATCATGATCATCATCAACCATTATCAATCCACTGCAGGATGAAGGTCTCTCCAAGTTTAATCCATCTTCTCCGATCTTTAGCTTCTCTTCTCCACAACACCCCTGCACATTTTCTTATTTCATCCATCCATCTCACATGTGGTCTCTTTCTGGGTCTTTTACAATCTCTTGGAATCCAGTTTAAAATTTGAATTGTCCATCTATTACCATCTCTTCTAGCAATATGTCCAGCCCAACTCCATTTCAATCTTTTAATTTTTTCAATAAGGACAGTAACACCTGTTTGTTATCTTACCCATACATTGTGTTTTCGATCTCTTCTTGTTACTCCCAACATACATCTCTCCATACTCCTTTGAGTGGTCTGAAGTCTCTGTATTGCTCTTCTATTAAGTGTCCAAGTCTCAGATCCATAAGTAAGAACTGGTAAAACACATTTGTTAAAAACCATCCTTTTCAAACACATAGGCATATTTCCTTTTAGTATCAAGTTATTTCTACCAAAAGCACTCCAACCAAGTTTAATTCTATGATTAATTTCCTCCATTATGTTTCCATCTGTATTAATAATCTGACCAAGGTATTTGTAACTGTTAACTTCTTCTAATTCTTCATAATCAATCTTTATTTTCATATTTTGAGCAAATCGATTAAACATTACTTTAGTCTTTTTAACATTTATCTTTAGTCCTACTTTTCTACTTTCATCTGCTAACTCCTGCAACATTTCCTGCAGCTCTGAAGCATTATTTGCAAAAACAACTACATCATCTGCAAAATCTAAATGACTTAAATACTCTCCATTTACTTTCACTCCTTTAGTTTCCCATTTTAATCCACAAAATACTTCTTGCAGCACTGCTGTAAAGAGTTTTGGAGATATGGAGTCACCTTGTCTTACACCTTTCTCAATGTTGATTTTTCCAGTATCATTATGTAATCTAATTGTTGCTGTTGCATTTTTATAAATATTCTTTAAAATATGACAATATCCTGGATCTATACCTTGATGATCCAATGCTTTAATCACTGAAGAAATGTGTATAGAATCGAATGCCTTTTCATAATCTACAAATCCAAAACATAATGACAACTCATATTCATTTGTCCTTTCTATGACTTCTCTCAATACCTGGATATGATCTATTGTACTAAAACCACTTTTAAATCCAGCTTGTTCTCTTGGTTGGTGGAAATCCAAAGTTCTCTGCAGACAAGTTGTAATTATCTTGGTAAAAATTTTATATAAAACTGATAAAAGGCTGATAGGTCTGTAATTTCTAATATCTTCTTTATCACCTTTTTAAAATATTAATATTATTACTGCATTCTTCCAATCTTCCGGTACATCTTTATCATTTAGACATTTGGTATATAACTTTGCTAAAATTGTTTCTATTTCTTCACCTGCTTCTTTTAATATATCAATTATAATTCCATCATTTCCTGGAGCCTTTCCTTTCTTCATACACTTAATTGCATGTCTCACTTCTTCATTTAAAATTCTGGGCAATTCGGAAGATGTAATAGATATAGGAGGTACTTGTTCTTTATTACTATATAATTCTTGATAAAAATCTTCTACCAATTTCATGATGTCATCTCTCTTTTTAGTAATAATTCCATCTTTTTTTCTTATTGCAGATATAAATTTCCTACCAATACCAAAATGTTGTTTAACATTTTTGAGACTTTTATTTTCTTCTACAGCTTTCCTTGCTATTTCACAATTATACTTTCTTATATCATTTTCAACTCTTTTCCGTACCATTTTACAAAATTCGAGATATTCAATTCTTTTTAATACATCATTTTTGTATATCTTCATATTCCTTCTTTTCTTCATAAATTCTCTAGTCTCAGTAGAAATTTTATTAGTCAATTGCTGCTTTTTTCTACCAGCTATGTTTGTTGCAGTTTTTAAAAGTGTATCAGTTATTTTCATATTAATTTCATTCAAATCTGAATCATGTTCAAAATCTCCTAACACTTGAAACCTATTTGTAAGTTCTAATTTAAATTCATTAGAATGTTTCTGAAGATTAGGAATATCAACTGTAAATATTGTTTTTCTAAATAATTTTTGTCTCTCTAGTTTTACATTAACACGTAACTTGCACCTTACTAATCAATGATCACTTCCTGTGTTAAATTTATTAAGAACATAACAATCTTGAAATATGTATTTTCTGTTAGTCAAAATATAATCCAATTCTGCTGTACCTTCATTTGGATGCTTCCATGTCCATTTCCTTTTAATATTTTTCTCAAAAAATGAATTCATAATATAAAGTTTTTCTTTCTCTGCAAACTCCACAAGTCTATGTCCTCTCTCATTTCTATTACCATAACCAAAATTACCTACAGCAATTTCATCTTTCATTTGTCTACCAATTCTAGCATTAAAGTCTCCCATAACAATTTTAAAATGTTGTTCACTCTGATCAAAAGCCTTTTGTACATCCATATAAAAATCTTCTACTACTTCATCATTATGAGAACTTGTTGGGGCATAAACCTGAATTATCTGCATTTGGTATCTGCTATTAAGTTGTATAACTAATCTTGCCACTCCGTCCGATACACCATCAATCTCCACAATATTGTTCTTCCACTTTTTATTTATAATGAATCCTACTCCATTTGTATTTCCAATATGTGTGCCTTTATAATAGAGTATATGTCCACTTTTTAAATCAATTGTTTCTTCTCCTTTTCTTCTAACTTCACAAAGTCCAATAATGTCCCATTTAATATAAGACAGTTCTTCTAATTCTTGCAATCTTCCTTCACTTGAAAGTGATCTGCAGTTGTAAGTACCTAAATAAAAAGTCATCATCAAATGGCAGCCTGGGTCCGCAATCAGGGGATTCTTAGCACCCTCCGCCTTCGGCCACCAACCGCTGCCTTGGTTGGTGACTTTACAGCCTCCTGGGAATAAGGGCCATGCTTTATTTTTGTCTGTCATAATTGTATATATGTATTGGAAAAATATTTATCATTTACACAAACATTCATTCTGCCTTATCAGGCACTGAGAAGAAAGACCATGGTGTTTCTCGATCTTAAACTCAGAGGTAAAAAGCCAATAAACTCACCACGCTGGCTAATGCGTGTTGGTGAGCAGCCCATCCATGTTCGTATACTATATGAATAATCACATAGTAATAACAGCTGCAACGACAAGAACGTATGGAGTGGTCATTAGGAATTTGCCCTGCTCGGTTCCTTTAAGGCCTCTAAGAGGAATCAAAGGGTCTCCTTTCAGTTAATAGCAAACATAACATCGAGTTATGTTTTTATATATATATAGTTAGATAACTTAAGTTTATCTTAAGCTTTTTAAAAATATATATATGGATATTACGTTTAAGAAGTTTTATTACTTTTATTTATTTTTAATCCAAGTAATGCAATCATATATATATAAATGTCATACATGCACATACATATGCGCATATTCTGAAAAAAAATATTTAGTAGACTGATTGATCTGATGGATTCATCAGTACTCAATAAATAATAAATGCATTCACAGACATGTATACATTCATAATAATTTTTATTATGTCAATGGTTATCACTTAGATGATTTTATATTACAACGGTGAGGATATTTGCTGCTGAATCACAGACTTTCCAGGTTCTGTTCATAGCATTACAGTAATATTTATAATCTGCCCTCTTTGCTTTGACAATTATTGATAATATAATAGCTGATGTAGTCTTCCTTTTTTATGATGATGATTATAAATGCATATTGTAACAGAATTTGTACATGTGTGTAGATTTATAAAATTGTAAAAGAGATAGATTATTTGAAAACAAAAAAAAAGAAAAGATTATTTAGGACAACATTTTCCCCCAAAAAGCATTTCCATTTACTCTTCCGCCAAGCTCAGTGAAGACACATTAATTTAGATCAGAGTGAAAAAATAATTTAAAAATATAGAATAAAAAAACACAAAATAAATAACATAATACAATTCACCATTTACATGATAAATATAAAATGACAGTAAAAAATTAATTTAAATACTTAGAAAATCACTAAAAATGCATGCCTATCTTTCCAACTATTTAATAATTATTTCAACTATATGTATGTGATAGATCATTTTTTTTACATATATATAGTTATAAACATTCCAAGCGATTAATATTAGGTAATACATTGAGGTTAATAATCTAACTACTGATTTATTAAGTAAATGAAATATTCCCAATTCAAAGCACAATACAATACTCTACATGTAAAGGTGGTGGTAATAAACCCATTTTAGGACGTCACTTTGAAATTGAGGTTGATATTCCATTGAATCATGACTTATATAATAAAAGTTTATTTTTATTTATGTGATGAATAAAACTTATAATTTTTTTTTAGACATTGACTTTATTTACATTCATAATAAAAATATTCCTTGCATTTAATGTATCAGAAATTTTATTCCAGACTGCATTAAAAGGATATTGAATAAAAAGAAATATATATCACATATATAACTGCACTTTATTACTACATATTTTCTAAATTTGTTTTCAATAACATAATGAATAAGTCTTATACAATTCCTTTTTTTTTTTTTTTTGAGGAGGAGGGGAATAAATTTACTATTTTATTAAACTGCTGTAACTTTAATCATGTTAGTATTCTATGATGTCCTTAATTTTTACCAAACTGCACCACTTAAAAAAATGTCAATTTTTAAATAGCAAATAGATTTCTGTGACAAATATTCATATGCAGAGAGATGGATGTAATTTGAAAATTAGGTGATAATTTATGCTTTAAATATTTGAGATAGTTTTAAAAAGACTAAGTCATACATTCTTAAAATATAGATTAGCAAATATGAAAATTCCTCTTCTCTGCAATCATACCAATAACATTAGTGTAAGAAATCTAAGTATCAATCAATATTTTAAAATAAATGATAAAATGATCATGGTTTGGGGATTTCTTTTTGTTTGGATATATGTTTGAAGTAATATTTTATTTTTCAGATTGAAGACAAACTGAATATGGATTTCCTACTAGAAAATATTAATAATTTCCAAGTTAATTTTAAATATGAGATTAGAATTTTCACAATTGACTTGCAATGTGGTGATCATACAAATTGATATCCAGAAAGGCTGTCAAGCAGTTGCTTCAACTATGATTTCATTTTCATGCAATATTATCCTTATTCTGTTTTGTAGTTCTGCAGCATTCATTAATTTACAAATTAGCTTTTGATCTTATTATCAGTTCTTTGTTGCACAAAAGTATTTATTTGGAACTGTTACTAAAAAAAAAAGATAATAATGTGAAATGATGAAAAAATTCTATAAAGAAATATATAGTAATAAAAAGAATACAAAATAACCACTAGAATTACATTTTAAATGAAGAATCAAGAATTAGCAACTGCAAATACCTTAGTCATATTTATAATACATATGAAAGCATAATGATGAAATCATTCATAGAATTAGACTTGGGTAAAGTGTACAATGCTTTTAATTAAAAAAAAAATGTCCATATGTTTAGAAAGCATTTAGGGTCTTAAATGGTTTTACTAAAAAATAGAAACCACAATTTTGAAGGATGCTTTTTATATGTTAAAAATACATGGGCATCTTATATTTAAAAAATATGTACATTTTTTTGCTTTTTATAGTCACATGGCATGGCATGAATTCTAAATTTTTCCACTTTTGGTATTTTTTTTTCACTTAGATGTGTCAGACGACATTTTCGGTCATTTTTCAAATTAAAATTGGTGGAGATATCATATTAAATTAGCACCAATAAAACTTTATTTAAACACATAAAATTATAAAGTAAATAGATTGGTTATCTGTTAAATTAAAATTTCAAAGAAATCAAGACATATGTCACATGACCTAATTTAACTGTTGAATAAAATTCAGCAATATAGAAATTATTTATTAAAATAATATTTAGGAAAAGTTTAATGGAAGCACAGCCCATAATGCACATATATTATTAATAAGTCACGAGACCTAAATATCTAAACAAATATAAATTTTAATTACACTTTCCATAAATTAATTCCAACAGCATTATTTGTGCCAAACCAAAATCTAAATAAAGCAGTTGAAGATAATTGTGGCATCATATGAGCATCTGATTCTATTTCTTACACACACACACAAAGACATTTTGATCTCATGTTGTATTGATAACAATACATATATGTGTGAGTTGCACTATTACTAAACTTTTTTACTTTCACTTATTAAATTAATTAAAATTTGTTTTCTATTTAAAAGTAGTCTCATACACGTAAAAACAAACACATTTTTCTATTGTAAAAATAATTTTCACAATATTTCTTGAGAAACAAAATACTGATAAATAGATCCAAATCTACATAAGATGTGACAGATGGTTAATAGTAATAGAAAGTACTGAGTTTCACAAGTTTATACATTGTAATGAGAGATAAAAGACAGTTCAGAGAACTCCTGTCCAAAGATATTATAAAATTAAGAGATAGGAAGATAAACTGCTCTCATGCTTTCAAAAATCCTGAATGTCAGTACATATTCACACACATATAAGTCACTGCTATGTCTGATGAGCAGCAAGTAAATACTTGAAAAGGCAGAATTGAGATGGTAAGCTAATAGTTTAATTTAAATACATACCATTATATTGCCTATTTAAGGTGTATTAAAGTAATAAAAAGGTCATGGTGACCTGTACATAATAACCCTAGTCCTGCCTTTGGATGTACAGAGGCAGGAGTCTCTGACTCACATTAATACCTGCTCCTATAGACCAATCTCTGGGAATTTATATACTCCTCAAGACTTCTGGAATCTTTACATACCTTATCATATATGGTGTTTTTACATACATATAGTATTTTTTACATTCTCAACATATATGGTAATTTATACAGTTTTCTGACCTTATAAGACCAGCTAAGCAACTCTATGACCTAACAACATTGCTATTCAATGATCGTTACATATTCAACAATCATTACATTATTATACTTTGTGGCTACAGTTATTTATATAATTGTTTACACACGATCGTTATACATAATTACTGTACAAAGTTATTATTTTTATTCTACATATTCATCATACATTTATTATTGTACAACATACTTATGTATATACTTTACTTGACCTTGAACACTGAAGCCTTGTCTACTAGCTGAAAGTATAAGGACAAAAAATGACCTAGACATAGGTAAATAACTACATAGTGATTCTGAAAATTTAAATTTATCTACAAATCAACAAAAATATTAAAAATTTATAGACCAGCAAAATTGTTAAAAGGAGGGACTTCTATAGCATTAACTAAAAGATATAACACACAATGTATTATATTTTTAATAGGTTTTTAATCATTTAAAGCCAATTACCTTAAATATTTAAGGCATTCAGAAATAATCATTTCCAATTTTCGCTAGATTTTGCATTTATATTACATACAATAATGATTTTATTTATATTTAACTAATGAAACTTATTTGTCACTGTAAAGTAATTATATTTTCCAAATAGTTTAGTTAATCATCAATTACAAAGATAGGCAAATATTTATAGCAAGATATTTAAGAATTTCAATTGAATAATTCTTTATCTTCATTTTATCATCTAAAAACCACACCTACATTTGCATCATTTCATTTATTAAATTTGTTATTTTGTTAAAGCTTGAGTTTTCTTTCTTGATTTATACTTTTAAATTTACTTTGTCATGGGATTGAAGTAAATGTATTTCTTTTAAGCTTTGACTGGAGGTAAAAGAAATAAACAAGCTATTGATAGACTACAGATAAATATGCACATAAGAGATATTGTGTTCTGTTAAATATGACAGACAAAATATGCTGCACGAATTAGTATCATTTTAACTCGCATATGTCAGTGATAAAATACTCACTATTCATTCCATTATAATCAAAATACTCTAGAATACATTCTACAAAATTCAATATGCCTATATCAAATAAATAGCTGAATATTAGCTAGAACCAGCTTACAGCAGTTTATGCCATCTTGCATAGCAATTGACCATCAGCTGTTATATGTAGTTATATGTTGTAATATTATGAAGAGAATATTTTAAAAGTTTTTCAAATTAGGTATTAAAAGTTATTTTAGATATCGTTGGTGTTATAGATAATATCTTATTGATAAATTAAATTGTACTGATGGCTTGAAATGGATTTTTACTTCTGAGGATAATAAAATATCTAGATTTAACTTTATGGAGAGAAAGTAATATGATTAATTATAAAATATTTGCCTTTATCAATTAGGGGATTTGTACATATGCTGTCAAATGTTTCTATTATGTAAAAATTAGCTGGAGTTAGAACATTTTTGTTTAGAAATATTTTGTATAAATTTCAAAATTATAAATTATTTTATATTGAAATATTTCTGAAGGACTTATGGAAAGTGGGAAGGAAAATATGGAAGACAAAACATGGGTAGTATTACCTTATATAAATAATATTGTGTGTAATAGGATTTCATCATTAGTGTCAGATCATTTTAATGTTGCATTTAAAGTTGGGTCAAATACTGGTAGACTAATTATTAATGGTAAAGATGTTGATAAAATCAATAAATGTATCATTATTTATTATTTTCCAATTTTGATATTATTTATAAATTGGTATGTCATTGTGGATTATGTTAGACTGGTGAGACTAAATGTGTATTAAAGTAGAGAATTCTTAAACAAGAATTGTTATTTAATAAATTAGATAAATAAAAATCTATATTTGCAAAACATTCAATGGCTTGTAATAATGTTGTTTGCTTTGATAATATTTTTATTTCAGATGTAGAAAATAACTTGAAGAAAGGAAAAATCAAAGAATCATATTTTAAAAATATGACAGACAATATTGTATGAATATACATAATTTATGGAAAGTTGGCCATTCACATGGAAATAGTAGGGTTGTGTGATTTTAATGAGATTTAAATATTAATGTTTAATTGCTACTCAAGATGGCATAAACTGCTGTAACCTGGCTATAACTAATATTTATTTAGGATTTATATAGGCATATTGAATTTTGTAAAGTGTATTCTAAAATATTTTGATTATTATATGTGTTTTGCATAATTTTATATATAAACATACATAGTGGAAAGCAGTCAACACTTACACAATACCAATATTAATAACAATCAACAATATATAAATATTAAAAAAATAACAAAGGATTATTTTAATTAAAACATTTATTATTTCATGAATATATATATTGTGCCAGATACTTAATCCATTCTGATACAGAGGGCGCCACCAGATCACTACGTATCTGGAAAATTTGTGTTCTGTGATCAGAATAGATGATGATGATGGTTTGCGCTGACTAGACTCAGGGAGACACAAGAGATCTTAAATTGTTTAGACAATTGAGACAAAAAACACAAAGACAAACATCAGCCAAATTAAGTTTAAACAAATTCTAAAAATTTATTAAGAGAAAATAAATTATGAAATATAATTTATTTATGATGCAATAACTAGGGTTAACTCAGGCATGTACCAGAAATACTAAAGGTAAAGCTATGACAGACCGACTGATCTTCTAATAAACGAATTATAAAAAGGGAGGAAGTAAATTTCATTCAGCAGAGGATTCATCCAAACATTGGTTTTCACTTTCAGATACTTAAACAATACATCCTTGAAATAGATCAAAGAAACCAGCGCCAACGAGCTTTTCAAGGTCCGAAAAATGTAACGGGCCCATGAATGTCATATGTCGGTATAAGATGCACCTATTATTACATTTAAAATAAAGGTGATTGATCCATCTCAAGAACAACTGAAAAATATGATTGAAAATGAAAGAAAAACAATTAAAACTGGTGAATCCCAGCCAAACGATTGGCGAAAACTACTCTAAAAATAATAATTAAAGTTCTCAATAAGAGACAAGTAAATTATTAGAAAACCAGTTACGTCTGCCCCCGCAATTAAAGAAAATGAATTACAAACAAATGCTGAGTACACGCTCTGATAAATCTAAAGCACACATAATAAATACAAAAATAAATCTATCGGAGAGTGCACATGAGAACGAAAATATTAAAAGTGGTAAACACTTTAGCAGAATGAAAGTATCGCTCACCTGTAATTTAAAAAGGGATAAATTTTATCTTCCTGCTGACAACTTATAAAATTACAAAGAAAAACAATTCTAATTTCCGCTTTTAGAGATATTAGAAACGAAATCTCCACCTGCGGAAAATTAGACAATAAAGACGTCAACCAAAAGATTTTTGGAGGTTTGCAAAAGGGCAAACACAGTGTTTAAAAAAATTTAATTATTGAATGATAAAATAATTACAGGTAAGCATATAAAATGCATGCCTGCCAAAGCATTTATAAAAAGCGAGGCATAAAAATATAAAACTCACTCATCGCTCTCCAATAAACAAAACTGAAAGCAAATTGGGAATCTTAAAACTAAGATTCCAAAACCCATTACAAAAATTCAAGAAAACACAATAAAGATTAAATATGAATATAAATATTACTTAAGCTTATGAACACAGATTTTTAATTAGACTGAGCGGAGATTTAATGAGCATTAAGTTACCCTGGGAAGAATAAAAAAGAAAATAGTTACCTTTCGGTAAAACAATGTTCACTTAGAGTGCGCACTATTATTCTAGTTCATTTCAAGTTTGTAGACAGCGGCAAGGTAGAGATAAAGAGGTTCCTGCTTCTTCTAGATGTTTGAGGCATTACTGGAGCCAATTTGGAAGTTAGGGATCCGTCTTTTGTTGAGTTAGCAAGCCATTCGGGTGGTGATAACACTTATAGTATTTGTCATCTTGTTGTAAGCAAAAGGATTTAATAACAGCTAATTTCCTTTAAGAATTTAAATGTCCGAACTGATATAAACTTTTACTTGAGAAACAGCTTGTCTAGTTACGAATAATGTATTAACTGATACTCCAAATTTTCGGGCCTATTTATACGATGCTCCATTTCCTGCGAAACACTTTCCTTGTTGTCCAATTTCTACACCTTAGGCAGGGCAAATATTAATCTCCCGCTCAATCTAATCTAAGAATTCAACCCAGGGATTATTGAAATGAAAACAATTACATAAAAATCAAATCTCCGCTTTTAGAATTGTTTACAATAATTAAAATAAAAGCAACAGGAATGCAATTAGCTAGCCAGCTTGTTTTTAAATCAAATTGATTTAAAGTAAAAACAAGCGGTATAAGAAAACTATTTTAAAATAAATCGATAAACATTAAAATGATCCGTTTTACATATAAACGCGTGTCGTGTGTATTTTGACACACGTACTCTTTTTAAATAATAATGAAAATTTAACCATTAAAGAAGATTTAACAAAAATTAAGTTTAGTGAAAATTAAAAACCAAATTTTTTTTTTTTTAAATAACACCATTGAATCGGATTTCAATCCTGTTCAATATATATATACTATAATGGACAGAAATGAAAGAAACACTGAGAAGTGGAATCACTACATGTATATTTCTCTTAAGAATGAATTATACAACCAAAAAGTAATTCAAACAAAATAATAAATTAACAAAAGAAATAAATAGTTTAAACTTATCACATTGGCAGCTAAAGTTACATAACTAATTAATTCTCAAAGTATTAACTCTTTTCATGAAACTATGTAATTCTTAAACACTTATTGACTTAACTAGTTAAAGAGTCAGCTTTTAACAGTAGGATTCTGGCAGTGTTTTGCTGATGTTTATGATACCTTTTCATCAGAACTCTAAGTTAACTTCTTGAATGAAAGAAATATAAATTTCCAGCAAATTTAAAATAAATCATATTTGGGAAGCTAAAAATCAATATAAATATTCCACAAATTCTAAAACAAAATATCCAGATTTATAATTGTTAACTACATGATTTTACCATGTGATTCTATTGGCTAAATTGTATACATAACATTAATTTTATTATTACTTAATTTAATTTCTATAATGGCAGTAATGCTCAATTTTATTTGAACTTGGTAATATGGTTTATTATAATTTAAAGTATCATGTAACATGGGATGCACTAATTCAAATATAAAAAAAACATTTTATGTTGACTTCAATAAAGCAACTTTATGTAACAGTAAAACTTATTATTATATCATTCATTCAAGTTTATTATGAAGAAGCAAATGTAAAATATGCATGTAGAAAATATCAATACAAGTCATAATATTTGAATATAATCAGGTGGATGACATCATTATTCCATAATGACAATACATTTGTCTGCTTTCAAGTGCATGCATAAATAAATACGACCATAAAACAATCTTAAAAAATACATATTAAGAAGCAGCAAACTAATCATCATATGCCAGGGATTATCACTGCAATGTGCAGAAAGTCAAAAAATATATAAATGAAGAGCATGAATATCATTATGCAACATAAAGCAGGAATGCATATCTTCATGCATGCATATCACATTCTAACAGTACAAATAAAAAGGAATTTCATATCTGCATTTTTTATTCAAGACAAAACAATATATAAATAATATAATTTCAAACTTAAAATAATTTAACCACTACATGCTTGTTAATATTATTGATTTATACAAATATATTGTATATTCACACATCCCAAACTTAACATCTCCATAAATAAACAATCATTTCAAATTGATTAAATTGTGTTATTATTTACAATAACATTTTGATAAGTTATAGCAAGAATTTAACATTTATTTAGTCCACATGTATAAACTAAAATCTGAAAAATCATTTAAATTTAAGTCATTAACATTATCTAATGATATTATATGGTTTATTCAATATTGCATTACATTTAGCCATACAATTTCAAATTAATAACATTTTATACAAAATCATACCTTTATAATTTTCATTTCCCTAAAACTCATCCTAAAGCAAGAAGGTTGTATAAAGAGCAAGGGATTATAATGGTTTATTATGGGAAAAAAATTAGCTCATTCATGTGGATAATAATTATACCATAAGTTGTGAATATTGTATTAACAAACAATCTAATATATATATATATAGTAATTTAAAAAAAAACACCTACTGTACAATATATATGCATGTGTAAACTGCTGTGTGTGTATCAGGGACAAAGGCTTCATATATTGAACGGAATGAGTGCTTCCGTTGAAGAATTCACTAAAAAAGTTTAAAACCTTTAACTAAAATACAGTTTTAAAAGTTCATTAAAATATACATATTCAACCTCACAAAATTGATCAACAAGATGCACATACAAACATAAAAAAAAAAATTCTCTAGGAACTTTTCAAACTCATTATTTTTTGTATGAAATTTCTGTAGACTTTCAATTTTTTACCAATAGTTGAATTGTTTTTATATAAGGCAAATAATGAGACTGACCATCATATTATTCATTGATTATAAGAAGTTCAAACAATATTAAAATGTAATTAACAGTTAAAACTTAAGAATGTTAAAAGCATTTAGAAAATAAAACTATCAATAAGAGAATTCCAGATTTTTCTAGATGTATATTTTAGCTATTATGTAAGAATTATTATGGCAAGTAAAATAAAAACATTAAAAAAAGATTATGTAGCAGGTATGAAATCATCCCATCCCCTCTTTTATTTTTTTTATATTGAAAATAGATTTATAATCATGGCAGTTTGAATTTGACTGAATATTTTAGTTAATGTACACAATTTAAACTTTATTTTAATAGTATATGAGCAAAATTCAGTTTTAATTTTGTGCTGAATGAAATCTATCCTTTTTGTTTTTGTTGATAATGCAGTTTTTACATCTGCAGTAAAGTCACCATTACTTTGGATATGACAGAAACAAATTATAAAATTACTGATTTAATATCGAGCAAAGTAAATGAAATTTTCAACTTACATTCAGTAACTTCTTCATATAAAGTTTACTATTAATTTCATAATGCACAAAATCATGTTCTCTTTCTTTTTTATGCTCAAAATACTATAATTTCAATTCAAAATTCATCGAAGGTCTTAGCTGATGTGCACATTTTAAAATTTATATATTACTGTACTATAGAATCAAAACAGTTTATGATTATGTATTGTAATAAATGAAACTTTACATTTTATTTCCTTTTTTAGCCATTAAAAATGAAAATCTTAAATTTGGATATAGCATAAATGAAACCACTGATTGTCTTACAATATTGGATGAAAATTATTTAAGTATATTAATCACATTTTAACTCTATAATTAAAATATATTTTATGTAGAGGGTATAATAAATACATAAATCTATTATAACTTTTTTTAATGTGAATATTGTCTTTTTATACTCAGATGATGCAGATTTAAAAAAAATCTCTATCCTTTGACATCATAAATCTTACAAAACCACCATTGTTTTGTTTTTTTAAATAGCAGATGCTTTTTTAAAAAGGTTTCAAAGTTTCTTTTGAAGATCGTTATATTGAAAAATCAATTGTAAATCAAAATATGAATCCTCTGCCCAAACTGGAATAAAGGTGTATTTTTATTCAAACTAAAAAAAAAAAAAATAAAATAACATTTCACTTTAGAGACTAATAACCATTTTATGTTCAATAGATATAGAATAAATATTAAAATTCGGATAAAACATCAGTAAATATATGCTTTTACCATCTCAGTGTTACTTTTAAACTAAAATTTATATCGCAATGTTGTTGTTTTTTTTTTTTTTAAAGGTGAGGATAATATGTAGTTAAAAAAGACAATGGCATTTCAGCCAGTGTTAGGTAGAATGTATCTTGCCCTAACAATACCATATTCTAGAATGCAACAATAGTGAAAAATTGAGGGAGACTTTGATGACATTTGTCAATCTGTAGGCAATAGATATCACTTGAGAATGGAGTAGAAGTATTAATTGTATAAATGAAGTTTATAATCAATTAAAATTCAATTTGTTCCAATAATAAATGATTCAATGCTATTTTTTTAAATTATCAAATCATTTCTATGAATACATTTTCTTTCTGTAATGTATTATTTGCAATATTTTACTAGCCCTGTATTGATAATTGATTTCTAACAGTTTAATAATGTTGAGTTTATAAAAGTTTACGATAAAGATCTAAAAATGAGATGCCAGCATAAACTGTGTTAACAAAATTGCCACATCGGCAAATCACCATCAAAACGATTAAATATAATCACTTAATTATAGTATTGTAATGTCTAATTCTTCAATCAATCTTTAAGTAAAAAAATGAATTATATTGCAAAATAATATGTACACTTATTATATTTCGACGATACATCCAATTATTCAGAGCAAATCAATAAAGAAAACTTATTAATTGCATAGAGTCATAAAGAAAATATATTTATTTTTAAAACTCATATAAATATTTTAATTTTTAATTTGAAATTACCTAAAATGTAATGGAAAACTAAAAATAATAACATCAAATTTGAATTTAAACTTTATAAATTCAACATGTTTTTTTTATTATTATTATTAGAAGCATGAAAATGAGCTGACATTAAAAAAAAAGAAGTAATTTTAGAATTGTTGACATAGAGCTCCAAGTTAGCTAGCTGCTAGTCGGCTTACGTCCAAATATTTAAAACTGTCTTGTGAACGCTGAAAAATAAGATTTCAACTTGTCTATATCACATTTTAAATATAATCAGTTTTAAAATATAAAGAAACATTAGTAAGTCAAAAGAGAATTTTAATTGATTAAATTAATAATGAAAACTAAATTACTAAATACAGGATAATTGCTGCTAATAACTAAAAGAGGAGGAGGGCTATTTCACTTGCATAAACATCTGTTTTACATCTCTAAAATATAAAGGAAATATATATATAGTTGTGAGAATACCTATAAATAAATACAGTACTTTCAGAAGTCATTTAAAATGGTGTTTCCAATTTTTTTTTTTTTAGATAGGACCCTGTAAAATCTAAGAGAATTATTTTACACATAATAAATGTATAAACCCCCCCCCCCCAGTATAACCATTAATCCCCGCTCCACATTTAATTCCATGATAAAATTATTCAGATAAAGATATATACAGTAGAGTGTAAGCATAAAGAATGGTGATTATGTGTAGAAAGATATATAACGTTCGACAGATAAGCGATTTCTTAAGTTTACTTTTACTCTTTACCATTGTTTCCTATAAATAAGCCGTTTAGAACTGAATCAATATTTTCAGTGTCATTTATGCTTATTTAGGTATTCATAATCAGATTCAAATTTATTTAATAATCAAAAAATAATCTAGGGATTTGGTTGGCACTGCCATCTGGTGTCCTTTGAATACTCACGTTTACATAGATGGCTCTGCAGTAGAGATAGAGTGAATTACTGTTGTTAACGTAAAGTAATGAATGATTTTAATAATAAATTTGAATTTAATTCAAAAATATTTTTGTTTTTTAGCTAGACAGATTAATTTTTTTTTTTATATTTGAGTAAGGAAATTAACACTACATAGTCATTTCATGGAAAATAATTGCTCAGATAATTTTTTTTTCCAAATCCAATATGTAATCACGTTTAACTTACTTAAACTCTTGTTCATTTATAAAATCAGACAAGGGAAGCAATTATATCATGATTATTTTCATTCTCTATCAAAGCTTATTTTTAAACAAATCTATTTGTTATAAAAAAAATCTGATAATGTTTCTGAGCAAGTCTAAATTCAGTATATTAATATATCACAATGCAATGAGAATATATAAAAAAATGTTCTCATTCAAAAATATTTCTATTTCAGTTCTTAATTTGTTTAAACATCTATCCAATTCTTAACAGAATGTTATAGTTTGGAATTAAGATCATGTTCTTAATGAAGTTTAACTATTTCTAATGATTATAATATATAAATTTTGATCTGCTTAAATATAAAAATATTTAAGTAGATCAAGAAAATAATTCTCAATATATTCAATTCCAGAGCTTGTTTGAACATCGCAAAATGACATCACTGTATTCTAAATGTTATTGGACTCATTAATATGGATTGTAAATATTGATGACAATTCATTTTTCAACTAGATGCTCTTGGCCATCTTAGAACACTGCATTGCATGTCTCAAACTACTTTTTTTTTTTCCATATGTCATAGCATCGGCCGGGATGCAAACCCACAACTGTCTGCAAACAATTACTTGCTTGCAAGGCGGCTATGATGACCTCTCGGCTAACAATGCTTGACATGTCTCAAACTACATTTGAAAGTGAAATAAATATGGTTTTATTAAAAAATGGTTAACCTGTGCAATTTTAAAACACAATTAAGCAAGGTTCAATGAAATCGTTGCTGATAATATTGGTGTAAATTTTTTTTAGTTATGGTAATTCAGAATACCATCCAATATGATGATTTTAATAAAAATTTATTATTCATAATTTTTTTAATGATTTTCTTTTCTAAATCAGGAAGTTTGATTTTTAAATGCTGGAAGCTTTAAATAATTATAAAGGTTCGTTAAATTTAAAGTCTTCACAATTATATACAATGAACACAAACCTGTTTTCTGCAGATTTGAGGCAAAACCACAAGCATCATGCTATATGAATTAGTTTTTTTCTTTTATCATTGTGGAATATTCAATGATGTCTTCATGGTCATTATTTGCTATTTTTTAATAAGATGTGTTTGCATTATTTTATATTTAAAATATTAAATAAAATTCTTTTTTCTTCTTCTTCCATTTCACAATGTCTAAAAATATACTAATCTTTTTTTTTTATTATTATTCTCTAACTTATTATTTTTAAATTAAGTTAAAGCTAAATAACAATAATAATAAAAATGGGCATAAGTTATCTACATTTTCCCAATAAAGTGATTGTTTTTGTAAATAATACTTCAAATCTTTAGGAAATGCTACAAGAGAAAACAAATGAAAATATAAAAGTAATGTTTCAAAACTCTTCAAAAAAGGAAAAAATAAAGATTGATAGTAATGAATTAGGAGCAATTAATCAATATTAAGACATTAGTCTGGTTATTAATACAAATAAAAACAATGGATAAAAATAAGGGTAGAATTAAACTTGTGTGGAAATAAATATAGCAGATGCAGTTATAATGAACCAACTGGTTCTAAAAAAGAGCTCTTTTTTTATGACTGTTCATTGTAGCCAACATTAAAATACATGTACTTAAGGGAAACGGTTCCAGAATCAGTTGTGATATATACAGTAAGTTTGATTTTAGTAAATACAAAAATAAAACAAAAGCATAAATAAAAATGTAAATGAATTTACCCTATTTGATTTAGAGTAGCATTGGCATAACATGCACTTTCTGTTTGCCAATTCTGTTTTCTTGGTGTAACATTCCAACTCTATTTCTACTTCATAGTGAAACTTAAAATTGATTTTTCTAAAAGCAAAAGCAAATTTACACTTACAAATCACTTTATGTTTGCTTTCTTGTTCTAATTTGGCTTTCTAAAAAGACTTTTATCATGTCTCATTTCAAAGTAATTTGTGATCTGACTGCTTGATTGGAAAATTAGAATTAATTTGTAGTTTACTGGGTTTTGTACTTGTATTAACTACTTTTGATGAAACCAGAAATGATCATCATATTTTGACTCTCTTATTACTGATCTATTTATCCCATACAATTCCATTAAGGTTCTTGTTACAATTTTTTTTTAAAAAAAAAGAACGCAAATAATACCAAAAGAATGTAATGTTTTAAAAGATGATTGTGTAACATTTGCTGTTTAAATTATCTTATTCAAAATGTCATTTTTTTTTATTAGGGGAAGAGGGGGAGTAGTTATTCTAATGAAATTAGATTTCAATTTTTTACTATTCCTAAAACTATTTGCTTAAGAATTCATTTCTACATTTTTAAATGTAATTCTCATTATTGAATTCCAATGTCATAAATAGTACTTTTTTTAATAAGAGAATTTTATTTATTAATAGCAGAATCTTGAATGAAATTACATTGACCCAATATTTAAATCTATATCTTTAAAAAAAAGTTGAATCTTTAGTGTCCCTGATATATACACATTTTATTGAAAAAACTGTTTCTAAATATTCCTGGATATTCTATTTTGTTTTATTAAAATATTTTTTTGATAAAATATTAAAATTAATTTGAAAATCCATAAATCAAAGTTGGAAATCAAATGTGAAAGACCATATTCCAAACTATTAAATTAGCAAGCATCAATTGCATACAAATCTGTCTTAATTGTTGTACAAAAACCACAAATTGATAACTGAAATCAATAGAATTCCAAATGCCTTTTATTTAATTTTAAAACATGAACAAAATAAGAAATAATGTAACAAATACATATCCAAATAATTATTATTTCAGAGATTATGTAATATTTTTCCTATGTGTCATACCCACACATTTTTTAAAAAGAAATTAATAATGGATGCTAAATCAATTCACTTCTTTTTCTCCCTAATATATATATAATTTAAATTTTGTGAAAAAAATTCTTTCACATCTAAACTGCTAATCATAATAAAATCAGTTTGACAATATTTATCTAGCAATAATAAACATTTGAACAGATTTCAAACTTAAGTTATAATTTTATGCTAGTAACCCCCCCCCCCCCCGAAATAGTGGCTAAATTATCAATTTGACCTGAACTACTGCTTGAACCACAAATGACAAGGTTGAAAATCAAAAATATTTTCAGATATATCTCAAGATGATTTAATTCACTGCACAAATTTACAATCCTTTTGAAAGACTAGGGAAACAGTTCCATAGATATCGTTTGCCTTGAGAGATTGCGGCAGCAAAATAACAAATGGAGCTTTAATCCAAAAAAACCCATCTACTAAGAAACAATAGCAAGACATTCTTCATCACTGATAAGACTAAAACCTTCTGCACAAATGCTATCCTATGATGATAACCGAAACCAGTAGAATTTCATTCTTAAAAATAAAAATATTTCTCTTCTCATGGGACATGTTTTTCTTGCAGACTGAACTTAAAAAAAAATATCAAAATGAAGAATTTTCTGCAACTATATTATCTAGTTACTCTACTTGCATTAAATATGTTGTGGTTCTGTGAACTTCTGGATGGTGAGAGTTTTGTTTTAGCTCCTAGTTAGCTACAATTATCTAGATGACCATAATTTACAAGTTGGCCTAGCATTAATTTGAACTTTAGGTCACAGATGAGGCACATACGTGAGATAACATACCTTAAAAAACGTTCTTCATATATCTTTATGTTAAATACTACTTATATGTGAATAAAAGATCAAGGGATAGGCTAGCTAATCCCAATTGTATCTTGTATTTTTTTTTAGTGCTTTATAAATTAAAATAATGATTAATCCTAATGTATAAGATGCTTTTTATGTTTTAATAAAATTACAAAAAAAAAAGATCGTTTACGGTTTAGTTTTATACCTTTTCAATAACGAGATGTCTTTTTTTTTTTTAAATCTTACATTTTGCCATTAAGATTTATATATATGTTTTTACATTCTTAAAAAGAATTCCTCCTAATATTTCCTTTATTGCATTGTGAATGAAAACTTTCATGCTCAAATAATTTTTAAGTTTAAATATTTAAAATGAAATGTTTCTTTCCTGGCATTCCATTCAGTATTCTTAGCATGTTTTTCAGCTATAGTGAAATGGTTTAGAAAGGTTTCTCATAGCAAAAAAAAAAAGGCAGTAATATAAAAGAAGATGGCTAAAGGTTATTAAAATTTTTCAATTTGCTTTTATCAAATCATTACAACATTAACAATCATTTAATATCAAAGATTTCCTATATTAAATATAACTTTTAGAAAAATAAAACATCATGTGACATGTTCAAATATTAATAATTCACATATATAAATCGATTACAGTTTTTTATTATATTTTAAATATAAAGTATCTTTAAAAAAACAGAAAATCATGTTAAGAACACACTTTAATTTATAATTGTTTCAATTGTTTATAGAAACTTCTAGATAAAAAGTTATAGTGTAATAGTCAATGAGAATGCCCCTAGACCAGGGGTTAACATACTTTTTAACATGAAGAGCTATTTGTTTAAATCTCCCCCTCACTCCTAATTAAGGAGCCGCAATGAAAGGGACCCCTTCCACCTATTAAAGGGTCACAACGAAATATATACCCCCCCCCTCCATTAATTAAAATGTCACAAGGAAACCCACCCCCCACCCCACCCATTAAAAAGCTGCAAGGAAATTGGTGAAAAAATATATTGAAAAATGATTTCTGAATGGCTCTGGATATATTTGAACATTTATTTACTTTAGTAAAAGAACATAATAGAATTTGTATACATCCTAACTAAAATAAAAATTCTATTAAAATATGCTGGCCGATAGAAGGCAAAATATGTAAAATCTTGGTTACTTCGTTAAAATTTTTAAAGTTAAATTTTCCATTAATGCACGTTTTTTTTTTTTTTTTATAAAAAATAAATAAATCAGGATTGTATTTACATTAGAACAGTACAATAAATATAGGAATTAACAAGTAAATATTTAAACTGGGGTAAAAAAAACCAATCGTGTAAAATGGCTTTCTCATAGGAAATCGCTTTCAATCTTTCAAGTTTTTCTTATGCAAATGTTGCTAAAAGTTTTTCCGTTAATAAATCTCATCGGTTTTTAACCAAAACTGACAATAATAATGATATCAGTGAAAAAAAAAACAAATCAATGTACAACCCCTCGATTTCACCGTTTAACTATCAATGACGTTATTAAACTGGATTTATTAGCGCAGCATCCTAATTCAAAAGTTAACGTTAGTCAACGAACTTGGTCCGATGATGAAGTGGACCGTATATCTCAGAGCTTTTCAATTCAACAATATCTAAACATCTTTTCGATTCTTTCAAGAGATTTTTTACAAAAAAAAATAATCAATAATTCTTGCCATCACCGATACAAACTGTTCACTATACAGATTTCAAAAAGATCTATATGAAGCATTAAAGTACATACAACCTATGGGATATAATCTTTCAAATTGCAGAACATCCTAATCCAAGATACATTGCCACTGAATTTCATGCAAAAAGAGATTTTTAACAAACGATTAAAACGCTACAAAGTAAATCAACACAGAGATAATATTATTATTGGTTTACTTAAAAATACATATATTAATTATAACATTGGTGATTTTCATAGACTGGTGGAAGCATTTGGAGTGGTCATAGGATATCAGCCAACCTACTTAAAAGATACTCCTGTTCCAATATATGCCAATAGTTTCAAAGTCAAGCTACATCAAAACATAGACCCTAACAATATTCCTACCCAAATCATGGATCAAGAAGCCATGCTACTACTTATTATCCATGGACCCAAATCTCAATGCTTTCATTGCAAGAAAAGAGGCCACACAATAAATACCTGCCCAGGTTTACTCTGTCCAAAAATGTGAAATGATTGCCACTGCCTCACACCAATGTACCAAACTAATAGAACATATTCAAAATGGTCAAAAAAACAACAACAAACACACAGTTACCTAATAATGGAGTAGAGACATCAAATACCAATATGGATCTTGAATATTCTGATACATTACCTAATATAACTAAAAAAAATAAATCAATCATCTAACAAAGAAAGTCAAACATCAACCATAGAACAGTTATCAAACAAGGAATTAGAATCAATCTCTAGAACAAGAATAGACTTTATGAATAATGATGATTTTCCCACTATAGATAAAGTATACCAATCAAATAATAAAGAGAATACAAATCCAACTATAAATCAATACAAAACCAATCAAATTAATAATAATAATACACAAATTCTAACACTCAATAAGACATCATCTGACATCATGGACTCATTAATATCTTTTTTAAATGTTCCAACAATTCCAACAAATGAAGAGCATAAATTCCAATTGCAAGCCTGGTCGTCCACCTTGTAAAAAGCATGATAGAAAAAAGGTTTGTAATATGAAGAAAGTGATAAAGAAGACTTTTTCATCAATAATGGACTTTAAAAAGAAAGTTAAGACCACTACAAATACTACCTATAAAACAGAACATGAATTCTCTTCAGAAGAAAATCAAACTATTATTCAAGATACAATGTCAATGTTTTATCCTTCAGTTAATATAAATCCAAATGCCAATGTACCAGAAGTGGATGATACTGATTCATCTATGACATTTGAGTCAAAAATTAAAAAAAATAATGAAACAATTTAAAGTAAAATTTCCTTTTAATTATACCCTAGACTAACCCAAAATGAAAATAAATATTGGAGCATTTAATATCAGGGGTTTAAATCATTCAAACAAAATATTCCAATTATTTAAATGATTTGACATTGTTTAATCCCACATATTATAGTGGCTCGCAAACTGATTCATCTAGATATCTCCATAACTGAGGTTTCTCCACCTTTTCCAAATCTTCCAACTCGCCATCAGCAGGAACTGGCTTAATTATAGCAAAGTCTTCCTTTCAAAATATTGTATATTGATCCACGTATGTTCATAATCATTTTACATCACTCAGCAATAATTTTAAATATTATCTTTGTTTATATTCCTCCAGGTCTATACATAATAAATAGAATAATACTGACTTTAAATTCCTTTTTTTTGCTATAAATAGAATAATACTGACTTTAAATTCCTTTTTTTTGCAACATCTCCATATCCATGCTTACTATTAGGAGATTTCAACATGAGTTATGAAAATTTTGTCTCTAGATGGATATACAGATTCTCCTTTCCACTAAGAAGTGGCGAAAGCTTCTTACCTAATAATTTATTTAATAATGGCAGACAAACATTGCTAATAGATTTATTTTTCTATTCCCCAATGTTACATCATATGCTAAACCTTTCATTGAAAAACTCACCTTTCTCAGATCATTTAGCCTTAATATTTTCCATGAACCTTGACTATACCCAAAAACCTCTATTTCATAGTGGTATAACAATTTGCATCCTTCTTCCAAATAACACTACGAAATTCCTATTTTCCGAAATATATATTGAATTATTTAAAGACAGCATATTAGATTTGGATCCCATACAAACCTGGATTACATTCATTAATATCCTGTCATTTACAATCAATCATATTACAAAGAATAAACCTCCACCAACAAGATTATTAGCACTCACTGATGAATTAAATAAAAAAATAATTCATTCTACACCATCTGATAGTGACAATGTAAGGATTAAAATCTTAAGAAACCAGTATATACTTAGGCAGTATTTAGCAATTAAAAAAAAAGAATATATCTAAGTAGATCTGATTGAGAAACTACATTCAATGGGCACTAGGCCAAAGTCAACTATCAGAATACCTTCAGCACTATATAATGAAAATAAAATATATGCAGGAAACAGTACACTGCATCCCCTGTTTATTCATTACAAAATCAAACATCAAAGTGGGAAGGCATTCAAACCTTCTGCAAACTTTCTTGGGCAATGTGAAAACACGCCTCTCATCACATCAGAGGAATTTAGTGCTAAATTAATGTCTTTTCCCAGACTCAAGTCATCTAGGCATTCTTGGCATACTGTGCTTGGTTTTTTAATCATTTCACATCAAAATAAGTTGCAAACTTGGGTAATTACATATCTAAACAAGTCTATCATATACATGGATTTTATCCAATATCTCTCATACCATTTATTAAAAACAAGAAAAAATACCGTCATTTCAAAATCTTAGGCCAATGTCAATGGCTCCACTAAGAATTAAAATTTTAGTATCCACACTAATAGACAAACTAGAACCATTCTTGCTACCTGCATTACCTAAATACCAATTTGCAAAGAAGGGTGCTTCAACAAACCAAGCAGCCTTTTTATTTAAAATAATCATAAGCACAGTAAGAGAAAGGAAAAAATATAGTCCATTAGTGGTTCAACTAGACATTAAAGCTGCATTTGATATAGTTCAAATAGACCTCCTTGTTAATACCTTAGCAGAATATATAGTACCTAATGTGATCCTGTACACACTAACTAACCTCCTTATAAATCATGAAATACACATAACATTGAATGGTAAATTCACTCCAGCTTTTATTTCACATTGTTCAATACCACAAGGTTCCGCATTAAGTGCTCTTTTGTTTACTACATACATCAATCCTTTACTGTTGGAGATTGAGTAAGAATTTCCAGGAATATTCATTCCAGCACTTAATACCAGCATCTCAGTCATTGCATATATGGATGATATATCAATATTTCTGTTAACAAGTAAGTAAATTCCTAAATTACAAAAAAGTCTGACTAATTTTACCACAAAACATAAACTAGAGTTTAGCATGGACAAATTATGTGCTTGGTCAATCAACACAGGAAAAACACATAAGCAGCACTTCAAAGAAAAACCAACTCCCTTTCTTGGATTTTTATTCTATCTTAGTAATTTAGCAATGTGAAGTCTAATACAACAAAAACTTTATGACAAGAGTGAAAGCCTAATAAAATCACTTTCTAAGTCATCTCTCTATTCAAAAACTTCTCTGTTCAACCTTCTTGTTATAACAAAAATTAATAATATATACAAAAGCTTTTATTAGGAAAATATATTCTCAATTAAGAAAGCTAGTTTGGGGAAATCGTACAGCAGCTATCTCACTCAATCAACTACAACAACCACTAAATCTCAATGGTCTTGGATTATATATGATTAATACATTCAAAATATAAAAAAAAACCCAGTAAACCTCTTCATTTCATGTAACAAATTATTCCCACATATAATTGAGACATTAAAAATTATGCCAACAGACAAACTATTACCACTGCTCAAATTTTTTTCCCCTCTAGTCCAAAATACAAATATTGGCAAATATTTACCCTTATTCAAAACCCTACCTCAAATCATGAAAAGAAACCAATACCTAATATAAACAACAAACAACTGATTAAAAACTTTAAATTCTGGTCACTTGAACCTAAGTACTTGGATTTTCTTATCAAAATAAATGTACAATCCCTACATACACTTCACATTTATAGACACAGAAGACAGTATAAGAACATTGATGAACAATGCAGTCTTTGCCATAAAGATTCTGAAACTCAATATCACCTTTTCTTTAAATATGAGGGCCTTGAGAACATACACAAAGCAATACCAAAACTTTTTAACAACCCCCAAAATAATATCAATACCCTATTCCAGACATTCAAACAAGGAATTTTTACAAACATTTGTGCTAGCACATTCGTGTTATATGCTATTTAGGGTACCAGATGCAAATTCATGTATGATTGCAATCACAGAAGACTCCAGTACTCCTTCTGGAATAAACTAGAAACTTTTAAAGAAAGAGATGAAGACACTTGGTTTCTAATGCAACAACATCTGAAATCATAATAAGATAAACCATTCTCTGAAAATGAATATGACAGTGATAAAACCTCAAGATTTGGACGTAGTTGTTTTTTTTCCACTGCTTAACTAACTTAAATCCTTATTTATGTAAATAATATTGTATAAGTCAATAATGTAAAAACACTCTTTTTAATCTATCATAGACTCTTCCTCATGATCAAAACTGGAGTTTTTTTTAACCTGTTATAATTGATTCTTATAGAATAATAAATACCTTTAAAAGATTAAAAATTCTATTAAAAATAGATTTAAAAAAAAATATTTTTGTTAGTTTGATTTATTCACAAATTTCTAATATTTAAATATTCATCATACTATTTTATTTAAGGCTGAATTCAAGAAACAATGTCGTATGCATTTTTCTTCTCTTAG
This sequence comes from Epiperipatus broadwayi, assembly GCA_028023455.1. Classification (NCBI taxonomy): domain Eukaryota; kingdom Metazoa; phylum Onychophora; class Udeonychophora; order Euonychophora; family Peripatidae; genus Epiperipatus; species Epiperipatus broadwayi. The sequence continues at coordinate 956,148 of JAQFVV010012488.1, read as the reverse complement.
TATGATCAAAATATTTATTTACAAATTACAAGAGGAAATAAAAAATGGATTTATGTTTATCATGATAAAAAGAGCCACAATGCTGATATTAAAGTCACATTTGGCTCTTGAGTTGCAGTTTACCATCCCCTGCCTTAGACATAGTGATAAGAACTGGGATGTGTGTGCATGTCTCTGTTTAGTTAACTAACTCAGTGGTATGAGAAGTATGTGATAGGAATGCAAAGGGAAATTTTAGTGTATCTAAGAAATATTTTACTGTGAGAATTCAAGTTTAGCCCAAATAATGATAATTAACCTCAAATGAAATAAATGTAGATATGTATGTTACTATTAAATTACACCTGGGCTAAACGAGGAGGTACTCCACCTCCGTAGCAACTACTTATCATCCTGATAATTTTCTTCATAACAGAGCAGTGTAACAGGAATTATTATAAACAAGGCTAACACAATTAATTTCTTACTCAGACTATAGATTGATTGCGATTGCATCCTTGACTAGAGGAGAAAAACACAAAATTAAAGTCAATAAATTAACAAATATTTTATTTACAAAAATCTAAATTTAAAAAAAAAAAAACCCATTCATAATGCATAAACTGTAGAGTCCTATGACCCTTAGGACTTGATTCAGATGTTGACAGAATATATTTAAGACAAAATCAAATAAACGAAAACTCCTCCCCCCATTTTTTGTTTTTTATTTATATTCTATAACTTAGAATGAAATAAAATGTTAAGATAACTTACATATACACTTAACAAAGTACTCGATCTAAATTGTGGAGTTCCAATTATCCATAATAAAATTGGATTGTTTTAAGCAAATAATTAAGCTTGGTTGAGTTTAGGCAAACATATTGCTTAGCTTGAAATAAATTCACCCAAGGGAAAATTATGCATATTTGAAAAGTTCAATAAGAATATAATTAATATAAGAATACAATTAATCTAATTTTAACTAGTTCATATTCCAACTATATAATCTTATAAAGTATTTGGCCAATAGCAATATTTAACTTAGATTCATTCCTATTATAGTTTAAAACTACAAAGTGATTATTTTATGGCTAATATTTAACTTCTACTAATGATGACTTATATGCATATGTATTTTATATCTATATTAATCATAAGATTTTCCTTTCTTTAGACCAGCTTAAGGAAAAGTCACATATAAGACTAGATATTGAACTTAACTAATTTATAACATGTTATTACATATAGTAAACCTTATGAACAAAAGGAGCAAACAATTCTAAATTAAATATAAATAATTATTAATTAAAAGCTAACAAAAAAAAGTAAAATACATCTATAAATAATAAAAGACAATCAAATTCCTTAATTATCAGAAACATGCATACAGTTATTAATTAAATTTAATATTCTGTAATTCAATACTAGGGCTATAAATGCATAAACACAAAATTAATATTTAATATCTTGTTAAATCATGAACTGAGAACTTTCGAGAGTCATGGTTCTCATAATCATAGCTCTTTGTGAAGTAACTGCTTGTCCAATATTATGCAAATCTATGCAAAGTTCAAGTATTCCATTTCCTGGATATAGAATAACATGTTTCCTTTCTGTTGATGGCATTACTGTCTAGTGTGATGAAGCAGGCCTCTTATTTTTTTCTCAAGTCATTTCCCTCTCTGCAGACTAAGCTAATTATATGCATTTCACATGGATGTCCTGCAAGCCTTTGGTGCTGTGTAAAAATGGAATTGTGTCCTGGATCAGATTGTGCCTTAGTATACAAATATTTATAGTGAGATAATCTAATTACCAGTGCTGCTTTGGTTTCCCGATAATATATATAAGGCTTTATAAATTTTTGTCAGAGCACAATCTGATCCAGCGCACAATTCCATTTTTACACAGCAACAAAGACTCTCAGGATATCTATGTGAACCACACATAATTAGTTTAGTCAGCAGAGAGGGAAATGAGAAAAAAATAAGAGGCCTGCTTCATCACACTAGATGGCAACACCATCAACAGAAAGGAAACATGTTATTCTATATCCAGGAAATGGAATACTTGAACTTTGCATAGATTTGCCTAACATTAGACAAACAGCTACTTCACAAAGAGCTATGATTATGAGAACCATAACTCTTGAAAGTGCTCAGCTCATGATTTAACAAGATATTAAATATTAGCTTTGTGGTTATGCATTTATAGCACTAGTATTAAAATTAAGGTCATAATTAAATTTAAGTAAATATTCTAATTATTCTGACACAATGACAATAATTAAATGTATCAGTTATTTCTAATGGTACTGGTTGGTTAGTCATACTGTGACACTAGGTGATGCTGCAGTACCCATCAAGAACTCCCAAGAAGCATACAAGCGATAAATTTCTACAAGAAATCGCTGTAAAATTTCTAGCGAAGAAATCACTGTAAAATTAAAATGTCTAAGGCAACAAATCAAATAAATCGCAGTACCTCTCTAATATAGATTAAATATGATTTAATATGTACACAGCAAAATTCATATTATGTAAGTAAAATTTCTACTAAAATCATCTGTTTTATCTAAATACTAACCTCATTTTCAAAACTTCTGAAAGCTAGAGAAAAAAAAATGTTTTTCTTTGCAGTTCAAAATTAAGTGCAGTTTAATAATACAGAATAAACAGTTTTTCTTTTTTAAAGATTGATCTCAAATAATGATAATTTCCTTCTGAAGTCCTGTTCATGGAATAAACTAATAGGCAAATAATATAGATAAAATATATAGCATGAAAATCTTCAATTACTTCATGAGAATATAAAAATAAATAGTTAATTCGTGCAGATTAAATAAACTAAAATGAGTCAATAATTAATGTGACCAGTATTGAGAGCTCTAGGAATACATTTAGGAGTAAACAAATTGAGTGCTAATTTTTTTTTTTTTACTTGCAAACATTATTAGTTGGTCATGATAAAATTCCATTAGTTCTGGAATAAATTATTTACTTCTATGATGCATAATATTTCAGTCAAGCATGATTTTGTTTACTTCACCAGCACATGACATTAAAGAGAAAAACAAGACAATTTTTTTAAGAAAAGTTAATTTAATTTATAAAATTCCAATTATGTCAATAATATCCAGGTTACAAGTTTATAACAATAGAACTTTATAGCTAAGTCTAAAAATAATTTTTAGTGAATGCATTTCCTGGTCTAAATGTCGTTCTTTAAATGTTTAAAAGGCTGTGGAATTTTTTTTTAAAATTTACAATAAATAAATTTCTAATCATTATTTGAATCCTTTAATTAAATATAGATGTGACTTTTAAATTACAAATTCCTGCATTATTTAACATATCCGTGCATTATTTAACATATATACTGAAACAAGAACGATGTTTCACATGTATATTTATTCTAAGAGCTAGTTACCCTCCCACCTTAAACATATCCGTGCATTAAAAGTTTAGTTTATGACGCTGCAAGAAAATCATTATTTTCTATAATTGAAAAAAGAAAATAATAAAGAAAATCATTATTGATTTTATAATTTTGGATTACGATATAATTTAAATATATCACATATTTATTTAAAGCTGGCATGTATTAAATTGATTACATTTTTAATTTTTGGATGTTTTCGAATAAAGTGTAATAATCACTTGAGGCAAAGTTAGTAAATTGAAAAACATGGCTTAATTCTTATGATTTCTTATCTATCCCGCTAAAAAAGTAGATTATCCAATTGTTAAGAAGCAAAAAAGCACTCAGGCTTAAATGAGAGCAGTATGCAAATTAAGTACAGTGGGAAAGGCTGCGTAATCAATCCACAGGTGAGAATATAAATAGTTAAGTTGGAAGTTCAGAGGCAGATTAGATTGGATTTTTAAAGTGTATGTTTAAAGATTTTTTTTTTTAAAGATTTTTTTTTTGAAAAAGATAGTAAGAAAAGTGAAGAATTAAAAAGTTAAAATTTTTATTTAAGTGTTACTCAACTCTGACTTTCGTCACCTTGGAATATAACCTTTACAACCACTGTTAATAATGGAAAAAGAAAACATTATTAATGAAAACATAGTGATGGAGGGCTAACGTAACAGCTTTTCCTCTTCATTCTAAGCCATGATTTTTCTAGATTTGCCTGGATAGACATCATAGAAAGGAGATAATGCCATTCAGCTGAAATGCGATGACCCCCTTTTTGAAGGGACAAACTGGATAAATGAAGGTAATGATTTTATAAAATATTCAATATTATGTGCTTTCTTAAAAAATTATCTATGTTTTTTTAAAAGACAAACAAAATGTCTTTATTATCAAAATTGAAATAAAAAGAATTATTAATAAAAATAGCTGCTTAAAAATACATTCTGTTAATAATAAATTGTAAATGATAAATATTAAAAATATCTATAAACAAAAGGTATTTTATTCAATATTTATACGTGTTTATAAAAATAAAATACAAAACAAACAGCTGTCTTGAAATGACTTATGTGAAATACGTTTAGTTAATGATAAAGTATAAATATTAAAGATATTTATAATCAAAAGGCATTTTTAATAAGGATTGACTTCTTATCTACATATTACATTTGAATTAAAATAAATTAAAAAAACGAATACTTATAACGAGTGATATTATTGATTTACAAATAAATATACCTAGAAGAGTCAGAAATAATGAGCTATTACATATAACTCTAACTGGCTAATAAATAAATGCAGCCGCTGATCAACTTATATGAAGAAATATACATCTGTGGCAGACCAAATAATAATGGTTATGCTATATATCACTAAATAAAAATTACAAATACTTACATGCATCTTGATGGTATATAAATAAAATAATGAAAGACTATATGGACTCTAAATGCTTATCTGCATATGGATATAAAATTACAAATGCTTAATACTTACCTGAATATTAATTTTGTGGGAGTAATTTAAACCACATTACTGGATTTGATAAATTTAATGAAATGCTATATGGACTCTAAATGCTTACCTGCATATTGATATAAAATTACAAATGCTTAATACTTACGTGAATCTCAATTGTATACAAAGAAAATAATGAAACTTGTGAGCACCAATGTACATTGATAATTGACTGAATTATAGAAACCTTACAGATCTGGAATAGCTCATCTTACCTATTTACCTACCTAAAAGGGATGTACAGATATGGAATAAAGAGTAGCAAAATATTCATGCAGTATTAGTAGACGTCTACTAGATAAAAGACCCTTTGAATCCTTTACCTAAGATACATCAAAATGAGCCTTCATTTGAAATGAAGGATGAACTTTATTAAAATGAATTGCAAATGAACTATTGATCAACAAACTGCTTCTAACCTTTTCATAAATGAAATGAAAATGAGTCATCACCTGGATAGGAATGAACTTTATTAGAACTTGCAAATTAATCCAGTTGTCCAATTCTATTTTGTTTTTATTGCATCACCCATCAGTCATTGCACTTGTTCATGAGAATCTCATGCCTCCTGAGCTACATCTGGCATAACTAGACCTAGGTAAGTCAGGTTGTAGTGAGATGGAACTCTAGTGGCGCCGTTTGGAAAACCAAACATAAATGTCTAGATGCTTCCAGCCTCTATGGTACTACATCCTCTGATGAGCAGGAAATATTGTTGTGGGGGGGGGGTAACATCTGCATTGGGTAATGCCAATTGATAGTTCCTTCCTGCAATATGCTCATCAGGAAATTGTTACAACTGAAGTAATAAAAGGGTTCTATGGTGGTCCGGTTACAATACTGAGATAGAGTTTGCCATTCCAATATTATTTTATTGCATGTTGGCACAATTTTAAGTTAGTTTTTTTTTATTAGATGCAGTATTATGTAGGTGCACCCATTAAAATATATATTTATAATGTTGGCTTGATTTATTTAATTGTAGAAAAGTTATTTAAAAAAAAAAATGTGAATTTTTGTAGTCAAATTTGTTATTAATTTGTAAAAGATTTATTTTTATATTTCAAAAACAATTCTCAATCTTATAAAAAAAACAACTCTTTAACAATTATTAATCCATCCACTATATTAAACATTTAACAAAATCTATTTTTTTTCCTTCATTACTTAAGTATTGATCCCATTTTGTGTTATCTTTAAAATTTGGTGAATTCCTTAATTAAAAATTGCTGGCTTATCTGGATTCAAAAATGCAATCACTGTGCTTACTAGATAGTAGAACCAAAATTTTTGAATGAAAAAAAAAATTAACTTGAGGTCCATAAAAACCATTTAAAAATTATACCTTATTCTACTTACTCATTGCTAGTTCACTATAGAGTCTACTTAGTCGTGCAAAATCACCTGCTTTTCTATGTGATACTCTGCATTTTATTCCAGTTGGGTCCGGATAGATGATGAATTAGAACCTGGTGCAGTGATCTTGTTTAATGCTATGTGCTGTGAAAGCACCAGACCTAAACTCCACTTTCCAGCATGAACGTGTAACCATCATATGAATAGCCAACTACTGACATCTTAGAGACTGTCAAAGCAATGCACTTCTCCTTACTGATGAAGCAGCTCCATGAAACTTCAATACTCAACCAATATTGCCATGTTAGGCATAAGTATGCATTTATATATAATCCTTTCTGAAATATAATAGCTTTACCTCTTCTCTCTCAACTGAAGGTAAAAACTTTTCACCTGAATTATTATTAAAATATCATTAATAAGCCAATGGCATATAATAGAATGTAATTTTTTTTATATGTCTATTTTCTATCTATTTTATCTTTTTTTTACATCTTTCCTATAGTATAATTATTTTAGTATTATTAGTAGTAATGTTTTATTTAAAATCCTTTTTGAAATACAAGCACTCTTCATATACATGGAATCTACTTGTAAATATAGGGGATTTGAACTCAGACTTTCAAGCACCTTTCAACTATCCACATTATCTCATATCACTGATAGACACAATCACACACATGCAGAAAAGATCAATAATCACCGAAATCGTGCTGAACCAGTACTTATTGTAGTTGATCCAGATTATCATCTCTCACACATATATATAACCAGTGCTCAGCTTATATTGAGATAGCAAATCTTCGCACTTTAATGGTCAGGCTTCAATCTACTCCAACTGTTCAGCCATCCATATCATTGAAAGTCTGATGATGGAAAGCCCAAATCCCATGCTGATGCCAATATTATTGTCATGCCCATGTTGACCTCAAGTCACTCTGACCCCTCATATACAGGACTGTATCCATTTAAATACATAGAAGAGGGATGGGCAGGATGCAAGCTTAATGGGTAATATTTGAAATACAGGTACTCTTCATATACCTGGAGCCTAATTGTAAATATAGGAGATTTGAACTCAGACTTTCAAGCACCCTTCAACTATCCACCCTATCTCATATCACTGTTACATATGATCACACACATGCAGAAAATATCAATAATCATCAATATACATATTTCGCGCTAAACCAGCACTCATCAGTTGGTCCAGATTATCATCTCTCACTCATATATAATCAGTACTCAGTTTATATTAAGATGGTAAATCTTCACACTATAATGAACAGGCTTCAATCTACTCCAACTCTTCAGCCATCCATATCATTGAAAATCTGATGATGGAAAATCCGAATCCATGCTGATGCCAATTTGTCATGCCCATGTTGACCTGGACCAACTGATTAGTGCTGGTTCAGCATGAAATACATATATTGGTAATTATTGATCTTTTCTGCATGTGTGTGATCATGTGTATGTGATATGAGACAGTGTGGATAGTTGAAAGGTGCTTGAAAGTCTGAGTTCAAATCCCCTATATTTACAATTAGGCTCCAGATATATGAAGAATGCCTGTATTTCAAATATTACACATTACGCCTGCATCCTGCCTATCTCTCTTCTATGTATGCAGATGGATATGGTCCTGTATATGAGGGATCATAGTGACTTGAGGTTAACATGGGCATGACAACAATATTGGCATCAGCATGGGATTTGGGTTTTCCATCACCAGACTTTCAATGGTATAGATGGCTGAAGAGTTGGAGTAGATTGAAGCCTGTCCATTAAAGTGTGAAGATTGCTATCTCAATATAAAATGAGCACTGATTATATATATATGTGTGTGAGATGATAATCTGGACCAACTGATGAGTACTGGTTCAGCACGAAATACGTATATTGGTGACTATTGACCTTTTCTGCATGTATGTGATCATATGTATCAGTGATATAAAATAAGGATAGTTGAAAGATGCTTGAAAGTCTGAGTTCAAATCCCTTATATTTAAAACTTTTTGTAATTGACAGTTGATAGCTAATTTTAATAGGCCATAATAGTTTTCCCAAAGTTTATTTTTTTCTTTCCCTTGTAAAGTTTTAAAAGAAAGTAAGTTTCTACCCCTCCACTTTTGTGAGATTGTAAACAATCTAGATTGCTTATTAATAATTTTAAAAAAAGAAAATAGTAAGCTGAAAAAAAAATCTCTATTAACTTTTTATTATTATTTTATAGTATCTAGTTTGATATAATTAATAATGCCTTAAAACTTTTAAAACCGTCATTACCATTTGTACTTGATCTATATAAATGTGCATATATGTTTTTATATATAAATTGTTGAACTATTTAATTTGTTGACAGTTTTATATATATATGTCATACGAGGTTAAAAGAAAAATAGTTTTGCTTGTGTGTGCATGCATATATAAAATGACCCTTAAATATATATCACACGCAGTTTTATTTCCTCTGCTTACCACTATATGATATAGTAATATTACCTTCCCACACTCATTTTTTATATAGTATTCTGTGTTCGAACCTGTGGTTTATTTATCTTGAAGTTTGCAGCCCTTATTGATTTTTTTTCTGCATTGGGTAAAATGCCTTAAATCTTTCTATGCATTTGTATAAATTCTGCCTGTTTAATTAACTTGTGTTATTTATAGCCTATTGACTATTGCTATTCAAATGTTTCTTTTCGTGGTTAGGATCATGAGCTTTGTTTGGTAATGTCATGTGATCCAGTATATATTCTGCTATTTTTGATTATGGATTGATATTATAGCAAAAATTTATGTGTGCATATCTGAAAGGGTCAAGTCTCTGTTAAATTCAATGATTATATAGGGGACTAAAGTTAACATTGAGGAGATGAATAATATAATGAACTATCAGATGCCAACTACTTCACTTAATTACTTTAAAAGGTTAAAACACCTGTAGAGGTCCCTACTATCGTATTTTATACGCATATTATCGAGGTTATAGCCTCAGTGAATATTACTTACGTAATCAATAAATTTATAATTACAACTTTAAAAGAGTTAATAGTTATTTAAACCAAATGCTTATTATATTTACAGTGTTTGAACCTTATCATTAAAGTAAGCTGTTATTTAATTGTTAATAAATATTGTTGTTAATTGTTAGATCTATCTAGCACATTGTTTACTGTTGTCTACTCTGCCAATTGTTTATTTTGCCAAGAATCTCTACTCTCCCGATCTAGTAGCAATAATGGCTATATATAGGATGTCAATATCATCAGCAGCAAATTATAAATATTCTAGGCTAGAAGTCTAATGGCACCCTCTGAGGTGTTTACAATAATAGATTCTTCTTCCTGTTTTAAAATTCATAGTATACTATTATCATAAAAATAAAATTTAATCAAAAATAAAGCTGGACTTTAGGCTAACATGATAATCTTGCATGCAATGATAATTTCATTATACTTAAATCATATTCTAAATATTCACTTAGCAATTAAAACCTTTGAATGCACATATTTTCATTCACACATATGTGTAAATAAAACATTTATATTAACGCAAAAATATATTTATGATTTTAGCAATTCCCCCCTCCTCCTTTTTTTTTTTTTGGAGTATAGTAAAATAAATATTGACACATTGCTGAACTCACTCTCATCAACCCATCTGTTGAATTTAAACTATACTTATTAATATACTTAAAAGCCACTCCATGGTAAAAGTTTAAGGTACTTAAGGATAATTTGCCTGATGACGTATTTGACCCACCGGTTTCCCTTCCGGTAGGCATCGACGATCTTTGTATGACAACGTTGTCATGGCAACGAAGTGACTGGTGTGATTAATGCATCAGAGAGTCAATTTTTTTTTTTTTTTTTAACCGCGAGATTTAAAATTCGGAGAGAGATTTGGGAAATTTTTTGATTTTTCTGTCTATTGTGATTTTGCTATCCACTTGATCACAGTGATTTTTTTCAGCACGTCAGCACCTGGACTCATATTTGAGCGAGTTTATGTGGAGGCAGTCGTACAAAGCTGATCCTTTCGCTGCAATTTTAGAACATATATCCCAATTCAGTCCTCCACAGTGAACGCTATTTGTAAGTAATTTTAATTTTTTTTATAATAATTATAATTTTAGAATTAATTATATTATTGAATATAGACAATAAGTAATCCAAATGCATGTAAAAGTAACGTCACCATTAATGCCATATTCGCATTAAATCTTTATTTTAAATGTACAAACAATTTTTGTTAATATTTCTTCAATTAATTTGTAAATAATTTTCAATAATTTTTTTAATAAAATTACCAATATACAGTCCGTTTTTAAAATTACCAAATGCTTGTAGAAACTACGGCCTCTTACACCACATTTTATACAAGATGGCGATTAATGGTAGATTCGCATTAACTTTTTTTTTTTAAAATTTACAAAAAAATATTTTTTTTATATTTCTTCAATTATCAAACTTCCACTTAATTACATTTAATTTGTAAATAATTTTTGGGTTAATATTTCTACAAATATCAAATTATTTTCCGTAAATTCATTGGCTATACAGTACGCTTTTAAAATTAGCCAATGTATGTAAAAGTAGGGCATGTGATCGCGATTAATGGCACATTTTTATGTGATCGCCATTAACGGCACATTTTCAATAATTTTTTGTTTTTATATTTTGTATTGACCTTATTTTGTATTTCATGCATGTAAATGTTCACTAATTTGTTGGGTTTTTTTTTGTATTTTTGGGTTAATATTTCTACAAATATCAAATTATTTTTCGTAAATTCATTGGCTATACAGTACGGTTTTAAAATTAGCCAATGTGATCGCCATTAACGGCACATTTTCAATAATTTTTTGTTTTTATATTTTGTATTGACCTTATTTTGTATTTCATGCATGTAAAGGTTCACTAATTTGTTGGTTTTTTTTTTGTATTTTTGGGTTAATATTTCTACAAATATCAAATTATTTTTCGTAAATTCATTGGCTATACAGTATGGTTTTAAAATTAGCCAATGTGATCGCCATTAACGGCACATTTTCAATAATTTTTTGTTTTTATATTTTGTATTGACCTTATTTTGTATTTCATGCATGTAAATTTTCAATAATTTGTTGGGTTTTTTTCTACAAATATCAAATTATTTTTCGTAAATTCATTGGCTATATTTTGTATTTTATATCTTGTACTACAAGCTTCGCTTGTCAAAAACACCAAGGGCCCCCCCCAACAACTACAGCGCTACGCGCTGTTATAATTGGCCACATTTTTAAGATTTTTGAATAGTTTTCATGCATGTACATTTTAAATAATTTTGTGTTACTATATTCATTGGCTATATTTTGTATTTTATATCTTGTACTACAAGCTTCGCTTGTCAAAAACACCAAGGCCCCCCCCCAACAACTACAGCGCTACGCGCTGTTATAATTGGCCACATTTTTAAGATTTTTGAATAGTTTTCATGCATGTACATTTTAAATAATTTTGTGTTACTATATTTTGTATTCACAGTATTAAATTTTCACTATTTTTTTTTTTTTGTATTTTTTTTCAGGACCAAGAAACATGCTGGTGTTCAGTCGGTGTGTATCACGTGACATTCCTTTTGTTTTTTATCACATGGTCAACCGATGACGTATTACCCTGAAGGCATACCGATTTAATGTTGCGCTTTTTAACGTGACGTGTTCACGTGATATGCGGACACATCTTATCGAGTAGATGTGTCTGCAGATCACTTGGAGACGTTATCTTAAAAATTGCAACATTAGACCGGTATGCCTTCAGGGTAATACGTCATCAGGCAAATTATCCGTAAGTACCAAGTTGAATAAGCTAACATTTTTTATAAGCACAGACCAGCTAATTTACATCTGCAATTAAGTATATTTTAACACTGATTTTTTTATTGAATTAAAGACCAAATAAAAAAATTCACATGTATATGGAGGTGCACAGACACACACAGAGAAAATATTTATTATATACTATAATTTACTGTAGTTACTAAATAATATTTAGAAAAAAGGCTATGAAATTATCAATAAATCATATTAATATTTTTTCATTATCATTTCAATTGCTGATCCTTTATACAAGATATATTACTATGCCTGATTGACCATGAGTGCATGTTTCTTAGTGTGGGACTAATAAGACCATAATTATATATATATTTTTTCGAAACTGGAAAAAAAAAATGCAAACAAATTTGAATCAATATATTTCATTATGTTTAGTGAAACATTTTTAAAAAATTAGTAGAAACTTCAGACGAAAAAACTGAAAGAAAACAATTCTTAATTGCTAAGTATTATTTAAACAGCATTTTAACTATGATTTTTACAATCCTATGCATACATATACATCAACTCATAGATAATTCTTTTTTTTTTAAATGCTGTTTTCAAAATGATAGTAAGTCTTATAGTTTTTTTTATGATTTTTTTTTTTGTAGATTTTTTAAAAAAATAGTGTAACACTATCCAGGTTCAAACCCTGTTACAAGGGAGTTACATAATACCCCCCAATGGCCTAGATAAGCATAAGGCCAATAAATTGGCCTCAATGTGCGAGTATGTATATAAAGAATCATATAGATAAATGCTGAAGAGAGAGATAAAGTTCGAAAGTTTTATTTCTATTAAAAAATAAAAAGAGAAAAATGTATATAGTTCTAGTTGTTTATTTTAGAATACATTCAGAAAAATATGTGTTAATAAATTGTGGGAATGCAATTATATGCAAATGTATAATTTTTTTTTTTGTATTATTACTTATTTCAAATGTATATTTTCCTTTAGTTTTATCCTACATAGTATTTTAATGAGAGTAATGAAAGAAATTTGATATACCTACCTTGAGGCAATTTTGTGTCTTTTGTTCCATTATTTAGCCACTCTAAATTCTAGGAAATCTTAAATAAATGTATGGCTAAAAAAAGAAAAGAAACTATTTTGGGAAATAAAAGAATTGATTTTAATGAGTATGTAAAAAAGTAGCAAGTGTTTTTCGGACAGAAAGGTTGTATTAATATTTTTTTCTTTATGCTAAATTTACTGATATGGCTATGTTCGCATTATAAAAATGAAATATTAAAAGTCCTTCAATCAACCATCTCTGAAGAAAATGGATTTAACAATATCAACTTATACAATCGCTACAATTTATAATGCTGGAGAAGAACAAATACATGTAAGGCAAGCATCCTAAGCTCCAATATATATATATATAGCTGTTCCTGTTCAATGCCTGCCCGTCCAAGAACCCAAAGGACCCTACCAATATGCCGCTAAAATAATCCAAGAAGGAATGAATCTTGAACCGTATACACTAAAAAAGCTTCCAATAAGACGCCATTATTTTTTATATCTAAGCAATACCACAAAATGGATGGTCGTGCCGGACTTTTGTCATTAACAGAAATTTTTCCATTCGTCGACAATAAAGAACTCATAGATTTCACTTAAATCATGGAAACAAGCTTATGTGGAAATAAACTTATATCTAATCAACATAAAATCCCGGGTACTCCAATGTAAATATGACTAATTTTTATTGTCTTAAGTGAACTGAAAATTGCCTATCGTTACTCTCTAAAGGTTTAATCATTGTGTAAAACTATATAATTTAATTTGTAATGTATAAATGCATTCTTACGCATGCTGTTTAATTATATGTTCTTTTATATTTAACTAATTTCATTTTGTTCTTTTTATGTTATCATTTGATATGTAAATTATATATATATATCTTTTCTCAATATTTAATTAGATGGAATAGTAATAAAATTGTATACTTACTTTAAAACAAATTATTTTTCTATCATTAATGAACATATTTATCAGTTCTATTGGCCTAGTTCCCTTCCTAGCAGTATATCTCTCAGAATGAATTGAGTATGCTTTTCCGAGTGAGAAATTATATTAAACATACTTTTAAACTCCAAACCATAAATTTGATAAGGAAATAGATTTTGTATTGAGGGAGTGAATGTTTAGAAGTAGGGATTTCAAAGTAGCTAAATTTTAAATGGCACGCAATCAGATTGTTCCAAATACACAAATGTATCCATTTACCTCCATTCAGCCTGATAGGTATTGTTACCTCCCAACCTTGGGATTTGAGCTAGCTAGAGAGCTGGTCACCTAATTAGTGATAGTTCTAAGATTACTTAGATAGTAAAAGTATAATTCTTATGGTACTAGTGAGATTAGTGCTTGGGGTCAGATTAACAGACGCTCATAAATATACTTTTTCCAAAAAAATTGTTGTTCGTCTTTTTAATGAGATAATAGCCACTAGATAGATTTTTTTTTGTTAACTTACATCCTTATATAGGATTTGTAGATTTTATTTCTTAAGATTTCATTTCGAACCCAATATGGTAGATAGTATTCAAATTCTATCTGCAGGTGTTATGGTGACTAGACAGCCATAGTTTTGTGTTTAATACCCTGCATGGTCAACAGATCAATTTTTTTTAGACATTTATACAAACTACAAAATTGATAGTGAGGGTGCCTGTTAAAATAGAAATCAAAGAATTCCCAAAGAATTCAAATGCAGACATTTTAAAATGATAGGAACTTTCAGGGTAAATACAATGTTAATATTTATATATGATTCAATTCAGTATGTTTTAACTTGAATTGAAATGTCTCTATAATTATTTAGTAACTTATAAACCAGAAAGTTAAAATTACTTTTTATTATAAATGTTAAATTAAATTTACCAACAATTTATAAAAGAAATTGTCAACATAAGTTTGTGAACGTGAATATATACACACGTGCATGTAGGTGCAAACTGCCAAAGTGCATTTAGTAATGCACATTTACATTTTAAGTTATAATATATAAATATTATTATTAAATAAATATTTGAAAACAAACAATTTCATGATCTAATATAAGAAAGGCCCTTTTAAATGAATGGCTTCCAATAATAAATGTTTCGTATTATTAAATATCACTTTAATCAAATTTTATGTAAAGCAATTTAAAAGTAGGAATAAACTTCTTATTTTAAAATTTATATATGAAAATTTCCAGTTTATAAATAAATTTTAATGATTATGATAATGATTACAACTTCTCAGCTTCATTGTTTTTTATGCTATATTATGTTTATGGAAATAATATTTTTATTCTTTATATAACTTAACGTTTATTATATCTTCAACTAAATTCGTAAAAAGTCAATATGCATATGTGGAAATGCAAAAATTAATTTTTAATTAAGTATACAGAATATATCCATATTAGTATTTTTTTTTATCTAATATTTATTAAAGTTTTTAACAATCTATAGGCTCTTTTAAAGACTAGATATATTCAAAGTATTCTACTTAGTACTATATTTGTTTTAATATATATGCAGCTATGAATTCAAATAAATAAAAAATCTTAAATGAGAAAATATAAATATATTAGTTATTTAAATGACAAAAATAAATTTGATCAAAATCATGTTTGCCAGTTTTGATTAACCACTGATAAATAGAGTTCCTATTAAGGCCTTTCTAACCACAAAAATATAGAAAATACAAATTTTATGAGACAAATATAAAATAATGCAACTGCAAATGATTAATAATAATGAAATTTAAAAAAATAAATATGAAGAAAGTTGTGACATAAGAAATGAAAAGACAGATAGCTAAAATTAGATGTAAAATTCCTTTTGGTCAAAAAATATACAAGACAGAGATATTGTATGAATATTTTTATATTATCATTAAAAAATGTACAAATATATATGCCTGTAAGCATATTACATTCTCAGAATGTGAACAGCTTGACTAACTAGTTACAGAGTGCTAAATCAAATGATACCCCTAATAATTCAATCTACCACTCATATTAATAAATAAATGAGTCCCATATCACCATGACCATACAAAAAAAGTCCCCAGTGCTTCCTAAATACACTGCTTATACTAATAGTAATTAAGCATTGCTTTATTTTATACAGCAACTCAAAATATGCAATGATGGAATGAAGGGGATTCCAAAAGATTGCAAAAATAACAAATTATCATTGGCAAAATTATCTTTCTCTACGGAAAATTATTAAAACTATACATGTGTGTTATTGTTTTAAACTTTAGAAGTTTGTCTTGGCAAAGAAACGATTGTAGTGACATTTTAATACGATGTTGGCTCATTATAATTTTGAATAGGTATATATGATTCACATATTTTCTGTAAAATAATTATAAAAATATCTAAATCTTGTAAGATTATTTTAAAGAATGCAAGGATTCTAACGAACACACTATTTTTATTTTTTTTACATAGACATTTCCAAATTAAAAATAATAATTTTAGATCTTGACTGATTTAATCTCTGCCCTTTCAGAAAAATAATGCAACATAAAAAATACTATTTAATCCATGTAGTCAGTATATTTACTGAAAAAAAAAGTTTTGAAAATGAGAATCGGATGGGGTGGAATCTAATAAACAAAACAAAGAATGACAACTTTAATTATTAATATTTCAAAAGCAAAAACGATCTATAAATAGAAAATAATTAAATAATAATAATGTCACATAAATGCTTACAAAAAAAAAAAAAAGTAAATGAAAAGAGAAATTGAAAATAAAACATTGTACCAGATAATTTCTGCTGAAAATTTTGATTCACACATATATAGTCATAATATATATATAGTAGTCATTCGTAAACAAATATGAAAATTCACGAAGAGAAGCAGAAAAAACTGGTCTTTTGCAACAACTATACAAACTAATCTATGAACCACAAATACAAACATGATAATCCAATTTTCACTACCACTATATTTGTATACTACATTCGATTTTCCTTTTAGTTTGTGTTTACGAACAGTGTAAAGGCATTGAACCAAAACAGAGATAACTCATCAATAAATTAAACATTTCAAGAGTTGGATTCTCATAAAGATAAATCATATTAAAATATGAATTCATTGTAAATTATATATATATTGGTAAATCTTATTATTTATAAATTACATTTTTTTAAAAAAATTTCTAAATTGTCCTTCAAATTTTTTAAATTTTATTTTTCTTTCAAAACCGACAAAAAAATAATTAATAAAAGGTAAATCCATTATAAAATACATATATATATATTCATCAAAGAAAATGTGTCACTTAAGTTTAGATCTTGTAACAGTTTATGACTATGACATATAGTTTTAGAATTTTAACAATAGCATGCAATTGGTAAAGACTAGACATATGTGCAATACATCATTCTTTTTGTTGTACAATCAGTTTTCCAAAGGTGTATTTTTTTGTATAACAAAAATTGCATTTTTTATTAATATTTTAGTAAAAGGAATTTTTTTAGTCAAGTGTTGATGGTTGAGTGGTCAGCATAGCTGCCTTACAAGTACTTGTCCCGGGTTTGTGGGTTCCCTTTCGGCCGATGCTTTGATACATGGAAAAAAAAAAAGAATTTTTTAATTTTTTTTTTTTTAGACATTATGGAAAAAAATGAACAATAATTTTTTTGTTGTTGTTCCTAAAAGAAAGGATATAAATCCAATGCATATAGATGTAAGTCTGAGGGCTTAGAACCAAAAACAATCATAATTTTATATGAAACTTCAAAGATAATATTTTCTACCAGCTGTAATATTTTTTTTATATAAATAATTTATAATACTGTAAAATAACAGTTTGTAGAGGTAATATTTTCTACCAGTTAGAAGTATATAAAATTTTCTTTTTATACATGCTGTAAAATAATGACGGTCTGTTTTGTGCTGTACAATAAGCCTGTTTTCTGTGTACTCCATAAGCAGTTTTATCTATATTTTTTTCAATCTAGTTATTTGCTACTTGTTTATAAAAACATTATATTGTTTTGTAAATAATGATTATAATGAAAAACCAAATTTATTTCATTGTCATATCTATTGCTGCGAGCATGGTTGTTTTGTATGTATCTGTATCATATAATCATCATCTACACATAAGTAATTATATTTCATTTTTTGCAAGTTATGCTTATAATCATAGTTATTAAAGCAATTGATCCTAATTTTCCTAAAATAAAGCCATCTACTTAATAAGCTATAAAAAAGAGAAGCGTAAATGAAAGGTAGGTGGAAAATAAGAATCATGAGAATTGTTTCATTAATATTTCATATTGTA
Organism: Epiperipatus broadwayi; assembly: GCA_028023455.1. Taxonomy (NCBI): domain Eukaryota; kingdom Metazoa; phylum Onychophora; class Udeonychophora; order Euonychophora; family Peripatidae; genus Epiperipatus; species Epiperipatus broadwayi. The sequence goes on along the minus strand of JAQFVV010012488.1, from coordinate 937,699 downwards.
CTAAATTGAAAAAAGATTTTTTGTCCATCATCATATGCAGAAATGTGAATAAACTTTTAGTCTTCCATCTTTGACATTTTTTCTCTTTATTCCTTTATGTTATATATATTTATTTACTTTTTGCAGTTATTTTAAAAGTAATTTTATTTTTTGATAAATTACAATTTATTAAAGTTCTCTTTGCATATATATTTTTTTTTCCATTAGAAAAAAATATATTTCCATGATGGAGGAACAAAATCTGGGTCAGCTAATAAAAATGAAAGTTATCAGCAAATACATATTTCAATATTATCTCAAATAAGCCATGTTTTATATTTTTTCCCCAAAATTTTAAGAAGATAAAATGATGGAAGCTGCATATAAAAATGTCATTTTAACATTTAACTCTCAAACTTTATCATTTGTGAACATAAAATGCATTTTAAAAAATATTAAAACCCTTTTTTTTTTTTCTAATTTTTTTTTTTTTTAGGATAATAACTATTTTTTTACTTTTACTACATTCCTTTATATTTACTTTTTGAAACAATATATACAATTTTACATTTAATGTATTCAAATTAAAGATATTGTACAAAATATGAATTGGGTTAGTAACCAAAATTTTTTTTAAAAAAGGGTAAAATGACAAAAAAAAATATTTTTTTTGGTTATTTTGATTACTGGAGATAAGTAGAGTGAATTCTGAAGAAAGACAAGAAAGAGGTTCCAGTTCACTACTGTTTTATTGCCATGACGACATATGAGATCCAGATGTGTGGCAGTCAAAATTTGTTTTCAATACCCATGAATTCTTGGATGTTTACTCCAGTCACTGGCCATCAGAATGCTTTTAATGGTTACTAAGAGTTTAGTTAATGTCTAGTTACAGGAAAAGGTTTCATTTCTCAATGATGTACACTGCACATGTAAATGTTCAATAACCCAAAGATTTTATTAATATACAAATCCAAGTATATATTTATTTTGAGTTTATTCTGTAAACTTTTTTTTTAAAAAAAAAAGCAATTTCACATTATAGTTATGGAAAAATGTTGTATTTTTTCAGTGATGAAGTACATGTAACATCTATTCAAATTTTGCAAACTATTTACATTTTTAAATTAAGTTATAAAAAATTATTAGAAAAACACTACTAATTTTATTTACAGATAAATTGTGATGTGATTGATTTCCAACATAATCTTCCTTATACAATACTTTATAACTATCAATATCTTCAAAAAGAATTATTAAACTAAATTTGCAGAAAAGAGATAATGTATAATAGTTTTAGTATTATCTGGACAGGAATTTATTTTTTAGGTGTTCTTTTATTTACTTATTTATTTTTTAAAAAAATCATGTAACTTTACTGCTCAGGAGTTCGTAAATTTGGGTGCCTGAATCAATCCTGGGATCTCCCAATCCCAAGTCGAATGCTCTAACTACAGCATCAAACAGCATATTCCTGCTAACACAAAAATATATTAATAATTGACAACTAGTTATTTCTATTACGCTGTTAAAAATTTTTATTTTAATATTCTATATAAGGAGAAATTGTAGTCCCCCCACCCCATAATGAAAGCAAGTAAAAAAAAAAGTCAATGTCCACTAAACAGCATTTTCACTCCATCATTAATCCAATTTTTTAAGCTTAATGACCTAAGCTAAAACCTAATTCTGGAAACTAATGACTTTTTGGCAGAGATATCATTCTTATAGACTGCAAAAATAATTTCAAGAATTTTGTTGAATAAATTACTTATAATCACAGATCACTGATTAGGAGATTTAATGTAATTTGAGAATTAAGAATGATTATATTCATGGTTTTTATTGTTGAGAAAATGCAAGATAAGTGTCAAAGCACTTGTTTTATTCATGTTAAGATATTGGATTCAGTTTATCAAAAAGATTTATGGCAACAACTGAAATTAGATGATTGTCACCAAAATATATTCATATTATATAGTTTCTAAACGATAGATATGAAAGTGCTAGTGTTTCTAGTGAAAAATGTGAAATGAAAACTAATATTAAATAAGGATAGATATTAGCTCCAACTTCGTTTTTCATCTTTATGATAATCTTTTTAAATTTATAGGTGGTATTACTAAACAGGCAATAATAATAATAATAATAATAATAATAATAATAATAATAATAATAATAATAATAATAATAATAATAATAATAATAATAATAATAATAATAATAATAATAATAATAATAATAATAATAATAATAATAATAATAATAATAATAATAATAATAATAATAATAATAATAATAATAATAATAATAATAATAATAATAATAATAATAATAATAATAATAATAATAATAATAATAATAATAATAATAATAATAATAATAATAATAATAATAATAATAATAATAATAATAATAATAATAATAATAATAATAATAATAATAATAATAATAATAATAATAATAATAATAATAATAATAATAATAATAATAATAATAATAATAATAATAATAATAATAATAATAATAATAATAATAATAATAATAATAATAATAATAATAATAATAATAATAATAATAATAATAATAATAATAATAATAATAATAATAATAATAATAATAATAATAATAATAATAATAATAATAATAATAATAATAATAATAATAATAATAATAATAATAATAATAATGAAGAAGAAGAAGAAGAAGAAGAAGAAGAAGAAGAAGAAGAAGAAGAAGAAGAAGAAGAAGAAGAAGAAGAAGAAGAAGAAGAAGAAGAAGAAGAAGAAGAAGAAGAAGAAGAAGAAGAAGAAGAAGAAGAAGAAGAAGAAGAAGAAGAAGAAGAAGAAGAAGAAGAAGAAGAAGAAGAAGAAGAAGAAGAAGAAGAAGAAGAAGAAGAAGAAGAAGAAGAAGAAGAAGAAGAAGAAGAAGAAGAAGAAGAAGAAGAAGAAGAAGAAGAAGAAGAAGAAGAAGAAGAAGAAGAAGAAGAAGAAGAAGAAGAAGAAGAAGAAGAAGAAGAAGAAGAAGAAGAAGAAGAAGAAGAAGAAGAAGAAGAAGAAGAAGAAGAAGAAGAAGAAGAAGAAGAAGAAGAAGAAGAAGAAGAAGAAGAAGAAGAAGAAGAAGAAGAAGAAGAAGAAGAAGAAGAAGAAGAAGAAGAAGAAGAAGAAGATGATTATGGGTAAGATTAGCCAATTTGGGAATGGATGAAGCTTTAGTAAATATTATTAAGAAATTATATGAAAATAATTGTTGTACTTACCAATTAGGGGATATAGAATCAGTTAAAGTTAAAAATGGAGTGGGATTAAGGCAAGGATGCCCTATGTCACCGATTTTGTTTTTGTTGTTTTTGAGTGAAATGGAAAAAGCAATAGAAAGACTAGGAAGAGGGGTAGAGATACCATTAATAGGTGGCAAAGGAGTATATACTTTGTCGGGTCTTTTTTTTGCAGATGATATCTTTTTATGTGCAGAAAGAAGAGAAGATATGGATATTATGTTGAGGACATGTGCAAGGGTGGGTAAAGAGATGGGGATTAAATTTAGTGAAGAAAAATCAAATATAATGATGGTTAATACTGGGGAAAGAGAGGATGTAGTTTTTTTATTGGGGGATATAAAGTTAAGTGTGGTGGATAGATATAGGTATTTGGGAATCATCTTATGTAATCAGGAAAATTGCTTGGTTGAATGGGAGAAAAAATTTGTAAATGAAGCAAAGAAAAGAAAAGGTTTGGTAAAGAAACTAACAGTATTTTCGTATGGAAGGGAGTTGCAGTAGCAGGGTTAACATATGGTAATGATGCATTATGTGTTAGTAAAAGGATTTTAGATTATTTAGAGAAAGTACAAAGGGAAGTAGGAAGACATGCATTAGATGCAGAGATGTGGACAGCAAAGGAGGCAATTCAAGGAGAAATGGGATGGTCAAGTTTCTATATGAGAGATGCAAAAAGCAAAATGAAAATGTTTGGTAGGTTCTAGTTTATGGATAGTAAAAGAATAGCCAAAATAGTGTTTAATTGGGTTATGAGTAAAGGGCAGGTAACAAGATGAGTGAGAAAGGTAATGCGGTATGCAAAAGATTTGGATAAAGAATTTATATTGGTATACTTGTATAAAAGGTGGGATGATTGTGTTAGGAGTGTTATAGTGGTAAGGAATGGGATAAAAGAATAAAAGCATTAATAAAAAATAGGGAGTTAGAGAGATGAAGAAGTAGTATGGAGGGTAAGAATAGTTTAAATATATATAGAAGTAAATGGAATATTGGAAGCGAGTTAATTTATGATAATAGTAAGGAAAGTAGTTTATTGTTTAAGGTTCGAACGGGATCTTTAGCAACAAGAGAATATACATGTAAATGGAAAACTATGGGTGATTTAGCGTGCAAATTGAGTAAGGAAGGTATAGAAAATATTAGGCATCTGTTGATTGAATGTAAATGCTTGAAAGCAGAAAGGGTACAGATAATGAAGTTATGGGAGAATAGGTATGAACAAAGTGACAATACAGAAAGCGAGTTATTAGTTTTTATGCTGGGTTTGCGAAAAGATAAGGGGGATTTAGATTTAAAGGCCATAGAGTTGACAAAGATTATGTTGTGGAAATGGGATGTGGCAGAATATGGGAAGACTTAGAATGGGGAATGGAAAATAAAGTGGCTAACAGGTTTATCTGGGCATAGCTGCTGAGATATTCTTGACTTCGTTTAAGGAGAAGCCAAATACATCACATCACAATTCAGATGAAATTTTAAATTTGAATCACAAGTTTAACTTCTTAGCATATAAAAGTATAGTTATGCTAATGATTAAGCAATTCTTTCCAATTCAAAGACGATCTACATTCAAAATACTCACATTTTTATCAGTCACTATGAAAAATAAACCTTTAGCAATTTTTTAGTTTGGACGGTAACAATATGAAAATTTAATCAGTTGAATATCTTGATAACTTTTTTTAAAAAAACGCAGTTTGAGAAGTTGATAATGCTGAAGAAACATGAATAAAAAATACAATAAGTGGAAGAAATACAATTTTTTTTGATCCTAATGAATTATCAGAGGTGAGACTTAAGACAATTTTAAGTTAATAAATATTCAACCATCTTTTCCTCCTTTATTTTAAAGATATATTTTAAGTTCCTTGTTTTTTATCATTGAGATAAACATTATATTTTATAGTTTTTTTATTATTCCCCCCCCCCCCGTTATTGTTAAAAAAAAAGAGTCTGCACTATGTTCCATGATATCGATGTACATTCATTTCAAGTGCATAATAATATTTTGCTAGAAAATCTACTAATGGCAAAATACCATCTTTAATATCATAGTTCAAATCATGAGATATATCAAATATACATCACAGTATAACATAATATTTAAGCATATAAACTGAAATCTAAGGCAAACATGGTTCATATCTTTGTGCTACACATCTGGTGAATTGCATAAGATTAAAATATCTAACTACAACCAAGACGTACTTAAGCATTAAGACTTAATCTAAAAGATGGAACATAAAGTGTACAAGGTCCTTTAAGTTAATCAAAATTTACAACAAAAATCATAAAAAAAAAAACAGTTAATGATTAAGACTGCAAAAATAATTCAATTTTTTTTAAAAAAAAAAAATACTAAAAAAACCTATATATCTCATAACAATAATTTCTAAAATAATTAAAGTTTAACACAAACTTTATGTATTTATGTATAGATACACACATTTTTTTTGATGGAATTTTTCTGGATTAAAAATAAATTCAATACATTCTTTGTCTCCTCCCTACCTCATTATAAATGCTTTTTCACTTTAAAGCATCCACGTGCTAATAAAAACAATATAAATTTGGAGCAATTCCTGCTCACATAAGTAATCCATTATACAATTTCTTTGTGTAGTTGAATTATATTGGGTATAGATCATGGATATTGTCATATTTTAAAGAATATTTATAAAATGCAACAGCAACAATTAGATTACATAATGATACTGGGAAAGTTAACATTGAGATGGGTGTAAGACAGGGTGATTCCATATCCCCAAAACTTTTTACAGCAGTGCTGCAAGAAATATTTTGTGGTTTAAAATGGGAAGCTGAAGGAATGAAAAATAAATGGAGATTAAGCCATTTAGATTTTGCAGATGATGTAGTTGTTTTTGCAAATAATGCTTTAGAGCTGCAGGAAATGTTGCAGGAGTTATCAGATGAAAGTAGGAACAATGTAGGACTAAAGATAAATGTTAAAAAGACTAAAGTAATGTTTAATGGATTTTCTCAAAATATAAAAATAAAGATTGATTATGATGAGTTAGAAGAAGTTAACAGTTACAAATACCTTGATCAGATTATTAATGCAGATGGAAACATAATGGATGAAATTAATCACCCCCCCCCTCAGGCTATGACTTAAAAGCACTCTAAATCAAGAATACAATGAATCCACCCATCTTGGTGCTCTGAGGTTTATAAACATACCTTTGTCAACATTGTTGGTAATCCAGAGTGAAACTAATTTATCAACCAGATGGAATATGGCACTTAAGAATTACTAAACTCATAATTAACAATACAAGGGCGGAGATACTAAGATTTAATAAATAAACATTAAATTAATCATAGCTCACTGTATGTATATATATAAACAAATGGAGTAAATCACATTTTCCCAGGCTATGAATTAAAAGCACTCTAAATGTTGAATAGAGAACCAAGAATAGAATGAATCCACCTATTTCTAGAGTTCTAATGTTTAGTTCTAATGTTTACAAACAAACCTTTTTCAACACTGTTGATAATTCAGAGTGTGCTCCTTTTGTTTTTATATATACATTTAGCTATGTTTAATTTAATGGTGAAATAATATATATATATAATACATTTACATTTTTAAATGCTTTGGTCAGATTATTAATACAGACGGAAAAAATGGAGTAAAAACAATCACAGAATTAAACTTGGATAGAGTATTTTGTTAAAAATTACAATATTTAAAGGAAATTTGCCTAAGTGTTTGAAAAGGAAAATTTTTAATACTCATGAATTAGCAATTCTTACTTATGAATCTGAGACTAGTCAAAAGAGCAATTCAGAGATTTCATACCATTCAACAAAATATGGTAAAATATCATGTCACTGAAATGGAACTGGACTGGACATATTGCAGAGATAATCAACTGAATCCCATGAAATTGTTAAGAGAAATAGAATAGATTACATGACAGGTGGACAAATGAAATAGGAAGCTTGCTCATGTATTGTGCAGAAGACAAGCTGTGAATAAGAAACTGGATTAAACTTGGAAGCGAGAGTTCTTCATCCTATATTGGATTGATAATGTTAAAAATGATGATGATATTTACAACCAGTAATAATGATCTTCGATAATGCCCTAATTACAATATCATCATCATCATTATCATCAACAACCTATCAATGCACTGCAGGATAAAGGTCTCTCCAAGTTCAATCCATTTTCTATGATCTTTAGCTTCTCTTCTCCACATCACTCCTCTACACTTTCTTATTTCATCCATCCATTTCACATGTGGTCTCTTTCTGGGTCTTTTACAATATGTATTTATATATTATATATTTTAGCAATTATATGTAAGTTCATTTAACTACACTAGTTAAGATTATAATAATAATCAATAAAGCAAGTCATATATAACATGACATTGCTTTTATAAACTTGTGTTTACAAAAATGTAATACAGAGAGAGTACCAACAGCTCAAACAAGCTCTTAATTGATAAGTGCGGTAAAAGAATATATTTAAAATCTCTATCTGGAGATTATAAAACTTTATGCCTATATGTGCACCAATTATGGCATATTAAAATAATAAGATTGATGAGAGCTGTCACAAATTCCCTAATCTGTTAACTTAATCTTCAGAGACAGATCCTATGGATCATGATATCTATCAATATTTCTCTCACTATTTCTCAATTCTCTTCTTTATTCCAGCAACCAAATGGGTCTTTTAATATCATGACATTTCTTTTTATAGTTAGCCTCATCCAATTATATTCTAGAATACAATTGAACATTGAGATATTTTATACCATACTTTAATCCATACATACTTAAATGGATTCAAGTATTTTTCATAATCAGTATATAATTAGTTTTACTTAGAACATTTTAATTATTTTTGTTTCACAAAACATTACTTAGTTTCTATAAACATTTAACATTTGAATACGTTTTCTTTAGCCTTGGAAATTATTTATCTGTTCGATTTGGAAAACTTTTATTTACATTTTACTTTCGTAAATAAAATTCATTCTGTTTAATCCTCGTATGAATTTCAGTTTCAGATCTCCCTACTCCAAAATTTGGGTCAATGTACATTTTTGTATTTAATCCTCAAATTTCTCAGACATTGTCTCTTTTTTTTTGTAATAATGTTACTTTGCAATAGCATTTCCGTTTATACATTGGTTATTATCATAATAGGCATGGCCCAATTTGCGTTAGTATGAAAATATCTTAGAAATCAATTGACGCTCCTTTTTGCTATTTTGACAAAAGTTATTTTGAGAGTTTTGCAAATTGTTGGATATTCATTTTAAAGCAATCATAGCTCAAAAGAATTTATTTTAATCTTTCCTATTTTTACTTAGTAAATCAGGATTTTTTTGTTCTTGCTCCAAAATTATTTTATTCGCAATGTTTACACTAATGCCTACGCTCTTAAATCACTGTTCACCTATGATAGGGCTAATTTTACTCTATATTTTAACTCTACATTTAATTGCCACATTTATTCAACCTTCTAATTCAATTGCATTAAACACCCATGTGTTGGATTTTAATGAATATTTCTGTAGTGTAATTTTCACTACCTGACTTCATGCAAGATAGGAACTGGTTTATATCCACTTTTAATACATTGTGGGGGGGATGTGATCATAAACATATGACAAATTTTAATGTTTGGCATTTTCAAGAAGTGGAATCTTAGGAAAATTAACTGTAATTTTCTTAATTGAGCAATAATGAAATTCTAGAACTATTCTCTATTTCTATGTTAATTTCCCTCTCAAATTTGTTCTGAACTGTTTTAATTCTGTGATATCCATATTTTGGACTTAAATGGTCATTGAAAAATTTTCCTTCGCTATTTTATCATGTTTTCCCACATATATGTGCCAGGTAACTTTTTATATCATACATAGAACATTGATTAAATCTTCACTTGAAGATTTTTGTTTTAGATCTATTTTTTGACATTAACAAGTATACTTGTTTTCATTTATTTGTACCATATTTTGTATTGTTTAGCTGTTGTGACAATTAATTTTTTGGCTCTCATTTAGGATTTTGTAATTCTTATGCTTATACCATTATTATTTCATACAACACATTTTTCTTAAGTGCAGTTTGATACATTATATTAGATTCAGTGAATAGTTGCTGTCTGAATCTCTTATTAGAATTCACTATATGCACTGTCTTTATAAAGTACTTAAAATGTTCTATTATATTTCCCCTTTTGTCCAGTCTTTTAAATGAAGACATGCTATGCAGTGTGAAGGTTGTGGATTGAACTAATCTGTTGACTTCATAATAATTTAATTATAAAATGATTGTTTGACAATGTTGTCCCACCCCAGTGTTACAATTTGTAATTTATTGGCATTAATTACATTCCCTATTAAAAACTTTTCTATGTGTAACACATATATAGACAATTTATATACATTATTAACATTGAATTCAGTGATGCATATCCCCCCCCCCCAATCATATTTTCAAACGAATTCTGAGATTTAAATTTCGGCTGCTAATTTCCTCCTTTACCAGAGTTTTTTTTCCTCCCTCTCTATTAGTTTTCTACAGTAACTTAACCAATTGCTATGTTTCAACCCCTGTCAGATTTTTTTTTTTATCAATTTAATACTCCCAGAACTGAGACTGGTTTAATATATATAGAAATTGATAAATAATATAATTGTATAGGCAATGCAAATAAATAAGTGGTAAAGAATGCAATTACTTTTAATAATATTTATAATAGATAACATAACATTTACAATCATCATCATCATCATCATCAACAACAACAACAACAACAATAATAATAATAATAATAATAATAATAATAATAATAATGAGTAGTAGTAGTGGTAGTGGATACTAACCGAACTATAATATATGTATTCATATATCATTTTAACAATTATGATTAATTAAATTCATTTAACTACATCAGTTAAGATTATAAATCTTTATATGTACTTATGCATCATTATAACTTACTAAAATAATTTTAATTATATTTGGAGAAATACAGTCCTTCAAAGCATTTTAATTGCTTTGAGGATTTAATTATTCCATTTAAAAAATCTTTATTTAAATTACAGTATATTTGTAAAACTTGTATTGTGTCCAATATCACGCCACCTTTCTATATGAAACATTTCTAATAGTATTTAAAATAAATAATATTCATAACTACTAATTTTAATATTTTTTGTCCTTTTTCTAAATACTTATTTTCTTGTGTTTTTTTAATACCACTAAGTTCTAGGTTGGAAAGCAGAGCATGGGTCCCATGCTACTCAGAACATCCCCAGGTTACGGATAGGGAAATGGTCTTCAGATAGCAGGCTAGCTGTGAATAAGCAATGTACAGTAAATAAGCAGTCACTGACAATGGGACAATATTCACTATCAAGAAGTGGTGAAGCAAACAATAGCATGTTTACTTCTATAAAATGCCACAATTCCTATGATAGTGGATGTATAATGGCACGTCTTGACCACCATTAAATAAGTCAAAACCCAGTCAGCAAAAGATCACTATAGGTGACAATGGGGAGGAAGAAGCGATAGATAGGTGTTCATTTTTTGAGATTCAGCTAGCCCATTAAGCCTGTTATGGAGGCTATTGCTAGGCAAAGAAAGCAATGGAAAACACTTTGTCATAATTCTCTTTATTTATTATGAGTAGTTCTACAGGAATTATTATGTTTGGTATTGAGACCTTAGTTAAGAATGTCTTTGGTGCCTTGCTTGCTGACAAGAACAGACATGAGGCTACTCAGATTGTAAACCTATGAAATCCTCATAAACTTCATTTATTGAGAGATGATACTTTGAGAATTGGCATGGGAAATGTTAGATCTTTGAGAAGAGCTGGGAAATTGGAAAATTTGAAGAGAGTTATGTATAAATAATATTGATGTTATAGGACTAAGCAAGGCGAAGTGGAGAAAATGTGGGAGAAGTAAATAGTGAAGATATTAAATTATTTTATTTGAGTGGTAATAGATCAATTAATGTAGTTTCAATGCAGTTAAAAGATAATTTGGAAGTGTGGAAAGGTTAATTGTATTGATGATAATGAGAATAAATGCAAGTTCTAGGAATTTGGTAATTCTTCAAGTTTATATGCCAATTACTAGTCATGATGATATTGAAATTGATGAAATGTATGAGATAGATGAAATTATCCAATATGAAGTAAAAATGCATGTATATTGCTATTGGGTGATTGGAATCCTGTTCTGGGGAAAGGTAAAGGAAAATTGTTGGAAATTCTGGTATTAGTAAAAGAAATGAATGAAAGAAGTAACCGGCTTGTACAATTTTATAAGTAGAATTGGATTGTGGTTACAAATGCTTTAAAAATCATATAAGAAGATTGTACACATGGACAGCTATAGATGATAGAGATCATTATCATATTGTTATAGGATAGATAAAAGAATGCTATTAAGGGGTTGCATGCTTTGCCTGATGCTGATATAAATTCGGATCATAATTTGGTTAAGAATAAATTAAAATTGAGTTTAAAAAAAAATAAAAAGAGGGAAAAGAATGTAAGAGGGACAGATAAATTGAGAAAAATGGATAAAGAAAAATTTGTTTTAATACGCGAAAATGAAATAAAAAGAATTGTTTAATATGAGGAATATATTAATAATCCTGACAAAATTGGTATAGAATTAAAGAAGAATTCTTAAAAACAGCAAAAAATGAAATAGGTATTATTTCGGTAAGGAAAGCTAAATGACCTTGCAGAACTAAAATTATGTTGGAAAAGATGAGAGTATGGAGAAAATGGAAAAATGTAAATACTAAAGAAGGGCAAAATGCATATAAAAAATTAATAATGCGTTAAGAAGAGAAACACATTTAGCAGGAAAAAAAATGGTTGGAACAAGAATGTAGAAAGATAAAAATGCTTCCGCATATGAAAAGTATAATTGGTATTTGATAGAATAAGAAATGTCACTTGGGGGAAAACATGGGTAGCAAGTGAGATTGTAGATAAGAATGAAAAGAGATTAATTAAGTGATAGCAATAATATATTAAAAAACTGGAAAAAATTTCTTCAGGATCTATTGAACTTGAAAATAAAGAAGATATTGAAATAAATAATAAAGATATGAACATATTGCCAGATGAACTAAGAAAATCAATTGCACAGGTGAAGAATGAAAAGACTGTTGCATTTAATGCAATACCTATAGAATTTTTGACAGAAATGGAATAAATTTAATATAAAGAAAATAGTTGGACTTTCCAATTGGATATATAACAGTGAAGTTTTGTCTAAAGATTTTTTAAGAACTATAATGATTCCAATTGCTAAAAAGAAAAAAAGCTGTTAGATGTGAAGAGTACAGAACAATAAGTTTGTTATCTTATGATTCTAAAGTTTTATTAGGATTTTATACATTTATAGGAAGGTAGAGTATTATATTGGAGAAGAACAATTTGGTTTATCAGAGAGGGAAAAATACAGGAGATGCTATTGGTGTTAGAACAATTGCTGAGTAATATATTGAAAAAGATAAAGAAATTGGTATATATTTTGTGGATTTTGCAAAAAGAATTTAATAAAGTAGTCTAGAATAAACCTATTGGAAAGAGAAAAGAGTGATTTAGAATATATATACTGGACAAAAGAAGATAATTAAATTGGGAAATAATGAGATTGATGAAGTGAACATAGAAAGTGGAACTTAGGCAAGGATGCAGTATGTCATCTATTCTCCTTAATATTTATTTAGAAGGCATGCTAAATAATTATTTAGACTGTGGAGAAGCAAATCTTGGAGGTAGAATAATAAAATGTGTAAGATTTACTGATAATATGGCTTGTACAGTTGAGGATGAAAAGTGTTTTCAGAATATGTTGAATAAATTGGAAGAAGAATGTATGGAATATGGAATGAAGATTGATACTGAAAAGACTAAGTGCTTATGGATAGGGGGAAATGCAAAAAAAACTGCAAATTGAAATCTGCGATAACATAGTTTAATACGTAAAGGGATTTAAATATTTGGGTAGTTGGTTGAGTGAGGATGAAAGAGGTGAAGATAAAGTTAAAAGAAGAATAGCATTGGCAAAGGAAGCATTTATTAAGAGAAAGAAAATACTTTGTAGGCCTTTGAAGACAGAATTAAGAAAAAGATTAATTAAATGTGATGTGTAGCATGTAACTAATGTATGGTTGTGAAACACAGACAATGCATAATAAAATTAGGAACAAATTGGAAGCCTCTGAGATGTGGACATGGAGAAGTATGGTAAAAATGAATTGGATGAATAAAATAATAAATGAAGAAGTTTTGAAAAGTGTATATGAAAAAAGAAGATTGACTGAGAAAATCAGAGAGTGAAAGAGAAATTGAATTGGGCATATATTAGCAAGAAATTATAGTTTAATGAAAGATGATTTGGAGGGAATGGTGAGTGGAAGTAAGAAAGGATGAAAGTTTGATTGTTGGATGATATAAGAGATGGAAAGAGTTGTTTGGAATTGAAGAATTGGGCAAGGAAGAGAAGGGAATGGAAAAATGGATGAATTGATGTGACTACTCTCTGGACCTGCCCATTTGACAGAATATTGTTGATGATAATAACCACTAAGTTAAAGTATTATTCAAGTCCAAAAAATATGATAAAGTTACTTTTCTGCTAAAAAATGAAATAAATGTCTTTCCTTTCTCTTTTATTTAAATACTAGAAGAAAAAAAATCAATTTGTGGTTGAAATTAAATAAAATGAGTTTATTACTAATACAATATATATTTTCTCTCTTTTTCATACCACTAAACTGAATTACTTTTCAATTGTGAATGGTCTCAAAATATTTCACAATGTTTCTACATTTGTCTAAAATTTTGTGAGAGTAATATTCTACTTATAATTATATTTTGGATTATTTCCATATCTACTGATAAATCTCTTTCAAAAAATTCAAACTTTATTTACACTTTTCAAATATATTTAACTGTTCATAACACAAAATATAATCACATATTCATTTATACATTAAATAAATATTAAATAGTTTTTACAACCCATGAATTCTTCCATCAACAAATGTTTAAAAGTATACATTTTAATTATGCAATATTTAAAAAATATAATGCTTTTATATTAACTTGCCCTGTCCGTGTTTCTGTCAGGGTCTAACATGGAAATTGTTTCCCTTTAGAACTTGAACTAACATCCATTTCTCAGGAAAAATCCCTAGCAACTGAGTCAATGGAAATATCATATTTGTAAAGTAAAATTTTGTTAATATTTTCTATTAAATCTGAATTATTCTTCTGAAATAATTAATATTTCACAGATATTTCATGGGATAAAAAATATGTAAAAAAGGTTAGAGAATTAATTAAAAAGCCAATACATAAATATTTTTATATAGTACATGATTATATGTATTTAAATTTAGAATTTGTTTGTTAGAAGGCGTATATTTTATTTTCATGTCTTAAATATTAAATTACAAATTTTGTCAATTTTTTTATAGTTTTAACCATTTTTTAAAATAATATATTATAACATTTTCCGTTTTGCTAGGCCTCTACACGCTAATATAAACTGCGCGCGAGTTGATCAAGCTATGTCAAAAAAGAAGAAAGTTGTATTTCTATTCTAAAAACATAGCTATATTTCCTGATCAACTCGGCCTATTAATAGTTGAGAATTATGCTATTGATGAAATCAGCTTTTAATTTATTTAATATGGGTGCCAGGACCTTTTATTCTAAAGAGTCCGCTGAAATAGTCAAATAACGTCTCACGAATAAAAAAAGAAAAATACTTTTAACTTAATCGGTATTGCATCATACTGTAACGAGAATTATTTTTTTAAGATTATTATTCCTGGGCTTATTCAAACATATTGGCAAAGGTAAATTACGTTTCAAATCTTATTAAACTAATAATAAATTTAATAATAAAAAATAATAACTATTATTAATAACGCACAAATGAAAATTGGTATTAGAAATATTTTTTATTCTAATAGATTAAAAAATAAAATTTGAAGGCAATTATTTATCAAATAAATTGGAGAGAACACATTTAATTCAGATGTGAAATAAAATAAATAACAGTTAAACAATTAAAAAGTTCTTGGTTAAATAAGAGTCTCTTGATCAATTAAATTAAAGTCACTATCGGGATCCTTTTATATGTATATTTTTAAGAATTGTTTGCGAACGCTTAAATTTGTCACAATCAGGATAATGAAGCATAACTTACCGGTAAGTTTAGTGAATTCACGATGGTTGTAGATAACTATGCATAGTTTTTCGGGGTTAAAATGAGCTCATGGCATTTGATTATTAGTTGATCTTGCGGTCCATTCTCCTAGTCGGTCACGAAGGCTTTTCTGGTGTACATCTTCAGGCACGATGTCCGCAGAAGCTCCGGTTCACTCCGACATGCCGAATTATTTCAGCATAGAGCGATCTTGGATATATTATTGTTATCCAAGACCATTTAGAGAAACAAATGAACAAGACGTTCTTCAAACTGACCTCTGCCTTTTATACTAGAGGCCCAGTTTTCCGACTTCTGCGCATGCTATTATCATGGCGTTTTTTGGTTCATAATCTTGTAGATTCTTTATAAAATTTACGTTATAAAGTTCTCTTTTCTTATCAAGTTTTTTGGCCATCTTTAATTAGCCAAAAAATATTTTTACTTTCTCTTATTTTTTTTTACTTTTGGTATTCTTTTGTTCTCTCTAATTCTACTTTTATTTCTAATTACATTAAAAAATATGAAAGAATAATTTAACTTTCACTGTACATTATTTTTTTTTTAAAAAAATTAGTCAAAAAAAAATCTAAATCCACTTTTATTTTTTAGCTTTTACCAAATGCCAATATATTTGCAACGTATATAAATAAACGTTACAATATAAATATAACTAAAAAGTAAAAAAAACATGTAAAAAAAAACTTCTTTAAACAATGCTTTTATATAAATAGCCAACTAAAAAGTACAAAACAATAAAGTAATCAACAGAGTAATCCATCTCTTGGTTAATTTGCCATTCTTGGCAAATATCAGAGATCTTAAGAATTTATACTTATTATAAACAATTGGAAATTGCAGGAATATTCTCATTTCATAAAAGCATTTGAGGTCTTTTTGATTTATTTGAGTCTCAAATGCTTTTATGAAATGACAATATTCCTGAAATTTCCAAGTCTAGATTCTTAAGATCTCATATCATATTTTCCAAAAATGACAAATTAACCAAGAGGTGGATTACTTTTTTATTTTGTATTTTTAGTGTACTATTTGCATAAAAGCATTATTTAAAAAATCATTTTTTTCACATATTATTTTTTTCTTCATTTAAATTTATTTTTAAAAAGTGTTTCAGACTTCATGTCAGTTGATTTAGATATCACTACTACACCACTACCATGTTTCACTTAGTACAGTATATAGGAAAAAAATAATCTTGTTTAAGTAAAAAATAAAAACTGAATAAAAGTATAGAAACAGAGCTCATTATTAATTTACAGGTACTTACTTAAATGTGTCTTGGCTATATATATTAATTTATTATATTATGGTTACTACAATTATTTAATACGGGAACAATCAAAATTAAATTTTAAAAATATTATTTAAGTATATCCTAATGCATGCTAAAATAATAAAAGTGTGATGATAGTAAAAATTCAAAGAATCCTCTTATAATTTTTTCCAGATTAAAGAAATTGTTTAACCATAAGAAACCAGATTAATAGTATTACATCTTTTTCTTGTTACATGGACAGCATAAAAGTTTTGTAGAATAGTATTTAATGTTTAATTTACCATGGATATCATGTGGGGATCAAATCTCAGAGTGAATTTTTAAAAAAAAAATTTCCGAGAACTTCCTTTAGCAATTCTGAATTTTTAAGGTATATGACCCATAACAACCTACCTAGCTATCCAATATTAATCAGCAAATGGAGATCTATAAATACCTAATAGTGAGAATAATATGAATTAATAAAATAGTTGATGTATTGTTTATTAAAAAAATAACAATGCATTCTTAACTATTGGGTAAGAAATGCCATTCATTGACTGATTCCATTTTCTTTGAAAATTCATTCATTTTTAGGATAACATTCAATAAAACAAAGAACAGGAATTCATTCATTTGTTTTATTCAAAAGTCATCTATTGTGTGCTTGAGTAATCAAAGACTGATGATCACATAGTTTTGGCTAAGGAAATTAATAGAGGGGTATAAAAAAATGGGGCCTGGAAATAAATATAACAAAAACAAAAAATATGTAAATTGGAGAACACAAGAGAGTATAATATTGGAAGATGGACAATAGATTGAAAAATGTGAGGAATTCAAGTATTTATGTATGAAGATTACACAAGGGGAACAACAAATGAAATGCACTAGAAAGAAAAACTCTAGTGATACTAATGAGATGTTGTGGAATAAGAATACATCAAAAAGTTAATAAATAATGAATAGTGAAAAGTAGCTTTACACGTGGAACTGAGATTTGGTAGTTAAAGAAAAGAATGGAAAGAAAATTTATGATTACAGAAATGGATTACTGGTGAAAATCCACAGGAAGATTAAAGAAAGATTGTGTAAGCAATAAAGGAATTTAAAAAATAATGGACATTGAACATATTATAATACATGATATCAGAAAAAGAGAAATTAGAATGGTATAGACATGTGCAGATGATGTTCAGGATAGATTACCAAAACAAATATTAAATTGAATACTAACAGGAGACAGGAGATGGGGGTGTGTGTCTAAAAAGTAGTTAGGAAGAGAAAATAAATAGGGAAATTAGAGCAGTAATTTTCAGGAAGATATGTAAATGAACAGTGAGAGAGAGTTATTGGGAATTTTAAAATGTCAAGCAGCATTATAGGCTGGTAAGAAAAATAAATAATATTTACTAGATCAAAAGATTGGTCTCATGGCATTGGCTTTTATCAGTGGAGATGAGAAGTTATGCATTTATACAATGAAGAGCCATCATTATTTCCTTTAATAATTATCTAAGCTAATGAATTGAGACTCAAACACTTTTAAGATTTGTAATAAAGCCAACTGCTTATATTCCAAAAACTAATCTCAAAATATAATTGTGACATAATGAGTAAGTTTGATTATTCAAGCTGAAATAAATGACTTTGAAGCAACATAAATAGAATGAATTGTTGTTCCCAATACAAATGTGACAATAAACTAAAAAATAATGTGACATTTTGCTATATAATATTATTTGGTTGATTCATCACAAAAGTAGTATTCCAATTTTTTTTTGTTTTACAATCTTAACTTAATTAGATAGGATTTGAATAGGGACTTAAAATCAAAGTGAATACGGCAACAATATTGGCATCAACAAGGGCTTAAGCAAAAATAATGCTTTAATAATAATAAAAAAAATTCACTTGAATCTTTAATAATACTTAATGCATTCTAAATTAGTTCTCTTATTTCTACTTATACTATTCACTTTGATAATAAATAATAATAGAAAGTATAGATTTTCATTCAACAAGATTGTAAAAATTTTGCTTTAATTTAGCTGAAATTCGTTTTTGAGATATATACAGTGAATTAATAAGCACCATAGGATTTGGGATTATAGAATTTATCCAGTAAATATACTTTTTATAAAAGCTAGCTAACATAGAAATATTCTGTGTCTATAGTAATCCATAAAAAAAATCCATACTGATAATTTAGTTAAATTCAATCAAAAACTGCATTATTTTCACTATAGTCCAAATTTTTAATGCAATTTCCTTAAATGCATATATCGGAACAAAGGAGCACCTTATTGGTAAAGCTATAAAGTTAAATTGTTAAAAATTTTCTGTGACAACTGCATTATACTTGGGGGGGGGGGGACACATTAAAACAGATATAGCTTTTCCTCAGCTGTAATATAAAAACAAAAATAATAAATTCACATTAATTGAAGGCTAGATGGTAAAATTCAATGAAATATAAAAATAATAAGAGTTGGTTATACACGTGAAACATTAGACCAATCAGAATTAGGGTGTGTACAGATGAAAAATGTACATGACAACATTACGATATTCGACTAGCAACAATATACGAAAGATTGAAGATTTTGTTTTCTTAAAAATTTCATTTTTCTGAATATTCCCCCCCCCCCCAAAAAAAAAAAACATGAATATAAAATTTTAATTTAAGATGCAATGACAAAATTAATTTATTATAAAAAAAAAAAAAAAAAGGCTAAAAATAAATGAAATCAAATCATCTTGGGATTAGATCAGCGGTTCTCAACCTGTGGGTCGCAAACCCTTTGAGAGTCAAACAACCATTGGAAAACATATTTTAGATTCATAACAGTAGCAAAATTATAGGTTGGGGATCACCACAACATAAGGAACTGTATTAAAAGGTCACAGCATTAGAAAGGTTATGAGACACTGGATTAGATAATGCAATTATAAGAATAAATAGTTTCAATTGTTCATAAGGAAAATATGATTGAGGAGATGTAGTGGTTTTACCACTTCAGAGAAGTAAAAAAAATAAATACCTTAGACATTTCCCAGGAATTATGCTATAAGTTAAAAAACAAAATAGAACATTAAAACTGGAGTATTAGTTCCAGAATTATAGCAGACAAATTATTATTTAATGGAAAATACTAACTGAAGCTTAGTATATCCGTTCAATCTAGCATTTTGAAAATAACAACCATAACAACAAAAGATTCATTTACAAAAAGTCTCTTCCTAATTTGTAATTAGAGAGCTAAGAATTTCCTGACTGCAAACCCAGACTGTCATTTGAAGATACTCATTTATTTAGCTACTTACTATTGGCAATTTACTTTATTACATGAATTGGGATATAAAATGAGAGTTAGTTCGACTTGGTCCATTAAAAAGAATTGAAAATTTAGAGATTTGTAAAATTATAAAAAAAATAATTTATAGCAATATAAGAAAATATAATTATGAATTGGCAAAGAAAGCTATAGAAAAAATGTTATTTCAGCAATAAGAAGAGAAGATGGAATGATTACTAAAAAAAAAAAAACATCATGAAATGTATGGATGATGATGATGATGATAATAATAATAATAATAAACAAATTAACCACTATGATTACTACACTTCCTCAACTACCAAGTATTTTAAATTAAAAGGTGAGACCTTCAATTTGAACTATGAAGAATGGAAACTTCAGTAAATAATGAATTATTATTGATATCTTAAAGAAAGACAAAGAAATAAACATTTTTAAAAAAAAACTCTATAGCAAATCTCTAAATGATAAAGATGAACTAGATGATTGGAAGAATGCAACAGTAATACTGATATTTAAGACAAGCAATAAAGAAGATATTAGAAATTAAGACTTATAGAAGATATCAATTCTACAGAAAATGTTCACCAAGATAATTACAATTCATTTATAATGAACTTTGAATTCAAACCAACCAAAAGAACAATCTGGATTTAAAAATGATTCTATCATGTGAATAGCATCCAAGTATTCAGAGAAGTTGCAAAAAAAATGCAAAGAATTTGAGATATCATTATGCTTTATTTATAAATTATGAAATGACATTTGCAGTTCTACACTAATTAAAGTATTGGATCATCAAGATATAGGCCTAAAATATTGTCATCTTCTGAAAAATATTTATTAAACTACAACCACAGTATTTAAATTATATAATAAGACTAAGAATAATATTGATACGGTTGTATGGCCTGGTGATTTCATGTCACCAAAACTTTTTATAGCAGTTTTACAAAAGGTATTTTGGTGATTAAAAGGGAAAGCTAAAGAAGTGAAAGTAAATGAAGATTATTTAAGTCATCTAGATTTTGCAAATAATGTTTCAAAATTATAGGAAATGTTACAAGAGTTATCATATGGAAGTAAGAAAGTAGAACTAAAAATGAGTACTAAAAAGAGTATAATATCTGATTAGATCATTAATATAAATAGAAAAGTAATGGGTAAAATTAATCATAGAATTAAACTAAGATTAACTGTTTTTGTAAAAATAACTTAATATTTAAAGAAAATATGTTTAGGTGTTAAAAAAGAAAAAATTTTAAAAGATATATATCAATTCTTACTTATGGATATAAAACTTGTATAGTTAACAGAAGAGCAATACAGAGAATTCAGACTATTCAACAAAATATAGATAAATGTATGTTAGGAGAGAGTGAAATAGAACTAGGTTGGACATATTACTAGAAGAAATGATGATAGATGGAAAGTTGATGACTTAAACTAGATTCCAAACAATTATAAAACACATAGAAAAATACCACATATAAGATGATGAATGAAATAAGAAAATTTATTGGGTGCTTTGGAGAAGAGAAACAATGAATTAGAAAAACTGGATTAAACTTGGAGAGAGCTGCATCCTGTAATAGATCGATGATGATTGAAAATGATTGCCTTAATTTCAATGATCCTTTATTCTTATAAATAGTATAATAAAACCAACATCATATAAGTTTTTTTTTGAAGGAAGGTGAAAGGCTAGAGAGTAAGAACAATAGACTTACTCTCACTTTTTTTTAAGTACATGAATCTTTGTTAATAATCTGGAGCAGCAGTTCTTTATCCATGATCCACATACCCATGGAAGGTCATGATGTTATCATGAGATTCACAATCACTTGAAGAAATATTACAAAATTTAAATAAAATAGAAAAATAAAGAAATAAAGTAAAAAAACAAAAGTAAATACTAGCTATTTGATAGCAAAAAATGTACAGAGTCTTTTTGAATTTTAAATCTTGAGCCAAGTCTACTTGTACTTCTCACATACGTATCCATAAACTCTATAGCCTATACACATACAGAAACCCTGCATCATGAAAAAAGTTGAAAAACACAGATCTAGATATGGATTGTATATGTATTGCTTAACTATATTGCAAAGTATCATTGATAATAATTTTGTACTGCTTGATTAAAATGATTAATAAATAAGTAAGTACTTTCCTTAGCCCTCCAAAGGAAAAATTAAAAATGAAGAGCTGAGTATGTGAACTTATATATGAGAGAGGGGGTGGAAGAAATATCATGAACAAGTTGCAACCTAAATCCAAAATAACTTTTATGAATCAATGGTAATGTTATTTTATTTGAGACTACGCCAGACATAACCATATCTGTTCATAAATATTATATACATGTAATGTGCACTTATAAAATACACTAACGAACTAAATTTAATTAATAACTGAAGAAAACAACTTTGTAATTTAAAATAATAATAATAATTTCTCTTTAAATAACTGAATGAGATATCTACCTCGTTAATACAACTATCTGTTTATATTTATTTTTAACTCAATAACTTCCTTATAAGACAAATACGTAGCGGAGAACAATAAAGCAACAAACAGCTGATTTTCTTACCTTCAAACTATAACAACTCCTCCAACTCCTAGAAAGCACCGGTTTTGGATCAGAATAATCTCGAGAGTAATCATCCCTAAAAGTATCTTTAAAATTGTTCGGGCTATCATAAGGGTATTCCCAAGTTTCTTTCTTATTTTTTCTTCCTGACTTGTATGGAAAAGTTCGATATTCAAACCCGGAATCTCTTTTATAATCAGGTAAAGAGTCATATCTTCTCAGAAGAGGGCGGGAAGTAAAATGTAAAGAATAACTTCTGTCACCGTCTATATTTTTATCATTTATTACGGTATCCCGGTGGTCTAAAAAGTTATCGGAAGCTTCTACAAAGCTGTCTCTATCATCATCCATATAGTTCTCAGTTGTCGCAGAAAAATATTCACTTTCTTCACCTATGTCATCCTCTTCATCACCAAATCGCTTTCCTTCTCCAGTCAGAAATCTGGTTTCATTCAACTCAAGCTCCCCTCTGTCAAGAATAGGCTTTTCCGCGGTATCCAAGGAAACGCTATTTCTCTTCTCAGAGAGGGCAGCACTCGCAGTCTCTACACTGTTCTTTAAAACTTCTAAAGCGTTCTCAATATCTTCACCACTAATACTATTTCTACGTAAACTATTACGGCGAATGATATTTTCCACTTTGTTATCTTCAGAAATAATATTATCTAACTGAATACTATTTCTACGTGAACTTTTTCGCGTATCGTAGTCGTCATTCACGTTAATGTTAGAATCAACCCGCGCCGCTTTATTTACATCTCCAGTGAACTCGACATTTTCAAGTATATTTTTTTCAAAGTCATTTAATAATTGTTGTTTATTAGTTTTTGATAAATCATTTTCTAGATCATTAATGGGTTTTAAATCGCCAACCGAATCTACTGTTTCATGTTGGAGACGCTCGACTAAATTTTGTCTAATTTCACTTTTATTTACATCTAAATCTGGCCCACGCAAAGTTGAAATATCTTTTAAATTAAATTTTCCCATCATATCTTCAACTGTGAAGAAATCTTGGGCTTGTTCTTCTTCAACTACTTCGATGGTTGCCTGTTTCATAACAATATTTTCTATAATGCTGCTTGTCTCACAATTTGTAATATTTGATAGGGCTGAGTTTGAAACATTTTCAAAATCAGTTTTCTTTTCTCTATCAATATCTGACAAGTTTTCAACAGGTGAAACTTTTCTAAGTTTTCCAGCGTTAAGAGAATTATTTACTGGAGAGGGAATGTCTTCACTAAGAGAAAAAGTATTTGCCGAATTAGGCAAGCTCTTTTCTCTCAAATCATTTAAACTAGCAGATATAGTCAAATTCTTACTTATTTTTTCATTATCAATTGAATTATTTTTTTCATATTCTTTTTCACATTTAGCGCGGTTTTCCTCATTTTTTAAACCATTTTCACATATGACTTGATAACCCTTATTATCAAATGAACTTACCCCATTTAAGATAGGATTACAAACATTTGAGAAAACGCTATCTCCACCTAATTTGACTGATTCAGAGATGGGTGTACATGACAACTTTTCATTATAATTTATTTCTCCATTATCATTTTCTTCTTCTGAGCTATCTTCTTCTTCATCATCATCCTCTTCTTCTTCATCATCATCATCACTATTTTTCTCTTCAAAATCATCATCATCAATTTCTTTTCCCTCTTCGTTTTCCTCTTCCTCCTCCTCCTCAATAATAGTTTCTATTAGATCGGAAGGTCTCGTAGTTACGTCCGTAAAAAATTGATCATTGACCTTGTTAGGCTCTTGTTTTACGTCTCCATTGTTCTGAAATAAAGGATTTGTAAATATAAGAACTGCAGGTTGAGATTCTAAATTATTTTCCAGTTTCTCTAAAAATTCCTCTACCTCTCGTTCATTATTCTGTTGATAGTGGATATCCATTATTAGCTAATATGAAGTCAGAAATATAACTTGTTAAAACTTTTTCTCGAGACTCTTTCAGAAATTTGACACTAACAGTACACAAATCTGATATTTCATTAAGTCCACGTGTTAGATTTTTATGGCATTAGAACCAGACACTGTCCTCCACTAAGAACACAGCCGGCCCACAAAATGAGTGGTCCCTTCTTAAATGTAGCTCATCACAACAAAATGAAGGCCGAGATCGAGACTTGTCTACCCAGAAATCTTTAAACATTAAAGAAGGAAAAAAGTTCAGCTTGTTTCAGGTATGTGGGTAATGCACTCTTTTCCAAAAAACAAAAATAGAGCAAACTATACATAATCGGCAACGGCAATGATACTGTGGACAGAGCTGTCCCGCTAATATCAAATGACAAACGCTATTTCTCAAACTATTTGGTGAACTTCTCAAAAAAATTTTTTTTAGATGAAATGATATGCTAACATTTAATATAAATATTTTAAAATAAACAGGTCACAAGCTAAACTTTAAGTTTTAAACTAAACCATTTATATATTCAAAAGTTAAAAAAAAACCAAACAAACGTCATAATCCCCCCCCCCCTCCGCGTGCTTATGAAGCCACATCTTACGTTATAAATAAATAATAAGGGCAGTTTAAGACGTTAATTATAAGATTTTTTTTCTCTCCTAGAAATAGATCCAATAACAAAAATAAATGCTTTCTACAAATTAAAATGAAAGTGATGAATAAGTAGAAGTACATAAATTTTTAATTTTACTTTTAAAATATTGTATAACTATATCATCCTTTTAATTTTATGAGATATAAATATCGCGGCTGTCTATATAGTTCATTAGTTCTATATTTTTAGTTTTATAATTGAATACCGCTCATTATTACACGATCCTTTTTCTTAGGAATGAGAAGCAATATTTTTTCATTTACTTTTCTTATAACAGTGCTTTAATAAATGATTACTGTATTTTTAAAATTCGCTTTTCTACTATATTTAAGTATCAGAGACTCAAAATTACATTGTACTATATTTAAATAAGCATTAGATAATATTAACATTGCTATGGTTTTTAGTTTTATGGATAACTAAACAATGGTCTTCGTGCTTTATCAAGCTTGAGTATTAGGGATACTATCGGTCTAATTCTCATGAAAACTAAAACATTAATAAAGTAAAATAAGTAGCCCGTTATATGATAAAGGTTTCACCATCAGATCGTTATCCTTCTTACATATAGAAAGTGGCTTTCTTATTACTGAGGGGTGAGAATTTGATTGATTTTTCATTCTTAATTTTGTTTTTTAACTAAGAATAGCAAGATACTCATTTACTGGCCAATATAAATGATTGACTGAATTGGCTTTGGAATTGTAACCTGAAAAAAAAAAAAAAATCCAAATATAAATGGACTTTGATATGATTTTCTTACTCTGGATATGAAGCCTGAAATGTATATATGGCATAGATAATTGAATGAAGGTAAAACAGCCGATTCAGATAAATAATCTCTTTTGCATCTCTCTTCAAAAAAGCAGTGAAAGAGATGTTTTTCATCAGGATAATTTAATCATACTAGAGTCTTATGCTTTTAGTTTGGCTACAAAATCACTATTATTTTTTTTAATTCCTATATATATTTATTTACATAAAAAAAAAAACTTTTGTTTTCTCATGAATGTGAAACCATTATGCATAAATCATTATATCATGAGACATGTTTACACTTATATACACAGTTTATTAGTTTTAAAACGTAAGTTCAAGACTTTAGATATGTACAAGATTACGTGTATATGATTTAAATCTATGTTTCTCACGAAGCATAAAAATACCTTCTTTATATCATTTGAAATATATCTTTTAATTAATGACTTTGAAAAAGCATTAGCATGATTAACAATATAGGTGTATGTATTGCTTGATAAGCAATCAGTAGATTCTCCATATAGAATAGTGGCGCCATTACTGATTACTACAAAATATACTTAAGTAATGATCAGAGTGTATTGATAATTTAAATTAGTATAGAAAATTTAATTAGTAGATAAAATCAAAACAACGGCTTGTATCCGATGTTTATATACACACATATAAATAACAACACATGAAAATTACAATATAAGTTATACACATTAATTTTAAATCAAAAAGGAATACCAAAAGTCCACGAAGTATTAATACAAAACAAAATATGCATATTATAATTTGGATGGAAAATATATAACTCACGGGAAAGAATAAATAATTGAAGACAGAAATGATAAATTATCAATAAAAAAAGGAAAAATGTAGAGAAAAATTATATAAGTGATTTGTATTTAATAAATAAAAAACAAGTAAATGAGAATGAAATAGACAGTAAAATAATGAAGGAAAAACTTATAAAAAATAACTGAAATGATAAACAGCAATGCATAAGAAAGTGATGAGTTTCCATTTGAATTATTAAAGGTTTTGAGAGAAAGAAGTTTGAAAAACCAGAGAATATATTTCTAGTGTAAATTATGTCTCTAGTATGTGGCTGTTGGCTTTCCTCTTAATAATTAAGATTCTGGTGGAGAATTAGAATATTGTAAAGACTTTATATACAATGAGTTTAATCACAAACACAACTTCATGTATTATGTTAGTAGAGTTTAAAAAATTAAACTGGATAATAAAAACAACTTTTGAGAAAGAAAAAAAGATTAATATTTGTATCAGTGATGTTGAAAGTTATTTGGTAGAGTGATGGGTTGTTTTATCAGATATCTTTTTCAAAAGGAGTGATAAAGCTTGAAAGGAATGAATCAGATGGTATTTGTAAGATTTAATAATCTTCATACAAAATAGATGCATGTATGAAAGATATAATGCAGAAATGGTATATATCACTTGCTTTGTTTAATGTATACTCTTCTAAATCTGTCTTTAATAATGAAGATTTATAATATTTATTGTATTAGATTTTGATCATTATATAGCTGTACTTTTATATAGTGAATACGAGCACAAAAATGAATTCTAAGACTGATACAACTTATAGGAAATAAAATTAAAGAATAAAGCGAGCAATAACATGAAGACAGTAATAATACAGTTATTAGTACATTTGAAAAAATATACGAGTAGTAGTGGGCAAAAAAAGGAAATAAGGATGAAAGAGATTATGCAACCAAGCTTTCTAGAGGTAGTTATCACTTTTCTGGTGATCAAAATAATAAAAAAATTACAACAAGTTATGGCTTAACATATCAAAACAATATTCACCTCTCAAATACACATAAAAACAATATAGTTTGAATAATTTGAGTTTTTATTTTTAAATCAATTCCTTACATCTAAAATATTTTTCAGTTTTTCATTACAATTCTGCCCAATGTAAGCATGTGATGAATCTCTTGACTTCTGGGGTCTTTGTTGGTGATGATTGACCCAAAGAGGAAGAAATTAATAAACAATTTTTATGCTTCTATTAGTAATTTAACTTGTCAACATAATTCTTTCTTTTTCATTCTTCACAAAACGTCATCTATTTACTCTGTTCCTTTAATTCTTCTATAGTAGTTTGTTGATTTAAGAAAGCAGTTTGTTAAATGTTTCATGTAGAACATAATGAATAGAAGTATGGACAATAAAAAAAAGATTACAGACTTTAGAGATGTAAATTTGAAAATTAATATGGAAAAGAGTATAGGCAAAATATATAAAAAAGGTTATTTAATGGGAAATTGTAAAAATTGCATTTGGCATATAATTTAAAACCAAGAAATTATAATATGTTAAAAAGATTATGGTGGTCAAAAGAAGATCCATGAAAGATCTTGAAGGAGTAGTTGAGGAATCAGTACTATCATATCTTCCAAAAGGCATATTTACATATCAAATCAAAGTAACTTTTACAAGCCTTTCTATCACTACTCCTCATACATTGATACTTATTCTTACTTCTTTTTCTTCTCATCTTATAATTTCTTAAATATGTCTTTCATAATTCATCTGCCATCTGAATGCAATCCTAATCCAAATCCTCTTCAAAATTTCTACATTCCTAATTTTAACTTTCCAATTTGTGTTTTTCATTTTCCTCTAAAACCCACATCTTTATAGCTCTAATCTTTTATCCTAATTTTCCTAATTATCTATGTCTCTGTTCTATACAAAAAATGCTCTGAAATAAACATTTAGCAAATTAGTTTTTAAATATACTTCCATCATCGGTTAACCAACTTTTTAAATATTTAAAAATATTAGCCTACTCTATTACTTCCTGGCCAATGCTTTCTTTTACATCCTTTTTTCATACCATCTATTTTCATCAATTTATTTTCATTTTGGCTCCCAAATTTTTTTCAAGTTCTGTAAATCCTGCATAGCATTTCACTACTATCTGTAAATAACATCAGATCAAATCGAATACAACGAACCATCCAAATTCCACCCTTTCATACCGAACCATACAAATATCTTGTGATTCATATACAAATTTCTCAATATATTTGACAAAATAACCAAATTCCCTATGTATATAAAATATTTCCCAATGAAATGATGACTGGTTTCTCTCCATATCACCTGCAGCAACATCTATGCATTACTGCACATTATATGTAATGATTTCATTTATCCACAACAAATTTAAGGTGTTAGCATATTTGGATCACAAAGTGTGATGTGAAATCTGACATGACGTTATATATCTTAACTTATGAGGGAACAATGTGCAAATATTACATTTTGTTTTAAATTAGCTGTGAGTCACAAGAATGGTTTCCAAATGATGCATACGATTTTACTACTAGCAAGGAGAGCAATGAAGCTGATTTATGATGATACAAAACCCAGTATCATATTGCATGTGAACCAGACACACTAGCGCCATAATATTTTTGTGGAGAATAGTTAAACTGCCACTATGTAACTCAGATATTGATCCAGATGTGGCACTATAGGAAGCTTGGAGAAAACACTAATAAAACTATTCATTGGAACATAGTATGTATTGAGATGACATTTCCAAGTGATAATAGAAGTAGAGAAAGAAAGAAATATTTAAACAAAATATATAAATAATAATAATAAATATGATTGCTATTTTCCAATGAAATAAACAGCTAATTAAAACTAATAAGATTAGAAATTAGACAGAGAAAAAAAAAGGGCATCAAATAATAATACAAAAAAAAAGAGAGAGAGAGAGAGGGAGATTCCTACAGAGACTCTCTTGGAAAACTTTTTTTTTTCATCTAATATAAACTCATCAACTATATGATTTCATGTTATCAAAAAACATGGAAAAGTAAAAGCTAGGACCAGAATATCAATGCATGCTTCTGATCTTCAAGAGACTTCTATTGGCTATATTGATGAAAAAACTACTAGCATTGTTTAAAATAAAATATAAAAGATTATCGGAAAATTAAACTGATGACAAATTAGGTGACCCCATTATTTGCACTAAAGGAAAACTTTGAAAAGTGATTTAAATTACTCTAAGTATATTAAAATGAACTATATTTAATATGAGATCTGCCATTATTTTTTTTTTTATTTATTTAAATAATTAACATTTATGTTTGCTTATTTATGTAAAACATATAATTTGATCTACACACAGAAGCAAAACTCTCCCTACAGTAGTGTCACTCAGTGCAAGTCAGAGTAATCAATGGATGCAGGAAGGTTTGTGCATAAAATCCCTATCTAATGCCTACTCATTCAGTATCCCCAGACTAGTTTCTAGCTTATGAATTTCATCGATAAAGAGCCACTAAATATGGATTTTATGCACAAACCTTCCTGCATCCATTGATGGCTCTGGCTTGCACTGAGTGGCGCTACTGTATGGAGAGTTTTGCCTCTGTGAAAAACAGCTTGTGTAAACATAAAGAATGATGATCATGTGATGTTTGATGGTTTAATTATTTGATCTATAAGGAACAGCATGCAATTAATACACACATATATGCATACAAATAGAATTTTTCATAATGCATCATTTTTTCATTATTTTATGCATTGACATGTATTATTTTCTAGCATATGTAAAATGGTGAACTGATAAGTAAAGCTATAGAAGATAATAAAAGTATTATTAATGTAGAACATAAATTGGTATTAGTAGGGAACTTATTTCTGCAATAAAAACCATGGACTATTACTAAAAAAAAAGATGGACATCATGAAATATTTAAAAGAGTTATATAGCAATAAAGAACAAGTAGCTCTTACAACTACTATATCTTCTGAATTGCCCATGATTTTAAACAAAGAAATGAGAAATGGAATTAAATCTATGAAGAAGGGAAAAGCTCCAGGTAATGATGGAATTATAATCGATATCTTAAAAGAAACATGTGAAGAAATAGAAATCTTTTTGGCAAAGTTATACACCAAATGTCTAAATAATAAGATGTACCACGTGATTGGAAGAATGCAGTGTTAATAATAATAGTTTAAAAAGGTGATAAAAAAGGTATTAGAAAATATAGACTTATCATTCTTATCAGTTCTATACAACATTTTTATGAAGATAATTACAATTCGTCCACAGATAACTTTGGATTTCAATCATCAAAAAAAAAAAGGAACCCAAAACTGGATTTAAAAGTGGTTTTAATATAGTGGATCATATCCAAGTGACGGAGGTTATAAAAATGAACAATGAATATGTGTTGCCATTATGTTTGAGATTTATAGATTATGAAAAGGAACTTGATTGTATAAGCATTACTTCAGTGATTAAAGCATTAGATCATCAAAGTATAGATCCAGGATTATTATCATATTCTGAAAATAAAAATGCAGTACAACAATTAGATTAAATATTGATACTAAAAAGATTAACATTGAGAAGATTGTATGACAGGTGACTCCATATCTACAAAACCTTTTACAGCAGTTTTGCAAGAAGTATTTTATGGATTAAAATGGAAGCTAAGGGAGTAAAAGTAAACAAAGATTATTTAAATCATCTATATTTTGAGGATGATGTTATTGTTTTTGCAAATATGGCATTAGAGCTTCAGGAAATGTTGCAAGAATTATCAAATGAAAGTAAATGTAAAAAGACTAAAGTAATGTTTAATGGATTTTCTCCAAAGAAGAAAATAAAGATTGATAATGATGAGTTAGAAAAAGTTAACAACTACAAATACCTTGATCAGATTATTAATACAGATGGAAACATAGTGGACAAAATAATACTAAAAGGAAATAGGCCTATTTCTAATAAATATGTCTTATCACTTCTTACTTATGAATCTGAGACTTGAACCCTTACAGAAGAGCAATGCAGAGACTTCAGTCTAGTCAATGAAATATGGAAAGATGCAAGTTAAGAGTAGCAAAAAGAGATTGAAAATGAAATACATGGGTTAGAGAACAAACAGGTGTTCTGGATATTAATGAAAGAATTAAGAGACTGAAGTGAAGTTTGGCTGGACACATTGTTAAAAGAGATGATAATAGATGGACAGCTAAAATCTTAACCTGGATTCCAAGAAAAAAAAACATGTTGGATTGATGGAATAAGGATATGTGCTGGAATGATGTGGAAAAGGGAGGGTAGAAATTGGAGACGAATTTAATTTGGAGAGACCTTCATTCTGCAGTAGATCATAATGATGATAGCACAAAATAGCCTTTATTTAATGAGTATATCTATTAATATACACATTCCTCTTATAAAGTGTCTTTTTGCAATAACTTCTAGAGTGTCCACATATATCTACCCCTCTTCATCTGTTTTAATGCTTTTTCTTTCTTGATTTAATTGTATAGTTTTATTGTTCTATCTCTTCTTCAATTTCTAAAAATGGCTGCTATTGCAGTGAAAAAAAAAATTAAATTATAAATTTTAATGTTTTTATTTACATTTTTTTGAACAATATATAATTGAAGCAATGCATATTGGGACTTCACTATAATTAATAATTTCTTCATATTTTATAACATAACTCTCAATAATCAACTAATTAATTTTTACATTTGAATCATATATCTATTTTATATATATCTTTATATTTTACTTTATGAAGTATTATAATTTTATCTTTCTTACTGCATTGGCAAATCCATATAATAATATTATTATTTATGTTCTTTATTACTTATTACAATGATTTTTACAATCCACTATTTTAACACTTATTAATTATATTTTGAATTCCAAACATTTGTAATATTTATAATAATATATACATTTCTTTTCCCTATATTTTTTATTGTGTATAAGATTATAAATTCTGTTTTAATTAATAATTTAACTGCTTTCTACCTGCCTTATTCAATAACTTTTAACAGTAAGAAAATGACCATTTATAAATTAGATCTTTAGATCTCAACAACAGCAGACAGAATAATCTTAAATCAGCATATATAAATTGTTTTTTGAAAGAATGGATATTATTTTTATCTGGCAGAGATATTTCAATCATTTTTAAGACTATAATAAATATTCATATAAAATTATATGCGCCACTATAATATTATCATTATATTTAAAAATAGTAGTGAACTTTTCTTATACTACTGTATATATATATATATCAGTTTATCATCATTTCTTTACAGCAGAAACAATCATTTATGCAAATATGAAGCCGCTCATAAAGTCAATATCGAAAAATATCTAAACGAACTAAGCAGGAAAGGTTTCAAATATATAAATATCATAAGGAGAGTCAAAAAATTCACAACAAAATAAGAATTAACTTGATAAACCTTGGATACTGCTCTCATACATACCATGTGTAGCCAAAAATCTAAATAAAATTTCCTTGCAAACTCATCGAGTAAGCTATCGCACTTCTCCCACAATAAATGGACTGATAAATAATTCCAAAGATAGATTCCAGAACAATCAAACTTCTCACACCATATATAAAATTGCTTACTTCCAAGAAGGATGCAGTGGTCTACTATGGTCAATCAGGTGCATGGCTCTCTACAAGAATCTCTCAATACAAATAGCTCTACAAAAGAGCCACAAACAATCCTGAACATAAGACTATTTTCCTCAAACATCAAAACGCAATCTGTCAACATCGCATGTATTAAGCAAAATCTTGCTTCCCCCTGTTGAAGAAATGGGCAATATAATTTACATATATTTACATAAAATCACTGCTTATATATATATGCGCCCCTTGCACAAATTTCAATGCTATGAATACGAGGACGTACAACATCCTCGAAAGTGCTAAGCTTCAGAAAATATGCATTTATTAGTAGCTTTTCTTGGGATAGCACTTAAGTGCATATATTTATATATTATCATTATATATATATCATGCGATTATTTACTACACATTTCTACTTTATAAAATTAAAATCAGTTCTTTCAAAAGCAATTTACATTATGAGCTGATTTAAGATTCCTCATTGGTTGGTGGTGTTCTAAATACAATAAGAAATTATCATTTTCTTACTATAAAAATTATTAAATAAAGCAACTATATGGTAGATCAATTATTAATTAAAGCAGAATTTGTAATTACCACTTGACATTATATTCATTCAATATAAAAAATATTATTTAAGATAATATATATTGTAACCTTAAGTTCTGCCTGTGGAACTTTATGTTAGGTATTTTTGCTAATATATCTTACAAATATTTTTTTATATAGTTTATTTTCTGTTAAATAAATTCTATTACTCAGATAAAAGTAGTGAGTTATTTAACTACTACTAATATCATTATTTAGGACACATTTTAAATCAATAAATTTAAGTAATTTTAACTTAGCAGTCAAGCTTATTTTATAACTGTAGGTGTTATAAAAACATTAAATCATTATTTTAATGCATAACTTATCCTTAACATATTATAGCTGAAAGATTTAAGTATACACATAATGTAGTCATTACACTTGTTTATTAAATTTAAGTTGTCATAAAATACAGATATGTTTTAATAATGCTTTATAGATTTTTATTAATAATTAATTTTTTACAACTCATTTTAAAAATATAATTCTAAATGCTCATTTAATAAGTCTAATCTTATATAAGTATTAATGATTACTCAGTAACTTTAAATTAGTTATTTCTAAATCTTCTTTTAAATATCTTGAACATGTGTGTGTGTTACATAGAATCTATTTCCATTTAAAGTTAAAAAAATTTAAAAGAAAATGATTATATTTTAATATCCTTGTCTGGAAGTTGTAAACATTTAAAATATTTTACAATAAAGTATTATTTATAAAAATATCTGTTTTCAAAAAAGAATATTTATTTGAATTAATATTCTGAGAATACTTAAAAAAAGAAAATATATTTAAATAAATATATTATTTGTAAAAGATGAAGTAATATTAATTTATTATTTTCTCTAAAATTTCCAGTGTAATTAAAAAAATGTTTGGTACTAGTCTTTTCGTCAGGCACAGCCGCTTCATGGCATTGTTTATATGCAAAAACACATAACAATGCCATTTAGGTGGCCAGCTGTACTTTTGCCATGGTGTTTATGTCTAATCCAACAGTTCTGTTGGATTAAACATTGCAGGCCACCTGATGGTGTTGCACTGAAATATTACAGCCTGTTTTGTGTTTTGCAAAACTCTTTGTGCAAATTTGCACACTTCGCAGTTTGCTACCATATCGTCTGAGGGTGTGTTTAATTCAAGTGGTCTCAATTTTTTAAATCTCAATAGAATTTTTTTATTGAAATCACGCAATTTGACTTATCAATAATTCTCCCACCATTTACACCCATCCCTACACAACTTGGAGTGGTCAAAACCTTGGCAAAGGGTAGGGCTGAACAGGATTCTGCGAGATCATGCATAAAGTAACGAATTTGCAATAACATAGATGAGACAAACAAAATGGTGCACGTCAACAATCAGCTATTGAGATAGTTCAATATACAGTATTTTTTCATACGGTTTTTTTTCTTTCTAGAAAATGTACATTATAATGGAGAGTTTTCTGTTGTTGTTTTTTATTTAAAAATGCGGGGGGGGGGGTTTAAATAATAGATATGTATTTTTGTTCAAAGTGTACTTTTTTTCACCTTTTAAAACAAGATGCCTTTTTATTAATTTTATAACATAGTTGTTTTTTTTTTTTTTACATTATGTGACATGTCATCTTTTTTTTTTTTTCTAATTATAGTACATGTTTTATAGAAAGCTGTATTGTTTATAAATAAAATGGCTTTTTTAAAAAAAATATCAATCAAAATAGTAAATTATCTTCCCAAAAAAAGCGTGTTGTTTGATTTATATTAATTAAAAACACTCAAACAAATAGACACTTTTCGGCAGTTGTTCAGGCTGTCTTACTTTCCTCAACCCCCTACCCTTCAACACTGACAGTCTGAATGTTAATTAACTTACACAAAATAATCACAACCACAAAACAGATTCATTGAATCAATAAATTTATTAACAACATATGACTAGAATTAATAACATAACGGTTCACCTGCAGCCATGTGAGTAGCATACAATTTGTCAAGTGCATCGAAATCTAAGGGTCCTACATTTGCCACATATACACATTGAATGACATGTGGCAGGATGTTTTTTGATCCTGCAGAAAGACAACTGCGTCACTTTCTGTGTTTGGGATGTCCCACAGTTGAAAGAATATGCTACTGCCTTTAGCCATTTTGTTATTCTCATACGAGTCGCAATGAAAACGATACTTTTTCACGAACACATGCAAATGTTCTGTGGCAGATCCCTTTCCAAATTTCAAACTAAACGAAAAATGCATAGGGAAGTCTTGATGATATGCTGACAATTACTAGTACGTAAAAATGTCAGTTGGGGCAAAAACCATTCTCATCAATAGTTAAACAGTTGAAAAACATTCCACTACACACCCCTTCATATTAAATGCTAGTGAAAATACAAATTCTATCAATATGCATAGGAGGTGAGGCTGTGAGGCTCAATTGAATGGCTACTACAATCGTAGTTATTAGCCATAGGTTCGGACACAGAAGATTTGGTCGCATTTAACCGCTATCATCTGGTCACATAAATGGCTAATACAATCATAGTGGTTACTAGCCATAGGTACGGCTGCGTAAGTGGCATTATTCTGTTTTACACAGAAACAGTGCCACCAAGCGCTGTACATTGGCTAATTAACAAATACCATGTTATATTTCATTGTTTTTGGATAGCAACAATGCCATCAAATGGCCATGCCCTGCTAAAGGACTAGTACTATCATATGACTTAACTAAATTAGGCTGCATAAATTAATTAGTAATTGACATCATCATTATCATTGATTAATTACCTATCATCTTATCTACAACATTTAAGCTCTGACTGTGTATTTTCAAACACTTCATCATTTTTCCTTATCATCTTATGTGTTTTTTATTATTATTTTGCCAGTTAAAGTGCGAATGGCTGAAATAATTATCTATTTGGATATTTAGCTTTGGCCCATCTACCACTTTACAGAATCTCAACATATATACCATTTGGAAACTTCAACAATGTATAAATATAAAAGGGAGCAATAGGCTGTTGCCATGCTATGTGACAATAGGAAATTTTCTACAAAAAGTATAATTGTATTGCTAGAACCTTACTAATGTTCAATTACTTATTTAGGCATGCTAAATTTATCTGGAAGTGAGAATTTTAAAATGTTAAATGCCAGAACCTTATATAACTTTACATAAGTTTATTATACTTTATTCTACAATGAATTATAGATGCTATATATATATTTTTTACAAATATTGAGCTTTACTGTTATTTATAAAATGATCTCTTTTAGCTTAATTTGATATCACAGTCAGATTAGAACTTTTTTGTTAAAATTGCAGGAGATTGTAAATGATAAAAACAGTTGTAAAATAATAATTATGAATACCTTTGTCTTATTATGAAAGT
Organism: Epiperipatus broadwayi; assembly: GCA_028023455.1. Taxonomy (NCBI): domain Eukaryota; kingdom Metazoa; phylum Onychophora; class Udeonychophora; order Euonychophora; family Peripatidae; genus Epiperipatus; species Epiperipatus broadwayi. The sequence goes on along the minus strand of JAQFVV010012488.1, from coordinate 900,236 downwards.
AAACTATTCTATCTTGAATGATGATAGCAAATGTTGCTATATTTTATGCAATCTTGTATGATGTTTTATTCTTCATATATAAGTTAAGATTAAAGACAAGGTCCTAATTCTTTATTGCATTTTTGGGCAAGTGTTTATTGTGAATCTATTCCATTCTAATACCTTTCTTTTAAATTTTATCTTGGTAAATATTTTTTAGTCATGCATAATACCAACCATGTCTTTATTTTAGCTCTTGAATATTAAAGACGTGTGGTGCCAATTATGTTGTTATTTTTTGCTCTTGATGAAATCAGAGTAGTTTAACTATGTTGATACTGTTGAAGTGCCAAATTTGCACATCTGATGTGTTTTAAAAAATTTTGATAAAATGTTTTAGGCTTAATTATTTTTATATGGTTATAAAATTGTATATCTTCCATATTCAACTCATTACAATGCTGGTAAGATTTATTTACTTAATATTATTAAATATATTTCATACTGAGATGTATGGGAATAAAAGCTGGATTAATAAAAGTGAGAGCTTTCTGCCTTTAAGAGTTAAATCATATATATAATATATAAAGAGCGTGCTAATAGCTCTAAACAAGCTTATTTATTTTATTTTTTATGATAAATGCTACAAAAGAAAATACCTGAAGCCTTTATTTATGATGGTCCCCATCCCCAGACCGGTTTCGAGCTATGGCTCTCATCAGTGAGGAGCTAGGACATTAGATTGAAAATATTAACTCAAGCCAAGCATTTATCTCATTCTTAGCACGCACTTTATATATTACATATTGGTAATACAAGCTATATAAATCATGTGGCATATGACTGATTTTTACTAATATTATAATTTTGCTATTACGGCTTTGGCTATATTAAATTCCTAAGCCAACTAATATATGGGATCACTGAATTTAGTTCAGGCTCATATATTTTCTTTGGTTAAAGAGCTGAGTTTGAAGACATGTAGGTGTCTGAAGATTTGGATCTTTTTCTTAATATTTAAGAATTAGATAAATGCTTGGCTTGAGTTAATATTTTGAATCTAATGTCCTAGCTCCTCACTGATGAGAGCCATAGCTCAAAACCGGTCTGGGATGGGGACCATCATAGATAAAGGCTTCAGGTATTTTCTCTTGTAGCATTTATCATAAAAAATAAAATAAATAAGCTTGTTTAGAGCTATTAGCATGCTCTTTATAAATTACATATTGGTAATACAAGCTATATAGGTCATGTGGCATATGACTGATTTTTACTAATATTATATATATATTATAATTTAAATCTTACTTAAAACTATAATTTTGATTTCATTAAAATATTGAATGATTATCCTTCTCATATTTATTAGTATAAATAAAATATTGACTTAATTATTGCATCCAACATCAATTGCACTCTCCAAAATCTAAAAATCACACATATATCTTATTATTATAGTATAAGAGTAGAAGAAGATTATAAAATTCACTTTATTAGAATTTATATTGTTGATGTTAAAATAACACCCATGGATAAGATCATTTTACCCTTGTGTGATATACGGGTAGCAACAAAATCCCTTACCAACTCATAGATATCATGAATGCCGTTCCGGAGTACTATATCATTATTTTAATACTAGAGTTTCATGATTAATTTACAATTAAGATTTATTTATTATATAAGGATATTATCCAAAGATGGATCATATCTCATTACTAAGATCACATTCATGGTTTGGATAAAAACTTGAGATGGCAAACATGCTTATATTTGTTTATTGGGGCAATTTTAGCAAAAACCCTGAGATCTAATTTGATTAAAAAAGATTTATTTTGACTAATATTTTTTACAGTAACCTGATTTTATGTAATCATGCCATATAAGATTAACTTACATAAAAATCAAGTCAGATGCCACATGACCTAATTTAAACAAGCTTGTATTACAAATGTTATATAAAGAGCTCGATATTAGAACTCTTGATTGGACATTTTGTCTTATAGCAGGTTAATAAAAGCTAGCATACTATATTATATTTTTAGTTACATAATTTTTGGGCTAGATGGATCTTTAGGTTACAATATATAGTTGTGGGAATCTTTGGATTTATACGATATACTGTATATTGAAATGAATAAGACATTATTTAAGCAAACTGACCATTATAAAGTATATAAAAAAATAATTTTGTCATTTTGAGTTAATAATTGAAGATTTAAATTGTAATAATGTTTTATAAATATTTAAAATCTAATTTTTAAAGAATATATTGATCAAATATAAAAAAATAAAAAAAGATATTGCATATTGGGATATATTATAAAATATATATTTATATAAGTTTGTAATATAATAGACTTGGATTTATATAAAATGCAACATTAGATAATATAATACAATAAGTAATTATTTTACTTAAATCTTGGAAGAAGATTATAAAACAATAAAACATTGATATTATATAATAAAATAAAATATTGCACAAATTAAGTGTAAAAGAAAATAATTTACTTAATATTGAAAAAATATAATGTTAACAGAAAGGTTATGATTACATAAGTAATAAGAACTGTTAAAACATTCTTTGTATGTCATTGATTACAAATTTTATTATTATTTTTACTATTAAATGTGTTTAATTTTAAAATTATACACATAAAAGGTATGAAAGACAGATGAAAATTATAATTGATCAAATTCTCTATTACATTTTAATAATAACTTAATTAAATTAATCATTATTATTATATCAGAGAGTATGTTAGTAATCCTGAGGTACATTTACTTAGCTATCCAAATCAACAAATATGGAACTGTTAGAAATTCCTGGTGTTTATATTGTTTATATGACATAATGCATTGGATTTTATTAATAAGTTTCTGAATGTAATACTTTATTGATTTTTTTAATTATTAAATTTGATTAATTGTTCACTCCTTAGATAGTAATCCTTTCCTTCTCAGTATAGCCTCAACTCCTTTCATCATTCTTTTCTCTCCCCGTTTAATGTTTTAATTAAATGAGCCTCTGTGTCTTCAAATTTGCCTATATATTTATCTTTCACCCATTCTCTTGTAGTTTTATCTGTTCTTCAACTCGCCTTTCTGTCAAGTTTTCTAAACAGGATGTACAAATTTTCTATAGAATTTATATTTTTCCAATTTCTCTCTAATATTTTATTGAACATTTCATTACTAATCCAAACTTTTGCTCCGACTTCTTTTATAATCTACTGCAGTAACTTTTAAATTTTCCTTGAATAATAACCATCTTTTATATGGATTTATTTTTTTAAATTACTCTAATATTATTAAAGGTTTTCACTTTTGTTTTTAGTTAGCAAATGTACCCTCCCCCCTAAATTCTTCATTTATTTTATCCAAATACCTATTTCTTTATCAATTGTTTTTAATACTTTATTTCTACCACTACTAATTTTGGAATCTTTATAGAATTAAAGATGTATTATTTAAAGAGATATAAAAAGTAAACAGCACTGAGCTGGTAGTGCAGTGATAAAGGTCTAACATGGAAGTTTCCTGGATTGCTCAAACCCCATTTGACCTCTCAAGCAACTAAACATGATACATTTTAAAATGTTATTATGGAAAGTATTATATTTTTCATAATTTAAATTTAAGCATATATATAATAACATGAATATATAAGTAAAATGAGACAGTAGAAATTATTTGAAATAATTACGAAATTGTAAAAGAAAAAATCAGTCTTACAATAACAAAATGGATGATGAGTTTATAAACATACATCATTATCATTATTTATTATTCGGTCCCATTCATCAGCACATGTTTTCCAAATCTTAGTTTTCCTTTAAATATTAACTTTCTACTATCATTGAGATGTGAGAAAATGATTAGCAAAAATAAATTGGAAGGGAGAAAAATAATGCACACAACTTCCTTTTAAATTGATTAAGAAAGATAAATAAAAATAATTGCAAAATTTTAGATGAATATAGGAGGCAATAACATTAAATGAAAAAAAAAAAAACCTTGCAATAACAAATATGTATTTACAGTTGATAGTCCTTAAATTAATTATGAGTTAAAATTACAGTTTTTGTGCTTGAAGATCTCATTAGATTTTGGTATCAGTATATATAAAATAGGTCAAAATTAAACAAATCCTTTATTCATTACTCAATAGTTTTAAAATTTATTTCAACCCAATTGTAATAAATGTAACAAATAAATTTCAGGAGATATCTTCCAAAAATTAAAATATAAATCTATAATTTATATTTCTAATATTTTGTAATAATTCGTGAGCATATAGTTTTTTTAATCAAAAAAAAAATCATATACCATACTCTCATAAAAATTCCAAACATCTCAGAAAAATCATTAAAATACATGAAAACACCAAAACATACATATAAAATATTTTTCTAAAATGTTAAACTTCAAAATTTGAGTACAAACATATTTCTTACACAAAAATTTTTCTTTTATATCCTTTTTATTGCACATCAATTAAACTGCTTTAATATATGTTCAAACTAATCAATATACACAATTTTTAAAAAAAATTAACACAGCATAAAATAGTTGATTATAGACAAATATTTAATGATACCATGAAATATGAAGAAAATAGATATTAAATTCATATTTGGATCAGTCTAAACATATTTCAAACTTGATTGTGTTACTTTGATCAATCAACTTTATCAGACTTAAATTTTACCAAATAGTAAAAATATAAATATAATATCACAAATAATGGAAAAAATCTCTGATTTCAGAGTAGATTGTATGCAAACATTAAATCTCTGTTAGCCAATGGAATAATTTCAACATGTGACTTTATTCTTAAATTTCTAATTATAGTTAATCCATTTTTTTTGGTAAATATTTTTGGATGATGCCATTTTTTCTTGTAAAACTAATATCATATTGGGTGTGTATATTAAATATACATGTTGAAAAAGACAACTATAAATATATGTCTAAATAATGTTTATTATATAAATTCATCATTATTCTCAAACTTCAGTATCTGTGACAAAACTTAGAAGCAAATCCTTCAGGTATAGGAGGACCAATGTACACAATATTTAAAAACATTTAAATTGAAGATTATGAAAATTCATTTTTATTCAAAGAAATTATCAATTCTTCTTTAAATAAAAAAACAAACAACTAATGCAATGAAGCCATGAATTATGCTGTATCAATAGATAATACTTCTATAATACCCTATCAAAAAAAAAGTAAATAAACAAATAAGAGAAACATGAAAATGTATAAACTTAATACATTTTAGAATATGCCAACGGCCATTTTTCTATTTCAGACTGCTATACACAATCATGTTTAAAAAAAAAACAAAAACTAAAATGTTAAAATTCATAAATTTTACAATACAGCAGCAGTCTTTCTCAGTCTCAGAGCATTGTGCACTATATTTAGTAATACAATGTCTTTGGTTTATATTGAAAGCATATACATTTTGTTCTTTCTTCAGAATTTGATGTAAGAAATTTTTTTTTTAAGCATAATGATAAATGTATAAAATTTAAGAACAATCGCAAAGTCAATAAACACTTAAAAACATTAAGAGGGCATAATCTGCTGAAAATAAGATTGCTATTACATTTTCATTTTAAAAAAGGTTATTGAAAAGAAAAGAATATTGCCAAGAGCATATTGGCTGTGATTCACTTTATTTGAAAATACAACACAATAAGTCATCATAGAAATTGAATAATCTCTCACTCAGTAAAATATATGCAAATGTGCCACTTCAATTTATTATTATTTTTTAATTACGATAGAATGACGGCCTGTTAAGCTAATTGCGCAGACGCTGTGAGAATGTTATTAATAAATGAATACCTTCGAACAACCACATGATATTTTACTCTTATATAAATACTATATCATGTGGTTGTTCGAAGGTATTCATTTATTAATAACATTCTCACAGCGTCTGCGCAATTAGCTTAACAGGCCGTCATTCTATCGTAATTATAATCGCACGCAAGACGTTATAAAATAAATGCTTATTATTTTTTAAATTTTGGTTATACTATAATCTTTATTTATATATTCATACTACATATATAAAAAAGCATCTATTGTAACCCTCATGCTTGAATTTACAGGCATGGCTTTTATGCAAATATTTTTGTTTATTATACTAAAATATTAAAAGTCATGTGTATAAAATAAATTTTCAAGTGTTGAAAATGAAAATGATAATTGTAAAAAGCAAAATGTATTGTTATTTTTATTTTGAAAAAATAACATTGCTATAGAAACCAGTTACAAACCCTCTCTTCGATTAGCTTTACACAAAAGGTGGGAATTATTGTTACTTCTTCATCATATCACTTATTAGGGAGAAGTCAATAATAAATTGTAATGATTATTTAAGTAAAAATAATGTAATTTCTGGAATAAGAACTCCAGAATGCATTCCCTGACCTTTCTCATGGTGTAGCTGCCTATGGAGTTGTAAACAAACGAATGCCTTCAAATTAACTTTGATTCTGCCAATCTGTTCATTACTATCTAATGCTGAAGTTAAAATGTGACACTTACTTGCTATAAGAAGAAAACACCATTTAAATCGATTATCACACAGAATTATTCTTCTATGAATTAGTTTGTAAATCTACTTATTTTGGTGCTCTAAATAGCTGGAAAATCTTCATATGGCTATTATGAAATAAATTAACAGAAGTCTCCTCACTGATGATGGCCACAAGCCGGAACTAGTCTGGGGATATTGGATGAGTAGGCACTAGATAGGGATTTTATGGACAAACCTTCTGGCATCCATTGATTACTCTGTTTGGCACAGGGTGGCACTACTGTATGGAGAGTTTTGCCTTTGTTTACGACAATTATGTGCTAGTTTAGAGATGGTGATCATGTTAGAAGTTAAAAATATTAATATTGCTAGCATATGCTTAAAATTAATGATTTTACTGGTCGTATGTCCACTGTAATAGTACAGAATGGGAGGGGGAAATGACAAAAGTGACATGAACCCACAATTGGGTAACCATTTGTAATAGTACGCTACATATTAAGGCTGAATTGTGAAATGAAAAACCATCATCATCCCCATTTAATAAATCATCAAATATAAAATAAATGAATGTGCATGAGAGATCAGCAAAGACTAACAGTAAGTTCTATCATTACAAAAATGTAATCAAGTCATCGTCATCATCATACAAATAAAAATCAACAATCAACATTCAACCTTGTGACTGAATTTGAAATGGATCCATTAGAAGGAATAAAAGATATACATCATAAACTGGCTACTTATCTAGCCACTGTCAAACCTGGAGCAGATTATATAAACATTAATCTGAATACACACATTAAATGCTAATCCATCAGAGTACAACAAAAAATAATGCTGAGATATTGAAAGATGCTGATCATCATCAATGCTCTAACAATATAATACCATTAATGTACTGGTCAACTATAAACTTAATTTCTAATAAAAAATAAATGCATAACTTTAAAGCATTTTTTATTTTATTTTAAGTAATAAACTTTATTAAACAAACTTCTAAACATGTACAGGAAATATTTACAAATTAGTTTTGATTCACTTTATCCATTACCACAAATTTACCAAACCTGTCCCCAAAGCACCACAATGCCAATCTATAAGACTCTCATCGTTAAAATGTTAATATCATTTTCCTCATTAAATCCTAGAGTTAGGCCATACAAATCATACTCCTAGTCTAAACATGGAACCTTTATTCTCTCTTGAGAAATCCTTTATTTTACCACTCTACATACTTTTACTGTCTTATTCTCTTTTTGTGTGTGTACTTTTACTCCCACATTTCACAAGTAGTCATTGCAGTCCCTCAAACACCTAGCGAAATAGTTGTCCCAATCATTATCAAGTTTCTTCAATTAATTAAATTTTTTATTATCAAAAATTAAAGAGCACCGGATTGTCCATATAGTTTTCAATGCATGTATTATCACCATTGTGTTCTGGGGTTTGAATTTTATTATATTTTGCTTCAGTAATATTTTAAGATTTATCATTGGGGTGTGGAAAACTCTGTATCTTAGCCTCCCAAAAGCACTGCATCCTTCTAGTGAATGTTGAAATGTTTCACGTTTATTTTTACAAAATGAACAAGTTTCCTCTAAGCTCATTCTCAATCTTTTAATATATCTTTGCACCATCCAGGGTCATCATATGAATGTCAAAATCACCAATATATACTCTCACATATATATAAACTTACTGTTATGCTCTAATCTAGCTCAGTAAACAAGAACTCTAAAAATTGTGTTTGTAAACAAAAGAAAATAAACAACATATAATATTTTAAACATATTTTAGTAGGAAGTAAATTCATTGAATAACTTAAAACAATAATACATACATTTAATAATTAGAAACAATAAAAGTAAAATCAAATTAAAGGTCTGTTAAGTATGTTATAAATATAAATGCATCATTATGATTTTGATTAAGAACAATAAAATAATAAATTACACAGACAACATTGTTTATAATTTCCAGAAGTAGAAATTGTAAAAAGTATTTAAATATTCATATACATATATGCACCCAAGTGTGTCTAAAAATATAAAATATTCTATTTATTACCAATCAATAAAGACTCTTTACTATAATATATAAATGCATGTTTATACATAGATACGCCTATCCAATGCATTTTAAAATATAAAGCATTTGTTAATAAATGCTATAACATTGTAATTTACAGATGTCAATCTGTTTACATGACACACACGTATACAAGAACACAGATGTGCCTGTATAATAGTACACAATTAACATATTTGAATTAATAAATTAATAAAAAATCAATTCGTTTTAATAAGACACACGATTGATTTTAATAAATATCAGGTACCTATTCAAATGTGGTGTTTATATCCGAGAATATGTCATTTGTCAAAAAATACACTTATTAAATTTATTTATTATTTTTTTAGAAGACAATTAATTCGATGTTGAAAATGTACACAAAATGTACATATAGTGTGTATTACTAGATGGTGCTTACCAATAGCTCTAAACAAGCTTTATTTTATAAGTGCCAAAAAAAAAAAAAATTCAAAATCTCTATCGGAAGTCCCTATCCCCAGACCAATTGGTTTTGAGCTTGTGGCTCACCTCTGTGGAGTGCTGGGACTCCAGAAACTAGATCTAAAATACTAACTCAAAAGTCAGCACTTGTAAAACATGTTTCTATCAATCTGAAAGCCTCCTGAACTTTTCAGACATGTAAATGTCTTCAAATCCAGCCTTACAAACTAGATAGCTATATAGGTCTGAATTCAGCTCAGTTTCACCATATAGTAATAGCCTCTGCAATATAGCATCGCAAAAGCCATCAAAGGTACACTTATAATAATTAATAAAACAAGCTATCTGGTTTGTAAGACTGGATTTAAAGACATTTATGTGTCTGAAAAGTTCAGGCTTTCAGATTGATAGAAACGTGTTTTACAAGTGCTGACTTTTGAGTTAGTTCCACTGAGGTGAGTCAGCTTGAAACAAATTGGTCTGGAGATAGGGACTTCTGATAGAGATTTTAAATTCTTTCTCTTTTGGCACTTATAAAATAAAGCTTGTTTAGAGCTATTGGTAAGCTCTATCTAATGATCATTAAATGCAAGTTTTGCAAGTTATGAAATTTATAACTTGTTTTATTAATTATTATAGTGTATTGTAATTTAAAATAAATAGGTAATACAAATTTTAAATATGAACTTCTTTACAAATCAAATTTATTAGTAGATTATTTTTAATTTTAAGTAAAAGTTGTTGTTGTTTTAAAAAAACCTTATCTGTAGGTCCAGTTTGGAAAGCCCTTTTAAAACTCAGGCTTTTGTTTCTTCATGTCCAATATTTAATAAAGATTTCTGGAGTTTCCTTTTCTAATTCAAAAATAAAATAAAAACTAGAATCAATCCTCTGGAGACCAAAGGGTCATTTGTCCTTATTTTCTCTCTTTTCTAGATGTATGATTTAGTCAAAACATATTTCCTTGTAAAATGTATTAAAACATTTAACTACAAAGTTAAGTGTTTGAAATAGTGTCATTTTCAATAGATATATTTTACTCACCAGCTAATATCTGTATGCACTATGCCTAAGCCTCTTTGCATATAGATAAAGCAGCATATGTATAAAATCATAGCACAGCAATCCTTCAGCAATCTGACTAGCACTGGAATCTCTCAGTAAGCTGTAATAGGGTAGTACAAGGTGTTATTGACATTTTTGGAAAAGGTATATACCAGGTAAATATTGGCATTCAATCAGCGCCATTCAGTCTGTAATTTGATTGACTTTAAGCAAACAAACTGTCGAATGCATGCATATGGGCTATGAACCACAGAAAAGCAAGACATTTTTTCCATGTGAATCCAAACTCTACCATTGTAAAACTAACAGCACTGATCTGCATTTTACTTCTACCTTGTCTTTATAACTTCATAAGAATAATGATATTCTTTTCTTTCAAACCCACTTTTTAAGTCTATAGTGGAATTTGAAAACAATAATTAAATAAGTTGTTTCTTTATCTTCATCAAAAAAAAACTATGTTAATGACTTTTTTCAATTCACATTAATCAAAACCAAATTTTTTATCTAAAAGTATTCTTAATCCTCCAAACAAAGTTAAAATGAATATTTAAAAATCTAAGTATATTATACAAATTTTATCAAAATCCTTAATTTAAAAAAATTTCTTAATCTAATTAAAAATAGATATGGATATTTTATAATTAGTACAATCAAAACCATTTTCATATGTTTGATTTAAAAGACAATAACTAATAATAATTTTAAATATGTTATTTCAGTGCATGTATTTTAAATGAATATATTATACACAAAATTTTACTTGTGTTCTTTTCTACTTTTCCATTAAACTTTATATATACATGCACACACATACTACTATATTATTGTATGCATGAGACATAATCATCTCACCATATTCACAGAAATGAAAATATATGCGAACTCACAAAGATATCAAAGTAATTAATTGAACTTACTAATAGCTTTTCTCAATAAATTATTATAAAGCCACAAAGATTTTTCCTCTCATGCATGCTCTTTATATAATCATAAGTGTAAATATGTATATACATTATTATTAAATCATCCATACACTTTATCACTGTTTCACAATGCTTTAATTAACACCCTCTTTTACAGTTTCGATTGCCCCAGCAATCTTCTTCAGAACTACAACATATTACAAATATATGAATATAAATGAACACATAATTTACATATACATACGCATATAATTATATAAAATTATCATTACATACATATATAACTATATGCGTACAACTTACATTCTATATATACATCTTATAATCATCATTTATTTAATATCTTTTAAATATTATATATATTTTACCCTTTTTACATTCTATATTTAACATTTAAAACCTTCTATAATCATATATATTCTATTTTCATTTTTTATTTTACTCTTATTACTCTTTTAAATATTTAATTCTAATTTAATATTTTTTATACTTTACATTATTATTATTCATTTTATTAGCAATCTGCATTGATAATTTATTCATTCAAATATTTATAATTTACTTTAATTAATAATATTATCTTAAACATATTTTGGTATTAATCGGTATGCTAGGCCAGCCGCTTAGATGGCATTGTATCTCTGCTAAAAGCCCAGAAATATGCCATTTACATGGCCCAATATTTCTGTGCTTTTGCAGAGAAACTTACAGCTATAGAACAGTCCTGTTCATATTAGCTGCTGGAAGCATATATGGCATTGCGCACCAATATTACAGCCTGCTAATGTGCTTCACAACACTGCAAATATGCACGCTTAACAAATCACTATCATATGATGTGAGGTGTATGGAATTCAACTGGCTTACAACTGTTGTAATATGCATTCAAATTAAAGATCTTACACTCTACCTGATGATTGTAAGACCATCGCCAGGCTTCCCTACAAATTTTGGAAGGTGAAAAAAATTGCAAAAGGTGATGGCCAATCACCTTTTCCCAAAACTCACATGAAAAGTCATGTAAATTACAAGAAAAATAAAATGTCTGAGGTTGCACATAGTTTTGGAATTCATAAGCTTGATTTGATCAGTGATGACAAATTAGTTGTCAACCTCACCCCACCCAACCCCCTAAAAAACATTAAAATGAAATCAAAACTTTTGACTTTTTCAACTTTCATTTTCTTTCTCTTTTTTTGTTAAAAAATACAGCAACTTTTTTTTTGCCTTGATTTATATACCGCTGATATACTAAAACTTTTCTTTTTAAAACCAATTTTTATTACCTTTTTTTAAAAAAAGAAAACAAACCCAAAATAACTTTTGTCTCAGTGATGACAAAGTATTTCTCCTCATCCCCCCAAAAAAATTAAAATAAGATCAAAACTTTTGACTTTTTCAACTTTCATTGTCTTTTATTGTTAAAAAATACAGCGACTTTTTTTTTTTGCTTATATGGTGATTTTTGTTTTGCCTTTATTTGCATACCACTCATATACTAAAACTTTTCTTTTTAAAACCAATTTTTATAACCATTTTTGTAAAAATAAAAACCAATCCAAAATAACTTTTGTCTATCTTTTGTCTCAGGATGCCAAAATAGTTCTTCCCATCTCCCCCCAAAAAATTAAAATAAGATCAAAACTTTGGACTTTTTCAACTTTCATTTTCTTTTAGGTTTTTAAAATACGGCAACTCTATGGTGATTTTTTGGTTGGCTTTATTTGTATTACGCGATGTCTATTTTGCCATTTTTGAAAAGAAAATATACAAATATTTGAATAAAATCTTGTATCGTAAATTATTTACAAGAATGTCAAAATATTGAGGGAAAAAAGTCGTATCAAAATATATCAAAATATTAGTAAAAAAGTCATATCAAATGTAAAAATATTTTTAAAAAAGATGGAGAAAATGTAAAAATATTTGAATAAAGTGGGACAAATTGAGAAAAAATATTTTAATAAAAGTCAGAGAAAATGTAAAAATAATTTAAACATGATTAGCTCCCGGATTGATATAAGTGTGTGTTTTTAGCAGAGAAACAATGCCATCAAGCAGCTGGCCTAGCGTATCGATTAGTACCCATATTTTTACCTGTCTTTGTTTTTATATCTTCAAAACTCAACTGCTAAATACAAATTTTAAATATTACAGTTATATTTTTAGTGGTTACCTCTTTAAATTTACCCTCTTCCTATTTTTTATTTATTTTATATCAATTTTTTTTCCAGGCCCAAATCTCTATTTAAAACTGGCTTAATATCAATAATATAAATAGTCTCTTTTATTTTCCTATCTCTTTATTATCTGTAAATTGTATCATTCTTATACAATTCTTTTCAAACTCATGCACTGTCTCTAATTTATGTAAATATATTGATGAATTTTTATTATACTTATGTTGTAATAGTCTTCTATATATTGAATTTTTTCTTTCTCCTACATAATTTAATTTTACATTACTAATTTGACACTTTTCACAATTAATCTCATATATTCCATCTATTTCATTATCTGAATTTTTATCATAAATACTAATATACTTATTTTCTAAAATACTAATCATATTTTTTCTCTTTTTATTAACTACTTTGACATTTAATACGTTACCAAATTTTTTATTAATTTTACTTCTAATTTTATTTAAATTTTTAACTATATAATTACACATATAATTAACTTTATTACTACTTCTTTCTTCTTTATCATTATTTATATATTCTATCTTATTCTCCATTAATCTAATATTATCATTTATAAATTTATTTGGATAATCATTATTTATAAATTCTTATTTAATTAAATGTATTTGTTTAACCAAATCTTCTTTACTTGAACAATAATTTACTGTTCTATGAATTCTAGAATGTATTATGTTTACTTTATACTTTATATTTATATTTAAATGCCAATTGGAAAATATGAGCTTAATTGTAAAAAGTGTCAAATTAATAAACTAAATTATATAGGAGAAATAAAAAATTCAATATATAGAAGACTATTACAACATAAGTATGATAAAAATTCACCTATATATTTACATAAATTAGAAACAGGGCATGAGTTTGAAAAGAATTGTATAAGGATACAATTTACAGATAATAAAAGGGATAGAAAAATAAGAGGCTATTTATATTAATAATATTAAGCCAGCTTTAATAGAGATTTGGGCCTGAAAAATTTTTTGATATAAAATAAATAAAAAATTGAAAGATTTAGTTATATAAAAATAGGAAGAGGGAGCTGCTACTAATATAAAAGTAAAATTTAAAGTGGGAGCTAATAAAAATATAACTGTACTTTTTAAATTTAGCAGTTGAGTTTTGAAGATATAAAAAGAAAGGTAGGTAAAAATGTCTAAGATAATATTATAGATTAAAATAAATTATAAATAACAACAAATCTAGGCCAAGAAAGATCTAATGTTTATATTATTATTTTGATGCTTAACATCACTTAAAATGTTTTAATTATATTTTTAAAAAATGGTTTATTAAAATTAAATTTTTGCTATAGAGAACTCTTTTGTTGGTAAAAACTCTTTTATGTTATGCAAAAGCAGAACATTATGTGATAAAACATATAATTTAAATGAATTAGGGGCTGCAGTTCTTTCTAACATAACAACTTCTCATTGTTCCTCTCTTCTTCTGAATTCCTTTTATTATCTAATTGGATTAGTGGCTTTTCTTAACAATAACTTTAATAATTAAAAATCATCTCCAATCTTTCACTTCTTTTGTTTGTATCATTATTTCAATCTTATTAAAACATTTATATTTTTTTTTTTTCTTATGCCATTTTAAAATGTAGTCATATATAGAGCATACTACTTGTACGCATATGTTTTTATATTAAATATATGAGTACGTAATAAGTAAATAAATTAATATATTAAAAAATTTTCTAATCAGTGTAGTAATTCTATAATAATCTATGCCCTGCATAATTTAATGTGGAATTTAAAAATATTTGGACGATTACAGTTTTGGCACTTTCAGTATTCAAACTTTTTATGAACTCCCAGGCAATAATACCATTTCATTATCATAAATCATTATTATTTATAATTACATATATAGATACTTGTGATACTTACAGTTAGATATATTCATATATGTTTTAAAACAGATTTTCAAAGATGAATTCGTTTGTGTATATATTTGCTTACTGTTATTATTATAGTATTGACATCTCAATTGGATCTCTTAAAAGATAGTATGGAAAAATCAGACAATGATAATGAAAATCACATATCTTATGATTTAGCTATAAATTATTTTCTTATTAATTAATAGTAGCTGGGTGTTCATTTACCAATTAATATTATTGGTGAGTAGTTTGATAGGGAGAAACTTGAGAGGGTGTGTGTCATATCTTCATTTGGAATAGTGACCTCAAGAATGAGAAACTAGCAAGTTACTTTAAAAATTTAGAAAACATCTACAATTATACAAACTACAACACTATTATTAATAGCTTTTTTTTTTTTTTAATATGAACTTTTCAAATTATATATATATATTTAGAAAGTAACCATAAAATATAGTTACCGATTTTGTCATTAGAGGGAGGATAAAGCCAGACAAGGTCAACATAAAAATAATAATAATAATCAAAATAGTAGCAGTGATTTGTAGTTTCTAAATTATTGGTAATAATAAAATTTGAAAAACGATTGTAGAATCATTAAATCTGCTCAATAATTTAAGCACAAAGACAGCTTAATTAATAATCTTTACATTCATAATATTGTGACACACAAAGTTTTTGTTGTTGTTTTAAAAAAACTGCACATGTAGCATTCAGAATAAATAAGGTTTTCAGCTAAAATTGGGTATTCTTTTTGGATTTTTTTTTAAAAAAGGTAAGTTTTAATAAAAGCTTTCAGTTATTGAAAAGCATAATAAAAAATTTTCTTTACATAATTTGTTTCTATGACAACAGAAATGAAAGGATTTCTTGGATAGGAGACAGCTTATTTCCTTAACAGTTTTAATTCCAATGTTTCTATTTTTAATACATATTCAGTAAGTTCTCTATTCAAAGATATGCAACTTGTAATCCTAACAACTTATTCTAACATCTTAATTTTATAATTATGTCATAGACGGATATTTTAAAGACGCAATTATATTTATAATGAACTTTCAATTTTATAACTTTTTAAGAGAGTCATTTAGAATAGGTCAGCTAAATGATAAGGTAAAACTGATTACTAATATAAATTTTAATGATTGTTTCTTGTAGGCATATAAATGTTAAAAAATATTCACGACAAGAAAAGATGTAGCATAAACGAGGGCACACTTTTTTAGAGCAAAGACTACTTACAATTTTCTCCAAATGTCGCGATCCATTACATATATTTTACATGCATGGTTTTAAAATGTCTTTCGTTTCCTGGTGGGGGGGGGGGGGCAAGCAAGCCTGAAATATTACACATTTTGCATTGATTTATAGAAAAAAGAACTATTCTTCCTATTGTTGTGTCTTTCTTTTCTTTGTGTTTCCGACATCTTCTTTCAAAATATGATAGAATACTATTTTTATTCTCTATAATTTATTGAATGCAAAATCAATATGTTATATATTGTACAAAGGAAACAAGTATAAAATATAAGCTAATACATGTGTAAAAAAATGATAATCAAGCAAGATGAATATGTTATATACATTAATGAATTCATAAGGACATATAGATTAATACAAATAGAATAGGGATAAAATAAATGTGTGATAATAACTGTGATATCTGGTACCATTGTCTACTGTTCAAACTAAGCAGTCTGTCATATGAAGGTGTTTATTTACCCAATCTGCTGACAAATGACTCAGTTCAGCAGACTGTTCCTTCACGGTGTTTATTTACCCAATCTGCCTGACAAATGACTCAGTTCAGCAGACTGTTCCTTCACGGTGTTTATTTACCCAATCTGCCTGACAAATGACTCAGTTCAGCAGACTGTTCCTTCACGGTGTTTATTTACCCAATCTGCCTGACAAATGACTCAGTTCAGCAGACTGTTCCTTCACGGTGTTTATTTACCCAATCTGCCTGACAAATGACTCAGTTCAGCAGACTGTTCCGTTCATTAAATGTTCTTAATGAGATTCCATGTTTCATAAAATCTTGAGTTGGAAATTAGCAGTTTGTCACGATTCTTCATTTTTTGTAGTTTCCTAATGGTAAAAGCCTCTTCATCGAAAGCATTGGTGTTGAATATTTTTCTGCACCTTACAGTCCAAATTGCATAGTTTATGAATAATGACAATCTGATTGTGGCAATTGATCTTGTTCTTATGCTGTCTTTGAGCGATATGATTAAGTAATAGTCAACGTTGAGATTCTTGGCAATTGTACTTCTTGTGATCCAGAGACCAGGGCATGAGCGAATCAGATGTACAAATGTTTCTTTATGCCTATGACAGAGAGGACAAATAGGATCAATTTTAACAATGCCTCTTTTATAGGCAAGAAACCAGTTGGTACTCACTGAATTGATGTTGATTTTGAGTACAAAATCCAGGTATTTAGGCTCCGTGCTTCAGAAGCTGAAGAGAGTCATGAGTTTTTTATTGGGAGTCCCCAACTTGGGACATATGTCGATGTTGACTGGATGCATTAGTCTGTATGCTTCCCATATCTTGATTCGATTGTCAAATGTGTCATGGGTGATGACCATGTATTTTTTAATCAGCTCAATTGATGAGTCTATATATCTTTTACAAAATAAATAAATAATCCCACAGTTATCAGATTCCTGAGGCTTTATGACTAACTGAATGCATTCAATGCTTCTGCAAATGTCTTTGCATTGCACGATAAATGTATTTAAGTCGATAAATTTGTAACTGATACCTGCATAATCATGCAATTGAACAAAGGCACGTATGTCATCTGACCCATTCATCTCTCAGTGCCTGATTACACGGTTATATCGATTGTGAAGAACCAATCCCTCCTGTAATGTTTGTACATGTATGAAAAAATATTTATTTTTATATAATAGCTATCTAATATAGCATAATGTTGCTTCAGTTAGTGACTTTTTAAAATTCTGAAAATAACTCCAAAATATCTCGGTAATCCTCAAAGTCTACTCTAGCAAATATCTACCCATTTTCTATTAAATCCATTCCTGAATACTTCTCTCTATCCCATAGCTATCTTTTGTAAACCTGATTAATCAATGAGCATTAGATATAGTGCTGTATAATCTTTTTCTCTTATTAGTTTCTGGCTAACAGTCTTTGCCAATGCGGAATTTTGGATTACTTATATAACTTGCTTATATAGTTATATAAAAAAGATTTTTCTATTAATAATCTTAGTTTTATGTTTATTATAGACATCTTTCATCCATTGCCTAAGATGGTATATATGAAGAGAATATCCGGCTTTTCTCCGCTTTGGATAGTCATATGATGTTTTGTTGGATACCATTTAAATTATTCTTGTTATTGTAAATTAATAATATCAGCAATCCCAACATCAAAAATAAGTTAATCAATCTGAAAATACAACTTCCTCCATATTGTCATCACAATTCAATAAGCGTCATAAATAGGGACCTAAGAAACAAAGTTTTATAAAAGAAAAAATGAATTAAAACTATATTATTCAAGTTAAAGAATTGTATATTTTAACACATGAAGAATCTGAATTCAATACTATTTGCTTGTTTCAATCTACATGACCCAAACTAGTTCAGCAACGGTACATTTTTATGACCTCCCTTCCATACTAACTCTAGCATTTTGATTTTTTTTTATCATATCACTCAGTGTTAATCCAATCCACTCTTTAACTCTAAAGTAGAAGGAATGAAATTTATGTAGTTAATAATTTCGGAATTGTTAAAATTGCAGCCCCATATATTTTAAGACAATTATAATTCAAAAATAAAAGAAATTCACTTTAAAAACTAATATGTTTTTGAAAGATCTGTTTTTCACAATAATCCTCAAAAACAGATTCATTTTAAAATAATTAAAATTCTTTCATAAAATTTTCTCTAAGAACAAATATAGTTATAAAAATTTTAATAAAATATAAAAAAATAAAAGTAAATAACAATAAAAACCCTACTATATTTTTAAGAAAGACTACTTCCCAATTTATTCATGCCAATGAATTAACGAAATTAAGATCAAAAACATTTATTCATAACTAAAGTTCAAAAGCAATATAAATAATCATTGAGGGCATCTTTTTTTATTCAATGGTCTTTAAATTTAATAAACTAAGAGTGAGAAACCCTTATTAATAGTCTTGGAGATGAGAAGTGAACTCCAGCAAGAAATTTATCTGTTTAACTGAACAATTAAATATATATATACATTAAAAAATAATTTATTCAAATATGTATATTGTGTTCTGTATAATTTAGTGCAGTGGCAGCAAAGGAGACTTGAGAGCAAAAAATGTTAGGATCATTTCCAAGCTGGGTTCTCAGATTCACAGGATCATCTGAGTATAACTGTTTATTCGAATCATCACATGATCACCATTGCTTATGCTTGCTCATAACTGTTATTACTCTGGCTTGCACTGAGTGGCACTACTGTATGGATAGTTTTGCCTGTTTATTCGAACCATGTTAAAAATCTATCTCAATAACTTATAAACATTGATTTTCTTCAAATAATTATGTTGTTATTTATAGCCATGATCAGACCATGGTATATATCAGTATATCTTAACTTTACAGAAGTGGAAACACAGGTTTACTTCATCCATTAATATTAATAAGTAAAACATTGATCAACAAACTTTAATAAATACATTTCCAATGGAAGATATAATGTTTAATTATAATCTCTTTTTTCAAAACAACATCTGCCACTTTTAACTCCAGAATAGAAAAGGACAAAGAATAAATTATTAAAAGTGAATTTGGCAATCGGTGAGCTGAGTCACAAATGTCTCCATTTATATCAAATGCTATCTTCTAGTGAGTTAATATGTCATTTTGCAATTCAGTTTTTAACTTCATTAGCAAATTAATGAAAGATTTCAACATTTTTTGAACTGTAACATTCCAATGTATTCTACTCTTAGTTATATTTAAACAATCAAAGCAACCATAATTTATATAAGAAAACAGAATCTAAATCTATCAACAAAACTATGCTCAAATTCACATTACATATTTTTGAGAAAATGTTCTATATTCATGTGTTTCAACATTCAATATCATCTATACTAAATGATCATATGATTTTGCCAACTTATTTTGAGAATCAGAAGAAACATCTTCAAATAAATTTTTCCAGTGCCTTTATGATACATCGATGGGGTCCAATCTTACTTTCATATAATAAATCTAGAAAAATAGCATAAGTTATATAATGAAATAGCCTATTTTTATTCATCAGCAGTTTTGTAATGAGTCTCAACATCCAAGTTTATCTTTCTGGCTAAAAAGTTAAACTAATTCACATTCTCAAACTACTTATCAAATATTTTTCAGTCTGAAAGCATCTTGATATTAATTTTGAAAAAATAGACCGACACTTATTAATCAAGAGTATTACCATCCAACACTAGTGTCTTAACACCATTTATGCTCTAATCAAATCTATGATTTCAATTACTGTTACCCCAGCCACATCATCAGGTACAAAATTTTATAACATTCTAGCAGTCAAATATGCATTTAGCAGGGGTCTTTCACTTCTGCTGTAGACAAACCAAAAAATATATGCATTAACAACCACCATGACTGATTGAAGTTTGCCAAAATTTGCACAAACATTTATGATCTCTTCATTCGTACTGGAGACACCAATTCATAAAAAAATGTATGAAATTTAACAAATGCTTTATTCTCTATTTAGCCTATATTTAAATCAAGTACCAATTTATATTAGTATTACATTCTATATTTTGAAGGCAGACTCCTCTACACACAGACATTTATCAAGTTAGTATCAGATAAAGACTTTTAAGTGCTATAAATAAAAAGCCTCTATATTAACATTACCTTGTGTAGCTTACCAAAGAGAAAATAACTATTTCATTTATAAGCCCCTTACTTATATCACACTATAATCATATTAATCTTTTTTTTTTAAAATAAATAAATAAATAAATAAATAAGATTATTAATTACAAGTAGGAAAAGGGATGGATTAAGCTTCAATCCAAGAGATTTTAGACGTTGTTGAAACTGTTGACAACATGCTAAAACAATAGAGGATGCTTTACAGTTGGCTTATCATAAGATTTGGTATTTAAATAAACATTAATTATTACTTCATTGTACAAAGAACTCAATGAACCACAGTTTTATATTCTCTACTTCACATCTGACATCTCTAAAATAGATTGGTTATCAAAAGCTACTGACTCAGTAAGAATAACTTCAATATTACTTATTTCCATTGGCAAATGCATCCTATGCAACTATTTATTCCTTATTTATCTCAAATTGTCAAAAAAAATATTTATTTGTCACAAACATTTTTTCCCCAACAATTCTCATTATCAATTGCATGGGATTCAAATAACACAAAAACAAAAACAATTCAGGATATTAGAACAAAACATCAGTGAGTAACTATATTTAAATTTGATAGATTTGGCAATGGATATATTTGAATTATCATTTCAATCACTGTTTTCTTTTAATCCATTTGCACAAACATGAAAATTGCCATTTCATATTTGAAATATCATCTGGAGAATACTTCATAGTAATCATTCATGCTAAATAATTTTATTTTGATTAAGTAATTTAAAAATTATTGAATCTAATTAGTTGAGATCTGTTATTATTAACAAACGCTTATTAGGTAGATAATCATTCTAGCTCTAGAAAAAGAAAAAAAGACAGACTAAAAATAAAAAATCCATAACGAATTTAGTGATGACTGTACAAATATGTCACATATATGTTAGTCCTTTCTTTAGTATTTTCTAATGCTATCTTTTAATTTACTTTACATCTTCTTGAAAACTTCAAGAACTTTACTTAATTGTAATCTCTATCCATTGCTTTAACCTATCAGTCACATTTTCCCATGGAAGATAATATACTTCCTTGAAAAGCCTTTGTGATAATCTTTACAATGTAAATGAAATCTCTTCCCCCATGAAAACCATAATTTAGGAAGTCTGTAACCATACATTTGCTCACATTTTCAATTCAATGAATATATGCTTTTATAACAGCAGATTCAATAATATTGTATCCAGTGAATAAAAGTACATACCGATTACATTATAATCTTCTATTGTATTTTTAGAATCTTTTGGAACATCTTTAAATGAAATTTTTGGCCTTTCACTTTCATATAATAAATCAAATAAAATCTGTGACACAAATTTACAACTAAAAACCCTCATAATTTATTTCAAATCCTATTTATTGACTAACAAACAAAATCATAACTTTAGTTATTTTAAATTCATAAGTTTTCTATATTGTGAATGGAAATGCACTTATTAAAAGTACACCATAATCTGTATACATATTTCAGTATTGTGTTATATTGTTTTCACATTCATATCTTTCTTATTTGTAATAAGCTGATATCTTAGTAATACTCTCTTCATTCTGAAACTTAAGAAATAAATTATCTATTAAGAAAAAAAATTTGCATTCATTCAAGTATGACAAAATTCCAAATTCTCTGAGATATGAATCTAAGGTTAATAATAATTAAGAAACGTGCAAATAATAATAATACTTTTTCATAACAGCTTTTTGTCTAAAAATTGTTTTCAATTTCTATAGATAAAAGTGTTTTTTTTCATATGTCATAGCATCTTCCGGGAGGCAAACTCGCAACAACCGTCTGCAACCAATTGCTTGCTTGCAAGGCAACTGCGCAGACCTCTCGGCTAACAATGCTTGACTTCCAGCCTTTTTTCAAAACTGTAGGAATCAATTAATACTTTTTCCATTAATCTATCCCTAGTTCACATGCTTCAAATTCTCTCCAAGACATCTTCCATAATCTTATCACAATCTATTCCAACTTTCCACTCTCAATAATGCATCTCCCTGCACAAAGTTTGACTCTATCCAAGCAGGCTTAGCTTTTTTTTGTATTTCAAATAATCAACCATAATTAATCCAACTAGCTATCCAATTATTGATCAGTAAACGGTTATCTATTTTTAGTTAGACTAAAACAAGGAAAGGTATTTTTAAACCCATATTACACACATTTGACTAGCTTTGCCAGATAGGTTTTTCCATCAGTGATAGTTTATATATATATAAAATTGAATAGCTTTAATGTTCGAGAGTCCATAATTTTAAACCTGAACGTGACATCACTGGACATGATCTGTGAACCTTAAGCTCCATAGTCTGCTGACCTATCGTGAACCAAACCAGAGGGGTGATACAGTAACTGAAAATGTTCTTTATAACATTAATTTCTCCATCTTTTCCTATGCTTTAAATATTTCCAACTCTACCTTTGTAATTTTATCATTTTCAAATTCGAGATTAATCACAGTAAACAAATTATGTTTTTGATAGAAAATAAAAAATGATCGTAAATTCTAGTTACAAATTGGCCATTTTATTTTTTGATTAAAATCTTTAAATCAATAAAAATGTAATTAACAGTAATTTGCTAGTCTGGGACAAAACTTGGCGGAAATATTCAAATAATTGACCAAACCAAGAAGACAAAAAATAGAATTAAGAGCCTTACTTTTAACATATTTTTTTTTAATATCATAATTTAACTCTTGAATTAATCTGGTATTTCCTCTTTCATTTTTTGTCTTTTGTCTTTTTTATTAAACATAATAAAAAAAAAGATTAAATTATAGATATTTATTTTTAAACTGCCAGTCTTTTGTCTTTTATATATATTATAGTACTATACATAACTAAATAAAAAAACTAAATTATATATATTTTTAAAATACTAATAAATCCCTACTTGAGTTCGTCATTATTATAAAACATGATTTAAAGTCCAAAGGCGGAATCGAGAGCGGCAAATCCTTAGATCGCAACCCAAATATAGTATGTACTTCCGATGTTCAAATGATATATGACATTTCGGCTACTTAATATTATTATAAAAAGTGTAATTAAAATGCAACTTAAATAATTCATTAATCATTTTATAATAACTCTAAGGGTCAATCTAAAGTTAATATTGCAACTTTTTACAAATAAAAAAATCTAATATAAAAATACAGTTTAAAATAAAATATATCTTTAAAAACAATTTCGAAAGTCCCATTAAAATAAACAAAATAAATCTCTAGAAAAATTTAACGTACACAGCATTATAAACTTTATTTAAATATTCAATAACATTAATCTGTCAGTAATAGCACACAGGTTAGTTTTTACACAACATTTCGAGTGGTATTATTTTTCTCTCTTCTTCAGGTATTGCTGGCCTGACTGGAGATAGTACACTCATTGGAATCTAATCAAGATTATTGAATATTGAATTTTTAATGAAACACTCTTCTAAAACATCATTATAAAATATTATTATAATGATATATGGGACACTAATCTTCTTTCTAGGTGGAACCCAGGACAGAAAAATATTGAATAATTTGATATTTAAATTTAAAAATTCTTCTTAGAACTTTCACTTGTTTTAAATAAGGCATGAGAAAGGGCAATATAAAGATTTTTTTATATTTTTAAAATGCCTACTGAAGCTAGTTAACACAACTCTCCAATAATTTAATATATGTACTGTATTTATTTAAGATGCAGCCTTCAGATATATAAATAATTCTAGATAGACATTTCAAATTCTTTCTCTTGCAGTATTTAATAAAAGCTTGTTAGAGCTATAGGTATGCTCCCTATATTACATATCTGTAATACAAGCTTAACACAAGTCACACAATATATGAGTTGCTTTATTGATTATTATATCTTGAGGCTTTGGCGAAGTTTATATTGTTGAGGCTATTAATATATGGCAAGGCTGAACTGTTTTCAGATCCATATAGCTATTTAAATTAGATAGCTGCATTTAAAGACATTTACATGTCTGAAGATTTCAGATTTTCTACTTAATAGTTAAGTATTAAATAAGTGCTGGCTTTGAGCTGAGTATTTTTGACCTAGTGTCCTAGCACCTCTCTGAGGTGAGCCAAAAGCTTGAAAACAGTCTGACGATAGGGATTATTCTAGATATAGATTTTTAATGCTTTCTCTTGTGGCAATTATCAATAAAAGCTTGTTAGAGCTATTGGTATGCTCCCCATATTATATATTTGTAATACAAGCTTAAAACAAGTCATGCAATATATTACTTGCTTTATATGATTATATATATCTATTAAATGCAGCTCTTGAATTACTTAAGGTTGAATAGCCTTGTTCTATATTATTATTATTATTATTATTATTATTATTATTATAAACAAGGCAAAACTCTCCATACAGTAGTGCCACCCTGTGCCAACCAGAGCAATCAAAGGATGCCAGAAGGCTTGTGCATAAAATCCCTATCTAATGATTACTCTGGTTGGCACAGGGTGGCACTACTGTATGGAGAGTTTTGCCTTGTTTATAAACAATTATGTGCTAGTATAAGAGATGGTGATCATGTAATGCTTAATGGTTTAATTATCAATTTTTCTTTCACCTTTTAAGAAAAGCCATTAAATGTTGCTTTAGTTGTTTTTAGCTTAATCCTTAGTTCTACTCACTATCTTTTACATAATTTCTTTTGATACTCTAAAGCATTTTGGCAAAAACAATCACATCATCTACAAAATACAGGTGAGTTAAATCTCATTCTCTCAGCTTCTTCAATGCATTCCACAAAATATTTGCTACAAAATTACTATAAAAAGGTTTGGATATGGAATTATTCTGACTTATTTGAATACAGTCTGAAAATGAATACAAAACATTAAAATAAGTATTATTATTAGATTTATTTTAATATCCAAATTTCTATTAGAAAGAGGGCATAAAATTTGATGTGATTTTTGTCTTAGATAATGTTAAAATAAATTACCCAACTATGTCTTTATATGTAACAAAATATATTTAGTAGTTTGTTAACAGTATCATTAAACATAATGACAGACACACTAAAATAGAAATGGACTGCACTTTAACCAAATTATTACAACTAATTTGTATATTTCTGCATAAATAGATAATTAGATTGTGCCTGTTTATCAAACAAAAGAGATTGGTTTTTTTTTTTTAATTACTAGTTATTTCTGAGCCTGCAGAAATCTCATTAATAACAAAAATAAATACTTTCTAAATATGCAAA
Organism: Epiperipatus broadwayi; assembly: GCA_028023455.1. Lineage (NCBI taxonomy): Eukaryota > Metazoa > Onychophora > Udeonychophora > Euonychophora > Peripatidae > Epiperipatus > Epiperipatus broadwayi. The sequence continues at coordinate 873,938 of JAQFVV010012488.1, read as the reverse complement.
ACAAAATTAAAAGCATACTGCCAAATGACATTATTTTTTCCAAACATATCTTTAATTGAACATTAAATTACATAATTTTTTCCAAATATATGACTTCAAATAAACATTTAATTATAACATTTTAGAAGAATAAATATTATTGCTTTTTAGAATATTTATTTTCCTTATTGTGGAATTTATTGTTACTTGGAGTGTGTTTCATTATGCTTATTCTGGGCAGAGATCGTAATAGCATTCTGTTTATTGATGTATAATATTTTTTGAGTATAAGTAAATCTGATACTCTCATCATACATTGAAATTCATAAATTTGATATGCACCCATCTATATAATCATCTTGTGCACTCATTGGAAGTTATCACAAAAAACATTATTTGATATCCATTATATCGCTGCTGTGAAATGACATACAAATGAGTCCAAAGCATAAAACTGTTGATAATTGCAATTATATGTGATAAAATGAAAATAACTAATTGGGTAATAAAAGAAAAAAAGAATTTGCAGAATGAGCACCTACATTTAGATTTGGGTATGTAAATGGTTTCTTATTACTGTAAATTCTATTTCAAATTATATTGTATAGTTAAGGTGTAATCTATCCATCAGATGAGGTCACCTTCCACATACCAATGGCCAAATATAGAAAAAGTGATAAATTTGACATTTGTATAAAAAATCAAAATCATAAAATAAAAACATGAAAACAATATATTTAGAAAAAAAGAAAATATTAAGCACTTAAATCAATGCACAATGAATCTAAAACAGAATAATATTTTAGCAACGAGGCCAAATCTAAATCAATAAGAAATTAAATTACAAAAATCAATTCAAAAAAACAAATATGAAAATAATATATTTGGTAATCAAACTAAAGCATAATGAATATAAATTTAGTAGTATATTCATAAGAAAGCACTAAAGGGCAGTGTGTTCAATACAAATAATCAGAAAGAATTGGCTGCCTGAAAGTTTAAGATGCTGACATTTTACTAGTAATAATATGTTAGACTATTTCCTTTATCTAGAATTATTAAATGTTTTTAGAAAAATACCAACTTTTTAAATACATTCAACGGTTATCAATAGCACACAGATTAGTATATAATACAACATTTCACATGTTCTTATTCTCCTTCAGATGTGGCTGACTTAACCAATGACAATACTAACATGGGAATTGAACCTGAGACCTTTAGATTCATGAGTACTAAAGTTAAGATGAAACTTGAAGCAAATACTATTAGTGAATTAAAGGGTTACTTTAAATTCGGTATTCATAAATTCTGATACTAGTACTATCATCAGGCAGATTAACAGCAATACTGAAGAAGAGAGAAGAATAATATCACTCAAAATGTTGTGTTGTATACTAATCTTTTATTTAAGTACATACAACTGCAAAACACTTTCAAGTGAATGAAGACTGCAAAAACTGAAACAAGAACTCTCTCATATTAAATGGGACTATATTAGGCTTTGTAAAGTTAGAAGAAAAGACAATTGATTTAAAAATGGACATATACTACACTATAAAGGCACAAACATTGGAAGTACAAGTGGAGTAGCATTCATTATAAATAAAAAATGGAAGAACATTGTGTAGATTGATGATGTATCGAACACAGTGGCAAGATTAGCTATTCAATTTAATAGTAGATACCAAGTGTACATAATTCAGGTTTATGTCCCAATAAGTTCTCGTAGGAATGAAATAGTAAGGATTTTTATATGGATATATAAAAAAACTTTTGTTCGGACCAAATTTTTTAAAATTATTATGGGAGATTTTAATGCTAGAATTGGTAAATACTGTAATTAAAAAAATGAAAGTGTTATAAGTAAATTTGGTTATGGTGATAGAAATGAGAGAGGGCATAAGCTCTATATTATGAATTATTATTTTGAAAAAAAAAATGCTAAATGAAAATGGACATGGAAGCATCAAATGAGGATACAGCAGAAAACAAAATTAAAGAGACACAAAAATTACTAAGAAAAATAATATTCATACCTGATATTCCTAATCTTCAGAAACATTTCAATGAATTTAAATTAGAATTTGCAAATCATTTTCAAATATTAATAGATTTTGAATATGATTCAGACTTTAATGAAATTAATAGGAAAATAACTGATACCCTTACTGCAATAAAGATAACTGGTAGAAAATAGCAGCAATTGGCCAATAAAATGTCTATTGAGACTAGAGAATTTATTAAGAAAATAAGAAATATGAAGATATATAAAAATGATGCATTAAAAAAGGATTGAATATCTAGAATTTTATAAAATAGTGTGAAAAATAGTTGGTAATGATATAAAAGAATATAAGCATGAACTAGCAAGGAAAGCTGAAGAAGAGAATAAAAGTCTCAAAAATGTAAAACAACATTTTGGTAATGGTAGAAAACTTATTTCTGCAATAAGAAAAAAAGATGGAACTATTACTTAAAAAAGAGATGACATCATGAAATGTGTAAAATTTCTATCAAGAATTATATAATTATAAAGAATAAGTACCTCTTATATCTATTAAATCTTCTGAATTGCCCTAGATTTTAAATAAAGAAGTGAGACATGCAATTAAATTTATGAAGAAGTGCTCCAGGTAATAATATCTTAAACTAATTCAGGAGAAGAAATAGAAAAAATTGGGCAAAGTTATATATCAAAAGGTCTAAATAATAAAGATGTACCAGATGATTGACAGAATGCAGTATCAATATTAATATTCAAAAAATATTATTATTCTTTCATCTCAGATATATAGCCATAGACATTGGAAAAAATATGTGAATGGCATTTAATATAAATTTCAACTAAACAAGTCTCACCATTTAAATATAGTCATCTTATAGCCTTGCTTCTGTATTTATTTAATTTACAATGTATCAATTACCTTTACAAGCAATCATTCTTTGATAATAGGTTAAATTTTTTAAAATTGAAAATCAATTTGTTAATACATTCCAGAATATTACTTTTATTTTATCCATTTGTTGTAGCTTATATTGAAATACATGAATTTAGAAGGTAATCCATTTTAGATATTGGCTTACACCAAAATTGCCATCCAAAATAATCATATAAGTAGGGGAAAAATGTAAAAATACATATAAAATAGATGCATATAGGGTATAATTAAATTTTAATAAATCTTTTAAAAACATAAAATAAAAATGTAAACAAATTTACATATTCAAATAAAAATTCACAGATTATATTCACCGATTTTAGAATGTGCTACCAATCTTACCTTCCTTAATCTTGCTGACAAGAAATTCTTTCAAAAGAACAGTAAGGAGAGTCAGTAAAAAATTCTTCAAACTCTTGACTTTACCTGATATTTAGTTTTGACTAATCCACACTTTTAATTGTTCTGTAATGTTATAACACAAATCACTGACTGGAAATTGTTTTCTTTATCTGTGCACTTTATAATGACATCATTAAAAAAAAAAAATACAGATCAATGATTTAATCCTATCATATTAGGAAATTAAATTAGAGATCATTTTACAGCTTTCTTTAGAAATGGTCCTTTATTTTTTCATATCAGAAGTAACTAATTTTTTTTTTTTTTTGCGCATTTTTCTAGTTCACGATTAAAATGAATGAAAAACTAGTATTGAATACATTTCAAAAGATAAACTAAATGCAAATAAGTTCACAAAATGTTATAAAGATGTATGACTCTTTCTTAATACTGAAAAAGCTTATGCATATTATTGCTGTATCAGCTAGATATATTTCAGTCAATAGTATTTATTGATAAAGTGATTCCACATTTAGTGCTTAGATTTTCATTCTTTTATCATAGTATCATTTCATTTTTTTAAAAAATCAACATTAATTCAGTTTTCAAATTCTGTTTTGTAGCTCATGGGTAAAATTAAAATACACCTTTATCCCAGTTAGCATGACAATTTTTCCCCATAATGCCTTGTCAAGTAAAATCTTACAAAAAAAACCAAAACAATTATAATGAGTCTCTACAAGAAAAAAATTAATTTGTTACATTAAATTAAATACACATATATAAAAAGATTAAAAAATAACGCTTAAATTGAAAAAAAGTGTTAATTAATGAGTAAATATTTTATTTAGCATATTATTAAAAAATATACTAATCTATGGGGAAAAACTTATTGTAACTATAATTTTAGAAGAAAAAATATATATAACTTTTCCATTGCTGATCATCATTTTGTTTGTTACATGGCCGTAGAATATTTTCTCAATCATGATTCGCTGAATTAAAATAAAGCATGAAAAAAAAAACTAATCCAATGCCTATTTTAAAATTTATTTTTTAAGCACTTCATGTTCAATTATTATTTTCCTTTTTGTAAATTCTAACCAATAAGACTGAATTTTTTTTTTTTTTTTTGCAGGGCTATTATTTTTTTAAAAAAAATAAAATGTGACAAAATGTTCTGTACAGTTGATTGTTATAGTTTTAATAGTGTATATAAATGATTAAATCCTAAATCGTTTAGTAACAAATTTCATTATTAGCTGCACAGTTTATGAAATAATTTTCTTTCCTTAAAATAACTTACAATTTACAATGACTATTATGATCTTTACATTTTCATTACAAGCAAAATAACAATTATAAGAATTTTATTCATAATCTGATATTGTGTTGTTGTGCATAAGAAGTATGTTATTTACTGTGCTGAAAGAAAGTTGTTGTTTTTTTGACTTTGTAGTCACTAAAGATGAAAATCTACTTTAATTTGGATATGTCATAAATGAAAGCACTAAATGTTTTATAAAGTCACTAGATGAAAATTAAACAAAGTGCATTAATCATTTTAATTCTACAATTAACAAACTCTATTGCATATTTTTAGTGAGAATGTTACTGTTTTATTTTCAGAAGACATTGCTTTAATGGTGTCACTAACTTATGCTACTGTCAACTTCACAAAAAGGCTGCCATTTTTGACCTTCCTTAAAAAAATGGAGGATTTTTTTTTTTAAATTTATATAAGCATGAGTATTTCTTTATTTAATCATCTAACTCCTTCCACTTATATGTAAATTTGCTCTTATACATCAAACATCTAGCTACACACATTAAAAAATAAAATAAACTAATATGCATATTTTTTCATACTTATATATTAGTCCAGGTGGTGAAATTTTAGTCTTCATTAAAATCATTATGATTATCTATGATTGCTAAATAATTGATAGTATTTAATTAAGTCAATTTAATTTTCAAAGATAAGTTGTTGAAGATTTTTATATTTTTATATCTACTATATATTCTTTATTAACTTCTAACTACTACTGACCTACTTATGATTTAAAGATAGCCATCTTTTGCCACTTAAATAATCATCATCATTGACCATTATCAATCTACTGCAGGATGAAGGTCTCTCCAAGTTCAACCTTTAGCTTCTCTTCTCCACATCACCCCTACATGCTTTCTTATTTCATCCATCAATCTCACATGTGATCCCTCTCTGGATCTTTTGCAATCTCTTGGAATCCAGTTTAAGATTTCAATTGTCCATCTATTATCATCTCTTCTAGCAATATGTCCAGCCCAACTTCACTTCAGTCTTTGAATTTTTCAATGAGGTCAGTAACACCTGTTTGTTCTCTTATCCATACATTGCATTTTCAATCTCTTCTTGTTACTCCCAACATGCATCTCTCCATACTTCTTTGATTGGTCTGAAGTCTCTGTATTGCTCTTCTATTAAGTGTCCAAGTCTCAGATCCATAAGTAAGAACTGGTAAAACACATTTGTTAAAAACCTTCCTTTTCAAACACATAGGCATATTTCCTTTTAGTATCAAGTTATTTCTACCAAAGGCATTCCAACCAAGTTTAATTCTATGATTAATTTCATCCATTATGTTTCCATCTGCATTAATAATCTAACCAAGATATTTGTAACTGTTAATTTCTTCTAATTCATCATAATCAATCTTTATCTTCATATTTTGAGCAAATTGATTAAACATTATTTTAGTCTTTTTAACATTTATCTTTAATCCTACTTCCATATGATAACTCCAGCAACATTTCCTGCAGCTCTGAAGCATTATTTGCAAAAACAACTACATCATCAGCAAAATCTAAATGACTTAAATAATCTCCATTTACTTTCACTCCTTTAGTTTCCCATTTTAATCCACAAAATACTTCTTGCAGCACTGCTGTAAAAAGTTTTGGAGATATGGAGTCACCTTGTCTTACACCTTTCTCAATGTTGACTTTCCCAGTATCATTATGTAATCTAATTGTTGCTGTTGCATTTTTATAAATATTCTTTAAAATATAACAATATCCTGGATCTATACCTTGATGTTCCAATGCTTTAATCACCGAAGAAATGTTTATAGAATTAAATGCCTTTTCATAACCTACAAATCCAAATCATAATGGCAATTCATATTCATTTGTCCTTTCTATAACTTTTCTCAATACCTGGAGTTGTTATTTACAACTTTGTTTAAAACGATTCTTTAAATCTTTGAAAGTTAAATTTACTTATTTAATTAAATAAAATATATTATCAAATATTTGGCGATCATAAATAATCATAAATAATGAAGACTAAAATTTCACCACTGGATTAATACATAAGAATGACTAGAGTTGCAGTTTGAGAAGAGTATTTTTGGTTTTAAAAATCTAAAATTCAGTGCCAAATAAAAAGATCATGCATATAAAAACAATAAAACAATATATCTGATCTTTGCTATATTAAAAAAACAAAACTGAACTTTATATCTTAGATTAACCTAGTAAAGAGAGATGATTAATTAATTATGCATAAAATATGGTACTTGTAAAATAAATAACAAATAGTAAATTATTGTCATGCAGAATACATGCATGAAATTGCTACATAAATGTATGCATTTCAGGACTACCAACTGTTAAACCCATGCAGTTACAAAAGTGAAAAGTTTTGGCAGAAGCAGAATTGATCTAAACTATATAAAAAAGAAATCAGAAAAAAGTCACTTAATCCTTTGCCATTGAAATCAGACTACAAGATGTAAGTTAAATTTTTACATATAAAAATCATTAAAACAATGTAATACTATATTTCACTTGATATCGCATTATCAGAGTTAATATCAGATCACATGACAATAGTAGAATAACTTCTACTTGATGTTTACTTCGGATTCCATTCTTGGCTATGAATTGACCTCGATATGAAGTTAAAACCTGATCTGAAGTAATCATTGAGGATATTTTTAATGTGAACATTATCTTTTCTTAAATATTGAATATTTTTAAAAAAAATATTATTGAAAAATATTTATTGATATATGCATAAAAATTTGACCTTTTAGATTTTTGTCTCAAAGATTGAAACAATGAGATCAAATCAATTTATTCAGATAATTACTTGATTATAATTAATTAAAGAAATAAAACAAAATATATAAATATAGTTAATTATACAGTGATTGTTAACTGGTTTTAAAATAATTTAGAAATCCAAGAAAAAAACTATTAGGTACAAAATACCACAAATGAAAATCAAAAAAAGAATGATACTCAGGAACAAAGCAAGGCTTTGCAGAAATGCATTTCCCCCCCTTTTTTTTTGTAAATAATGTAGTTTATAATCATTTTTCATTAATTTATAAATTTTCATTAGCTAGTACTAATTAAAGCTTGTGATCTGACATATTGAAGCCTAGATTAAAATATTAGCCTTTAAGACATTATTAAAAGATATTTTTGGGGAGAAGGAGCAGTAAAATATGCTATTACATAGCATGTGAAAATTCCTAGGGAAGGATCTGTAATATATTTGTTACAATTGTATACCTGTAAAAAGTACTAATTCAAAACAAACAGTTGATATAATTTAGGTGTATTCACAAATTTCTATATTTTATAGGGAAATATTCACTAATTTGGGCAGATAATTCACAATTATTGTTTAATTTCCATATTTTTTCATATTAATATTTTTTGTGAATATAATACCATTTATGCTGCAAACAATATATAGTACTTCAATTATATGTTATCCCAAAAAAATTACAAATTTTACACTATAATAGTAGCCATTTTTTTCATCTCAGAATGCTTTACAGTTTACATCATCATCGTTATCATGATGATGATGATAATGATAATAATAATAATAATTTTTACAATAAGACAGCAGCCATTTTAATGTCTCAGAACACTGTAAGCAATCATGTTTGTTAACAATGTTTTTCATCATAAATTAAAAGCGCATACATTTTATTCTTTACTTGATTACCATTTCCAAATTTGATGAATAGTATTTCAATTAATAAAATGTTTTCTACGCATATTTATGACAATTAAGTACATTCATGGATTTAAACAACTAAAGAGGAGTTCTTTGCTAATAATGAAACTACAATTAAATTTCTAGAGGAAAAAAAAGTTAATATTGTCTACAGAATATTTAAATTGAAATGATAATTTGAATTTCACTAATCACTTTATTTTTAAAAATTATAAAATAGAATCATTTTAGTTTTAGTTTTCGAGTAAATGGGAATGAGTGAATGCACACAGTATATAAATATATCCCCTCAATGTATTATTATTTTTTAAAACTTTTATATTTATTCATAAAAAAAGCATATTAAAAAGCACTGTATCCTTGCAATTCAACAAACAATATATATTCTACTGTAATCAAAGCTTATCAACAAACCATTGGTGATGTACAAAATATGCTATGAGATGGAACAAAATCTTGCAGATCCATTGTAATAAATTGGAATTACATTTTGCACAATTAGGAGGGGGGGGCAGAAATTTAGTGTTCATATCTAGGTTTAATATAGAAGATTTGAACACAGACTTTGAAGCTCGCTTCAGCCATCCATTCTGTCTCATAAACTGCTTGTAAGTCTGTATACAAATCCCCTATATTACATCTAGACTCTAGGTATATAAAATATACTTGTATTTAAAATATTATATCTAGGTTGTAAGAAATCTTGGTAATAAGGCTCTACAAACAGATTTAAAAACTCCAATATGGAAAACAGTTCCCTTTAATCTTTTGACTTCAACCAGTCTTTTTTCTGAAAACATTTTTATAATTTAGCATCCAACCCAAAAATCAATCCAATGCAGAAAATGCTCTTTCAGCATTTTACATCAGAAACTAGAATTCACACAGCTAAATATTTCATATTATGTTTTTAAAAAGTCATTGTTTTAGAAAGAAAAATAATCAACAAAAGGCGATAATAGACAATATAATAATAATAATAATAATGGAATAGTAACAATATAAAGTAATAGTGTCTTTATATATATATCTTAACGATATAATAGGCAATAAATATTGTTAAATGGTGGCTATGATTAAATGTTATTGCTTGGTAATAGTATTTATTCTATTGCTCAGTTATTCCAACTGCCTCTGGGCAGAGAGCTTAACTTGCACATCTATATGTACTTTAAGAATCTTTTAAAAAAATAAATACTGGTAATTATAATAAATTTCAAACCAAAATACTTTTAAGAATTTGAATTGCATATTAAATTACATCTTTCTCAAACTTAAAAGTAACTAAAATAATTCAGCAATTGTTCTCCTTAATTCTACTACTTACTTGAATACTGGGTTCATTTTGAGCAGAATACTTTTTCCCCGAATTACCAGTTGGTTTCTTCAGAGTAACGAAAACATGAACATCACTGTTTGTAACATCTTTCCTCTTTTTTGGTCTTTCTAAAGACAATGTTTGAATAGGAGTAAAAGACGTATCATAAAATTCTTCCCAATCACTTCTAGCTATTGGAGCCGGCGAACTAGTCCTTAAAAGTGTTCCATTGGTTTTAGAGAGTGGCACAGTAGTACTAGCCCGAGGAGAAGGTGGTCTATGAAACTGGCTTTGAGCGAAAGATGAAGCAGCTCTTTTATTAGTGAATATATAACCAACACTATCAACTCTAGGAAGAGGAGTCGGAGGTTTATTAGATCGCATTAACTTTACCTCATTTTCTTTTCTCGGCTGTGGAATTGGGGGTCTTCCAAATTTAGACATTTCTCAAAATCATTTTGACTATCTCCAGCTTATCACGAATCTTTTCTTTTTTCTTTTAAAAAAAAATATTACAATTATCTTTACTAGCACGGATTGTTTTTTTTTTTAATTCAGGAAATGATCATTTATTTTAATTCTTTTATTTTTTCCATGAACTTAAAAGGTAAGATACGTTATTCCATTAACAAAGCACTCCTAATAGTTGTCACACAGAATAGAGAGACTGAAATGAATATGTTTTTTCTTTTTCTTTTTTTTCTCTTTAAATATTAGAAATGACTGGAGAAAATTTCTTTTCCCCAGACATAAATTAACAATATTACTTTTGATGAAAATGCTAAGCTACCCCCCTCCTTTAGAAGGAAGAGTTCAATTGATAATTATTTCAAGTCTCCCACGGAATGAGTCTTAGTTAATTGAGCTGAAAGAACTAGCCACATCCTTTCCTACACAATCTCCCTTGGATAAAGGATAGATTTAGAAATTGTTAAAACTACTTAAAATATACAAAGTTTTTCTCATCAACAAATCACATTAAAAATATCAGTTAAGTTAAAGGTGGGACTGCACACAATAAGTAGAATGACTGTCTAAAAATCTAATCAGTTTCAACAAACATATCACTATGGAGGCAATTAAAATGTCTTGAATAATTAATCAATAAGATTTTTTTATAATATAAAACAAGCTAACAAATTAAAATGAATGAAATATATATATTCTTTCTTTATTATTAATTTAAAATATACACATAATTTTGAAACACATCTAGCTACCAAAAGAGTTAGAGGAAAGGTCAATACATTTTCAGTATGTGGATGCTCTGAATTAATACTAAACTCTACATGCCACAGCACAGTTTGTACGAAAACCTTGAACAGAGTATATTTCTTACAATTCTAGGATATGTAGCATTTAATGACTGGTTTGTTCCTTAATTTGTATGCCACATTATATACTTTCTTTTAGATAAGACAATTACGTGTTGTGCAATATAAGAGAACATAAGATGGCAGGCAATAGTAAAATACAAGCAAGGTTAGGACTACCTTGGCATATCCCATTGTTCTTATCAAATTCATTGTTAAATGTCATTTCGATAGAGAACTTCAAAATAGATAATTTTGGGATAACTAAAAATTATTTTGGTTTTTAATTACAACCCAAATAGTCAAACCATATCACATAAATTTACTTCCTAATATAAGCAGTATATGAATTTTTTGCTATATCAATAATTACATTCTCAGTATGATTTATGAATGTTTGTTGAGAGAGAGAGAAAAAATACTTATATCAGTTCTTAATGTTCAAAATAAAAACAAAGGCCTTAAAAGTGATATACTTCAGCTAAATAAATGATTTCATTAAAAAAATAAAAGAACTACATTTATTTCCATAATTACCCTAAAAAGTAAAAAATATTTTTTTCTCCAGGATTCACAAAGAATTAAATAAAGGTTCAATTTTGTCTATCTATTTGCCAGTTAACAGAGGCATCACTTCCAAGTTTATTGTCTTTGGAAATCTGACTTCATCCTATGCTTTTATTTTTTAGTGTTGTTTTAAAAAATTGTTTTTTATTTTCTACTTTATATATATATAAAACATTGAATTATGAAAATCAGTTTTCACAGACACATTAAGTTTTAAATTACAGCAACTGTTGTTCTTCAAAACACTACATATAAAATAAAAATTTAATTTTTTTGCTAAAATTGCAAAGTTTCATTTAGAATGGAAAGTGAATGAAAAGTTGTATTACAAAGTTTGATCCAAACTAACAAAGTAAGTTAAATAAAAATTTATATGAAATAAATACAAATTTAAAATATAAATGAAAATATCTGTTAATATTATAATTGAAGTAATATTTCTTTTTGGCAACAAATAATAATGGAGATAATATATAGGGTATATGAGCACAGACTTTCATATGAACCACCTCTCTCCACTCTATCTCATAACACTGATACACTTGAACACATATATGTTGAAAAGATAAATAATCACCAACATATGTATTTCATGCTAAACCAGCAATCGTCAGTTGGTCCAAATTATCACCTCTACACATATATGCAATAAGTGCTCAGATATATATTAAGATAGCCAATCTTCGTACTTTAATGGACAGGCTTCAATCCACTCCACACTCCAACCATCCATCCAATTGAAAATCTGATGATGGAATGCTCAAAGACCACCCTGGGGCCAAGATTCTCATATATATGTTCGAGTGTATCAGTCTTATGAGATAGAGTGGAGAATGGTGATCATGTGAAAGTCTGTGGTCATATACCCTATATAATACATATATTGATACAGCTATTTAATAAGCCTGTATTTCAGTTATTACATAGTAGAGATGTCTGCCCATCCCTTGTATATGTATTAAATGGATTATGTCCTGTACATGTGGGGTCAGATTGACTTTAGGTCAACATGGGTGTGATGAGAATCTCTGCCTCAGGATGACCTTTGTGCATTTCCATCATCAGATTTTCAATTGGATGGACAGGTGAAGAGTTGGAGTGCGGAGTGGTTTGAAGCCCATCCATTAAAGATTGGCTATCTTAATATATATCTGAGCACTTATTGCATATATGTGTAGAGATGATAATCTGGACCAACTGATGATTGCTGGTTTAGCATGAAATATGTATATTGGTTATCTTTTTGACATATATGTGTTTGAATGCATCAGTGTGAGGAAATAAGAGTGGAGAGTGGTGGGTCATGTGAAAGTCTGTGATCATATACCCTACATATTACATATATTGATACAGGTATATTATAATAAGCCTGTATTTCAGTTAATAATGGAGATAGTAAATTGAAAATAGATATTACGGTTAAACAAATATATATAAATAAAGCTTTAAATTTCAAATAAGTAATTATTTTATTAGTACAACATGCTGATAATTACACAATTTATAAAGTTCATTTTCTAAATGAGATAAAGAGAGAAATACAAGTTTTTCCAAAGTAAAAAAAAAAAAAAAGCTCAGAAAAAGTTTTTTTTTTATCCATAGAAACAGGCATAAGAATTCATGATGATGATAGTGTCCATAAACAAATGATTTTTTAATACCTGTAATAGTATTTTAAAAAAAATGATAATTGGTAATTATTTGAAGATGTTTCTGCTAGTCCCAAATGAGTCAGATTGAATCACCCATCTCAAGAAAGATAATAGCCTCCCCAATATGGGCAATGCTGTTTATATTGCTATGATCATAAATGGTTCATAGGACTCCCCGTGATCAGCATCATTTTGGGTTGTTACAATATGATATAATAAACATTTGAAAATTAAATATAAATTTATTTTTAATTAGTGCAATTATATATATACTTGAAGCTAAATAATTTTCTTTCTCTACTTCTAGTAATGACAAAAAGCATAGCAATGCATATTGGGCAATTTTAATATTCATTGGTACAAAAACTATAAATATTCTTTTAACATTATTTGATGGCTACTATCTTCATTTCTAACTAAGCATATAAATAAACTATTTGCTTTTATATATGAGTGTATGAATGGTAGAGTTGAGCTGACCAGAGCAGGTAATGACCATTTGAGGGCAAAAAATTTAATAGTAGTAATTTTCTATTAGTTTGATTATACATATGTAGTATTTTGATATTAGCTAATGACAACTTTTTAGAGGGGATTTGAACCCAGTTTTCAAGCTCCCTTCACTCACCCATTCCACCTCACATTGATGCCTAAAGAGTTGGAGAATGGAGAAGATTGAAGCCTGTCCATTAAAGTTTGAAGAGTTGCTATCTTAATATAAACCGAGCACTGACTGTATATATGCATGGAAGATGATCATCCAGACCAACTGATGAAGGCTAATTCAACACGAAATATGTTTATTGAAGATCATTTATCTTTTTCGCAAACAGGTGGTCATGCCTATCGATTGTATAAGATAGACTGGGGGGATTAAAAGGAGCTTGAAAGTCGGGGTTCAAATCCCCTCTAATTACATCAACTTAAATATATCTACTATACTTGTATTTAAATAATAGCATTATTGTAAATACTGTCATATATAATCTGAATTCAGAGACATTCTAACAGTTTGTGGATCATAAGTAAATATCCATAAAATCTACTATGGTAAATTAAATAGCAATGATAAAACTATAATAAAAGTAGCTATGACATTCAGCTAAAACATTTGGAATCATTTTTAAGCATTTAATTACTTTGTCTATAAGTTTTACATTGAACAGTAATAAAATGTCATATTGAAATAAAAAAATAGGCTTGCTTTCAATTAAGTTGACTAATAACAATAAAAATTTCACAATCAAACCAAAATCACACCAGTGTAATGCAAACTGTTTCAAAGTTACAAGACATTCGAATGATTGTGTACATTTAAGATCCTGTCAATCCAATTGAAACAGTCCTATTATTAAAAATATTGTCCTAATATGCCAACAGCAAGTAGAAGGATAGAAAATTAAACAGTTTTCTTTGAAAACCTTCTACCGCTATAATATTTATTTTTTAACCAAATTCCTTATTGTCATTATCTTTCGAGATTTACAAATTGCAATTGTTTTTGTTTTATCATTTTGCTTTGTAGCATATCTACATATACTATGAATCTTACTTCAGGAATCTTGGAAATGGAACAATCGAAGCAGACAATCTGGATATTTTATAAAATATATTAAATAACCTCCACATTACCCCATATTCCATTAAAATCATATGAATAAAGATACAATAAAAGACAGATGAATTTTGTGCTGAACCAGTACCCATCAGTTGACCCAACTGTGAGTGAAATAGGTTTGTAAATAATGAAACAATCTGGATACCATATAAAATTATATTTGTGAAACCTATCATTTCATATAATTTCCATGTATTTTAGACACTTTGTGCATGACAGCTTGCAGTAACGAAATATCAAGGGTGCGATAAAGAAGCAGTGCGTAGCTTTTAAATAAATTAGTATGAAAACAAATTTTGAGGATTGAAAACACATCCTACTCAATTTCTCATTCAAAATTGAAAAGAAAAAAACCTATTGGCATCAAATCCTTTTTTATACCATATCTGTTTTTATTATTGTTATTTTCAAAATGATAAACAAAAAGAGTTTACATCCATAATTAATTTACCAATGTGAAAAATATTTAGATAGAGGAAAGGATCAAAGATATATATATATATAACTATTATTATTGGGGGAGGACGACTAATACACATATAGTTTACATAAAGAGTTATATTATTCTGATATTATAACTAGTATTTAGTACATACAAATAGACTATTACTCTTTTTTGTTTTCAATTTTCTTTTATTCCATTCATCGTTAAGTATATGTGTCACATTATAAGCTCAAGCATTGTTGCAGGTGGTTTGTAACCATATTTAGCAACATAAATTTTTCATTTCTTATACAGAGTAGTTTCATTTTACTCCAAAATGCATTTGGGCGTCTTCTTGGGTTGGGATTGTACATAAAAGAATATATGATGAGCTATATTGAGAGTAATGTGAAAGTAGTTGCCCAAACTTGTGGGTAATTATCTTTTGAAATATAAAAAGAGTATACTACAATCTTTTTTTTGATATATTATGAGAATAGTCAAATGAATATAATGTTTGAAAGTAGGCTAATTGAGTGAGAAATATGATTGGGTTGTCTGTAAAAATGTAAAGTTGGGAGGTTTTTAAGTTTAGTTTAAGGAGAAAATTGTTAAATTTGGGTTTTATTGATTAGAATTTGAGTTTTCAAGTTAGTTGTCTTTTATTTAGATTTAAAATTGTTTTTTTTTTTTTATTCTCCATCATAAAAAAAAATAGATTAACAAGTTGGAGGGCTATAAAAAAGATTAGAAACATTGAGTAGCAAGATAAATAAGGTTTTCTATTAACCAATCACTGGCAGTGATTTATCTGTTGAAGTGATAATAAGAACACATTTATACATGAAAAAATTGCTGTACATGATGACATAAGATTGAAAATCTTTTGAATCTTGAAAATATTTACAGAATATAACCCTAAACCATTTCATTCTACTGAGACTTGTATACATATTCTGAAATTGAGACAAACTTCTTACTCGATAACAGTTTTCTACACAGAGTTGTAACTTATTAGTGAAACCTTTTATAAATGCTTTATTGAGAGTAATAAGTGATTTGATAAGTTACTATTACTCTTATTATTATACTACATTAGATGATTCATCAAACTCAGCTTTATAACAGATTATGGAGAAATTGCAATTTTTGCCCAAAATTCATCAAGTTTTATTGGAGCTTACATAAACCATTTGGAAAATGCAGACCAATTTTAATACTTTGCATCAAAATGCTTACAGGAATAATTATTTTGTCTGGTGCTTGTGATAAAGATATGCCTTCATTGAAGGATAAAGTAGAAGTCTTAGAAAGATTTCAAATGGATTTTGAAATTGCATTACAAAGTATTCTTTATCAAAACAGTGAAGACATGCTAGAAATTGTTTTTCTATATGATTTAGAACAAGTATTTCATATACAAACTAAATGGATTAAACTGTTGTTCATTTTATTTCCCACATCAATGGCAGATCATTTTTACATAAGAAGACATCTATTGTAATTGTCTGATATTTTATGCTCAGAAAATAACAGCCAGCATATTTTACATTAATGAATGAACCTTTTTTTAAAGGCAAAACAAAAGATATGTGATCAACGTCAATATGGAATATTTATTCAAAATGGTTTAGTCTTTATCAGAAATGATAGTAACTCTTCCAGTGTCCTAGTTAAAAATGAAACAAAACTATTGACTTTCTGACCTTTCATTCCCAATATAGAATCCAATCTGATTCCTAATTATGCAAATTTAAAAAAATTTCTTATGAATATTCAGTGTACAATCTCATTTTGGTGAATTAAATATATACCTAAGTGATTTTCCATTAGTTTTGTATAGAGATTTGTCTTAGTCATGGATCTTTCATGAGGTACATTTATATTGATTGAACAGTTATTAGTGAGTTCTTGTACTACCTTTATATTCACATTCAGAAGATGTAACAATTTACAGAAAAACTAGTTTAAATTTTATGTATGATGTTCCAACACTTACTACTTCCAAATCTATACCAATTACATTCAATTTTCCTAAATAAAGATCTTTTTTAATTGGAAGATAGAGAGCATGTACTAAGACTTATTATATTTTTTATTGGTGAACATGACATATTATTATCTAATTAACATTGATCCTTTGTTGTAATAACTGGAAATATGAATATTGATTTATTAATCGAAGAACATGATTCTACTTGTAGATATTAATTATGGATTTAGTCAGGCAAATGTCTTACTTGGATATATAAGGCCATATTGTAAGTATCTGCCTGATCAGCATTTTAATTATGAATCTGGTTTATCTGAATTAGCCATTACAGATCAACTTGTAATTATTTTGAAATTGACTTTAGTTATAATAATCCAATTACCTACTTAATAGATTATCACATGTTAAATTAAATAATTTATTATCCAGTCAGTTTTTGGTTTGAATAATGTAGACAAGTCCTTCTCCCAATTTCACAATGTTTATATTTCTTTAATTAATAAAGCAACTGATCATATTCAATTAAAAAATAAAAATAGAAAGCATTCTCAATGGATGAGGTCATTTAATTAATTTGAAAAAACATTTAAAATGTTCTATTAATTTACTTGTTTTAAAGTTGCTTAATAAGGAAATTAAATACAATATTAAAGCAGCTAAATCATGTTATTATATAGAATCGCTTTGAAATAAAAATACTTCTCTGATATAAAAAACAAACTATTATTAAAAATCCTCTAATCAAATTAATTTTTATCTATTCTAGTTTACTTACTTAATCTTTTTTAGTCTGCTGATGTATTTCCTGTGTTTAAAAAGAATTATCCATTAGTTTTAGCAACTGTAGCCTATTTCAATCACTCTGTTATTGCCAAGTTATTTCAGATGATAGTCAAAGAATGATGTCATTATTGAATATGCATAAAGTGATTTCTGAACACCAGTTTGGTTTTGTTGTTGGAAAGAGTACTTCAGGTGCTCTTTATAGTCATGGGCACAATTTAGTGCCTTCATTGACTAATAGTTTTAGGATAACAGGGTCTATTTGAATGTATATAAAGAATTTGGCTCTGTTCACCATACAATTTTTCTATATCGATTATACATGTATGATTTTTAGATCATGTTACTTTGTTGTTAAAAGGTTATCTAAAAGACAGAAAATAGGCGATTACATGGTGTTGTTACTGATTTTAAATTGGTTAATCATGGAGCGTCACGAGGGGTTGTCTTTGGCCCTATATTATTTTCAAAATATACATACTTTTTGTTACAATTTTGGTTCAGTGATTTATGATTTTGCTGATGCTATTGCTCTGTCTTATGATGCTATTCATGTAATAGTCTTGAACAGGAGATTAATAAGGATATAATGGTTTATGGCTAAACTGTTTAATAATTGATCATAATAAAATGAGGAGTATTCTTTTTTTATAAACAACAGTTCATATTCACTTAATATCACTACTGGTAGTCAATTATTCATTCCAATAGTATTTGTACTTGTGATAGTATTGTTTTTGTTGATAATTATTATTTGTTTCTATTGATTCTAGGTTATCTTCATCAATTCATATTGTTTATTTATAATCTTGGTTATTCTTTAGTGAAATTCTTGCCTAGTTCTGCTATGATGAGTATTTATATTGCTTGTTATCAAAGTATATTGTCTTACAATATCTCAATTTGGGATGATTTTATTTTTGGCTTATCATTTTCATTATAATTCTTTGCAAAATTATACCATGCATATTATTTTTGGTAGCTTTAGATTGACTTCGGTGCATGATATTTATAATTCTTGTGTATTTACAATTGTTAAGCTTTATAAGTATACAATGATTATTGATATATATTGTCCTTCCTTTTTATATCATAAAGGGTTTATTGTAAATACTTGTTTATCTAAAAACTTTCAGTTGACAATGCCAGATTTCAATTTGTAGTTATGATGATGTTGGACAATTTCATTCTTTTGTTGTTGACTATTCAATAATTTTTGCCCATATATTAAGTAATTGAATTCATTAATTTCAGGACACCCCAATTTTTATTTCAAGGTAAATAAAAAAACTCAATTGTGGTTGAAGAAAACAATTATTTTTGGATTTTTAGTGTGTAGTAAATAAGTGTTTATTATAAAATATTGTTTATATATATATTGTACCGGTATAAATCCACCACGCTTACTCATACACAGTACCCGTGTTCAAACCCAGTCCACGTTTAAGAATAAATTCCAAAACGCCAACTAAATTCAAACCCAAACCCCGGTATGACTAACCGATGATGACTTTATACCAGCACGGGGTTATCCCTTTTCTAGCTCAGCTCAGAACATAGACTAATTCTTACAGTTAATGATATCTATATTTTATTATACTCTAGATATTGGAACGGTCATTCATGTAACGTATATATTTAAGTTGCCAATACAGACAGTAAGTGGCTACCTAGATTTAGAGAGTAATAAGGTGGAGGACACAAAAAGTAGATTAAATAAAGTGTTTAATAAGAAAAATAGAAACATATAAATATAGCGTTCAACAGTACGGTAAGACTTCCATGAATCCTCTTGTATTTAGCTACTAGTCTTTAGCGATCATTTTGTCTAGTGAACAAACTCATGCCAATAGCTGTGTAGTTAAATGGTTGACGAGTGGTTAAGAGAATCAGAGTATTTGAGCATTGAAAAGATATTTATCTACAGGTTTTATTAACTTATTTTATTCGGATCAACTCGAGCCGTTACGTAGACGAACAGTTGGATGTGGTTTTATATAAATACAGCATGGAAGATAGATGTACTGGTGGTTGCCTATATTCAAGAGCCCTACAGTAATCACTTGCGGTGCATTAACGGAATACCGGGCGGCTTGTACTTTGACAAGGCTTAATGCCCCCAAGTAGCTCCGGGACACGACAACCAGCCGGGATCCTTTCGAACCCGGTGATCCAAGAGATTACCTGGGAAAGAAACTGCTTTCATTCCCCAATGGTAGTATGGCGAGACGCTAACTTCAGCGAAGGGAAGGCATTGCCACAGACATCAAGGACGAGTACTTGAAGAGGGTTTTTAAAAGAAATTATACAAAACCGGGAATCTGTTCGTCTATTTCTACGCCACAGGCTGAGGTCCTTATCCCAATAAAATATAGCGGTATTAAACTGACCGCGAAAACAATAACTAATTAAATTTACTCTGAAACCCCTAACCCTCCAGGTTGACCAGCGGTAGCGATAGTATAAAATTATACAATGAGTTATTTCTCGGATCATACATGACATTAATATAACACTTTGAAACCAACATATATATTTAAAATTGAACCTTAGATTGCAATTATATGACAACTTAAAATAGAATAATAAAAAGGGATTTAACATTTACCAACTCGAAATATAAAAGAATATTTAATTCAGAAAACGAACTTACTTTTAAAAATAACTTGATCATTATTGTACACTAGTTTACACAGAGTTGGGAAATATTACTATTGGCATCGTTTGTTTATGGAATACGCAACACAAAAAAAATAAATGCATTCATTTAAGGTATTAGTACTATTAATTACAATTTATATAAATTATTCTAAAGACTAGAGCGGAGGACTAAAAGAAAAGAAAATTTACTGACAGGTTAAACAATAGCATTATAAACGACATAAAAACTTACATGTAATTTATTTGATTGATAACATTAAGCTCGGGAGAAAGTTAAAAGTTCGTGTAACACAGTTACTCTTCTTTCTTCATCCGGCTTGGCTTTTCCCGATTGATATTTCCGACGAACGTAGGCGCGCATTTTGAAAGTTATTTGCAAGGCATTGTCAATTTGGAGATTGGAAGCTGGAAACTACGAAGCACATACAACATGATCAGTCAGCGGCACGAAGATTCAATTTGGCAGGACAGAGATCAGCTCCTGGCACTTAGCCCATCAACATTGCGGTTTACAGGTAAGCTTCTTAACAAAATTATAGGAATCACTCTAGCAGCTGCAGTGCTGTCTTAAGACTACCTCTCTCAACCACGTCAAAAGTTAGAATGAGTTTTTCTCTAAGATGGCCACGATTGACCTTTCCGCCTGGTTTTTGTGTTTAGGCTCCGCCTACTTTCTCTAGCTTCCAGCCATCCAGCTTGACCATACAACATTAATTATCCATTCCATTGTCCTTTTACTTTAAACGCAATTTTAAATTGACACAGTAATTACCAATCTACATTCCTTATCTATTTCGAATACAATTTAATTACTCTGTACATTTGTGTAATTTAGATTTTAATTAAAAACACTGATCAAAGGAATGTGACTTTTGATCAGTATTTTTAAACGACTTTGTACAATTTTAAAAAAAACTAAAATTCAAACAAATACGTCCGCAATGAACTTTAAATTAAATTGATATAAACTCACAAACCACGCACACACGAATATCATTTCATGGTTTGTGACGTTTATATACGGAATCTTACCTATTGATTTACAAAACATAAAATATATAACTAATTTTTTTATTCTGACTGAAAATAGACAAATCTCACTGCGGGCGGATAGTAGGTTGAATTACCGTACTTAAAACACATGAAACGAAGATCGGTTCTTCGATCTGTCTGTTTCAATATATATTATTTATTTACCCAAAATACGGGCAAAATTAATCTAAAATTGATTGAGTGAATATACACATTTTAAATCTTATTCTCATTATATTTAGCTGTTGTATTTGATCAAAATATATTTTTACTTAGGTAGTGTACTAAATGTCTGTTTATTTTTGTAGCCATTAATCATCAAAGACTTCTTTACTTTGGATATGTCATAAATGAAAGCATTGATAGTGTTGTATGGATAATGGATGAAAATTAAATAAGCATATTAATATTTTAATTCTATAATCAAAACATAATACTGTACATTTATACAATAAATAAACTTTGTACTGTATTTTTGTTTGCATAAATCCTCAGATGATATAGCTTTAATAAAATCACTATCCTATGACATCATCAATCTTTCAAAATGACTGCCATTTTTTAAAATGGTGGATGTTTTTTTTACAAATATTTTGCAATTTTTTTAAAGATCATTGTAGCAAATAATTGATTGTAAATTAAAATAGTTGGTATGAATTGATGAAAATTGGTATGGAAAATTCACATCTATAGCTCCATTGCATGCATGGTAAAAGTATATACATATATTTTATATAAAAAAAAATCTTATTTAAATCTGATAACTAATTCCAAAAAACTTTAAAATGTTTGATATATAAATCTGATCTTTTTCTTTAAGGTTTACTAATTTATTTATTTTTTTAAAAAATGACTTTCTGAATGCAAAACAATACCTCAGTAACTAAAGAGTGAAGATTAAAAAGATTGTAATTCTAATGAAAGCAAAAATACTTCTATTAATACTATCTATTAAAACTGTCAAAGAAGGGATCCCTGAACAAGTCAGAGAGCCCATTAAATTGCATTATGACTATAATAAATAATAGAGAAACATAAATGTTCCACTTTTTCTTCCTCTTTGTGGTGTAATGAACAAATATTAGCTGTAATAAGCATTCTCTAAGCAATAAAAAATTTAATTAGCATGATATTTACATTTATTTTAATAAGAAAATAAAAATATTTGAATTCCAGACACCAATATTTGAATTTTTTATTAAAGTATATATTAAACAAATTTGAAAAAGATAGAAATGTATTCTTAGATTTAGTATTATTTACTATTTTAAAAATCCCTACTATTTATCTTTTTGGGAGAATAGTTATAAAACTAGATGAATGTTATTCTGAGATGATTTATCAAATCTTTAATAAATTTATTTTTAATTTGTAATGGTATATCAGTAACTTAATAGAAATAACATTTTCTATGAAGGGATGTGAAATAAAGAGACTAAACATCTAAATGATAATTTTCTGAAAATAAAATTCAGAAACTTAATGCAATGAGAGACTATTGAATTTGGAATGTCTTCTCATACTTCTGATGCTAGTTGATAGACTTCTTTATCTCCACAAAGAATTTATTTTTTCTTCTGAATGAGTTAATAAATATGTAAATAAGCATATAATTGTGGGGGGGGGGGGGCAGATATTTAAGAGAGCAACTTTAGCATAAAATAAATAGATGGGATTTGAAAAAAGGCTAGACTTTTTTCTTTGAAATTACATACTTTTGTATTGTGAACCTCATTACATTAACAGAAAGATGGAGAGGAAAACTCAGAAAATTATGAGGGGGGAACTAAGCAGCAAAAAAAGGAGGATGAGTGGTGGTGGCTGTTACTCATAAATATTTTCCAAATAAATGATTTATTAAAAATGAGAGACACTCTAGAATAATTATTCAGAATGAATAAGAATTGAGAAAGATATTTACTTCATTGAGAAAAAAAGATTACCAGATCATCCATTAAAAAATATGATTAAGTGATTGGTTAAATAGAGGAATGTAAATACCAGGAAGTTTCTAAAAAGAGAAAATTAATATAAGTGACAAAAAAAAAAAATAAGGCATTTGGTGGAGATCCTTCTGGAATAGAATTATGGAATGGGGGATAGAATCAGAAAATATTTCCCTATACAATGTAATGTGATTTTATCTATTAAGGTATAACTTTTCAAGAACATAAAAAAGAGGTACTGAAATATTGATAGTAGAAATTCTACTAGTTTAGTTCACAATGATCATAAGTTATTAGCAAATTAGTCTTTAAAGATCTATTAGGAATAAAACCATGTTATGATAAAATGATTTAACTAACATCAGATATAGTTTTATTATAAACACACCTCTTAAAAATTTGAGTAATAATGACTAATTTTCTAAAATGAATCGTTTTTAATGCCCTATTGCAAATGGAATTCAAAAATATTTTATTGCAATTTAATTTAATATTTAGTACTAAAATATATCTTTCCAAATAAGAATATTGTAAAGTTTCAAATTTAGAAGCTTAACAACAACTAATACTCATTTACATATCTGAATGTACTTTTATAATAAACTGACGAACTATAAAGAAAATAAGTTTTTAATTTCTTAAACTCATTTAACAATTAAAAAACTGGCATTACCTGTTCTTCAAAATACTTACAAATATAAAGAACAAGCTTATAAATGTAAATACAACTAAAAGTTTGCATAGTAAAGCTGCTCCAACAAACACAGAAAGGGGGACATTATAACAATAGAAAATATTAATCAGCAGGATAAATTGCTGTAAGATGTCAAATTTTTGTGGCTTTTCTTGTTTTTAGTTTTAGCTAACAGCAATATGCCCATTTACTGATCAATAACTGAATGTCTAGTCAGGTTTGCTCTCTTTTTAAATATATACAGTATCCATTTAAAAGTCAAATTTTATTTCTTAAAGTTTAATGCATGTGTTGTACAATAGTAATCTTTGGTATTGGAAATAATCATATTGGTGCTGTTAATTCAAATGATCTGTTGTTGAATATTTGCATGATTGATTATCATAGATACTTTGCTTAAGAAGAAAAACCATTACTGTTATAAAGGAACAGGATGCACTCATGCTCAAAATAATTGCATTTAATAGATTACATTATAGTTAGAAATCAAAATACAAAAAACAAAAGTTCATATTACAAAAACATTTAGAAATACAGATTCTACAATTATTTGTTTTTTTCTACTATTAGACTATAATTCAATCACAAGCGTTTTATCCACTCATAAAGAAAAGATTATTTTATATTGATCACTGCAAGATTAATAAATGCATTAAAAAGTAAATGTTATTCCAATTATATTTATAAGAAAATCTTAAACAATATTTATTATATGTACTAAATTTCAATGCTATTAAACCATAAAAGTACTAATTTGGACAACCAGAATGGTCAAATTGTAGAAGCATGGTCATTTTTTTTTATCAAATATGTTTATTAACCTTTATATACAATTGTTAGTCAAAGATTACATCTAAGCAAATACTAATTTTATGTAACATCAATATATGATATCAAATGAGAATGGCCTCACTAATGATATTAGATAACATCAAAGTTTATTTTAACCCATATTTGTTTGCTGCAATATGAGGAGATATTTTGTATCTCTCTATCTAATGGTGTTTTATTTCTGGATAACATTTTGTCTGTACTACTTAGATACTTGTCTAAGGTTAAATAATGTATTTACCATGAATGAACAGTTCCAATAGACCTCAGTTTTACAATCTTTCTACAGTTTCATTAATCCTCATATTACCCAAACACTCAGATACCTTTCAGAAGCACTTCTGATATCAGAGTCAAGATTTGTTAGATCTTCATCTGTTGCTGTCTCCAACTTTATTAATTCCTATGTGGTTTCATAGGTTATTTGGGGCACTATCCATTGGTCTCTGTTTTTTGTTGCTCTGAATTTCCTTAGCAGCATGCCAGAGATCGTACAGTAGAAAGGTGGCACTTCTCACCATGGTGAACAAACCCCCAGCAATATCATGTTTAAGAGAGGCTGTAAGGGATAGTTTTTGGTTATATATCTGTTGGATTAACCTTCTGCATCTCTGAAGTGCCAAGCACTGGCTGAATATGTGGTTGACTGTGTCTTCCTCCCTGTGGCACAACTGACATACCAGGCCCAGGAGGAATATCCCCGCATGAGACCAGAAAATGACTAGTGGGAAGCACTTCTAAATGCTATGAATATAAATAGACCTATCCTTGACTTCACTAAATTGAAGAATCATGACTGATTTTCTGATAATGATCTTATTAGTAGTAATTTCTTAACAAATATAGAGACTAAAGGTTAAAGTTCAATGACTGACAAAAAGGTTAAAAAATGATTGGTGAATTAAAAATGCAAAGAAGATACAGAGATTTTCTGTTTGTGATAACTTGATTTTTTTTTATGCACTGAAAGCAACATATGAATCTGAGAAATGACCTCCCAATCATAGTAAACCAGCAATGGCATTTTCTTGTATAATGATATTTTATACAGACATAACAAATACTTTAATCATCTTTTGAATAATAATGATACAAAAATTCAGATGTTGACTTTTAATGATATATCCCTTTTATCTACCCATTTAGATTGGACAAATATATCCAGTTTAGTGAAATCAAAACTGCTCTCTGTAATCTTAAAAATAGAAAAGTTGCAGGTCCTGCTGAAATGTCATCAGAAATCTTAAAATAAGATGTTCAAAAATAATGGAATTTTTTAGGAATATATAGACCATGAAGTTATGCTTCCTGATCCTAAGGCTGCTTCTATTGTTCAAATTTTTCAAAATTATTGCAGTAATTGTCATGGAATATCATTATTATTCAATATAGCAAAAATTGTTTTCAAGGATTTTGTTGAATAGTCATAGATGATTAGACCACCAGAGATTCAATGTGATTTTAAAGAATCAAAAAGCTTTATAGATATAGTTTTATTGCTAGATAAGTACAATAAAAGGATCAGGAGCAAAAGAGTAATTTATATATTGTTTTTTATTGATTTGGTTAAAGCATTTGATTCAGTTATTTGAACAGGTTTATGGCATTGTTTAAATTAAGTTGGTTGATTACCAAAATTTATTTGTATTAAATAGCTTCTAAATGAAAGAATGAGAAAGAATGTTATTATAATAAATAGAAGGTCTGAAGCATTTGATATGAAAACTGGTGTTGAACAAATATTTGTACTTGCTCCAGCATTAATTTCAATTTTATGACATTTGTCCTCAAAATGTGATACAGACTTGATAATGAAACTTTTGATTTGAATTTATTAAAAACAAAACTTCATTTTCTTGGATTTTAGATTTATATTAACGATTGTGTTATTTTTCCAGTTCAGAAAAATATTTACAGAATGTATTTAATGCAATATTGAAAGCCTTTGGTTTAATAATTAATAATAATAATAAAAATAAAGTTTCTTATCAGTCAGTGACAGAAGAAAAATTTCTCAGAACATTTAAACTTTGATGGTTATCAATTTGAAAATGTTAAGTCAAGTGAAATACCTCGGAAGTTGAGATACAATCAGACTCCAATGTGTTGTTATGCTTTTAACAAGTTAAAAGATAGTGATTTCATCATAGAGAAATAACTACTGCAACTAAGCCAGCTATATGTAGAGAGCAGCTATTTTATCTAATTTATAGTATGAAAGTGAGAACTGCACACCTCATCAACGCAATGTAAAAATTTCCCTTAAAGATGCTCCACAAATTTTAAAAATACAATAGCAAGATGATAAAACCAATTAATATATTCTTCAATTTGACATATATGATATTACAGAGTCCACTATTGAAAAATCACACCATTGATGGTTGAACATATGCAAAAAGAGTGATTTACAATGAATATGTCATGAGAGAGGTAAATCCTTTCTATATCATAAGGGTTATCCCAAAGATTTTATAAAAGTGCCATAGTGATTATTTCCGTTAGAAAGATATGGTAATGAATACAATTAGAAATATTATTGAAATAATTCAGAAAAAAAATTCTCCTGAAGAAATTAAGACAGCATTGCAAAACATCACATAAACAAAAAAATGGATCAGTATGTTCTATCATCATCAACCATTATCAATCCACTGCAGGATGAAGGTCTCTCCAAGTTTAATCCATCTTCTCCGATCTTTAGCTTCTCTTTTCCACAACACCCCTGCATATTTTCTTATTTTATCCATCCATCTCACATGTGGTCTCTTTCTGGGTCTTTTACAATCTCTTGGAATCCAGTTTAAAATTTCAATTGTCCATCTATTATCATTTCTTCTAGCAATATGTCCAGCCCAACTCCATTTCAATCTTTTAATTTTTTCAATAAGGTCAGTAACATCTGTTTGTTGTCTTACCCATACATTGCGTTTTCGATCTCTTCTTGTTACTCCCAACATGCATCTCTCCATACTCCTCTGAGTGGTCTGAAGTCTCTGTATTGCTCTTCTATTAAGTGTCCAAGTCTCAGATCCATAAGTAAGAACTGGTAAAACACATTTGTTAAAAACCATTCTTTTCAAACACATAGGCATATTTCCTTTTAGTATCAAGTTATTTCTACCAAAAGCACTCCAACCAAGTTTAATTCTATGATTAATTTCATCCATTATGTTTCCATCTGTATTAATAATCTGACCAAGGTATTTGTAACTGTTAACTTCTTCTAATTCTTCATAATCAATCTTTATTTTTATACTTCGAGCAAATCGATTAAACATTACTTTAGTCTTTTTAACATTTATCTTTAGTCCTACTTTTCTACTTTCATCTGCTAACTCCTGCAACATTTCCTGCAGCTCTGAAGCATTATTTGCAAAAACAACTACATCATCTGCAAAATCAAATTTACTTTTTACTTTCATTCCTTTAGTTTCCCATTTTAATCCACAAAATACTTCTTGCAGCACTGCTGTAAAAAGTTTTGGAGATATGGAGTCACCTTGTCTTACACCTTTCTCAATGTTGATTTTTCCAGTATCATTATGTAATCTAATTGTTGCTGTTGCATTTTTATAAATATTCTTTAAAATATGACAATATCCTGGATCTATACCTTGATGATCCAATGCTTTAATCACTGAAGAAATGTGTATAGAATCGAATGCCATTTCATAATCTACAAATCCAAAACATAATGACAACTCATATTCATTTGTCCTTTCTATGACTTCTCTCAATACCTGGATATGATCTATTGTACTAAAACCACTTTTAAATCCAGCTTGTTCTCTTGGTTGGTGGAAATCCAAAGTTCTCTGTAGACGAGTTGTAATTATCTTGGTAAAATATGATAGAGTATGTAAAAAAGGCTGATAGGTCTGTAATTTCTAATATCTTCTTTATCACCTTTTTTAAATATTAATATTATTACTGCATTCTTCCAATCTTCCAGTACATCTTTATCATTTAGACATTTGGTATATAACTTTGCTAAAATTGTTTCTATTTCTTCACCTGCTTCTTTTAATATATCAATTATAATTCCATCATTTCCTGGAGCCTTTCCTTTCTTCATACATTTAATTGCATGTCTCACTTCTTCATTTAAAATTCTGGGCAATTTGGAAGATGTAATAGATATGGGAGGTACTTGTTCTTTATTACTATATAATTCTTGATAAAAATCTTCTATCAATTTCATGATGTCATCTCTCTTTTTAGTAATAATTCCATCTTTTTTTCTTATTGCAGATATAAATTTCCTACCAATACCAAAACATTCTTGAGACTTTTATTTTCTTCTACAGCTTTCCTTGCTATTTCACAGTTATACTTTCTTATATCATTTTCAACTCTTTTCCGTACCATTTTACAAAATTCGAGATATTCAATTCTTTTTAATACATCATTTTTGTATATCTTCATATTCCTTCTTTTCTTCATAAATTCTCTAGTCTCAGTAGAAATTTTATTAGTCAATTGCTGCTTTTTCCTACCAGCTATCTTTGTTGCAGTTTTTAAAAGTGTATCAGTTATTTTCATATTAATTTCATTCAAATCTGAATCATGTTCAAAATCCCCTAACACTTGAAACCTTTTTGTAAGTTCTAATTTAAATTCATTAGAATGTTTCTTAATAATGTTTTTCTTAATAATTTTTGTCTCTCTAGTTTTACATTAACACGTAACTTACACCTTACTAATCGATGATCACTTCCTGTGTTAAATTTATTAAGAACATTACAATCTTGAAATATGTATTTCCTGTTAGTCAAAATATAATCCAATTCTGCTGTAACTTCATTTGGATTCTTCCATGTCCATTTCCTTTTAACATTTTTCTCAAAAAATGAATTCATAATATAAAGTTTTTCTTTTTCTGCAAACTCCACAAGTCTATGTCCTCTCTCATTTCTATTACCATAACCAAAATTACCTACAGCAATTTCATCTTTCATTTGTCTACCAATTCTAGCATTAAAGTCTCCCATAACAATTTTAAAATGTTGTTTACTCTGATCAAAAGCCTTTTGTACATCCATATAAAAATCTTCTACTACTTCATCACTATGAGAACTTGTTGGGGCATAAACCTGAATTATCTGCATTTGGTATCTGCTATTAAGTTGTATAACTAATCTTGCAACTCTGTCCGATACACCATCAATCTCCACAATATTGTTCTTCCACTTTTTATTTATAATGAATCCTACTCCACTTGTATTTCCAATATGTGTGCCTTTATAATAGAGTATATTTCCACTTTTCAAATCAATTGTTTCTTCACCTTTTCTTCTAACTTCACAAAGTCCAATAATGTCCCATTTAATATAAGACAATTCTTCTTCTAATTCTTGCAATCTTCTTTCACTTGAAAGTGATCTGCAGTTGTAAGTACCTAAATAAAAAGTCGTCATCAAATGGCAGCCTGGGTCCACAATCAGGGGATTCTTAGCAACCTCCGCCTTCGGCCACCAACCGCTGCCTTGGTTGGTGACTTTACAGCCTCCTGGGAATAAGGGCCATGCTTTATTTTTGTCTGTCATAATTGTATATATGTATTGGAAAAATATTTATCATTTACACAAACATTCATTCTGCCTTATCAGGCACTGAGAAGAAAGACCATGGTGTTTCTTGATCTTAAACTCAGAGGTAAAAAGCCAACTAACTCACCACACTGGCTAATGCGTGTTGGTGAGCAGCCCATCCATGTTCGTATACTATGAGAATAATCACATAGTAATAACAGCTGCAACGACAAGAACGTATGGAGTGGACATTAGGAATTTGCCTGCTCGGTTCCTTTAAGGCCTCCAAGAGGAATCAAAGGGTCTCCTTTCAGTTAATAGCAAACTCCTTTCTGCAGCCGTATGTTCTATATATGAACATATTTGTTTCAGAAATTGATTCGAACAGTCATTGCAAACTAATTTCTAGAGCAGCTTTTTTCTTTCCTTCTTAGCATTAGAATAATCGTACTTATTTACAAGTGACTGTTTTATGTATTTATTCAAAAATAATTTTAATATGTAAATATATATACATTAAAATTTATAAATAAATTTTTAAAAAGAGAGTCGTGAGAAACAAAAATACATCCACAAGCCATTTTAAGTATATTTCTTACACTTATTCTAATCTAGAAGACTAATTAATTTGTACTGGTCTATTTTTCCTTAAGATCAACTAATAGCATATATAAACAACATATAGATTTGCAGTATCTTTTTACATTAACTCTATGTCATTTATTGTATGCTTTAGTAAGTATTAATAGATGCCAGATGATAGTTGTATTTTATGCTGTGCCGCACTATCCAATATCCCCAGATCCGTTTCAAGCTTTTGGCTTACATCAATGAAGAACTTTGGATTTTGGAACAGGCATTTTAAAATGCACCACTGTACCAGCTGCTATGATTTATCTCTCAGTGATACTATTAAGCTATAACATATAAATGTTTTCAATTTAAAACAATTAGCTTATATAGTTATATAAATGCTATCCTAATGATTTTACATCAGCTAAGATGTTTGTGAATATTTAAACTCATACAGATGGTTTTCCTTTAAGATTTATTTTTGATTTTACAGGTAGTGTTGTAGATGGTATTTCTAGATTCTTGAATAATTCTTTAAAACAATTTGTTGATTTTGGTCAGTACACAGTTTCTTCTTCTTTTGAGGCTTTTGATAAGATTAATAATTTTAAAATGGAAAATAATTGGGTATTTGGAAGTTTAGATATTGAAAATATGTATCAGTCTGTTAATAGGTTAAACAGTATTGATGTTCTTTTGTCTGTATTGATTAAGAAAAGTTCTTTATCAAAAAATAAAATTAAGGTAATTAAAGATTTGCTTTTGTTACTGAAAGATTCTATGTATTTTACTTACAAAGGTAATTTTTATAAGATTAACGAAGGGTGGATAATAGGTTATATTATTTCTCCTTAAGTATGTTCAGTTTATATTAGTTTTATGGAAGAGGAAATTATTATTAAAAAGAATTGTTTATATGTAAAATTATTTGTCAGATATGTTGATGATTGTTTATTTGTAGTTGAGAATGATAAATTGAAGGAATTTGTAAATGAGTTTAATTGTTTTGATTCTTCTATAAAATTTGTGTTAGAAGGTGTGGGGTTAGATTTTGGTAAGTTAAAATTTTTAGATCTTTTGGTGATTAGAAATATAGAAACTAATTGTTTATCGTGCAGTCATTTAGTTAAAAGACAAAAGAATTAAGATCTATAATTAAACCTGATAGCTATCAGTCTGTATCTCATAAAGTAGCTGCTTTAAGGAATTATTGTCATAGGAATATTAAATTAAATAATTCTAGTGGGGTAGCTTTGTTTCAGAAATATCAATTTTATAAAGATTACTTGAGTGTTGGTTACTCTGATAAATTTGTTAAAAGTATTTTATTTAATAGTAATATTTGTAAGGATGTAAAGGTTAAATAAAAATATGATTTTATTTCTTTGCCATTTAAATTGTCTTCTTATAAAATTGTGTGTAGAAATAGTAAATTGTTTGGAAATAAGAAAATTGCTTGGAAAAGGGGTGTTACATTGAATAATTTATTAAATAATACAAAAGAAGTTTTTGATAGAAAGACTATTCCTGGTGTAGTATATTTTATTCCTTGTTTATTTTGTAAGAAGGTTTACATAGGTCAGAGTAGTTTGAGTTTAAATGAAAGAATAGGCTGCAGAAAGGAGTTTGCTATTAACTGAAAGGAGACCCTTTGATTCCTCTTGGAGGCCTTAAAGGAACCGAGCAGGGCAAATTCCTAATGTCCACTCCATACGTTCTTGTCGTTGCAGCTGTTATTAGTATATGTTTATTCATATAGTATACGAACATGGATGGGCTGCTCACCAACACGCATTAGCCAGCGTGGTGAGTTTATTGGCTTTTTACCTCTGAGTTTAAGATCAAGAAACACCATGGTCTTTCTTCTCAGTGCCTGATAAGGCAGAATTAATGTTTGTGTAAATGATAAAGATTTTTCCCAATTATGAAAGAATAAAGGTTCATAAAAGTAGAGTTAAAAATAGATATCTTAGTTCTGCTTTGTATGTCCATGAAAAAGATACAGGCCACACTATTGATTTTGATGAAGCTAAGGTTGTCTTCTTTGAGAGAAATGAAATCAAAAGAAGAATTAAAGAGTCTTTATTATTGAAAATGGCCCTTAATCCCAGGAGGATGTAAAGTCACCAACCAAGGCAGCGGTTGGTGGCCGAAGGCGGAGGGTGCTAAGAATATCCTGGAGACGGACCCAGGCTGCCATTTGATGACGACTTTTTATTTAGGTACTTACAACTGCAGATCATTTTCAAGTGAAGGAAGATTGCAAGAAGTAGAAGAACTCTCTTATATTAAATGGGATATTATTGGACTTTGTGAAGTTAGAAGAAAAGGTGAAGAGACAATTGATTTAAAAAGTGGACATATGCTCTATTATAAAGGCACAAATATTGGAAATACAAGTGGAGTAGGATTCATTATAAATAAAAAGTGGAAGAACAATATTGTGGAGATTGATGGTGTATCAGACAGAGTGGCAAGATTAGTTATACAACTTAATAGCAGATATCAAATGCAGATAATTCAGGTTTATGCCCCAACAAGTTCTCACAGTGATGAAGTAGTAGAAGATTTTTATATGGATGTACAAAAGGCTTTTGATCAGAGTAAACAACATTTTAAAATTGTTATGGAAGATTTTAATGCTAGAATTGGTAAACAAATGAAAGATGAAAGTGTTGTAGGTAATTTTGGTTATGGTAATAGAAATGAGAGAGGACATAGACTTGTGGAGTTTGCAGAGAAGGAAAAACTTTATATTATGAATTCTTTTTTTTGAGAAAAATGTTAGAAGGAAATGGACGTGGAAGCATCCAAATGAAGGTACAGCAGAATTGGATTATATTTTGACTAACAGGAAATACATATTTCAAGATTGTAATGTTCTTAATAAATTTAACACAGGAAGTGATCATCGATTAGTAAGGGGTAAGATACATGTTAATGTAAAACTAGAGAGACAAAAATTATTAAGAAAAACTATATTTACAGTTGATATTCCTAATCTTCAGAAACATTCTAATGAATTTAAATTAGAACTTACAAATCGGTTTCATGTATTAGTAGATTTTGAACATGATTCAGATTTGAATGAAATTAATATGAAAATAACTGATACACTTTTAAAAACTGCAACAAAGATAGCTGGTAGAAAAAAGCAGCAATTGACTAATAAAATTTCTACTGAGACTAGAGAACTTATGAAGAAAAGAAGGAATATGAAGATATGCAAGAATGATGCATTAAAAAGAATTGAATATCTCGAATTTTGTAAAATGGTGCGGAAAAGAGTTGAAAATGATATAAGAAAGTATAACTGTGAACTAGCAAGAAAAGCTGTAGAAGAAAATAAAAATCTTAAGAATGTAAAACAACATTTTGGTATTGGTAGGAAATTTATATCTGCAATAAGGAAAAAAGATGGAATTATTACTAAAAAGAGGGATGACATTATGAAATTGGTAGAAGATTTTTATCAAGAATTATATAGTAATAAAGAACAAGTACCTCCTATATCTATTACATCTTCCGAATTGCCCAGAATTTTAAATGAAGAAGTGAGAAATGCAATTAAATGTATGAAAAAAGGAAAGGCTCCAGGTAATGATGGAATTATAATTGATATATTAAAAGAAGCAGGTGAAGAAACAGAAAAAATATTAGCAAAGTTATATACCAAATGTCTAAATGATAAAGATGTACCGGATGATTGGAAGAATGCAGTAATAATATTAATATTTAAAAAAGGTGATAAAGAAGATATTAGAAATTACAGACCTATCAGCCTTTTATCAGTTTTATATAAAATTTTTACCAAGATAATTACAACTCGTCTACAGAGAACCTTGGATTTTCACCAACCAAGAGAACAAGCTGGATTTAAAAGTGGTTTTAGTACAGTAGATCATATTCGAGTATTGAGAGAAGTTATAGAAAGGACAAATGAATATGAGTTGTCATTATGTTTTGGATTTGTAGATTATGAAAAGGCATTTGATTCTATAAACATTTCTTCAGTGATTAAAGCATTGGATCATCAAGGTATAGATCCAGGATATTGTCATATTTTAAAGAATATTTATAAAAATGCAACAGCAACAATTAGATTACATAATGATACTGGGAAAGTCAACATTGAGAAAGGTATAAGACAAGGTGACTCCATATCTCCAAAACTTTTTACAGCAGTGCTGCAAGAAGTATTTGTGGATTAAAATGGGAAACTAAAGGAGTGAAAGTAAATGGAGATTATTTAAGTCATTTAGATTTCGCAGATGATGTAGTTGTTTTTGCAAATAATGCTTCCGAGCTGCAGGAAATGTTGCAGGAGTTATCAGATGAGAGTAGGAAAGTAGGACTAAAGATAAATGTTAAAAAGACTAAAGTAATGTTTAATCGATTTGCTCAAAATATGAAAATAAAGATTGATTATGATGAATTAGAAGAAGTTAAGAGTTACAAATACCTTGGTCAGATTATTAATACAGATGGAAACATAATAGAGGAAATTAATCATAGAATTAAACTTGGTTGGAGTGCTTTTGGTAGAAATAACTTGATATTAAAAGGAAATATGCCTATGTGTTTGAAAAGAAAGGTTTTTAACAAATGTGTTTTACCAGTTCTTACTTATGGATCTGAGACTTGGACACTTAATAGAAGATCAATACAGAGACTTCAGACCACTCAAAGAAGTATGGAGAGATGTATGTTGGGAGTAACAAGAAGAGATCGAAAACGCAATGTATGGGTAAGAGAACAAACAGGTGTTACTGACCTCATTGAAAAAATTAAAAGATTGAAGTGGAGTTGGGCTGGACATATTGCTAGAAGAGATGATAATAGATGGACAATTGAAATTTTAAACTGGATTCCAAGAGATTGTAAAAGACCCAGAAGGAGACCACATGTAAGATGGATGGATGAAATAAGAAAATGTGTAGGGGTGATGTGGAGAAGAGAAGCTAATGATCGGAGAAGATGGATTAAACTTGGAGAGACCTTCATCCTGCAGTGGATTGATAATGGTTGATAATGATGATGATGATGATGATTATTGAAAATTTATTATTCTGAAGCAATTAACTTATTTAAGAGTTCTTTTAATATTAAGGGTGGATGGGAAGTGAATGGATTTGTGGGTAGTTTTTAATAGTATATATAATGTGTGGTTTTTTTGTAGTTCTTTACACTTGAGAAGTCTGCTTGTAGCAGTGAAACCTTAGGTTGTGTTTTAATATTATTTTTATGCTGGTCTGGTTTAATTTTAGATTTGGGGTAGTTTTGATAGTTATATAGATATGAAACCAGTTTACTTTCTATATATTACGATGGTAACTATATAAATATTTGAAATGCTGGCATTCTTCATATAAACGAAACTCAATTGTAAATATAGGGGATTTGAACTCAGACTTTCACCTGGTTTAGCACAAAATACGAATTTTGGTTATTATTTACCTTTTCTACATGTGTGTGGTCATGTGTATCAGTGGTATGAGATAGTGTGGATAGTTGAAGGATACTTAAAAGTCTGAGTTCAAATCCTTTACATTTTAATAACTCTATATATATAAAAAATAATCCATGTTATTAAAAGTCATGTGTGAGGGGGGGGGATCATCCTTCCCCTCCTATTAATATTGTGCTGCCATCTTTTACCTTTGATTAACATTAATAATTTACAACAAAGAAAAATAATAAAAATTATATATTTAGCTTCAAAAATATATTTGGTAAATAATAAAAATTTCTTTTGAAAATTATAGATTATAATCATTTAATAAATTTAAATCTATTAGCATACTTTTACAATTTCTCGGAAATTGAAAAAAAAACTAGTACATTCGAAGAAAAAAACGAAATTAATATTTAATAGTCAAAATTTAAAAATACATAGCAATAATAAAAACTAAGTTATTCAACAAAAGAACATTCTTGCTTGATCATATTCAAAATAAAAATGGAAAAAAAAACTAGATAATTGCATTCTCTGAAATTTTTGAACTATAACTGCGTGTGTTTTTCTTTGAAACATGCATACCTAAACAAAGACATACAATAAGAAAATTGTAGGCCTTGTTCATATAACTACAAATAACACTACTTAACACAAACAAAAACACATACTTAAACAAGACTGGACTGCAATCCATGAATTTTGAGCTCAAAATGGTTATTCTATCATTGCAACAAAACACATGAATTACATATATAATATGCAATATAAAACTGAAAAATTAAAATTTGTACAAAATGTGGGAGTACAGATCAGGATACATAATTTATTAGAAGAATAAAATTGATATTTTCTGAAAACTATGCTTTTAGAATATGACTATGGCCTGAGTTTATATTTTAATTGTAGAAAACTTTATTCACAGGGAAAATAATTATATAATCAAATGCCTTTTTACAATGTACAAATCCAAACAATGGTGGCAATTCATACTTATTAGTCACTATACTAAAACTTTTAAATCAAAGTCATTTTTTGGGAGGCTTGAATCCAAAGTTTGTTATAAATGAATTATAATTATCTTGATACTGAGTTCTGTAATTTCTAATATCTTCTTTTGCAACTTTCTTACTGCTGCATTCTTCTAATTACATGACACATCTTTATCATTAAAACTATTTGATATTTTGTTTTACAGTACATTTAATAAAAACCCTCTCAATGCTATATGCTTTATAGCATATATCAATCCCTCCTTATGGATATGGAAAAAAATCTGCCAGGAGTCTATGTACCTAGTCTAAATAGGGAGTTTAGTACATTTTCATATATGGATGATGTAATGATCATCCTCCTCATCAAAAAATATCTCCACTAAGCCACAAAAATATCTTGGCTTTCCTATACACAGATCTGCCACAGCAATGACAAAAGACATACAAGATAATTTACTAGATGCAACAAGGAGAATTGTCTCATCCTTATCTGGAATCTATTTTTTCCTGCATGGGAAAGTTTCCCTACTCAATATTAATGTTCTCCCAAAAAATTCATATTTCTTCCCCTTTATAAAACCCACAAAGTGCTTCCAGGAGCAAATTAATGCACTCTATTCAAGGCTCTTCTGAAATGGAGGAATGGTTGCAATTAGCCTTAAGGGCATGCAGCGGCCGAGAAAGTTTAATGGACTATTCTTCCACTCCATACAGGCTTTGATATATCAAAAAAATCACAATACTATGTACAATTTAATAATAGCATATGAATATAATATTATTCTTCCAGAAGTAAATCCTACAGACAGGCCCCCACCATGCAGAGTATCATGGCTTTCCCTAATCATCAGTTATATAAAGCAATTCACTACAATAATGGACACTACATTTAACTCTAAAATCATGCTCTGGCAAGCACATGTAATTCTGCACCCAACCATAGAACCCATAATCAATACATTATACAGTAATAACCAAAAGCTTATAACAAACTTTAAAAGATGGAGACTTGGAGCCAAATATCTAGACTTAATCATTAAGTGTAACACCAATGAACTACCCGTAACCCACTTTCTCTATTACAAGCAAGGATACACCATCACAGATTCGATTTGTGGTCCATGCCTGGGTGGAGAAGAGACAACTGAACACTTCACCAACCATTGTACAAAGCTAAATCCGATTTGTCTCATCATATTCTCCAATACTAGAATAAATTTTAAGCTTATCATGTCATTAAAAGACAGTATCAACACAAAAGTCTTCCCAATAGTCTTGGTCTTCCTGATCTATGCCATTTGGGTCACCCATTGCAAGATTGTAATAGAACAGCCACAAACAAATGAAGCTCAATTCTTCATTAGAACTCTCAGTAAGATTAAGAGAGGGATGAGTGCCTGGCACCAACAAAAATATTTGAGGATACCTGAATTCTATTTTCCCTACCCACATAAGGCAACATAATGGAAGACCATTCAACATTTGAAGAAAGCAGAGTAATATTCCTGGATCCGACAGACTGTAACAACCTAAAATTAATGAATAGTTAAATGCAATAAGAAAGAAAAGAACATTACATAATGAACAACATGGGCTATTTACTACAGAATAGCCAATGATACCTCAAGAGATATCAATTAACTCATCAAGACTGACAATTGGTATCTCTTAGTTAGTGTTGTGTAATCAAAGTATGCATTAGAAGTAATAAAAATATTATTGAAACACAAAACTGGTAAAAACTTAGCCTAAAATGAAGTATGTTTAAACATTTAATTTTTTTTTTAAAAAAAAAAAAAAGTATATATATTAAACTAGTCAACATCCGGAAATTCTTTAAATGTTTTAGCTCAAAAGTTAAGTTGGAATCTAATTTAAAAATTATATATATAATTTGCATGTGCTTGTTTACATAAACCACACATATTAACAAAATTATAAATAATTAATAAATCTGATTACAGTATATGCCATTAATGTATATTTATTTCTAGAAGTAAAAATGTAAGTTTTATACTCACACACGTATAAAATCTGATAAATATTCATTTAAAAAAAAAGACAAATTACATAGCGAGGTCTTCTCCACCTTTTAGCTTCAGGGTGATATTGAGAATTAAATAAAAAAATTATATCACGAATTCGAATGTCAAAGAAATGTAATATATATGATTCAATTACAATATAAACTCTCCACTATACATAATTTAATTATCAAAAATATGTCAAAATTAAAACATCTCTTAAGATTTAATTCCTGGCATTAAATTCCAGAATTGTCAAGAAAAAACAAATTTCTTCCCTTTGCAACCTGGCAAATATTTATGATCAAGATAAACTTCAAACAATTTAGAGGAAGTAGATATGAGGTCACCTTTAACCTTCCCAAACAAAAGTGAATAGAGTAGGTAGTTAAGATTATTAACCTGTTAACAAATGACAAATTATTAGTATACTCTATAGACTAGAATTATTATTTTGGAATGCTGTTATATATCACAACATTATCATCCTTGAAATAATATTGAATAACAATGTCAACAGTGGGAATAATACCATTATAATCCAAATCCTTAAAATAAGACTTGAATAAAAACATATAATAAGTAAAGGTAATGCAATATGAAGTACAACAATACATTTTATACTGCTATTTTGATCAGCAGCATCACAATTCATTATTTTAAAGATGAGTGAACTTAAGCAATTAAGAAATATATGCTTGATTATAAAGTTAATAGTTAAATCTAAAATTATATTCAACAAAAGTGGGAGAACACAATAGAGAATAACACAGTGATATATTTAAAGTTGCACACACATACTATCGAAGCTGTATAAATATAGGTAATGGTAAAATAAATCTTTAAAAGTCTCAAAAAGGAATAGTAAAGAAGAATGCCAGAATCTTGGCAGGAAGTGAGATTTGAATGGTTTTTCTCTAGTTAAGAAAGATACCCACTTACCAATCACTAATAAAGGATCAACTGGTTAAATAAAAATCGACAATTTCAATCTTATCAAAAAATTGTCAAGTTTATACTATCCAGATTTGAACCCAGGTCATAAGCATGACAATGAATGTGCTATCAGTGCACCTCAGTGTATGAACACTTATGATTAATAAACTTGTTTTAAATAATTTTAAAGCAAATCCAATCTATTGGTGAGTTCAGAGCTTGGAAGTAGTGACAAAAAATGAGACCTGATAATTTGGGTATAAATGAAAGAAAAGTTAAGATCGAATCTAGTCAAGTATTTTTCTTCAATATCCATTTAAAATAGAAACCTCACTGCAGCTATCTGAAACATTTGATCACACTAAAAATGGACAAAATATTTTTAAACTTTCCGAACATATTAATTGATAGATATCTCTGTGACATAATTATTGTGTCAAGTTTTTAAATAATGTACCAATAAAAAAATGCCACACCTGATTTGGGCTGCCTAACAGTGATCAGTATAGTTAATAAGATCACCTTTCCCCCACTAAAATGAAAACAAAATTCAAAAAGAGATATTTGTTAATCTAATTATTATGGCTTCATTTTCATAAATGATGGACTGTTATAGCATGTTTGATCATAATTTAATTGTAACTTATAATAGAAATGCATAATTTATTTATTGCATACTTGGGCAATAGTTTTGGAGTGTGATTCTGCTTAATATAATACTGACAAGTTGAGCCATTTACCAAATAAAATTTCTTTCTTTTGTTGGAATCAATTCAGAAACCTCTAGTTTGTAATTGTTATTTTCATGACTAGATTACCCAATGTGTTAACTATTTATATAAGCTTACCTTGAGAAAGGGAATGTTCACTTCAGGTTATATGAACAGATGTGAGTAAAAAGATAAATAGTTTCAATATTATAACAAGGCTTATGAACTTTACTCAATATATTTTCCAGATGACTTCAAAAACTCACACACTCTCACTATAAATAAAGACAGTTTTCTTTTTAGCAGCTCATTCTGTAATGACTTCAAAAAAATAAAAAACAAAGTTTTTAATTATTTTATAGATTTTTGTTTATATACACTTTAATAAAGAAATCATATAGTTTAAAATATTCATTGACTGCTAAGTTGAAAATCTATATTTGAAAAAATGATTTCAAATACTAAGAAAAAAAAGTGCCGTGGTGAATAATGAAGACTATCAGATTAACATAAAATAATGCTCATTTTAAAAATTATGTGTGTCCAAATACATAGGTGACTGGTTTTCTTTCCATACTTCTTGTAGTGTTGTGTAGCGATATACCTTCATAAAAGAAGTTAGCATATCTGGATCATAAGAAATACGATAGTTTTAACCAATGTTAAAACAAGGTGGTATTATTTTTAAATATTGCTTTAAATTGGACAAAATTATTACTGAATCATTTTAAATGGTTCAAACTATATGGTAATGAGGTCATGAGTCACAAGAATGGTCCAAGTGATTTGCAAGATTTTGTGAAGACAGGAGAGCATTGAAGATATCTAACAAAGATAAAGAATACACTATCATACTTTATATAG
Source organism: Epiperipatus broadwayi (assembly GCA_028023455.1). NCBI lineage: Eukaryota > Metazoa > Onychophora > Udeonychophora > Euonychophora > Peripatidae > Epiperipatus > Epiperipatus broadwayi. The sequence continues at coordinate 831,732 of JAQFVV010012488.1, read as the reverse complement.
ATGCAATTCATCCACTCTATTTTGAACACTTTTTAGCAAAACCTTTTATTGTACATATATGCATACACATTCTTACATTTTGCCTGTCCTGCAAGCTTCTTCAGAAGAAGACTGCAGGACAGGCGAAATGTAACATTATGTATGCATATATGTACAATAAAAGGTTTGCTAAACAAGGTTCAAAGTAGAGTGGATAAATTGCATTTATATAAGATATTACAGCAAAATAAAAAAAAAAGAATTTGGTATCATATTTCATGGTAACTTGTGTTATAGACACACTAGTGCCTTAAAATTTTAGGTGTAAATAGTTAAACTATGCCGCCGCTCAACATATGCATTAATTTATAGTAATGGTACAGCAGACAGCTTGGATAGAGATCTAGTTATCTTTTTATGGGGAAACACTGTATACAGTATATTGATTTTTATAACTAAATTATCTTTAGTTGCTATTAAATAGATTTTTTCCAACTAATTAGAGAGTACCTGTACAACTTTTATTTTAACAAAATCAGTTAATTGTATAATTTAATGTCTGCTTTAATTTTACTACAACTTACATATACATATCGTTTTTGTTGTAGGTAAGATCCTTAGTTAAAACAGAATTTAAATAATGTTTATAATAGATTTTCTTTTCTAAAGATCTGAATTTAGTTATAATGAATTTCGCACTTAAATATTTTTTTCTCTTTGCAAGTAATACTTCAAAATAATCATATATATATATTGTAATAATCAGATTTATATAGTCAGCAAAACTAATCTTAAGAACCAAGCAATAAACACCAACTCACATGTCTGGGTATAACATCGATATAAACATTACCACAAACAAGACAAATGCGAACCTCACTACCTATGCACCAAGGGCAATTGCTCTTTTTCTTATATCCCACTGAGGTTAAGGAAATACAAGAGACGCTTAAAACTAAAAGTAAATATAAACAAGGCATGTTACATGTATAAAGATTTATTAGTAACAATAATTAAAAAACAAGAGCGAAATAAAAAATTCATATGATTAGATTTAAAGGTGATTCTATTGTGTTTCTTACAGGTAAAAAAAAAATTAATTAGTGATTAAACAGCTTAATTATCGCTAACTTACATACAGTAGAGGGACTATAGGCTTTATATGTCTTAATAATCTCCAGGGTGGACATTCTATGATGGTATTAGTTAATGGAGAATCAAGGGGATGAAGCTAGGAGTATTTATTTAAGCATACTAAAATCATAAACATTAATAGATGACCGCAATAGACTTAGAATTATGACTGACTGCATGCTTGCAAGATCAGGTTTTAAAAATACATTTAAAAAAAATAGTGAATGTAGTGCTAGATTATGCGTAAGTGGAATTATATCTGATAATGAAGCACAGATGGGACATGCCCACCTTGGCAAGGCCATACCCAGAAATTTCATCAGATCAGAGAGTCTTATGAAGTAGGAAGGAACGTCTGCTCCTATAACCAATAATGAACTTATTACTATCAAGCAGGGAATTCATCTGGATTTAGAAATATTAAGGACAACAGCAAAGATTATCTGGGTATGCAAATATGATATATGTCTGCCTTTGCATGAACATATCAACAACACATGGCCAATCCATTTCCACAAAGCAGGAATGATTTTATCTGCTTGCAGAACAAATATACAAATTAAAAAATATCTAAATAAATAACCCAGAAATGCAATTTAACTAAAGGAACAATCAATAAATAATTCTTCATTATGAAAGTCTGGAATTCACAATGATTACTACATAGAACACAAGAGTGAATAGCCAACCATACTACAAGTTTGAACCAGCAGTCATGTCTTACTTTACTTGGCTAAATTAAGACCTAAACAGTTCATCCAATACAAATGCTTAAAAATAAAAAGATTAATAATCCCTTCTTAATTGAAGTTCCACTACAGAATGTACTCACACATATTAATAAATACATTATACAATAGCTTTAGAGATCTGTAATTGAGATATATAATTCCAATGAAACAATTAAGAGACTAATATACATTAAATGACATATATATTTGTCCCTTCAAAAAAATATAAATTAACATTATTTTTAACATTGTTTTTTAAAACTAATTCAATATTCTTTTTCTATTTGTTTAAAAAAAAATCTGGTTTTCTAATCTTGATAATTGCAAGAGTAAAGTTTTAATTGAAACACATGACTGATTTTTTTTTTTTTTAGAAAAACAAAATCTTGGGGCCAGATCAGGGAGGGGAATTTAAAACTCTCTGCACTTTTGATTAATTAGCTTTCTTTTAGGGAGAAAGATGATTTTTGCAATTTAAGAGATGAAAATATATTTACAAAATAGCCCTCTGTCAACTGATCACCTGAATATTAACCCTAGCATGCACATATATATATATATATGTGACTTAAGAATAATCAAATTAGCTTGAAAGGCTGATATTTGAATGTAATAGATTAGTAAAGCAACCCAAACACACACAAAAAAGAAATAAATAATACAAGCAAAAGTGAAACATCAAATGCATATGAATGGTTTTATCAGTATATGATTACAGTGATCTCATGGCAAGTTCAATGTTTCTGCAATTACATTCACAAAGGATTTTAATGAAGAACAGCATACAGGTAAGATGATGAGTAGCTTCATGATGCAATTCACACTCATTGGATCCTGGATGGCCTTTTTTCTTGGATATTAATTAATTCTAGAGACAGCTAGTTCTTTGGAATAGCATATGACTGAGGAGGGCTTAATTAACTAAGTAGCCTATTTCTTGAATGAAGGCATGGCAAGTCAGCAAACTGAATTCATTTATGACAGCAGGAACATTGGCACAGGTACACTGGTTAGCAGACTTCAGGTACGCAGCAGTTTACCAACTCCATCGGAATTCCAAATTCGTGCTTCCCCAGGACAGCGAAGGAGAAGTGGGCACAAGTTTCTACACATTTGTATTATACGTGGCTTTCAACAACAAAAACAATTAATTAATTTATTAAAACTTGGTGGATGAAGAACTTGTTCCCAAGCTTGAAGAATTTTCATCAAAAAAGACCAGCTTGCAGAATTTTTCTCAAAAGAAGACCCTGTTTTTATATTTATCTAAGTATTCATTTTAATTAAAAATATTTTTGCTGCTAATAATTTTGATCAGTTTAATTACAATTTAATCCTGTATTTTTTTATTAATTAGAACAATTTTTCAAATTCCAAATACTTTTTGTTTACTTGCACTTTCCTTGCAGTAATCAAGCATCAATTATCACCTTTTTATCGCAAGGTCAAACATTGTAAACATCATCCTTTATGTAGATAAAATCCAGATAATGAATACCTCATAATTAACCTGCTTTTACAAATTTTATTAAAATCTAATGCTAAGGAATTTTAAGTAGCTCAATTTTTTAATTAATTGTTTTTTTACCAGAATTTTCTAGAATTTGTTGTGCATTTGAACATTACTAATTATTGATCTAATCTCAATTAACCATTTCTGAGCCTTTTTACCCACAAAGATTTCTAATTATAAGGACTTTATACTGACTTATTGTAAATCAAAGATTTCATGTATGTTAGTTTGTATAAAAACTTTGGACTTAATCAGTGAAGTAGTTAATACCTTCATGCTTTCAAATCAAAATGCTTTAGATTCACCTATATATTTAGAAATTAGGTTGAAGATAAGAGTGGCTGCTCTTGTCTTTTAAAGTTGTTAATTAATCTTGTTTAGATTTGTAGAGGTCCCTACTGTCGCATAGTCTTAAGGTTATAGCCTTAATATATATTACTTACGTAATGAGTATGTGCTTTACAAATTATTAATTATAAATTTGATAAAATAAATTTTTATTTTCCCTATAAAAGAGTTTTAAAAATATTTAGATAGAAACTGGCATGGAACATATATATATATATAGCTTCAGTGTCAAAATAAATGAACTAAACCTTAATGAGTGTTCTTTTAGTATGCGATCTCCACGATTTTGAATTTCAAAAATGATCCAAAACATCATCTGACACATCTAAGTGATAAAAAAATATGCAAAAAATTTAGAACTCGGTCAGGTGACTAACTTGAAAAAAAGGCCAAAACATAAAATATTTACAAATTGGGTCATATGACTATAATATCAATTAAAAGCAAAAATCTGGTCAAGCAAAATTTTATAAAATAGATATGAGATCGCATAATAATAAAAAAAAGGTCAAAATGTGAAAAATTTAAAACTATAGTCATGTGACTATAATATCAATTAAAAGCATATTTGCTATATCTAAAAGATGGTCTTAGTTACTCATTTGCATAGAATTTGCATATGGTATTTGTTTATTTATGTGGTGTTTTCAGAGGGGGGGGGATCATGGCTGAATGTGGATGTGAGGGGTGCATCTTCTTGGGAGAGCTCGGCCATTTAATTTGGTTTTCTATTTGTTGACAGCTTTACGTTGGAAGTGTGATAGCACGATTTAATATTATCACATCAACTGTAATTAATCTTACTGCTAAATTCTATTATAAAATTAATTATTTAATGAGGAAAAAATACTAGGTAAATGAAAGGAATTTGCCTTTCAGCCATTAATGCTGGCGCAAAATAATAGTGAAAATAATTTTAAGACTTTAAAAAATGTATGGGAAAAGCCATTGGATTTTTTGGAATAAGGCTTAACCAATTATTATTAATAAAAGTAATAGTAATTATTGAATTGAAAGTATTATTATAACCAATAAAATATATATAAACTTTTTTAGTGGTATTTTCCAGCATTTACCATTTTTCAATGTTTTTGACTTTCAAAATTTTTTTTTAAAACCAACTTGTACATCTGGCCATTCTTTTTTACCGTATGCCATATCCTTTTCAGATAATCTTATTTACATGGAATATAGAAGTTAGGGAGCAAGTCTCTAAAAACTTCTTTCATATATAGAAATAAAAATCAAACTCTTTCAATCTATTCCAAGATAGAAATTTATAAAGTAATGATCATATGGATAAAGTCAAACTACCCTTCAAAAAGAACCAGTGAAAAAAAAGTTGACACTTTCAAATGTTGATAATTTTTTTTTTTTAACTTTATCCTCAATGCAAGAAAAGCAAAATACCCATCTACTGACTTCAAGGTTATCTGAGGTTGGCTAAAAAATCCTAAACCTCTTTGCCATCTGATAAATTTCACTCAATCTAGATTATTGGAATATACTCTAATGATAGAGAAAAGTTGATGCTTTTATACAACATTCTACACCTTTTTTCTTTATTTTTACATCTTAACTTTTTTTTTTTTTTTTTGCAATAATGAAGAAATAAATTATTCTATCATGTAAAATTCTATTAGCTTTTTTATCTTTTAATTTCTTAAAAGTTTTTATAACACTTCACTTAAAGATGTGATTCACCTTTCTGCTTTGACTCTCATCTCTTTTTATAAAAGATAATAGTATATATATATATTGTAACGTTTATTTATATACGTTGCAAATATATTGGCATTTGGTAAAAGCTAAAAAATAAAAGTAAATTTAGATTTTTTTTTGACTAATTTTTTTTTTAAAAAAAATTATGTACAGTGAAAGTTAAATTATTCTTTCGTTTTTTTTATGTAATTAGAAATAAAAGTTAGAATTGGAGAGAACAAAAGACACAAATTATCAATCTAGATAAGAGAAAGTAAAAATATTTCAACTAATTAAAGATGGCAGAATTATGCTGAAAAAAATAAAGACTTTGTAACATAAATTTTATAAAGAATATATAAGATTATCAACGTATATTTTGACAAACAAAAGATATGCGCAGAAGTCTGAAAACTGGACCTCTAGTATAAAAAGGAGGGATTCGGTTGGAGGAATGTCTTGTTCGTTGGTTTCTCTAGTTGGTCTTGGATAACAATAATATATCCAAGATCGCTCTACGCTGAAGTAATTCAGCATGGCGGAGTGAACCGGAGCTTCTGAAGACATCGTGTCTGAAGATGTATATCAGAAAAGCTTTCGTGACCGACTAGGAGAATGGACCGCAAGATCAACTAATAATCAAAGGCCGTGAGCTCATTTTAACCCTGAAAAACTATGCATAGTTATCTACAACCATCGTGAATTCACTAAAACTTACCGGTAAGTTATGCTTCATTATCCTGATTGTGACAAAAGTAACGTTTGCAAACAATTCTTAAAAATATGTTTAAACAATCCCGATAGAGACATTAAATTTCTTGTGTAAGAGACATTCATTTTTAAGTAACTTTCTAGAAGAAATTTGGAAGTGAACTGTAATTGTAAAATTGTTTTTTATTAATTGATTCACGTCTGATTTAAGTGTGTTCTCTCCAATTTATTTGATTAATAATTTCCTTTAAACATTTTTTATCTATTAGAATAAAAATATTTCTAATACCAATTTTCATTTGTGCGTTATTAATAATAGTTATTATTTTTTATTATTAAATTTATTATTAGTTTAGGAAGATTTAAGAATGTAATTTACCTTTGCCAATATGTTTGAATAAGCCCAGGAATAATAATCTTAAAAAAATAATTCTCGTTACGGTATGATGTAATACCGATTAGTTTAAAAATATCTTTTCTTTTTAATTTTCGAGATGCTATGTGATGGTTCAGTGGGTTCTTGCAGAACTCTGGCGCCTTTCAAATAAATTAAAAGCTGATGTCGTCGATAGCATAATTCTCAACAATTACAAGGCCGAGTTGATCAGGAAATATAGCTATGTTTTTAATAGAAATCGAAATACAACTTTCTTCTTTTTAACATAGCTTGATCAACTCGCGCGCAATTTATATTAGCGTGTAGAGGCCTAGCAGAACGGAAAACGTTATAATATATATATATTTAAAAAAGCTTCAACAATATTCATGTTTTTCCTGTTCTTAAGAAAGGATTGATGTTTCTGGTTTAATTCCACGTTTTCATTTTTTATTACAACTTTTGCTACTTATTAGATCAATAAGAATAAACTAATTAAATAACATTTCCAATGACTGATTCAGCCTAATATTTAAGGCAAATTTTTCCACATATTTTTGATAAAATTGATAATAATTACAATCTTCTATAATTAATAGACAAATATATAAAAATGATTCTAAAAAAAAATACAATATATGCTCATCAGTGGTTTAAGAATATATTCCAAAAAAAAATTAAAATAAGAAATAAAAAACCCACAAAATATAGTAAAGAATAAATTTAAATGATCAAAAAAAAATATTTCTAAATCGTATATAATAATAGGCACAAAACATTTTTTTAAAAAAAATCAATTTTCTCTCAATCAATAATAGTTTGGTATTATTCTCTGCTGGATTAAGAATATATAAAGATGAATATTTATTTTTAAATTGGGTGTATAATTTTTTTTTTTTTTAATCTAAAGTGAGTTTTATCTTCCCTTTCCTAACAATCTTCACAAACTGGATCTATACTTTTTTTTTGTTTGCTTTCTTTTGTTTATTAATATGTTATTTTTAATATCTAGAATGGCAAAAATTTTATGGTATTAGTGAGAGGAGAAGGGAGAAAGTAATCATAAAGTATTCCTGCATAATATATTAAAAATCATATTATAATGAGGCTGTGATACATACTGCATCAAAATTTACTATTTCAATTAAATGTTATTTAAAAAAATGTAAATAAACAAAAAGTCAAATCATTGAAATTGATAGATTTAATGAATATTACAATATGGTAGTAGCAATTTTTCCATCTTGGTGCCCTGTATGGGATCACATTAATTAATACATTTTATTCTTTCTAAATTACATATGTTTAGTATTTTGTATGTGAAAAATGTTTTCCAAACTTAAAGCTGAGTTTCATGAAATTTAATACATTGTAAAGTATCTTTCTTTCTTAAGTAGTAAAATAAAAATTATTTATTTAATAGTGGCAAAAAAAAAAAAAAGAACTATAAATTTCTATTTTTATATTGTTTCAGAAAGCTTACAGTTTGAAAAGTCTGCTTGAGAGCAGGAAATAGATAAGAATAAATAGAAATGATTGTATAGATTATAAAGTTGATAAGGATTTAAAAACATGAAATCAAATAGAGGCTGTATAATGAGACGGCCATTTTGTTTCTATAGCTAAAAAAAGTTATTGCAATGAAGTCTGTCATTTTACTATTCAATTTACAGTGTTGAAAAAGCTAAAGATATGGTACAATAAGTTTATTATTTCAATTTTTCGAATAAATGCAAATGAGTAAACACATACAATAAATATATGTAAATGTGCCCTCTCAATTTTTTATCATCATCATTATTATTATTATAAAAATAATAATTATTATTATTGTTAGAAATAACAGGAAGAGAGCAAAAATGAAATATCTAAATGAGAATAGATTGGTGTCACTGACATCATTGAAAAAATTAAATGACTGAAATGTAGTTGGACTGGATATATTGCTAGGAAAAATAACAAACAGACAATTCAAATTTCATAAATTGGATTCCAAGAGATTGTAAAATATCTAGAAAGAGATCACATGTGAGATGGATAAATGAAAAAGGAAATTTGTTGGTCTGATGTAGAGATGAGAGGTTATGGATTAGAGAAACTGATTTAATCTCCATGGGACCTTCATCCTGTAGTGGATCAATAATGATCAAATGATAATAATACACACACACACAAAAAAAAAAAAAACAGACCATAAAATGTAACCCAAGGATATAAGATTTTATACATGAAAGTAATTCCTTTAAAAGTTCATCATAATGAAAGGAGAGCTTTAAAAAACTTTCATAGATTTTTAATAAAAAGGAAGGATTTTTTTTAAAAAAAAATGAATTAAAAAGAATATAAGTGATTATTATATCATGTATGAAACATGTTTCAAGAATGACTTTGATATAGTGTTAATCACTAGCCAAATCCTTAAGAAATTATTTAGTTATAAATATTTCTGGTCAATATTGCAGAATTAAGTTTTACATAATAAAAAAAATTGCAAAACCAATTCAATTTTTGGTAGGAAAAACTACAACAATTGTATATTAAACATATCAATAAGATAAAAAAAATTGATCTTTATTTTTTTATATCTTTACAAATAGAAATTTAGACTCATTCATATTAAAATGTCTTCCGATATTAAAAAAATAAGGTCCATAATATAAGTAATATCATTCTAAACACAAAAGTCAAAAATTAAGTGATTTGATTTAAATGTATTTTCTTTTCCTGTTTCTTTTTCATAAATGCATCTTTAAAGACAAATTAATTATTTCAAAAATAATGAATACTAAAAAATAAAATGAAAAAAAAAAGCAAGAGAAAGAAATTAAATAAACTTAAAAGATCTGAGATTTTGTTAGCATAAACAGCATGGAAAAAAAAAGTTGAATAAAAGATTAAGGTCAGAAAGACATCTCTGCATTAAAAAGTAGAATGAATTTGGAAAACAAATTCAGAGAATAATGATCATGATATACGAGGACAAGGATGAAAAATGAATTACTGATTGGTAAGACTGTATTATTTTAAACATCTTACATGAAAAATGAATAAATATTCACATCAGATATAAAAAAAAAATTAATTAAAATTTCTAGGAAGCAATTGTGCCACTAGAGAAGACATGACTAAATTAGAAGATTTCACAAATATTGGGTTAAGAGATAATTTCCAATAAAGATGGCAAATAATTTTTGTAGAATTACTCCTTCAAAAGCAGTAAGGCTGTCTTTTAGACAAAAAAATATGACTGGGTCTTCATAAAGAAAGAAAAAAACAGGCTTAAAATAAAAGTTGGAATGCATCAGCAAAATTCTCAATAAGAAAGGAGGTCAAAAAAAGATCATTACTATGAGTAAAAAAACAAACAAACAGATCCTTGAGATATATCAGCACGTATAATAAATGATAGAAAAAACTCGATTCATCCAAATTCTAGTAAAATTTGACAGAATAAATTGGTGGCTTTAGAGATATCAAAAACAATTGTGGGACTCCAAATTTTTCAACTGATGAGTTGTTTTGAAACTACTCTTCTGCAATCTAACGGATTTCATATTCAGCTTATGGAAGAAGACTAATTATTTTATTCATAACTTTGGAAAGAAAAAATATATGGATAATAGGTAGAAGAAATTATTAAAGCAATTTCCCATTATTTGAAAAAGATCTATTATATATATATATACTTAAAAGAAATGGCTGAGAAACAGAAAAAATTCAGAAGCACAAGTTTTGAAAACAGTATGTAAAGCCATCTCAATCAGATAAAAATAAATTGAATAGAGGAGTAGATTATAGATTGCATAAAGATAGGATAAAAGGAAAATGACCACAGGATCTTGATTGTAATTAAAACTGAAAATATAGTCAAAAAGAAGTTATTTTCTTCTTTGAAAGCAGTGATAAGAGTCCTGTTATCTGAGATTAAAGGGGAAAAGAAAATTAATAAGAAATCAAAAAGAGTTTTGCAAACATTTCCTCATTTAATAAAGTCTGATAGACACACTGTTGAATTTTAGGATTTAGATCAGGGATTGAATCGGGTAACTAAAGATTAGAGAATATAAAGCAGATATAGAAAAACAATTTTCCACCTCATAATAAGTTCATATTCCGAGAAATTATTTGGTTATCACTGTTTTACTATAAAAAGGTAATTAGTAAACACATATGGATGTGATTCATTTATTGGCACTTCAAAGTATGAATAGAAAAAATAAGCAGTTTGAAATTCTGCAGTTGTGCATCAGTGAGATTTGGTGAGTAGAAATGAGAATGTATTCATGTCTAAACTGATGACTATCTTAAATTCAATATGATGTGGAATTTTCATAAACAACTTCTAATAATACGTTTAGTAAATTTCTCTGTATTATTAATAAGAGCATTTAAATGTCTTTTATTAACTCATTTATTTAAGATAATTCTGAATTGCAAACAATGCTGATAGGGGAACTTCTGCATCACCTCTTCCAAGCCCCAACATCACTAACCACAAATCAGAATAGATCTGTTAAACATGACACTTTTGACATTTAACAACACGAATATGAATATACTCTGGATTGGTAGAATTGTAATCAATTTCATTTTTTTTATAAACCTTACCATTAATATATTCACATCTGTAAAAAAAAAAGCATTATTTATTTTATGAAATTCACAATTACCAGTGTGCTATATTTTCACATAATTAGTAATCACACATAAAAATATATTCTATTCAGAAACTTAATTTCATTTTATATAAATCTCATCAACTGAGTTTTATAAATGTACATTGTGTAATTATAGCTTTTATACATCTTATAACTTAGCTTAACAACAATTCTCCCATTCATATTATAAGATAGAGCGCTAACTAATTATATACAGATGACTAGATTACTGATAATAAAATGGTCTCCCAATATACAACCTATATTTTTAACTAACCATAAGTAAAGTCAATATAATTATCATAAGGCTCTGTTTTTCTATTTGCCTGAACCCTGTTTTAGATTTAAAATTTAAATAGTGACATTTGAAACTTATTTCACTTACTCAAATCTTTACTGGTATTTTAGCTAACTTTGTATGTAATTTTATAAACTTAGAAATACACTGGCATAAAATAAACACAATTAACATAAAGTCCTATGCTTGGTGAATAAGTAGTGTCACTATACTGATGATGCTAGCACAGAAATATTAATAATAATCAGCTTCTTACCTGAGATAGAATGATAGCTGTTTGCTGATCTTTATTTTGTAACCACTCTATTAAAAATTGACGAGTATCATTAGATATTTGTTCTGTAGTCCAACTTTTGTATGCATTATTTTTTTCATTTTCAATAGCTGCTTTCAAATCTTCAAGTATATCTCTAATATTAAAATTAGAATTTTGGCTAGGAAGGCTGGATGATAGATTATTAGGAATATTGTCCCCTTTAGTGCCTATATATATAAAAAGAAGTTTAATTAAAAAATCAAACTATATATCAATGAGTGTCAGCGCATGTAAAAAAAAATGTTTATAAATACATATAATGCAAGTGTTTTTTATTATTATTTAAAAAATAATATATATAATATTTTATAATACTGCACACTAAAAATTCAAAAATACTTGTTTTCTTCAACTCAACTTGAAATAAAAGTGAGGGATGCCCAAAAATTAATTAATTCAATCACTTGCTACAAAAATTAGTGACTTTATTAATTAATTTTTGGACAACCCACACTTTAATTTCAAATTAAATGTAAAACCCTAGCTGTGATTGAAAAAAAATTTTTATTTTTTATTTTTTAATGCACAGAAAATAAAAGCATTCATTATAAAATACTTTTTATATACATTATTTTTAGCTTATAACAAAAAATATACTTTCCTTAAAAAAAAAAAAAATAGAGAGAATGGTTTGGAAAAACTATATACAAAACTTAGCAATACAACCTTTTTCTGAGTTGTACATTATATCAGCATTGATTCATAATGTTATTAATATCCAAAGCAAACTTACCCTTTGATGCAGTTATTGTGAATAAAATACACTACATAAGATATCACTTTTTTCAACTTCAAATCATTCATCTGCCCAATTGTTTGGCTGTGTTTTCATATATCATGTATCAAATGCTTTGTAATGGAAATGTATTCTTATATATATATAAGTAATACTTGTATATAATTTGCTTTTAAATAAAGTTTATTTTATTAAAAAAAAAAAAAGATTCCTATATTATTTTATTCATGAAAAAAGCATTTTTAAAAAAGAATCTTGAATTATGAGATTTAAAATTTAAAGCAACTTTTGCAATTAAAAAAACATAAGATTTGTTTTTTTTCCATATGTCATAGCATTGGCCAGGAGACTAACCTGCAACAACTGTCTGCAAGCAACTGCTTGCATACAAGGCAGCTGCACTGATCTCTCGGCTAACAACGCTTTTATTTCTATTTGAATTTATTGTAAATATTTTTCATTTTTAGTGACGTGATGTGATGCACTGTGACTTCTTACATGGAGTCAGGAATCTCTCTCAGCAGCTATGCGCAGAGAAACCTGTTAGCCACTTTACCTTCCCTTTCCATTATCCACCCTAAGTTTTCCCATAATCTGCTCCATTCCATTTCCACAACATAATCTTTGTCAACTCCATGACTTTCATATCTAAATCCCCCTTATCTTTTCCCAAACCTAGCATAAAAACCAATAACTCACTTTCTGTATAATCACTTTGTTCATATTTAATCTTCCATAACTTCATTATGTGTACCCTTTCTTCTTCTAAGCCTAATATTTTCTATGCCTTCCTTACACAACTTGCAGACTAAATCACCCATATTTTTCCATTTACGTGTATATTCCCTTGTTGCTAAAGATCCCGTTCGAGCCTTAAACAATAAACTACTTTCCTTACTATTATCATAAATTAACTCGCACCCAATGTTCTGTTTACTTCTATATATATTTAAACTCATTTTATTCTCCATACTAGTTCTCCATCTCTCCAACTTCCTATTCTTTATTAATGCATCTATTCTTCTATCCCATGCCTTACCATTATAACACTCAACAATCCTCCTAACACAATCATCCCACTACAAGTATACTGACATAAATTCTTTATCCAAATCTTCTGCATAACGCATTACCTTTCTCACCCATCTTGTTGCCTGCCCTTTACTTGTAACCCAATTAAATACTATTATGGCTATTCTTTTATTATCCATAAACTGCAATCTACCAAACATTTTCAATTTGCTTTTTACATCCCTCATATAAAAATTTGACCATCCCATTTCTCCTTGAATTGCCTCCTTTGCTGTCCACACCTCTGCATCTAATGCATGTCTTCTGCCATCTCATGGAGATCACTGAAAACTTATTGAAAATGATATCAAAAGGTTTAAAATTTCGTTTGCCAACAGCTCTGAATTATATAAACTACTTAATAACTCAGTGTTCTATTGTCATATTACAGAGGTACAAAATTTGAAGAAATCAATTTGAGAGAAATATGTTAAAATTCAATTTCAAAATTTATCCTACACAAATAAAGTTTTTAACTTAAATAAAAACATTTAAAGAAAAGAAGTAGGAAAACACAAATATGATTCACATGAAAACAACCAAAGTGGCATTTACATATAACAATAAAAAAAGAAAAAGATCCCAGAGTAACAAATAATTCCATCAAATAAATGTTTAAAAAATACATAAGAAAAAGTTATGTCAAACAAAACATCACGTGACTTCTTAGTTTATATTCAATATCTGATTTAAGAGTACCAATTTGTTCTATCACTTTACTAGAGACAGATAAAGATCAATATATGATCTAGGGATTGGTATCCACTCACTACTCATGTATACAATGGATTAGTTCTAGATTAAAGTAAAAGAGTGGATTATTATTTTTAATGCAAAGAAAAAATTATACAGATATACTTTTTCCAAAACATATACATAATCTGGGCTAAAATTCTTTAACTTGTGAAAAAAGTGTGATTAACTAATTTCATGTCTGAGATCTGAGAACGCTATATTTACCGGAAAAAAAATGGCTGGCATGATTATGAGATAAAACTGATTAAATAAATTCACAGTTGGGATTTGAGAATGTGATATTCAATGATAAGAAAAATTTTCTGTCACTGAACCAAGATTCCTCGAATTTAATACATTTCAATGTTTTTATTATTTGTTTATTTATATTTGGGGTGGGTGGGATAGTGTATAATTCAAGCTGTGTATATTGATAGTGTAGTTTGTAGTTTTACTATATATATACATAAAACATTAAATAATATATAAGGTTAATAATTTACTTTATCTTTAACTAAAATCAGATGTTTTCAATGTCACAGGAATTCTATAAAGAAATTGTGATTAATTACAACCACAAATATCTGCATTTAACTACTTCTCATACAAGGGATGAAAATATACAGAATCTATAAAATTAATATAAAAATTAATACAGCTCTTTTTGTTAGAACATTTTATTTTCATCATCATTATCAACTACTATCAATCCACGGCAGGATGATGGTCTCTCCAAGTTAAATCCAACTTTTCCAATCTCTAGCCTATCTTCTCCACAACACCCTAGTACACTTCCTTATTTCATCAATCCATCTCTTTCTAAATCTTTTACAATTTCTTGGAATCCAGTTTAAGATTTCAACTGTCCATCAATTATCATCTCTTCTAGCAATATGTCCAGCCCAACTCTACTTCAGTATTTTAATTCTTTCAATGATGTTTTGATTTCTTATTTCTAATATACATCTCTCCATTTTCTGTGGAATGATCTGAAGTCTCTGTATTGCTCTTTTCTTAGATGTCCAAATCTCAGAACTATAAGTAAAAATTGATAACACATTTATTAAGAACTTTCCTTTTCACACATATGATCATATTTCCTTTCAATATTAAATTATTTCTACCAAAAGCACTCTAACCAAGTTTAATTTTATGATTAATTTCATCAATTACATTTCCACCTGTAGTAATAATCTGACCAAGACATTTATAGTTATTAACTTCTTTTAACTCATCATTATTTTATTTTTCTATTTTGAGAAAATCCATTGAATATTACTTTAGACTTTTTAACATTTACCTTTAACCCTAGTGTTTTCCTGAAGGTTTGTGATGATGGTGTTCTAGTCGTATTTTTAAATTGGACTATTTCCCATCATCTAATATGAGCACTGAATGTCTTTAGAAAAATTTAACTTTTATTTAAATATTCCCAGTACATTCAACTGTTAGTAATAGCGCATCAATTAGGTTAGTATATGCACAATGTTTCGAGAGGTATTATTCTCCTCTCTTCTTCAGGTGTTGCTGACCTGACCAGTGACAATACTAGCATGGGGTTCGAACCTGAACCCTTAGATTCTTAAGTATTGAATTTTAAGGTAACGCTCTAACCAACTGAACCATCCTTCCAAGGGCAACCATCAACAGAAATTTCATATACTTAGTGGAGAAATCAGGAGGAACCTCATTTAAGTATATGAAATTTCTACTGATGGTTGCCTTTGGCAAGATGGCTCAGTTGGTTAGAATGCTACTTAAAATTCAATATTCAAGAATCTAAGGGTCCAATTTTGATTGCCAACTAGTACTGTCACTGATTAGACCAGCAACACCTGAAGAAGAGAGGAGAATAATACCTCTTGAAACATTGTGCATATACTAACCTGCTTAATGTGCTATTACAAACAGTTGAATGTAATTGGAATATTTAAATAAAAGTTAAATTTTTCTAAAGACATTCAATACTCATATTAGATGATGGAAATAGTCCAATATAAAAATACAATCTCTAATCCTACTTTCTTACTTTCATCTGATAACTCTTGCAACATTTTCTGATAACAACTACATCATCTGCAAAATTTAGATGACTTAAATAATCTCCATTTACTTTTATTCCCTTAGCTTCCCATTTTAATTCACAAAATACTTCTTGCAAAACTGTTATAATAAGTTTTGGGAGATATGGAGTCACTCTGTTTTACACCTTTCTCAATGTTATCCTTCCTAGTATCATTATGAAATTGTTGCTATTGCATTTTTATAAATATTGTTTAGAATATGACAATATACCTTAATGATCCAATACTTTAATCACTTAAGAAATGCTTATAAAATCAAATCCTTTTCGTAATCCCCAAATCCAAAGCATAATGGCATATTGGTCTTTTCTATAACTTCTCTCTGTGTTTGGATATGAACCACTGTATTAAAATCACTTTTAAATCCAGCTTGTTCTTTTGGCTGGTTAAAATGCAAAGTTAGCTGTAGACAAGTTATATTTTGGTAAAAATTTTGTAAAGAATTAATAAAAGACTAATAATAAGTCTGTAATTTCTAATATCTTTTTTATCATCTTTTTTAAATATTAATATTAATACTGCATTCTTGCAATCATCTGGTACATCTTCATCATTTAAACATTTGGTATATAAGTTTTCCAAAAAATTTTCTATTTCTTCACCTGCTTCTTTTAAGATATTTATTATAATTCCATCATTACCTGGAACTTTTCTCTTCTTCATAAATTTAATTGCATTTCTCATTTCTTCATTTAAAATTTTGGTCAATTCTTGATAGAACTCTTCTACACATTTAATGATGTCATCTCTTTTTTTTTAGCAATAGTTCCATCTTTTCATGAAGATTTTGTTTTTCATTCTTGAGACTTTTATTCTCTTCTATAGCTTTCCTTGTTAGTTCACAATTAAACTCTCTTATATCATTATCACTCTTTTTCATGCCATTTTACAAAATTTAAGATATTCAATCCTTTTTAATGTATCATTTTTATATAATTTCATATTCATTCTTTTCTTCATAAATTCTATGGTCTCAGTAAAAATTTTATTGGCCAATTGCTGCTTTTTGTACCAGCTATCTTTGTTGGTAGATTTTAAAAGTGTATCGATTATCTTTCTATTGATTTTGTTCAAATCTGAATCATGTTCAAAATCTACCAATAGTTGAAACCGATTTATAAGTTCTAATTTAAATTCGTTGGAATGTTTCAGAAGATTAAGAATATTAACTGTGAATATTGTTTTTCTTAATAATTTTTGCCTTTACTTCCTGTGTTGAATTTATTAAGAGTATTACTATTTCAAAATACATATTTTCTGTTAGTCTAAATATAATCCAATTCTGCTATCCCTTCATTTGGATGATTTCATGTCTATTTCCATTTTTCTCAATAAAAAAATTCATAATAGAAAGTTTTTTTTTTCGCAAAGTCCACAAGTCTATGCTCCCTCTCATTTCTATTACCATAACCAAATTTATCTACAACACTTTCACCTTTCAATTGTTGATTAATTTTAGCATTAAAAATCTTCCATAGCAATTTTATAATGTTGTTGGTCTGATCAAAAGCCTTTTGTATATCCATAGAAAAATCCTCTTCTATTTCATATTATGCAAACTTGTTGGGACATAAACATGAATTATCTGTATCTGGTATTGAGTTGAATAACTAGTCTTGCCACTCTGTCTGATATACCTTCGGTCACCTTCGGTCTCCACATGTTGGGCTTCCACTACATATTTATAATGAATCCTATTCCACTTGCCTTTATAGTCAGTTGTCTCTTCACCTTTTGTTCTAATTTCACAAAGTCCAACAATCTCTCATTTAATATAAGACAATTCTTCTTCCCATTCTTTCAATCTTCCTTCATTTGAAAGTGATCTTGTAGGTACCTAAATAAAATGTCATCAAATGGCAGTCTGAGCCTTGGGTTGCAAACTGCTGCCTTGGTCGGTGACTTTATACCCTACTGAAAATAAGGGCCATGATTTATTTTTGTCTGCCAAGATTATAAATATTTATTAAAAAAAAAAATCATTAACACACACATACATTCTGTCTTCAAGAAAACTCAACTGATTTCAGTTAAGAGTTAACAAGCAACGGAGAAGAAAGACTTATGGTGTGCCTTTATCTTTAACTCAGAGGTGAAACCAAATAAATTCTTCACACTGGATAATGTATGTTGTTATCAACCATCCATGTTTTTATACTATATGAATAATCACACAGTAATAACAGCTGCAATGACAAGAACGCATGGAGTGGACATTAGGAATTTACCCTGCTTGGTTCAGTAAGGGCTCTAAGAGGAATCAAAAGAGTCTTCTTTTAGTTACAGCAAATTCCTTTTACACATATAATATATATATATATATATTTATACAAAATAAATTACAAACAATGACTGAATATTTATATGTTTAAAATAAAAAACAATAACAATAATAATAAAAAACATTTATATCATTTGGGTCAAATTACTAATGCAAACAGAAATATAATATATGAAATTAATCATAGAATAAAACTTAGTATGAGTGCTTTTAATATTTAGTACTAAAAGAAAATATACCTATGGATTTGAAAAGAAAGGTTTTATTAGATATGTTTTACCAGTTCTCCTTATGGATCTGAGACTTGGATATAAGACAGAGACTTCAGACTACTCAACAAAGTATACAATGTTGTATATTAAGAGTAACAAGAAATCAAAAATGAAATCCATGAGTGAATAACAGCAGGTACCACTAACATCACAGTAAAAGAATTAAAAGACTGAGATGGATATATTACTAGAAGAGATTATAATAGATAGGCAGTTGAAGTTGTAAAGTGGAGCTTCAAAGATCTAAAAAGAGACTAATTTTGATTAAAATACTAATAATTAACTCTGATTTTTTTTCTTTTGAAAGTCTATTTGATATTTATTGTAAAAGTTGTTTCAAATTATATTCTTAAACACTGATAGGAAAAAAATCAGAATTCATCAAATAATTGCCACTACGATTTCATTAAAATTAAATATTAATATGACACACTTATTTAGTATTAATAATATTGATAAGAAATATTAATGGATAAAACACTTGAATACAATGTAAATGATATATTTTCTAAATAAATTTGTAAAAATCTTGCTCACTGTAAAAACAATTTTAGCCATCCCACAGCCCGCGATTGCTGATTTATAAAAGATTAAATATTGATTTAATTACTATTGAAATATCAGTTCAACTGCTGTTTAATTTCACAATCACCTTGTTATCACTTACTAAATTAATATCTAAAGATCTGTGCATATCTTACTTAATACTGATGATGCCAAGGAATCAAATTAAAACAGTAACTGTGAACATGCGCTGTGCAATGAAATAACTGATAAATGAAATGTTTGCTAATCAACATTTAAACTTCATAAAATTATTCTAAAATGAGAATAAAATTTATTATAATTAATTCTGCAGAATTTTATTCTAAAATTTTCTATATATTTTATTTATACATAATTATGGGTATCATGGGAAATAAATATCATCATTTCAGATGAAATCTTATTGAGGGCCAAATACAGCCTACAGGATACAGTTTGAGACTTTTGCTTTAATTGTAAAGATCTCATAATGTTTTTACATCAATAGAAGACAAATTAGTCAGTAATTCTGAATATCCTCTTGTTTCTCCATTTAAAATATCACATTCTGCCAATCAATCTTTATTAGATAACTTTGCCAAAACCCCATTGTTTCACTTGCTTCTTTTAAAATAATTATAACAACAATCTTATACTGCAACTCATACTTTATAATGGCATGCCTCAATAATGAAACTGTATTTCTTTAAAAATTACTGATTGTTACTATACCATATAAGAAACAAACCAGGTCCTTTTAAAACAAGTGTTTCTCTGAGTTATTATCATGTATGATATTGAATTATAATCAGACCTATCAGTTTTTTACCAGTTTTATACAAAACTTTTACCAAGATAATTACAACTCGTCTACAGAGAACACTGGATTTTCACCAGCAAAGAACAAGCTGGATTTAAAAGTGGTTTTAGTACAATAGATCATATCTCAAATATTGACAGAAGTTATAGAAAGAACCAATGAATAAGTTGTAATTATGCTTTGGATTTGTAGATTATGAAAAGGAATTTGATTGTATAAACATTTCTTCAGTGATTAAACTATTGGATCATCAAGATATAGACCTAGGATATTGTTATATTCTGAAGAATATTTATAAAAATGCAACAGCAACAATTAGATTACATAGTGATATTAGGAAGGTTAACAATGAGAAGGATGTAAAACAGTGTGACTCCATATCTCCAAAACTTTTTACAGCAGTGCTACAAGAAGTATTTTGTGGATTAAAATGGGAAGCTAAAGAAATAAAAGTAAATGGAGATTATTTAAGTCATTTAGATTTTGCAGATGGTGTAGTTGCTTTTGCAAATAATGCTTTAGAGCTTCAGGAAATGTTGCAAAAGTTATCAGATGAAAGTGAGAAAGTGGGACTAAAGGCAAATTGTTAAAAAGACTAAAATAATGTTCAATGGGTTTTCTCAAAAGATAAAAATAAAGATTGATTATGATGAGTTAGAAGAAGTTAACAATAACAAATACCATGATCAGATTATTACTATAGATGGAGACATAATGAATGGAATTAATCATAATTAATTAATGGAGCAGATTATGAGGAAACTTAGGGTGGGGAATGGAAAGGGAGGGTAGAGTGGTTAACAGGTTTCTCTGTGCATAGTTGTTGAGAGATTCCTGACTCCAGACTCCATTTAAGGAGAAGTCACAGTGTATCACATCACATCATAGAATTAAACTTGGTATTGTTCTAATAGCGTGTTGAAGTCACTTGCTGGCATTGTGTCTAAGAAAATGCACATAAATATAATGTTATCGGGCCCATCATCTTATTTGTGAAATAATAAGGAGAATTGTACAGGTTAATGTAATTCATTTATTTTCCTTAATAAATTACTGTAATTCTTTTTACAATTTCTTTTTGTCTCTGGATATAAACAATATTCATCAAAATATAAAATCACAAACCAATTTTCTTTAAAAAACTTGTTTTTTATTATTATGACTATATGAATTTTAATTTCAAGAGCAACGTTTCGACTATTTACTTCCTTATAGTCTTTTTCAAGCCACTAAAATATACAAAAAATAATAAAACAAATAAAATAAAACATTATATAATCATTAAACTCTACATATATTTCAAATCTTCTCAAAATAAAAAATTCTTTTTTAAAAAAAAAAAAAAAATCTTTTTCCCTTTAAAGACATAAATTTAATATAAAACATTAGAACATTACCTTCCTCTATTTAAAACAACCTACAATTTAAACTTCTATTTAAAACACTCTGTTTAAATTATATTTAGATAAAATACCTCAAAACCAGTCCCATCACCCACAACAATCAATTAGTTTTTTTCTTTTATTCCTATATTGTTTAAATTCCCTACTATAAAAAATTTTTCCTTTTTTAAACTTACTTTATAATTAATTATTGTTTCTAAAAGTTCTATTTTTTTGCAAATGATGTGACTAGTTTTTATTTTTTATAAAATCAATTAGTTTTTTATTCATATATGGTTTAAATTCCTTAATATAAAAATTTTCCTTTAAAAATCTTGAAGCTATGAAAGGTGTATATATGATAAAATGTTTAGACTGCTGGAATGTTGGTAAAAGTGTTTCTTATATTGGAAATACAAAAAATAAGTTAAGAACAAGATTAAAACAACATTTATCTGATAAAAAATCTGCAATTTTTTTTTCATAAATATAAATCTGGTCACATCAATTACAAAATAGAACTTTTAGAAACAGTAATTAATTATAAAGAAAGATTTTTAAAGGAAAATTTTTATATTAAGGAATTTAAACCATATATGAATAAAAAACTAATTGATTTTATAAAAAATAAAAACTAGTCACATCATTTGCAAAAAAATAGAACTTTTAGAAACAATAATTAATTATAAAGTAAGTTTAAAAAAGGAAAAATTTTTTATAGTAGGGAATTTAAACAATATAGGAATAAAAGAAAAAAACTAATTGATTGTTGTGGGTGATGGGACTGGTTTTGAGGTATTTTATCTAAATATAATTTAAACAGAGTGTTTTAAATAGAAGTTTAAATTGTAGGTTGTTTTAAATAGAGGAAGGTAATGTTCTAATGTTTTATATTAAATTTATGTCTTTAAAGGGAAAAAAGATTTTTTTTTTTTTTTTAAAAAAGAATTTTTTATTTTGAGAAGATTTGAAATATATGTAGAGTTTAATGATTATATAATGTTTTATTTTATTTGTTTTATTATTTTTTGTATATTTTAGTGGCTTGAAAAAGACTATAAGGAAGTAAATAGTCGAAACGTTGCTCTTGAAATTAAAATTCATATAGTCATAATAATAAAAAACAAGTTTTTTTAAAGAAAATTGGTTTGTGATTTTATATTTTGATGAATATTGTTTATACTGACTATTTTTAAAAGAAAAAAGAAGTTCAAGATTAAAGGTTATGCTATTCTCTGGATATAACTAGAGAAATTTTTTACACTCAGACATTTTATCATACAGGTTAACATAATTCATTGATTGATTTCATTAATAAATTGCTATCAAATTTATTCGATTAACAATTTTACAATGATAAATTTAAACAAGTGCCTACAAATTTCATCTTAGTCCTGCAAGGTGGGGGAAATGGTATGCCTTTTCACATCCACAAGAATTAAAACTTATCAATTAACAGCCATTATTGCACATATTCTATTCTAGTAGAATTTACCATATACAGCAGCGGTTTGCACTGGGTAAATCCCACCCACCCCCACCCCACTCCCCACAAACTATCATTGCTTGACAGATAACTAACTATATCATGGTTGAAGAAATGAGAATGCTTTAATTACTGAACTGTGTTTCACTCCTTTTTTTTGGTCATTTTTGAAAACGAAAATTAATCTTTATTTATTCCAATAGCTATCTTTGAAAGAATATGTGACTAAGGTATGGTGGATAACATTAATGGCACACCTAATTTTCCAACTCATTTTTTTTTTTTTTTTACGATTAAAAAATGTATTCTTTTTACAATTTCTTTTTGTCTCTGGGTATAACTATGAGAAATTTTACAGTCAGATTTTTTAATTCTCATAGGTGTTCTCGCGAACTATGACTTTTTTCGGGAGAACATGAAATTGCGGTTTCCCCTAAACTTTTCTAACTATTTACACCTTACATGTTGGGTTTGGAAGCAGGATAATGGGCTTATAATTATTACTTTTTAATACTATGTTAGGTAAGTTACACCATAATTTCTTTTGATTGCAGATTGCAATAGTTCTGCAAACTTTAAATCCACCCACCCTGAAATGGTATGGTAGCGAAGTGTTAACATTGTTAAAGGATAGTATTGTGTGAACTCGCATAAACTGTGCACAACAAAGCAAGCAGTTAGTTACAACAGGAAAAAAAGTTGTGGCTATTTGGTTTGACTCCGGCCCACTAAACGGTATATTTACATGCGTTTGGATGAAATCAACACCATCAAGCAGTTTCCATGCACTAATAGAACACTACCTTATGCTTTTGGTAGAAATAATTTAATACTAAAAGAAAATATACTTATGTGTTTGAAAAGAAATGTTTTTAAATAAGTGTATTTTACCACTTTTTATTTATGAATCTAAGACTTAGATACTTAATAGAAGAGCAATACAGAGACTTAAGACCATTCAAAGAAATATGGAGAGATGCATTTTAGAAGTAACAAGAAGAGATCAAAAATGCAATATATGGATAAGAGAAAAAACAGATGTTACTGACATCTTTGAAAGAATTAAAAGACTGAACTGGAATTTGGTTGGACATATTGATAGAAGAGATGATAATAGATGGATAACTGAATTCTTAATCGGGATTCCAAGAGATTGTAAAAGACCCAGAAAGAGACCACATGTGAGATGGATGGATGAAATAAGAAAGTGTGCAGAGGTGGTGTGAAGAGGACAAGCTAGAGATTGGAAAAGATGGATTGAACTTAGAGAGACCTTCATCCTGCAGTAGATTGACAATGGATGACAATGATGATGATCGTATTGAAATACTTATTTAGAGTTGCTAATGTAAATCAGGTAACTTATGCCTTAGCATAGTTTAATTAATTAAAAATATAACTTACTTGCAAATGTCTGTCATTTCTTTTTTTTTATTATAGTTAATGATAATATAAAAATATTAATCCAAGATTCACAGTAAAGGTAAAGTGATATATAGTTAAGTTATCTATAACAAATTAAAGATGATACACTACTGAACTATCATTACATCGCACATAATTTCTTCTTAAAGTATAGATATTTGAAGCACGTAACTGAATATGGAAATAATTTATTTTGTCTAATTTAATTTGTATAGTCTATAAGAGTTTCCTTTCTTACAAGAAAGATTATAAAAATAGATGTTTTTTTAAGTACATTTAGAAATAAAAAAAAACAAAAATTTTACTAAGGCTCTTTGCTAAGGACATAGTTAACAAATAATCTATGAATCTGAATCTTTGTTTGAAAAACTATCTTATTCTTATAAGTTTTAAAGGAACTCTTTAACAAAATCTCATCTTAAAAACTAGTATCAATATTGTTTTTCATATCTAAATATTTGGATTGAATTAGACAATAAAAATTCAATTAACGTCATTTTTAAATATGAGCCATTTTTCCATCGACTGACAGAAAAGAGCCAATAAATGATGAACAACTATAATTACTTCTCTCACATTATATATATCTCAGATAATTTACACAAATATGTAAAGCTGCCCTGTACAAATTAAGTGCAGTACTAAAGTGACGAACTCGAGAACTCAAGTTTCTAAAATCCTTTGTTACTATTATTTGTTAACTGTATGCGTCTCCGAAAAATTTATGAAACAAACTTTGTTATCTTCATCCCTAAATCCATTTTAAAAAGTACATGGAATTTTATAAGCTTTCAATCTCTAAAAAATTTAAGATTATGAGAAGCTCTTTTATATATATTGTAACAATCAATCTCCCAAATATCTAGAAACACACACTTACATAATAATCGCCGTCACCTGAATTCTACTTTACTTCATAATTTGTTTTAATTATCAAACAATATAATAAGATACACTTTATTTGTCTGCTTTTCAGAAAAATAATCAGCAATATTCCCTCCCCCATCTAAACATTATTCTGCAGTTCTGTGTTAACAGCCAAAGACTAATACATTAATTCAAAATGCGTAGAAAAAACTTTTCTCATCAAATGAATGGAACTGTTATAATCAGTCCTTCACTTAATGAATAATCTTCTGTAGGATAATAGATAATCTCTAGTCCAATGAATAATTAATATAAATTATAAATATAGCTTTTCACTTTGTTGCTCAAAAGTCCAGAGACTTTCTGAGTAACAGTCTATGATTATTTATTTATACAGTGTGTCCTTTCAAAAAAGAAAACAAATCATAGTTAGTTTAATCAGTCTAGATGAAACCAGAGGTAGGATAATGCGGAGATGAATGCATCAACCACTGTGCCATGAGATTCGTTCACCAAATCAGATATTTGAAATACATATTGTTAATTGTATACCTTTATTGTTTCTTTGTCTCCACCATCCCACATAAATATAACAGTTTTTTAATATTAGTGGTCAAATTTAAAATTGGGAGAAAACAAGTATTTTTATTGTAAATTTATTTCAAGAATTTAAAAAAAAATCATTTCTCGATTTTTAATACTTCCTCATTTATTATTCATTTAAAAAAAAAAAAAACTTTTTAAACAGCTATTGCTTCCTGCGCATTAAAATTTCTTTCTTTCTCTCTCTCTCTTCACTTTTTTTTTTTGTCTGTTTTAAAACTAACAAGTGGAACATAAAGATATTTTTAAAATTTACTTTTTATTTTTGGAAAATATCAGGAAAATGTACAATAAATTACTATTTTAAAATCATGCAACGATACTTCCTCTCATAATTCAATTCTAATTATATCGATCACAACTGAACACAAAAATTAAAACAAAAAATGGAGTAATCAAGATTTGAAACAACCCTTATAGTTAAGTATATGAAATTTCTACTGACTGCTGCTTTTGATAGAACAACTCAGATGGTTAGAGTAATGCCTTAAAATTCTATATTTAAAGAATCTAAAGTGCTAGTGATGTGATGTGATGTATTTGGCTTCTCTTTAAACGAAGTCAAGAATATCTCAGCAATTATGCCCAGATAAACCTGTTATACACTTTATTTTCCATTCCCCACTCTAAGTCTTCCCATATTCTGTCCCATCCCATTTCCACAACATAATCTTTGTCAACTCTATGGCCTTTATATCTAAATCCCCCTTATCTTTTTGCAAACCCTGTTCATATCTATTCTCCCATAACTTCATTATCTGTACCCTTTCTGCTTTAAAGCATTTACATTCAATCAACAGATGGCTAATATTTTCTATACCTTCCTTACACAATTTGCACACTAAATCTCCCAAAGTTTTCCATTTACATGTATATTCTCTTGTTGCTAAAGATCCCGTTCGAGCCTTAAACAATAAACTACTTTCATTACTATTATCATAAATTAACTCGCATCCAATATTCCGTTTACTTCTATATATATTTAAACTCTTCTTACCCTCCATACTAGTTCTCCATCTCTCCAATTCCCTATTTTTTATTAATGCTTCTATTCTTTTATCCCATTCCTTACCACTATAACACTCAACAATCCTCCTAACACAATCATCCCAGCTTTTACACAAGTATACTGATATAAATTTCTTTATCCAAATCTTTTGCATACCGCATTACCTTTCTCACCCATCTTGTTACCTGCCCTTTACTCATAACCCAATTAAACACTATTTTGGCTATTCTTTTACTATCCATGAACTGTAACCTACCAAACATTTTCATTTTACTTTTTGCATCTCTCATATAAAAACTTGACCATCCCATTTCTCCTTGAATTGCCTCCTTTGCTGTCCACATCTCTGCATCTAATGCATGTCTTCCTACTTCCCTTTGTACTTTCTCTAAATAATCTAAAACCCTTTTACTAACACATAATGCATCATTACCATATGTTAACCCTGCTACTGCAACTCCCTTCCATACAATTCTAGCTACATCATATTTATTATATGAAAATACTGTTAGTTTCTTTACAAAACCCTTTCTTTTCTTTGCTTCATTTACCAATTTTTTCTCCCATTCATCCAAGCAATTTTCCTGATTACATAAGATGATTCCCAAATACCTATATCTATCCACCACACTTAACTTTATATCCCCCAATAAAAATTCTACATCTTCTCTTTCCCCAATATTAACCATCATTATATTTGATTTTTCCTCACTAAATTTAATCCCCATCTCTTTACCCACCCTTGCACATGTCCTCAACATAATTTCCATATCTTCTCTTCTTTCTGCACACAAAAAGATATCATCCACAAAAAAAGACCTGACAAAGTATATACTCCCTTGCCACCTATTAATGGTATCTCTACCCCTCTTCCTAGTCTTTCTATTGCTTTCTCCATTTCTCTCAAAAACAACAAAAACAAAATAGGTGACATAGGGCATCCTTGCCTTAATCCCACCCCATTTTTAACTTTAACTGATTCTATATCCCCTAATTGGTAAGTATAATAATTATTTTCATATAATTTCTTAATAATATTTACTAAAGCTTCATCCATTCCCAAATTGGCTAACTTTACCCATAATCTATTTCTATTTACTCTATCATATATCTATAAAACTCATATATAACAATCTACCTGAATTCCTACTCATCTCCATAAGTTGTGTAACTACAAACAAACTATCTCCTATACGCCTAGCTGACCTAAAACCTCCTTGCATTTCCCCCACTACATTATTCTCTTCCATCCATTTTACAACTCTTCCAGCTACCATATATGAGAAAACTTTATATAAAACTGATGTCACCGCTACCGGTCTATAATTATTGAACTTTCTATGATCTTTACCCTTTTCTTTAAATAATAATCTTATTCTTGTATTACTCCAACTACCCAGAAAAACTTTCTTCTGTGCCATCTTATTAAAACATGATAATAACTTTGCTTTTGCTCTATCCTCTAAATTCATTACCATCTCTGCTGCCCATCCATCTAAACCTCTCGCCTTTCCACTTTTCAATCTCTTCCCTGCCTCCTTCAGTTCATTTTTTGTGAACCTAATATTCTCATTACTACCTGCTTTCATGTTTTCTATCGCTAATTCCTTCACATCTGACATCAATTCTATATCCATTACATATCTATTAAAGATTCTCTCTACCTCTTCTCTAGAGCTATACTCTATTCCCTCATCATCTATTAATACCATCTCTCTTTCCCCTACATTTCTCCTTTTAATGTAATTCCAAATTTTTTTATTCCCATCTCTTCCACTTTTATTAATATCCTCCAACAATTTACTATTTAACTTCATCCTCTCTCTATAATTATCCATTTTAGCCAACTTCTTCTTTTCTAAGTACTTCCCCCATTTAGCATTAATATCGTTTTCACTTTCTTTATTCTTAATAGCATACTTATATTCTCTGCATGCTTCTTTCCTCTCTTTTACACTTTTACTAACTCTCATTTTTTTATTACTTTTATTCCTCTGCATATTCTCAACTAAAAACCTATTTGCCACTTTTTCTATTTCACCACACCAGTCCTTATATTCATCCCCAATCAATTGTTCCATGGTTTCTTCAACTTTTATTTTATACTCTTCCAACTTATTCTTATCATTCACTCTCCATCCACATCTTTCACTATTGTTTCTACCTTTATTTCTATCCTCTATCACATTACTAACCATTTCTATTACAATAAAGTTATGATCACTATTACATACTCTCTCTTCATTATCAAACACCTTAATTTTCTGTATTTTATTCATTCCCTCTTTCTCTACCAATACATAATCTATTGTGTGAAATACATTATTCCTAGACCATGCGTATCGTCCCTCATACATATTTGATAAATTCCCAATGCTCAAATTCACTCTTTGACAAAATTTCTTCAACAACTGACCATTCTTATTATCTACATCATCAATTTCTTCAATATGTCCATTCATATCCCCTATAACCATTATTCTCTTCCCCTTTTCTTTAAACCTCTGTATATCCTTAACTAGGCATTCATATATACTACTGTTCCACTCCATTACAGTTTGACTATCTCCAGTGGCTATATACACTTCTGCCACCATCCATTCTTGTCTACCCAACCTTATTTCAAACCACAAATGCTCTTGACATTTAACAATATTTAAATATTTTTTCGATATAATACCTATACCCCCCCCTCTTTTTTTCTTTTCTGTTTGTACCCTGCCATACCACCTCTTCCGAAATAGGTTCTTCTTCTTTTAGATGAGTTTCCACTACTGCTAATACCTCAAGCTCTTCATTTTCAATTGCTTTATTTAATTCCAGCCACTTCTCTGGTCTCCTACCACCCTGCATATTCAAAAACCCAATTTTAACAATTTCTTCTTTCCTAACTACTCTTTTATAAATTCTTTTAATTCTTTCTTCTCCATTTATAACACACTTTCTTACCATTAATCGTATAGAATCATTCCAGCTCCACATCTACACTTATATCTAAATCAACCATCTTTTGTTTATTTCTTATATCCCATCCATTCTTCTTCTTTTTGATAAGATTACAATTTGAAAGCCCACCCCCCCTTTAAAAGTTTCCTGAATTATATTCTTTAAATATCAGACTCCCTAAAACTTCACTTTCTTGATTTCCTAAGTGCAATCTATCTTTACTATATTACTCCCTCCTTCCAATAAACGAATCCCATACATCCACAAACACAACATTATTTCTCTCACACAATTTTTTCATTCTCTCACTTATAGCTAGTATTGTTACTGGTCAGGCCAGCGACACCTGAAGAAGAGTGGAAAATAATACCATAAAACGTTGTGTAACTTACTAATCTGTGTTGTCTACTTGTGTGTTATTACTGACAGTTATTTGTATTTGAAATTTAAATAAAGTTTAAAGTTTTCTAGACATTCAACATTTAATAATAGATGATGGAAATAGTCCTATATATTATAATGCACAAAAATGTCTCATGAATTCTTTTTCTTATTAAAATGGCATCCAACTTTTTAATATACTATATAAACCCTTTACAAAGATATTAAATAATTTATAATTTTAGTGATGTATGTATATTCAGAAACAAACTGGCAAATAATAATTACAATTACATATAATATCAATTCATATAAATAAAACTGCAGTAATATGACTAAAGTTTTCTTTACATAAATTCAGAATCTATCAACTACTTATCACTATGTTGCATGACACCCCTGAAGTAAAATTGAGGCATCTTAGTGAGACAGTATCATGTTTAAAATCTGTTGCTACAGAGTTAATATAAATCTGAATTCAATTACTGTAATTCTCCAGTTTAAAAAAACAGGATTGATACTTGATAAACCATACAGATGACCTTGAACAGATCAACTAATAACAATGCAATAACCATTATCCTTCCTCATCAC
This sequence comes from Epiperipatus broadwayi, assembly GCA_028023455.1. Lineage (NCBI taxonomy): Eukaryota > Metazoa > Onychophora > Udeonychophora > Euonychophora > Peripatidae > Epiperipatus > Epiperipatus broadwayi. The sequence goes on along the minus strand of JAQFVV010012488.1, from coordinate 800,750 downwards.
AGCTGCATAAATCTGTTTCCTAATTGTCCACCAAACATAAATGACAATAAATACCATCCATTTCTATATTAATGTTCACAAATTGCATCTATATAAATTTTAATTTTTATAAGAATTAATGGAAGATAAATCCTACTAAAAGATAACATTCTATAAATAAATTATGTATGCAATGCTGCATTTTCATCATCGGTTTTCATTGAGATTATTAAGCATGTGCTGCAAATCTGAGCCTAATCAATACTGTTATACTGAAGCATAAGACAATAAGTTTAAATTTTTTCTAGCACTTATAATGGAAGTGTAGATCACCATAACAAATTTTTACCAGTTTTAATTAAAATAAAAAGTAAAAAATATGTCATGCAATAATAGAGAAAGAGTTCTAAAAATCAAAGTGAAGATGAAGACTGAAATATACAGTAACTGAAAAAGAATCCACTTGAATGGTTGGGGGAGATTATAATGTAATTTTATGACTCCTACAGTAAACTTTCTTTAACATCTTACCTAATTGTAGCTCTCCATTATATTCCATCCTGTGCCCAATGAAAGCAATCAATAGTCCATTTTTTTTATATTGTCTTTATAACATAATGAATTCCAATTTTCTCAGAAAAACCATGCTTAAGTTTACGATAAAATACCCTTCATTCATTTCACATGTCAAATTCGATGAAATATGTATTCTTATGTTCGAGATTTAATATTAAGATAGACAGCAACCTGGAGATCAGCTTATTAATCTTCAATAATTTTTTTCCAGTGCTTTTAAGTAAACTAATAACAAAAACTTGTAAACTTTTTAGCCTTAAAAACCATTAATTTATTGAAATAGATATATCATTCTAATGAATCACTTTATCTTTTAATTTCTTAAATCTAAAATGCAAGGAATAAATCCTTTATATTGCTTTTACAAATTAAAAATAAATCCTAGATATATCTTTATCTAACAACAAAAATATATGATAATATCTGTAATATTATTATATAATTATAACATATAAAAGCTCTTTTCGGAAATTTTTAAATTTTTGCCCTTTTCAATATGTCTTAATTACAAAAATAACCTATATTGCATACATAGTGACATCTACCGGCTCTATATAAAATTAACACAAGCCTATAATTAATTTATAAAGATATTAAAGCATAAATTATAGGCTTGTGTTAATTTTATATAGAGCCGGTAGATGTCACTATGTATGCAATATAGGTTATTTTTCTAGTTAAGACATATTGAAAAGGGCAAAAATTTAAAAACTGCCATAAAGAGCTTTTATATGTTAGAATTATATGATTATATTACAGATATTGTCATATATTTTTGTTGTTAGATAAATATATTTATCATATCTAGGATTTATTTTTAATTTCTTAAATGCAGCAACAATCCACTAAGGTTTGAAATCCAAATCTACCTTTGTATGTACAAGATACATAAAATGACACCTAACAAGAGCACTTATCTCCAACTACTCTAAAGTAGGGTAAAAATACAACAGATAATTATGTAAGCCTAAAGTTGCAGATTTTTTTATATTTTAAATAGAGAATAAAGCATTGAATTGTTTGAACATTGATTACTAAAACAAATTCTCTATTCGGTGTATTCAAATCATTAAAAAAAAATTTGTCAATTCATTATGCAAACTAGCCCAATGATTTGCATACTGAAAAATCTTGAAGCCAAAAAGACAAACTTTTCATTTTTGCTCTTAATCAATTCAGATTAAAAATTCGAATATATTGGAGGATTATGAAAATGCATTTGATTATAATGATTAAAGTTTTAGAATATCAAGATATAGACTCAAGATAATTTTTAAAAAATATTTATCCAAATGCAATACCACATCTTGATATCTATTTTGTGGACTTGCTTATAAAAATAAAATGATAGCTAATACACAACCTCTCAAATCAAGTTTCCATTAACAATAGTAATGTTTTTTTTCACTGCTTCCTTTATTCTGTTGCACAGAAGATCTGCTAATTTCAATCATAAAAATGTTTTCTATTAAATGAATAATGGGGTTTTTTTTTTTTTGGAATGTACTATCCTTTATTCAAAGATACCTAAATATTTTGGTCGTGTTTATGAGATGTCAAATTAACTTGTGTTTGTATTCAAAACTTTAAAATGCTTAAATATTTAAAGCTACTAAACAAGATATTCATTATTGGGTGAGTCCAATTGGTACTTCTCATTGGGTTAAGCTAATAGCTACAAATTAATGTTTAGGTTTATCCCTGCTATTTATGTACATCTTTTATTTGCACATCTAAAAAACAAGTCACCCATCATGTTATCCCTTTGCATCAGCAGATTGGTGTGAATTAATAGCCATTGACAATTTACTGCACCATTTCAATAACTAAAAAAAAAAAAAACCAGCTTCATCACTAAAGATTTTAGTATGGGATTATGTTTGTTTAATTTTTATGGAAGTTGAAATTTATAAGAATATAGTTTATATAGTACCATCTGAATTCAACATGTTTGAATGTTCTGTCAGCCCACTCTGCATGTGTATCCAATAATCCATTTTAACAAAAAATTATATATAAACAATTATAAACTCATAATAATTCACATTAATATTTAAATTTAAAATACCATACAATTTTTTTGAAAGTAAAAGTTATACTATTATATTGAGGAGAGAAAAGAAATACAGCATTGAATTTTATTTACTACTAGGAAGTGCTGCCATCTCTTATCATTTTAATAACTATGATAAAAATAGGGGGAAATGTATTACTTTAAAAAGATTGTTAAGAATTTTCTTGATTTTAACAATTATTTTAAAAAAATCTGAAATTGCTGCTGCTGAAAAAATGTTCATTAATAAACTAACATTATATCAATTAATTAGAAATAACTACAATGTTTGCATTTTCATGAAAGTATGACATAAATAAATGCTTGAATAAATTCCTTTAAAAAAATTTTAAAAAATAAAATTTTAATACAAAACCATAAATTATGAAATATAAAGCATATAACTTGAATTAAATAGCAACAAAAAATATATTACCAGCAATATAAAAACCATCAGATAATGATTATAAAATGTTTATTGATGAATTAAAATCATGGTTAAAATGTTTCAGACAAAAAATGAACAATGAAATAATATTACATTCATTAAAAAAAAATTTCAAAATTGTTAAATCTTATATAGATGCATTGGCGAAATATGTTGTGTTTTTTATATATTGAAACATACACATGAGAAGAAATTATAATGAATAATATAATTTCACATTAATACAAGCATAATGAAAAATAACATTTTCATTACTAATATGAAAAAAAGATTGTTGATCATTACACATTTATTCAAAACAAACTGCAACATAATGAAATCATATCAGAAATAGATTAAAAACAAATTGTTATTGTACAAAAATAAACTAACTAAAAAATTTCTATAAGAAACCCACTGAAATGAAGTCAAAAAATCTAATGACATTAATACTATGTATGAAAAGCTCATAGAAATATTCACAGATATATATAAAAAATCATAAGAAATTATTGCAACTAAAAACAATAATAAAAAGTGCAATGTAAATTGTATAAAGGCAATAAACATCACATAATCACCATTTCTAATGCTTGCTCTTAACTGTTATTAAGACATGCAAAACTCTCTATACATATTACATTAGATCCTAAGATCTAGGTGCAGTGCTCTCAGATCCAAGGCTCCTCACTGACGAAGGCCACAAGCCAGAAACTAGTCTGGGAATATTGGATGAGAAGGCACTAGATGGGGATTTTATGCATAAGCCTTCTGGAATTCATTGATTACTCTGGTTTGCACTGAGTGGCAATACGTATAGAGAGTTTTGCCTGTTTTAAATTGTACAAATAAAAAATATTGAAATTAATACAAGGGAAAAAAACATGGAAAAAAATATAAAATAGATAAACAAAATCATATTCTTAAATATAAGGCACAAAGAAATAAAGTAATTCTATGACAAAGACAGAAAAAGGACTGTTTTATAATAATATTTTTAATGAAAATAAAGATGATATAAAAAAAACTTGGAAAAAAAAATTAATGAAATATTACCAGGAAAATCCAGTTCTATAAATGATTAAGATTTAAAGATATTTTATTATCTAGGATTTATTTATGATTAAGATTTAAACAAATATTTAATATAAATGATAAGTCTTCTAGCAAATACTATATCATATTTGTAAAAAAAAATAATATAACAAACAAAAATTTTATCATGATATTAATATTTCCAAAACATATAAAATAAATCTCATCCAGTATTTATGCCAAATTTAAATAAGGAAGATTTATACGAAATAATAAAGAATGTAGAGTTACTATATGCCAGTCTATGAATAAGTTAAACAGCTCTCTCTAGGGCAGTATTTTCCAATTGTTTTAATGTCTAGTATCCTTGACCTCCACAAGTCTATGTCCTCTCTCATTTCTATTACCATAACCAAAATTCCCTACAACATTTTCATTTTTCATTTGTTTACCAATTCTAGCATTAAAGTCTCCCATAACAATTTTAAAATGTTGTTTACTCTGATCAAAAGCCTTTTGTACATCCATATAAAAATCTTCTACTACTTCATCTCTATGAGAACTTGTTGGGGCATAAACCTGAATTATCTGCATTTAGTATCTGCTATTAAGTTGTATAACTAACCTTGCCACTCTGTCTGATACACCATCAATCTCCACAATGTTATTCTTCCTTTTTTATTTATAATGAATCCTACTCCACTTGTATTTCCAATATTTGTGCCTTTATAGCAGAGTATATGTCCACTTTTTAAATCAATTGTTTCTTCACCTTTTCTTCTAACTTCACAAAGTCCAACAATGTCCCATTTAATATAAGATAGTTCTTCTAATTCTTGCAATCTTCCTTCACTTGAAAGTGATCTGCAGTTGTAAGTACCTAAATAAAAAGTCGTCATCAAATGGCAGCCTGAGTCCGCAATCAGGGGATTCTTAGCACCCTCCGTCTTCGGCCACAAACCGCTGCCTTGGTTGGTGACTTTACAGCCTCCTGGGAATAAGGGCCATGATTTATTTTTGTCTGTCATGATTGTATATATTGAAAAAATATTCTTAAACTCAGAGGTAAAAAGCCAATAAAGTCACCATGTCATGATTGTATATATTGAAAAAATATTCTTAAACTCAGAGGTAAAAAGCCAATAAAGTCACCATGCTGGCTAATGCGTGTTGGTGAGCAGCCCATCCATGTCCGTATACTATATGAATAATCACATAGTAATAACAGCTGCAACGACAAAAACGTATGGAGTGGACATTAGGAATTTGCCCTGCTCGGTTCCTTTAAGGCCTCCAAGAGGAATCAAAGGGTCTTCTTTCAGTTAATAGCAAACTCCTTTCTGCAGCAATGTATGGGTAAGAGAACAAACAGGTGTTACTGACCTCTGAAAAAATTAAAAGACTAATGTGGAGTTGGGCTGGATATATTGTTAGAAGAGATGATAACAGATGGACAATTGAAATTTTAAACTGGATTCCAAGAGATTGTAAAAGACCCAGAAAGAGACCGCATGTGAGATGGATGGATGAAATAAGAAAGTGTGCAGGGGTGATGTAGAGAAGAGAAGCTAAAGATAGGAAAAGATGGATTGAACTTGGAAAGACCTTCATCCTGCAGTGGATTGATAATGTTTGGTGATGATGATGATGATCCTTGACCTCACTTTTTATATCACAATATGCATAAAGTAAACACTTTTTTAAAAAAATTGATTTACTTTCTAACTTAGTTATGTGAGAGACATTCATTAATTAATGATATGAAAATAAACATGAGTTAAACTAATTAAATTAATACAACAATGTATTATTAAACTTAAAGCATTTAGTTTTAATGTCACTACACTCAGATATAGATTAAAAAGTAATTGTTTCTTTACAAAATAACATAAAGAAGCAATCTTGTTACTAATACAACCATGGTCAAAGGAAACTGGCCATCCTGTCAATCTTTGCAGCATTGAAAGATGTTTATCCACTGCACATACGCAAAGCTTAGATTCCATAAAGAGTTGAGTAGCAAAAGGCAACTTGAAGTTATTTGCAGCCTAGAGGAGAAATGCTTTTGAATCTTGCAACAATGTGGTGACAATTTTATTTCAGTAATTCATTCTAGAAACCCAGAATCACATCAAGTATCTTCATTTATAATTGGAATGTCATCTTTTCTGTACCACATCAATGCCCTGAACAATAAAAGGGAAATTTTTATTGCAAACTTAAAAACTGATGGTTATATAAGTTTTGTTTTATCAAATATATTTGTATTCACCTGAAAATTTGCTAATATTATTTATTTATTTATTTCTACATCTCCCAATACCCTTAGAAAGTGTTTGCGGTACCCTAAGTTATCATGGAAACTTGTTTAAGAATTGCTGTCCAGGGTATAGATCTCAGAGAAGAGTGTATTACTAGTCTATAAATATTACAGTTTTATACAAATTAGTAGCTCTTTACAAAAGATAATCAATTCTGCGCTTTTTATTTTTTCTGCAAATTAGACTATTTAGCGTTAAAAATCAAAGTTAGTGTTGGGGGAGGGGGGCACAAGTACCTTTTTTCTTAGGATGAAAAAACCTGGCCCTATTGCATGCTGTGATTTTAAAAAAGTTTATTCTCTCAGTATATAAATGAAGTGGATTTGATAGCAAATATAAAGATGGCACAGAACCAGCGATACAAAGTTTACAGCATACATATATATATAAGTACAATTATTTTATACATTTGTAAGAAGGATGGCAAACAAAGTAGCTAACCTGGATGATGAGCACCTTTATAGCTATCCTGTTCTCTATTCAACTCATTCATTTAAACTGATTTTTTTCCAATTACATCCAATCCATAGTTTTGCTGATGATAAATTGTACATTTAAACTTTTTTTTTTTAAATAATATCTTTTTTTTTTTTTGCTTTAGTCAACTTTAATTTTTTAATAGAGAAAATATTAATTTAGATAAATTTAATTTTTCCAAAATTGGGTCTTGTTTTTCTCTTTAAAAAAATATGTTTGCTATTGTATCGCTAACTAACGAATGTGTGATTTGAGAACACACATACTCTGTGTTACACGAGAAATCATTTATTATTAAATGATCAAATTAAGTTCAACAGAAATAATTAAGTCTTAATAAAAGTGAAATATAAAATGTTTTAATGAAAACTTACAAAAGTAAAGTGTTGCATCATCTTATTCTTTAATAAAATAAAAGAAAGTTTAATACATTTAAAGATCAGCCTTTCAAGCTATTGCGCATGCACTTTTTACGAGTGTTAATAATAAATGAATACTTTCATTCCAACAAACGAGATATAGTATTTATGAAAGAATAAAATGAATCCACTTATTCTTTCCAACCCAAGCAAGTAAGAAGGGGGGAGGGGGATTAACTCTTAAGTAGAAAGTTAAAAATTAGCTCTCTCTTTTTAAAATTAAGTGAGAAAAAAAAATAAATGTAAAAATGGAAATTGAACTAAAACATACTATGTAAAAAGAAAATTATCAAATTTGCGAGTCATTTAAGGATTGCTTGGCTGATAAAGAAAAAAAAAACTCCCATTGCATTAATTAAAGAAACCAAGGAAACAATTATAGACATTATCTCATCAAAACTTTAGATTAATCTAAGCAAAAATTTAGATTAAAATATAATGGAAAATTAATTAAGGAAATATCAATTAATTAAATCAGATCAGAGAATGATAACTAGAAAACAATAAGGGAGAAGCGAATAAAAGGACAGAGATTCATTCCATTATTATTATATTATACTACTATTTTCATTATCATTCGACATTACTGTATTATAAAAACTTTTAAAGAAGTGAAGACAGTGAAAAGCCAACAGCATTAGCAGTATACAGGGCTAGACAGCAACCGAACTATGTGACTAGCTTCCAATCTGTCCTTGGTAACATCAGACACTCTGCGTCTACAAGTCATATTTGCCTCATGATCTAAAAACTGCAGAAAATCTCACTCCTTCATTGAAACTTGAAAAATCAGCAGGAAGCCAAACCATCAATGCAAAAGGAAAGACCAATTGGTTGGTGATCAACAAAGCAGAAGAAAGCAATGAATTGTGCTCATGAAAAGTGCAAAAACCCTAGGTAAATATATTTCTTTATTAACCCAATCTAAAGATTTGAACATTTTATTTGAATGACAAACATATACTTTGATAATACAGCCATAAAAATCTTTAATGTCGCTTCCCTCAAATTTTGTCATGTTATTAGTAACTCTTATGATATATTTTAATTACGAGGGTATGTAAAATTTTAATATTGTCTCCATAAGTTAGTATGTTGTATTTTAAACATGTGTGTGCTTATATTTAAATCTTTTTATAATATGTTTAACTATGAATATGTGAGTAAATTATTTGTTTACTTAATTATTGCCTGATCAGTTCTCTCTCTTATAACTCCTTCATGAATAGATTAACTTACAGGTAATTGTAAGTTTTTTCTTACCCACAATTGAGAAAACAAGCTAGCCTGGGATATATCAAGCATTAGATTGTATACGTGTCATCTGGGCATGATGATTATATTACTTATGATTAGCTGGCACCTGAGGTCTTACCTCAAAACAAATAATTGTGCTTTGGATGGCAGGAGTTTGAATTTAGCAGCCGAGGAATTCTATAGCCTGTAAATATGGCCGCAGGTTATACTTCGTACAGTTTCAGTCTGATTATACTTACCATTGGCGTTTCATCTACCTGTGGCATTACAGTCCTCTGCTTGAAGGATCAGTTTGTTGCAATAGTGAAAATGAAGTCGGAGTTAAGATCGAGATTTTAAATTAGATAATCACAGCGATTTTAATCTATCTGGTTCACTATGAAATCTGATTTTCAACTCTACAAGAATATCTAAACTATCTGAATCTTACCTTATGCAGTCATTTCGTTTAGGTTATATCTCCTCTTCCATCATCCATCATTGTTGCTTTCAAAAACTTGATCTTTTATTCAGAGCAAAAAATTACTTTTTTTTTAAAAGATGAGACCCAAAATAGACTTTATTAAATATCAACAGTGAAAATGAATCACTCTCAATAATATGATCACCCAATTCCAAAAAAAGATTATAATAACAAAAATAATAATACCACATTAGAGATGCTGAGTATACAAATCAATAAGTGAATCTCAAATATTTTCAAATATAAAAAATATTGATCCATTATTCTATTCATGTGATATTGTAAGGCACTGTATCTATTGTACATTTCCAAAATACTCTGTTCATTATCATACCTTTCTAATAAAGCAATCAATACTGCATTTCTTTAAAATGTTTTTAAGACAAAGTTCATAAGGGCATATCTCTTTCACAAAAACCATTTTACAAAGTCTTGCATTGGTCAAACCTAAGATCTAGGTGCAGTGCTCTCAGATCCAAGGTTCCTCATTGATGAAAGCCATAAGCTAAAAACTAGCCTGGGGATATTGGATGAGTAGGCACTAGATAGGGATTTTATGCACAAACTTTCCTGCATCCATTGATTACTCTGGTTTGCATAAAGTGGTGCTACTGTATGGAGAGTTTAGCCTCTGTGAAAAACCTTGTATACGCCTAAAAATGCTGATCATATGATATTTGATGGTTCAATACAAATCCTTCCCAATAGAATTATGGTGATTCTGGTTATTAAAGAACCAAAAAGTATGGATGCTGAACTGAGTCCAGATCTACACAATCTACAAAAGCTGATGAGCTTAGATTGAAACCATTATTCTGTTTCATTTTGGACCCAAAGCTTTATAATTAGCTAAAACAGTAAAAGGTGGCGGCTAGAGGGTTGCATTAGATCCTAAGATCTAGACGCAGTGCTCTCAGATCCAAGGCTCCTCACTGATGAAAGCCACAGCTAGAAACTAGTCTGGGGATATTGGATGAGTAGGCATTAGATAGGGATTTTACGCACTTCCTGCATCCATTGATTACCCTGGTTTGCACTGAGTGGCGCTACTATAGAGTTTTGCCTCTGTGAAACATTATATACCTATCAGACTTCTATTAGTTCTATACAAAATATTTATTAAGATAATAATAATAAAAGAATATGACTTTATTGCTCCTGTGCAGTTTGGTACAGAAGGGAGACTTGGAATGAGGAGGTCCCAGAATCGATTATGACACTTGCAGTTCTGGTGCTCAAACTTCTTATGAACTCACTTGAAACGCTTTTCTTTTTAAAGATAATTACAACTTATCTACAATGAATTCTGTATCCTAACCAATCAAATGAATTAAGCTGGATTTAAAAATGATATTAATACAGTGAATAACATCTAAAAATTGAGAAAAATTATAGAAAGTACCAATGAATATGAGTTTCCAACATGCTTTGGATTTGTAGATTATAAAAAGGTATTTGATTCTGTAAGCATTTCTAAGATCATTAAAATGTTAGATCCTCAAGATATAGACAAAGGATAGTAATATTCTGAAGAATATTTATCAAAATGCAACACAGTTATTAGATCACATAATGATATTAAAAAGATTAACATTGAGAAAGGCATACAACAGGGATTCCATGTCTTCAAAACTTTTTATAGCAGCTTTACAAAAAAAATATTTTGTGGTTAAAATGAGAAGGGAATAAGAATAAATGGATATTATTTAAATCATCTAGATTTAGCAACTGATATGATTGTGCAAATAATGTTTCAAAGCTTTAGAAGATGCTACAAGAGTTATCAGATGAAAATAAGAAAGTAAAACTGAAGATAAATTCTTAAGTCTAAAGTAATGTTCAATGAATTTCATTAAAAGAAAAATAAAGATAAATAATGACAAATTATAAGAAGGTAACAATTGTAAATATCATGGTCCGATTAGTAATACAGATTGAAACCTAGATCACAGAATTAGTCTTGGATGGAGTGTTTTTGGTAGAAATAACTTTAATATTAAAAAGAAATATGCCTATGTGTTTAAAAAGGTTTTTAATAAATGTGTTTTACCAGTTCTTACTTTATGGATCTGAGACTTGGAAACTTGTCTGACAAGCAATAGAGATTTTAGATTATTCAATGAAGTATAGAGATATGGGCATTAGAAATGGCAAGAAGAAATCAAAAATAAAACACATGAATAAGAGGATAAACAGATATCACTGACATCATTGAAAAAAGTAAGAAACTGAGCTAGACTGGATATTCCTAAAAAAAATGAACAATTTGTCTTAAATGAATTCTAAGAGATTGTAAAAAGACTTAAAAAAGAGATTACATGTGAGAAGAATGAATAAAGTATGAAAGTTCACTGATGCATTGTGGAGACAAGAAGCCAGAGATGAGAGAAACTGGATTAAACTTGAAAAGACCTTCATCACGTAATGGATCGGATAATGGGAGAAAAAGGTGAGGAAAACTGTTGTTTTTGTTTTTTTTATTGAATTTATGTTTCATTCATCATTTTCAACCACTGCAGGATGAATGCAGGCTATTTTATTTATATAGAATCATAAGACTATTATAATGAAGTTAATTCAAACTCTAATCAACACTAAAATGCTTTTAAACGCATCATTGTAAATATATTTGCATATGCATAATATATTCACAATACATATTAATAAATTTAAAAAGCTCTTGTTAAAAATGAAAAGTAAAAATTATAATTTAATTTAAGTCAAATAAAGAAAGATCAACATTGAATGTGCTCTTATTTAAATTCCATAGCAAAATCTTAATTCTCACCTGCTATAATTCCGTCAATCTGTTCTAAAGCAGATGCCAGCATCTCACTTGCATCTGAAACGGAACCAATATTGTTCATTTTATTGGCTAATAAGTAGCGTTGTTTAGATGTCATGATGGATGTTCCTCAAAGCCTCAAGACATCCAAAGGCCAATGAATCTATTAAAAAAAAATATCAACATTCATAATAATAGAAAACTATTTATTTATTTAAAAGCATAAAATTGATGAAGCCTAAATAATAATTTAATACAGATATTGAATTTTTTTTGCATTTAATCAATATAAATTTTATGATAATTTTCTCCTTTTCTCTTTATATATATATGAGGTTGGAGGAATGTTATTATTTTTATTTATTAATTCCTACATAATTTACATACAACTAGAATATCGTAAAACCATCTAGCTATAATCAGTAAATCATCATCCAGACAAAATTATTAGAGATTGGCTCAATTTTGTTATTTTATCATCCATTAAGACTTATTTAAGTTTTTTGTTTTTTATTTAATGTTGAAAACACACATAATAAAAATAAAAAAAACCTCTCTAATTATAGTACTATAAATAAATTATTACATATTTTTAACTAAAAAAAAAACAGTTAAAAATTGAAATGAGTAATGTTTCTATTAGAATTTTTATCAGCTGTATTTATCTACATGCTGATATTGTGGGTTCCTAAGCTTTTGCGGATTAAGAATAAGTAAAAAATATAATTCTTATATTTTCCCTTTTATAAATCTCCTGTCTTTAAAGCAAGTATATGCTGCTGCAAAATAAATATTCAAATGAATAATGAATTCATCATATCTACTGATTCCAAGGTTAAAAAAAAAAAAATTGAAATTTATAAATAATGGTAATAATCTTTTGCATAATAACATCTGAACAGGAAATTTAAGCTTACAACTATAGACAATAATTTAATTCACTTTATTAATATAATTTTTCATTGCAAAAAAAATTAATAAGTTTATTTTTTTAATAAGATATATAAATACTGTTTTGACTACTGAAAATCAATTTATATTTTTATGTGTAATTTTTAAAATGCTTTGCTAACAGTTCTGGAAATTCAGAATAGAATTAATAGTTTAGCCAGATGTAAATATGGCCTTAATAACATGTATTCAGAATCAAATAAAAATCAATTCTTATAAATACCAAATAAACACAGCTTAGAAGTAAACCTCACTCTTGCAAGTTATGAATAAATAATCCTCTTTATGTCAGCAAACAATAATGATTAGACTAAACCTGTATATTCTTATGCTTACAATCTTAAATAAGTTTTGGCTTGTTAACATTGTTGGAAAGTCAAAATAGAATTAGCATGCGTACTGAAAAATGATATACATTTTTATTTATTTAAATAGAAACTAAAAAAAAAAAGTGCAAACACAAAATTCCTGAAGTAACTGCTATCAATGATCATAATACTATGCATGCAAGATTTTAAAATTGGAAAAAAATATAAAATATAAAAAGGATTTTAAAAAAAATACAAATGGGGAATCCCCCAAATAAATACTATGCGCATGCATACTGCGAAACATGTTGGGTTTGCGAGATCGGCAGAAATATTAAAATATTCGCTTTGAATTTAAGTCGCTCTCTAATTGTACATCTTCAAAATTTAAATAAAAAGTATGGTTTAAAATCAAAGTAATGCTGTAATACTTGTGCTAGATGTAAATATATATCTACAATTTTGAACTTATAATTTAATTTTACATCTTTGGTATGAATTCTTCTGAATCTAATTGTGTATGGACATATCAACTCTATATTTTTTTATTCTATATTTTAAAAACAAATTATTTCTAAGTTCCTTTATAGAAGATGATATTTATTTTAATCTGATTTCATGAGATTTAAATTTTAATATACCAAACCTTCTTTAAAAATATATAATAAATAAATAATTGAATGACTAATTCCTAAGAAGTTTGAGTGCCAGAAGGGATTAGATGAGGGCACGATTGGTGGATATCTGCGGCTCATTTAATTCAAAAATTGCTTTCAAATTAAAATCTAAGGTCAAAATTCATGAAATACCATTGATAAAAGAAACTTCATGAATCACATGATCACCATTTTTATGCTTGCTCATAACTGTTATTAAAAGACACAAAACTCTCCATACAATAGTGCCACTCAATGCAAGCCAGAGTAATCAATGGATACCAAAAGGCTTGTGCATAAAATCCCTATCTAGTGCCTATTCATCCAATATCCCCAGACTAGTTTCTAGCTTGTGGCATCCATTGATTACTCTGGCTGGCACAGAGGGCACTACTCTATGGATACTTCATGAATTATAATCATATAATTTATGGTTTGTGAATTTTGAATTTCAGAATTAAGGGACAGTAAATTATTAGAAATAGTGACATTTACATTGTGATTCTTCATTACTAAAAAAAAATATTTATGACGGATAGATAAAAAAGTTATGGCTGGCAAAAAAAAAAAATCACTATGAGAAAGTAATGAAACAATAGATGTCAAATTTTTCACTGTATAAAAATCATTAAAATAAATAATACTATTCTCAGGAAAAATGAGTTAACATATTCACCTGCAAAGCCATGACCTGAGATTCATATGTTGAAACTTTTTATCAAAAGTTAGGTTTAAAATACCAAATATGTTAAAAAAAATTTCAAGCAGTTATTCCATAATCAACCAACCTATAATAAATAGATATCCACAGGTTGTTAAATAAAATCCAAGCCATATGGATTATTAAGATGAGTAACAATGCAAAAGAGTTGCAATCTTCACTTTTGATGCCATAAACCTGCAGGTACGGAGATCATTGTTTAGTTATTATTCGAGTCTAGGTGGCCAATCTTAAATATAAGCAAAATATCAGAAATAATAAAAATGTCTCTCTTCCTAATAATAATAAAAAATGCAACATAGAGATGTATGCCCAATTAAAAATAGATGTATCACATTGACATTTGTAGTAAAAATAGGCAAAATTCACTATAGTATTGCCACACACAGCAAGCTAGAGTAATCAATGGATGCCAGAAGACTTTGTGCATAAAATCCCCATCTAGTGCCTATTCATCCAATATCCCCAGACTAGTTTCTGGCTTGTGGCCTTCGTCAGTGAGGAGACTTGGATCTGAGAGCACTGCATCTAGATCTTAGGATCTAATGCAACCCTCCAGCAACCAACTTTTACCTCCACTTAACTACAAAACCATGAATATTAAATTGAAAACACCTTAAAGTTTTCAATCCAAGCCATAAGAAGTGGTGGTCATGTGACATCTGTAGTATTCAATAAAACTACTATTATGTGGATATAAAAATATACGAAGTCCAAAAAATCGATCACCTATTGAAATGTTTATTTCTTGTAGTACCTTTTCTGCATAAATCCCAATATTTGGTTTGCAATATAAATATTTATAGAAAATTTACTCCTTCTAATATTTGGTACTTTAGCTCTAGAAATAAATAAAAAATATCAAATGGCTTTATTGCTCAGGATCTCAACACCTGAATATTAAATAAGGACAAACTACAAAAGGAAATGTATCTAACATAATTCAATAGAATTTGTCATCTAAACTTTTTTTCTATAACAATTTTTACTTCTTTTCTTTTACTATGTAATTCTATGATAAACATTTATTGGTTTCCAAAGAAAAGACTAATTTATTTAGACTTTAAATAATAACTAGCTAAGCAATGCTTTCAACTTAGAAGGTCATATTCATAGTGCTTGAACTCAGTCGCTGAGTTTAAGTGGTATGAATATGACCTTGTAGATTGAAAGCATTGCTCAATTAGTTATTATTTAAAGTCTAAATAAATTAATCTTTTTTTTTTTTGGAAGTGAATAAACGCTTATCATAGAACTAAACTTTTTTTGATAGGTAATATTATTTGGAATTCCAATGTATTATAATATAAATAACATTTAACATAGCGATAAAATTCAAATCACTTCTGATACTTTATCAATCCTATTTATTAATTTAATAAATCTATCTTCAAAGAATAATAATGTTGTATGAATTATTTTGCTCGGCAAATACTAATTGGGTCTATTTTTATATCATTCTCAGAATAACAGTTTTGTCAACCATTAATAATCAGTAAATAGTGGATAAAGGCTATTATCAGAACTTGAATAGAAATTCACAAATAATAAACTGCTTTCCAAATTATCTTAAATATTCCAATGCATCATCAAATCTTCACATGATGTAGATTTGACTCCGTCTATGTGAAAAACTTTTTGAAGTCGAAAGCAAGCTTAGAACTTTCCATTCATTACCCAGACCATAATTAATCCAGACTGCTACAAATTATTGACTAATATTATTCAGAAGATGACAATAACAGAATAATCTAAGTTAGTCAAATAAATGTTAATACAATGACTTTAAAAACAAATAATTGTAACATGATTACTAGGTGAGATATCATTGATGTATCGATGCCAAACCATTATTTTTACGATTATTGTGCAACATTAATAGTTAGTTATTCAACTGACAATAAAATATAGTTCCTAATGCTGATTTCTAGAGTGTTTTTTTCCTCCTCCTTTTTGCTTCTAATGTTAAAGTTAGGATATTGTATATCTGCTCTGCAAGAAGTTTTAAGCTAATTTGTGAATTTAAAAGGGTGGGACTCTAACAATATGAAATTTAGAGTGAACTATATTAAATTTTTCATTTTAATTATTTCTAAAAAATTTCAAGATCTTACATGATGGCTTAGTTATAAGATGTTTTCATTTTTATGATTTGGAATTAAGTGGTTTATCCTCTTTCCCTTCTTCAGATTTCCTGTCATTGAAAAAACCTGTTGCCCATATATCCATATTTACAAATTTTGAATTTGGAACAGTTCATATTTTTACTTTAACACTTTTGTTATTTTTATTAAAAAGAGGGAAAATGGCATCCATTCTTAATTTTTAAAAATAATAGAAAAAATATATTTTCAAGAACAATCTCTAAAAGCACCATTAAAAGAACAGCAACTAATTTTTGCACCGTTAAATTTATCATTTGATGAATGTAAAAACTTTCTGTTTGCATATTTTCCTGATTGATAATTTTCTATATCTCTAACACTACAATTATTTTCTCCCCATTTTCTTATATTCTGAATGCAAATTGAGAACGATGTGCAGTGCTTCCTGAGATATGGTAATTGGAGGTAGAAGCATCTACTTTATAGTTCATTTATTTTTAACCATCCTTTCTTAATATATATGCCATTGAAATCCAAAACAAAATCTAATTTTTACATCTAAACTGGCATTTCCTTGTTCTTCTTCATCCATATCTTATGTAATTTCCCTAACCACAGCAAGACATCTTGTAAGACTAGCTGGCTAATATGATGACAGAGGGGATATTTGTCTAGCTTCAATGACAACCAACTTATTTATTTGACATTCATTATAATATATAATTTAAGTCTTCAATCAGAATGGGTGGGTTTAAGCAACATCTATCCTTCACTATGAATAACAATTCATCAAATCTCTGAGTATAAATTATAATAATCATGTTAGTCAGTTATTTATCAACAAAAAATGTAGCTTCATAATTCACTCTCACCCCAATTATTTTCTGTATTGGAATAGAATTCTACCTACTTTAATTCTTTTGCAATTCTCAATCTTAACTCAGCTTAATTACTTGGATATTCATATATGTTATGATGTTGTTACACTACATTAGTTGGTTTAATTATTTTTTTTTTGAAAAGGTTAATTATAGTTTAAGATCTACTAGAGAAATCTTGCCTGCTACTGTTATCTCTGAACATTAATAATAACAATAGTAATGATTGCTGGGAAGTTTGTAAGAAGTTTGAAAGCCAGAAGTGCCATAATTGAAATCCATCCAAGAATGAGTCTGACAGTCTACTATTGCATTAACCAGGGGATATCACTGAGCATTTAAAGTTCTCATACCTACCTATAATGAAAAACTTCTGTTCCCCAGAAAACTACTCTAATAACTAAGTCAACAGCTTATGACTTGTCTTTGTGTTATATGTATTATTTGATAAATAGTGAAATCTGTAAATAAAATAATTCCTACACTACTTCAGTATTAACATTTATGATATTCCTCAATGGGAAATAGTGTTAAAAAAAGCTGAACATATTAAAATTCACACTAGAATCCAACTAATAACATTTTGTTGTAATTAACTTTAAAACAGTCATTAATTTCATTTAAATAATCAAATTTTCACATCAATTTCTTTTCTTTTTTTTTTTTTTAAAAAAAAATTATATTCTTTAATTAAAATCATAATGTGTTAATTCTAAAATAGGACTTGTCAATTATGCAAATTTTATACATAAAATCAAATGATTTGTTACTAATATGCTAATTTCATTAATTAAAATTATATTTCTCAATTATAATTTCAATTTCAGTAACATGTAATTAAAAAATTAAATACTAAGAAAGACAAATTCTATGGACCTTGCTTATTGAAAATATTAAAAATATTATGCCAATCCAAATGACTAATAAATTATCAGAAAATAAAAGATAATATTCAAATTTCACATTTGCATATAAAATTTTCTCATGAAAAATTGATCTCAAAATATAGTTACAATATATCTATTATTGAAATCATTCAATACCAACCTTTAAATTCTTTAAAACAAAAACATGTATATCAGTACATACAAAAAAATATTACTGTTTTTATAATGTTTTTGTTTGTTTTAAAGGATTAAAAAAAAAAAAAAAACTAATTTCCAATTACAAGTTGGTTTTTACTTAAATATACTAACATACACACACAATCTTAATTCGAAAAATATCTTCTTTGGTCAGAAATTTATTAAGAATATATATAATTAATTATTTTTAACTTTATGATTTCAAAAGCATTAATTCTACACAGTTATCAGTTCATTACTGGAATCTAATGATAGCAAAACCATAACAAAGAACACATTGTGGATAAGACCAGAAAACGCTTGATCAATGTGCATATACTAGATATATTACTTTTAGAAATAATCATAGCTGGTGCGAAGATTTTCATGTCCTCAATCAAATGAACTTTGGAAGGAAGTGGAAGAAATAATTAAAAATAAATTGAAAACAATTTGGCTAAGATTAAACAAGCAGAAAAATCCAAATGGATATCAAAAGATAGAGATGTAACAATTGCTAAGAAGTAAAAAGAAACCAAAACTTTAAAATGAAAAGAAAAATCTTATGAAGCACATCAAAGAAAATTCATATAGTCGAGGGGGGGGGGGGAGCAGTATTATAATAAGGTTACAAAACATTAAATAAGAAAATAAGCTTTGATAGAATTTTCTGAAAGAAAATTCATTAGATGAAAATGAAGTTTGAATCTTCAATGGGTTTACTGGAAAAATACCAATATACAAATTACTATTGATATTTTTACTTTTATCATAATCTATTCATGGTAATTTTATATCAAATAAAAAAATTATTATGCTGAAAGTTATTTAGTGCAGATTAGGGACTAAGTTGTTTTCAGAAAGGGTAGAGAATAAAGAGACAGCACAGTGGAGCAGTGATATACATTACTTTTTGTTCTGAGACACTTTCATGTATATAGTGTATAATAGTTCACATTTTGTGGATGAGCTTTGATTTGAATAGATTAAATATTGCTTAATGAATTGCAAGTACAGAGTATTTTTCAATGCACACACACACCTATAAACATATATATACACACAAAAAATTTTCAAATAATATATTATTAATAATAAATTGAGGGGATATATTAAAAATATATTTTTCATTCTCTGAAAAAATAAAAAAAACTTACTGCTTTGTATTTTTATATTAAAATAAAATAAATTGTGAAATGTTTGACTTTCATTCCTATTAAATATTCCATTTTCTTTTCTCAATAACCTTCATTATTAAGAAATGGTTTTGATGTTTTTAGGTCAATATTAATTTTAAGTATGTTTTAAAATTTTGTAAAACTTGCTTTGCAATTATTTTCTTATACAAAATATTGCACATAAAATTGGGAAAGGGTTGTAAAGAAAGAGTAAAATGTAGGTAGTTGAATTTTATTAATAAATATGATCATTTTTGGTGCTCCAAAATGAAGAAACAACTGACATAATTAAATTTTACTTTTTAAACATGATCATGACCGCATGCAGAAACAGAAATGGCTGCTTGATTATTGTAAAATGCATTAAATTTGTGAAGTTTAATGGGGTTTTTTTTGTTTGCATATATATATTTTTTGTTAGTTGGTTTGTTTACATTTTGGAGGGATAGTGTATAATTGAACTTGTATATTTTGGTACAGTATAGTTTGCACTTTCATTATACTGACAACTTGTTGGATTATTGAAAAAACCAAAGAACAGATTAGGAATGCTCATATTCATGTCATTTGATTCCAAACTCATCCAAAACATGAATTCTCAAAATAAGCAAATAGTAATGATCATATGTTATAAACATTTTAAATATATATAAATTAACTCAAAAATTATATATATGAAGACATTAATAAAACTAAATTTAAAAAAAACTGACAGAATTCTTGTACATTTTTGACATGTACATACAGTATGAATATATTTAAATATAATTCAATTTAAAAATTGTTTAAGGTATACACAAAAAATAATTCATAAAAAAGAAAACAACAGAGCTATGAAAAAAAAGTATAGTAATAAAGTAAGTGGATTTATTATGCTTCATAAAAACTAAGAATGTAACAGAATGAACATTGATAAAAAATCAAGTCATATGACCTAATTTTAATAAAGCTCCTATTTACAAATGTTATATATAGAGTAAGTTAAAAACAAACTCTTAGGAAGCTTCAAAAATACCCTCAACCTCAGACCGCGGTTTCTGCCTCTAGCGTCATCAGTGAGGTGCTAGGGAATAAAAATACTAGAACTAGTCCAGCATTTTATCAATGCCTAACTATTGAGAAGAAAATCTGAAACTTTCAGACATTTTAGTTTTTTGCTATTAATGCTTTGGCAATTTTATATTGCTAGAGCTATTAATATATGGTGTATCTGAACTTAGTTCAGTCCCATACGGCTATTTGAGTTAGATCGCTAGATTTTTGGACATTTAAATGTCTGAAAGTTTCAGATTTTCTTCTCAATAGTTAGGCATTGATAAAATGCTGGACTAGTTCTAGTATTTTTATTCCCTAGCACCTCACTGATGATGCTAGAGGCAGAAACCGCGGTCTGAGGTTGAGGGTATTTTTGAAGCTTCATAAGAATTTGTTTTTAACTTACTCTATATATAACAGAATGAACATATACAAAGCCAAATAAACGTATGAAATTTAAAGAGAATGCTGTACCGGTAATCATCAGCAGTCTCCTTCAACTGAATATGACCATTTCTATTCCAAGAAACAAAAAAAAAATAACAATAATACACTAAAGACAAACTTTGAAATGATTATACAAATCAACAAATAAGCCCTGTATAGAATACACTAATCCATTATTCTATTTATTTGATAATTTGTGATGTTCTCTTTTAACTTCTTTTACAGCAAAACTTAATTTCTGAAAGACTTCAACACCATATTTATTCTTAGGCATATCTTCTCAACATTATCCTTTGTGCGAATGTCTTTGAAATAATCCTTCTAATGTATATTGGGGAAATCTTTCTAAAGAAAATCATATTCAAGTTCCTTATAAAACATTTTTTAGAAAGACTTGTATTATTCATTAATATGTTCAATCCAACAAAGATATGATTTTACATTAGTGAATCTTATAGTATTCTATCTAGCAATTTGAAAGAACTTAGATCGGTCATGTGATCTTACCACTATATTTTTAGAACATTCTTAATATACTCATATAAAATGTACAAATTTCTAAGTTTTTTATTTTACTTTCTTTTTTACCATCAATATGAGAATCAGTGGATGTTTTTGTCTTAATTTTTATAGAATGTTATTTAAAATATATGATGTCTGTTAACTTGAAGAATGATGGGAGGAATTTGCAGAAGAACTATAAACAAAGATATCAACCAAGACACTTCTAATGTTAGAGAATGTCTCAATAATAAAAGATGTGATCATGTCAGCCTTTAGATCATAACAATGAGTAAGAGTACTGGAATTCAATAAATTGCATAACTTTTTTTTTTTTTTACAGAAAATTGGATAAAAGTCACTAACAGTGCTGATCAAATTCCACTAATTAGTTTGAAAAATCAAACTAATAGTCAACAGATTGAAAGAAATCAATCTATATTCTCAGACAAAAAAAACAGTCTTAGCAATGAGTAAGCTACTATGGAATATCTTTTATACAACTTCTACAAGATATGCAGAAAATCATCCAACACAGATTAAAGTGATGCACTGAAAAAGAATTTCTGGATACATATTATTTTCAGAAATAATTGAAAAAAAAAAAAATATTGTCATAAATTGGATAATTGAAAAAGTGAATGAATAGCAAAAATTAAACGTGCTTTAGTGATTACAGCAAAGCTTTTGATTTGGACGATCATATTTCTTTTAAAAATGGCTATACCTTAACATCTTACTGTTTTTATGAAGAACATTAATATGGAATTATAATGTACAATTAAAACAGATTATGATAAACAAAAAGATTTTACATTGGCAAAGAAATAAGACAGAGCAATGCATTGTCATCTTATTTATTCAAATTTATGAAGACATTATGATGAAATCCAGATTAATAAAGACAAATGTAGATTCAGTATTGATAGAAATAACAACCTTACATTTGCTGATTGATTATCCCATATTTATAGCCAAAAAAGAAAGTATTGAACAAAAACTGCAATTACTGCTAAATATAAAAATAAAATTTTTGACAGTAACATCAGGTAAATTGAAATGGTGGTGAAAAAATAAAGATCACCAATACATTTTGTCTCACTAAATCATATGTTATTAACAAATAAATCAGCAACAAAAATATATTCCTTGCCTAAATCTTAAATATTTGTTCTACAGATTGTTCCTAATAAAAATTTTTCTTTTAGCAGACTTCATTGCATTTCTATTGTTGATTTAATTGAGATGTTCGATTTAATTAACTGAGCAGATCTGAGGCATTGTTTAAAAGTAATGAGCAATCCATCAAAGTTTAAATATAGTAAGCGGCTTCTACATGAGGGAATGAAAAGAAGTATTATTACTATAAGTGAACAATTTTAGGCATTTGAAATGAAAAGTGGTATTAAATAAAAAGTATGTATTAACTACACTTTCTACGTCAGTGATCTACAGAATTATTTATAAACAGCTTCATGACCTGGAGGTCTAAGATGAGCTACAGATTTAATAGTGAAATTTTAAATTTGAATTAAGAATAAAAACAGCATATTCTTGGCTTCTGGATTTACAATATGTTAACCACTGCGCTGTCATTTTTAATTCAAAAGACAATTTACAGAATGCATTTAATTAATATATATATAAATAAAATCATGCCATTGCAAAGAAAAAAAATCTTCAGGAATTTTTAGTTTGAATGTTAATCAACTTGAGAAATTGAGCTAATTTAAATATTTGGTAACTTTTTAAAAAGAAAAACAAAGCTTCAATATTGAGATGTAGCAGAACTCCAATGGACTGCTGCTGCTTTTTACCAATGTAATATAAAGCCAATAGAAAAACTTCATTTATAAATATTTTGCAAAATTTTAAAAGACCAATCATAGTAGTCGTCAACTTGTTGGACGTGACAAAATCACATGTGAAACGAATGAATGGAATATAAGACTTGCTAAAAAAGTCTTTTATAAGCTTTACTAGGGTTTCTATGAAAAGGCAGATCCGATTAGTGTTATAAAGATTATTTCAAAGGCACTTAAAAAAGTGAAATATGGATTGCTTTCAATAAGAAGATGTGTCTGAGGATAGAATACAAGGAAGACAAAATGTTAAAGTCTTTCAGAAACAAATGTTTGTTGCAAAAGAAATTAAAAGAGCATCATAAAATGGTAAATAAATAGAATGGACCAGCATGTTGTTCACAGATTTGTCTTTCATTAACTGGGCTATATAACTGTTGCAAAATTCATCACGATTCTTTTTTTCTTCTTCATGGAATAAGAATAGCGATACCCGTTTAAGAATGGCCACCAGTGATGTGATAGTTGAAGATTTGTAGAATATCAGGAGAAATTATAATAATGTATTATAAATTGTCTAATGGTCATGTTGAGGGAGTATTTGGTCACTGAAATCACAAATGAGAAACACATCACAAGAGAATATTTGAATTGAAATGGAAATAATTTTTTGAATATTTAAAAAAAAACAAGTATAAGAGAAGTGTGTACATTGTTAATACTTTATAAAGCCAGTTTATTAAAAAAAAAAAAACACTAATATTTCAATGAAAGGTTTTCAATGAAATATTCAATGGTATTTTTTTTTAATGATATTAGTTTTAACACTACACTGAATCCTAATTATTTGACAAATTATTTTCATTCAATTTCTTTAATTTTTAGGATCTGTTTACTTAAAAGCAAATTATTTTCCTGTCTTCTTGTAGCCTAGAAGCTAATAACTCCAAGCATTACAAAAAATTATAACTCCAGGGCAAAAAAAAAAAAAGAGGAAAATTTCGTTTTATATAATTATTTTACTCAAAATAATTCAAAGTTAGGTGGAAACCAAACAAAACAAAAACATTAGGATAGGTATATATATTGAAATAAATAACAAAATTCATATATAACAGCTATATAAATAAATATTAATAATAATTATGCATAAAAAGTTTTTTTTGGCCTATGATTTCATGTCTTCTTCAAATGTTAAGCAGATAAAATACCATCTAGTGGTCTACACTGGAAGTAAAATAATAACAATAATAAAATAAAACATCAGTAAAATAGAAAAAAAAATCCAATATAACTTGAAGAATTGACTACATAACATAACAATATACAGAATAAATAATACATACATTATACAACTTTATGTATATTATCTTGAATGGATTAACTAAATTTATTGAAGTTTTGTTAATATTCATACAACTTAAATCACCACTGTTTTATAAACTGTTTTCTCTTTTATAATTTTTTTTTTTTTTTACACTTTAATACTGATCAGCTGTTTGACTTTTTTTTGGCTCATGATTAAAATTAATATTCGTATGTGTATTAAAAAAAACTAGTAAAGATGAACAAATTGTAAAAAAAAAAAAACCAAATGCTAATAAATTGGCAAAGATGTCTGACACATTAATGCTCTGCATGTTGTTGTTATTCCAGCCAGTAGTAGTCATTGTAACATTTTCTATTTTAAACCAATAATATCAATTTAGCAATTACACATTTGGCATTTAGATTTCTGCCATTTTCCTATATGTTTGCTTCAAAATTATTTATATTTTATTATCAATATGAATCAGTTTTCAAATTCTGCTTTCATGTTGTATGGTAAGAATTACTGCAAAATACGCAGGAGAATACTTGCAAAAGAATATGTATAAAATATTTTCAACACTAAGGATATAAAAAAAACCTGAATCAATAACTCTTAAATGAAAAAGAAAGCAGCTATTCTTATGTTTATTGTACATATTTGTATTTATTACATAAATCTTAATTTAATGAAAAAGTGTTTGTTGTATTATTTGTCTCTATAAGCCTATGCTATATGGAATGATTTTTAAAGCCATTTTGCAAATAATTAAACACAATCACATCATTAATAAGACAAATTTATTTTCTCAAATAATCTCATCTTAAACATTGATATTACAGTGCAGAAAAAAAAAAAGCAATTCTCATTGCAAATGAAAAATCAAAAAGTTTTCTTATATTCTTGCATGTAAATATTAAACAAATTTTTATGTATTAATATTAAAAATAATAATAATGTGAAACTACATATCTTAATTTGTATCCTTCCACATCTACTCTCCAGCTATTCTATTAATGTAGTGAAATCTCATTATAACATTTTTATTGATCAATAAATGTCTTTGAAACACAGTAATAACAATAATAATAATACCAATGCAGTCTTTGTCATGAAAACGAATGCCATTTTTTCTTTGAATGTATGAGCCTATATAACATATGTAAAACAATACTAAAATTATTTAACAACTTCCAAATATGAAAAATCTATTCCAGATATATGACAAGGTATATATGCAAACATTTATGTCAACATCTCTATACTATAAGCTCCTTGAAGCACTAGATGCACTTTCATTATGACTGCAATCCCAGAAGACATCCAAAAACCTATAACAAACAGATTAACATCAAAGAGAATCAAGAAACTATTACAGCACACAATGTTGAAAGTGATCTGTCTGCAACATGCATCTCAATGGCAGCTGCAACAAAGGAAAATCAACAAAACTAAAATAGAAGATATATCAGTTTCGAACACATTGTGCCCAAGGAACATTTTTTTCCTTTGATTAACTTTTAACATGATAATATAAACACTGATATGCATAATAATAATGTAAAATCACATATATTCCTCCATATCCACTAGTAATTTAAATCTCGTGGTGCATTCTTATTGATCAATAAATGCCTTTGAAATGTAATAACAATGCAGTCTTTGCTTTAGAGATACTGAAAACCAACGTTATCTCTACTTTGAATATATAAGCCTTGATAACAAATGCAATTCAATACCAATCTATTTAACTCTAAATATAGTATTCTAAACAAATGAACAAGGTATATATGAAAACATTCATGCCAGAACCTTCATAATATATGCTTTTTGGTGCACTAGGTGCACATTATGTATGAATCCAATCCGAGAAGGCACCCAAACCCTATCTGAAACAAATTAAAAACCATCAAAGAAAGAGAAAAAAACTATCATGCCATTATAATGTTTGAAGCTAATGGGAAAAGATGTGATCATATGCCCTTACTTAATTAATAATTTGTTAATATAAATACTGACATACATAATAATAAATTGAAATCGTTTATCTTAATTTCATCCTTCCATGTAGTTTAAACTTCATATAATGTATTTTTTTGATCAATATTATGCTTAATTCAATTTATTTAATGTATAATTCCACAACATGGGCCATAGATAGCACACAAATTAATGAAATAGTACCGAGAGAGAAAAAATCATAAATAATATAAATAACAGATATGAGAAGAGAGAAAAACAACAATGATAAGAAAATGATACCATTATAATAAACTAAAGATTATATTTTTCAACAAGAACCTTATTATAATTTTCATCATTTAAACTAAAATGATTACTATTGCAAAAATCTATTAAAAGTGTGCAATAACTGATTGAAACAACAGAGAAATTAAAGAATATTTGAGCAACAGATTTTAATACAATAATAAACTGAAGTTCTAGTTTTATATTCTGCTGAATTAAATGAAATATTTATTACCAGATTTTGACAAATTACTCAGTTACAATTTTGATAAAAGATTTTTAGATCTGTTATCTTTCATCCTAAATAGAAAGATACATATCTATAAAAATTTTCTCCCAGGGAATGAATTATAGTAATATTCCTTTTTGAAAGATTCAAATTTAATAATAGGAAGGATAAAAGCTCTGACAATCTGCCATATCTGAAAATCATTCCCATAATTTTGGAAGCTGTGTTAATTATGGATTCAGCATGCGCATGAAAAGATTCATTATTCGTAAATAGAAAATTTACTTCCTTTTGAATAGTATATTTAATTTTATAAGCTTTAATATAATAAGAGATAACTATTCAAATTTAGTAGAATAAGAGATTATCAAATATTTGTCCATATTAATCATTATTTTATTTTCATTGCACCATGTTAATATCAATTTGTAGAGGAATTTGATCTTTTAATATGATTATTCATTTGAAATACCATATAAATATGAGAACTTAAGATAATCATTAAGATTATTCATATATATATATATATTAAATAGTAAAAGTTCCTGAATACTACCTTGAGGTACACCTAAATCACAGTTATATAAAGTGGATGTTTTATTATCATATTTAAATGTCTTCCAATCTCAATAAATGAACTAAACTATTTAATAAGCTCTACAAAAAAATTTAACCTGTAAAGTTATTGAAGAAGAATACCATGATTCACCCTATCAAAAACTTTAGACAGATTTAAAAAAAAAAAAAAAAGTATAACATGAGCAATATAATTGCAAATAATGATTAAATTAGTTTCAATTGACAGATTTGACAAAATCAATGCTGAACAAAAATTAAATAATTATTGACATTAGAGTCTCTATGATTTTATTGTATATATATCTTTCAAAAATGTTAGCCATTGTATAAAAGTCCAAAATGGATCTGAAATTATTTATACATTCCTTATGAATTACAATAACCCTAATAAATCTGAGAATTTCAGAAAAAGTGCCATAAATATAGAACAATATAAGAATGTCACATAAAGGATTAAGAATAAATTTGGCATAATCCTTATAAATGAAAAAAGATATATTATATTATCTAGCCACAATAAAGATGAAATTTAAGCTTTCTTACTAACACTATACTGTCATCATTATTAAAACCTTCAACTGAAAGTTTTGTGATAAGATTTATCTGAAAATATAAGATTTATACAAAAAATATAAAGGCCTCAGATTCTCTATTAGCACTTTTATACAAATGAGGAAAGTATTTGGAAAAATCTTCAGCACAAAATGAGGAATTACAAGCAGTTCCAACTTTTATTATCATCAATTCTGGAATCTTTAACAAAAATTAATTTCCATATTATTTATATAATTTCTTTATTATATAAAACCTTTACTAATCTCCTAATGTAGAATGTTACTAGTTTTCCTATAATATTTATGTATTATACATTTTTCTTTTAATACTTATCTTTAAGGAGAAAGAAAACCAATAAGGAAAATCATGATGAGACATACATTTAATAAAATAAACAAATCAATTACGTTATTGTCTCCTAATAAATGTGGAAATATGCTCACATAAATCATCTTATCTTCTTTTTTTTATATAATCTGTTTTTATTTTATGAGATGTGTGTATAACATTCTGCACTTTTAATTAAAATTCCAATTAGATGATATATATATATATAGATCTGAAATGTTGAAGAGGGGGAATGAATATATTCAAACTGGGACAAACTATGTAGAATGGAATCCAAAGTATGAGTGAGAATTACAAAAGGAATTATACTGTCTGAGCCTTAATAATTTACAAAATTGCAACTCTTTAAAAGACTATGAAGCACACTGAGAAATAATAGCATCAAAAAATAATTCAAAGAGATTAACAGACATCAATAATTATGATGTTTTATTATAAGTAATTAATAAATCTTCAAATGAAGATAAAACAATATCCAACTCATTAGTTGATGTATTTGATCTAACATGCATATTTCCTATCATAAATTTATTATGATGGTAACATGAGAAATTAAATGGAATTTCTTATAGCATTAATTTGTTTTTTAATGGCAATAAATATATCACTTTTTTCTATTAGCAATTTCAATAAGACTATCTGAATAAAATATTCCATCTCTCATCAAAAAGGTAATAAAATATAAAGAAATAATAAACAAATGAGGGGGGAAAAGAGTTATATCAACTATGATGAATTAATGATCAAGGAATTAGCTATCACAGAAAAACCAAATCTCAGATACTTAATTTTAAAATTAAGGGAAAACAATAGCAGCATTTGTTTAAAAAAGAAATAAAAAAAGTTAAACAAATACACTCTAGTTCCAATCAATCTGAATAGAGAAAATAATATCGGCCTATTAAAAAATGTATATTTAAATTATACTATCAACAATTTTTATCAAGCTAATGGAATTATTTGGGATAGTGATATAGTTTCAGCCCATTTATCTCAAAAAATAAATCAGTCCCAGTTTTGGATTCAGCAGTTTTTTAAAATAAAATTACATAAAATATTCAGCCTAATTATACTTGGATTACAAACTCAAAGGCTACATAAATTTTGCTGATTCCTAGATTAAAACCCAAATGTTTTCACTATAGAGAATGTGAACATCTTATTAGCACTTATATGAAACTTTACTGCCAACAATTCAACATGACAGCTCCCTTCCCCCCAAGTAAAGCACAAATATTATAGAAACTCTACAACTCCAGTATTCTGTTATTAAAAATTCTGTAAAAGAAAATGGCTAAAAATGAAAACACACAGGTGATCTGTCTTTAGTTGATAAATCTTTGGTAGAATCAAATAACCTAATTGATTCTCATTTCAAGATAAACAGTCACGACTCCTCTATCTATATAGAATCTATAGCAAATATCTTTCATAAAATGTCTTCAGATATTAGGACTCACTAGCCAGTTGTTTTCCATAAATAGATAGCCCAAATCCTCCCTGTAAGAACCATGGAAGTTTAGAAATTCAGCAATAGAAAATAGCAAAGGGGAAGAGGCCCAATAGAAAGGTAAGTTTATCATGTTTGCATTGTTTTTAGGACCAGCTATGTCAATGTATGTTATTTTTCCCTACTTCAATATTATTAAAAAAAATTTATTATTCCATAATTTTTAGTTCATCTCAATAATAAATATTTTATAACTTTATCAAGAATATCCAACATGCCATCAGCAGGGACATCAATTAAAAAATGTCCATTCAGATCTTATAAATTCTTTATAGCAATGCCCATATGCTATTTAACACTCTTTTCATAAAACAATAGTCATAAATATTCCCCCCCAGCCTAATTGTTATCAAAAGACTAAATTCTAAGTTACTATCTTCACCCTATCCTCTTTTACTACTGGTGGACATCAATATGCTGTATGCCAAATTTACCAATAAACAGTTGCATATATTTCCAATGATGTGTGGATAAGGGTTTCTATAAGAAAGCTCAATATCCTTTAATAATGAGAGACATACATCTCTTATAGATTTAGTT
This sequence comes from Epiperipatus broadwayi, assembly GCA_028023455.1. Classification (NCBI taxonomy): domain Eukaryota; kingdom Metazoa; phylum Onychophora; class Udeonychophora; order Euonychophora; family Peripatidae; genus Epiperipatus; species Epiperipatus broadwayi. Next base: position 769,995 of record JAQFVV010012488.1, on the reverse strand, counting down.
TTTTATTCCCCATTATCAACATCCTTTTCTGACCATACAGTTCTTTTCATAACCCTAGATCTCTACTTCAATGTTAGTACTCTCATTAATACTGGCAGAATTAATCGCTGTTCCTTCCATCTTGCACCCAGAGTCCTTCATTTATATAAATTTTAACAAATAGAGATGGATCCAATTCAAGCATGTTTCAAATCATAAATATAATATCATTAAATTGTATTGTCAAAACTACTCCTTCACCCACTAAGCTCTAGAGTCTTATGGACACCATATACAAAAAGATTATATTAATAGAATTATCTGATGACAACCATCCAAAATTGTTGGTCTCGAAAAATACTTATGTCAGTTTCAGATTTAATTAAAAATATCTAGCAATAAAAAAAATGTTTTTTTGAGAATACCTCATGCCTAGATTAGAGATTATATTAGATGGGTAATGGGTAAACCTCCCCTTCTTCCAATCATGATACCAATTACTATTAAAAATTCAGTCGGAAACTGCCTGCAGAGAGTTCATAATAAAGCCCACATGGCTTATATTTTAAAGATAGTTTCAAAAGGGTGAATATTTGGCTCTTCTCTCACTTTCTTGGTGAAGATGACAGTAAATTTACCCCTAGTGAAGTTACCTAGAAAATAGATCCATCAGACTCTCATCATCCTGGAATTCCAAAGTTTGTTTATGTAGCAAACTTCTTATCAAAAGCAATTTAAAAAATCTAAAGTATCTACCCAATATCTCTTCTTCCTTTTATGAAAAAGCAAAAGTGACTACCCTGAAGAATTTTCAACCCATATCAATGAGTTCTTTTGGTATAAAGATCCTACAGTCTATAATAAAAGATAAAATTAAACTTTATTTATTGCTACTATTATGAAAATTGTAATTTGCAAGAACAATTATAGAAGTAAGACACAATAAAAAACACAGCCCAGTGGTAATTCAATTGAACATTAAATCAGCCTTCAACATGGTTCTAAAAGAAGGACTAATTAATACACTAACAGTTACCATTGTTCTTAGAGCTTATATATACAAAATAATAATGTCTTATGAAGCAGTGAAATATATACTATGCTCAGTGGTATCCCCTAAACTGTTACTCCACATTGCTTCATTCCACAAGGCTTTTTGATTAAGTGCCCTTCTACTTATCACATATATTAACCCCTTGATTAAAGCAATTGAAAATGAATTATCTGAGATTTACATTTTTTATTTAAAAATCTATTCTTTCATGCATTGCTTACATGGATGAAATCTCAGTTTTCCTTTCACAGAAAAAAAAAAAGATTCCACAGCTGCTCAAATTATTGGCTTAGTGTACAAATAAATTTAAGCTAATTTTTAAAATGGAGAAATCATGTGCTTGGCAAACATATTGAGGGAGATGCCTTAAAAGAACATTTTAAAGAACCTTATTATGTCATTTTCATATGATCCACATAGCAATGAGAGCATTAATTCAAGAAAAATTAAAAAATAGAAAATATAATTAACTCATTGACAAAATCTTACCTCTCAGTCTATGTAAAAGTATCCCTGTTTAATATCTTAACCATGGCAAGAATTGCCTATACATCTCTATAATATTGTATACAAAAGCATTTGCCAATCAAATATATTCTCTGAGGAAAATGAACAATGGTAGCTTTAATGTATACACTAAATATTTAAGGATGATATTTCTTACACTACTATTGGCTATCAGAATTTCAATTGTCCCTCAAAAAATGAATTCAACTGTTAGGAGATCCATGCATTATGATAGCTTTCTTTACAGGATAACCATAAATCTTGAATTGTTTTGTACCTTGTATTTCTCCTTTCAAAATGCAGAGAATCTGTGTCTACTTGGTCACAAAGAGTCTGAAACACAACATATATTTTTTACTTGCACTACTTTTGATTATATTCATGAGTTCATCAAAGCATTCCTCAAGAATAAAAATACTAAAATGTCATTAAGAGTATTTTTTTGAAAATCTGAGCCAGTGTGTTCATCCTATTCTTTTATATATAAAAACAATCCAAACAATCATTCTAATACTACAGTTAACATATTCATCCAAGACAACAGAAAATTGCTAATCAAAACAACTGGTCTCAGATGCTACAATCATTGAATCTATAACATGATAAGGTATTCTCTAATGAGTCTAATCTCCATGACAACTGTTTAAAGTAGCAGACCTTCTTTTATTTATATGCAGTGTCTTATTTATTTTAGTAAAAAATAAATAAATAGATGATAAATATTTAAATCCTGTCAATCACATATAAAAAAAATTTGTTTTTGATTTATTCTACATTTTTATTGTGTTCCGTATGCAACTGCTTTGCATGGGGACAAGAAAAAAACTAACAAAATTTAATGAAACAGTTTCCTTTGAAAGATGACAATAATATTAATAATAATTCAATCCTTTTATTTAAATGCAAAACAACAATTTAAAACCAATTGCAGAATGTAAATAAAAATAAAGAAACTTCATTGTGTATATTACATAATAATTAGACAGTAAAAAAAAAAAAAGAATACATATGAATAAAATATCTTTAAACCAATCAAAAATATCTAATATTATAGGATTGCTTAGTATCTTAATTAAAGTGATTAGTATTAATAAAAATCTGATTTTATACAAAGCATATCTTAAGTAAAGGGCAAAACTTCAGCACATTGAAATGACAAAGTTGAATATATATAAAGAACATAGACTGAATGTGATGCATGTGGGATTTAGATACAAAAACTGAAAATATATTTGTTAATATAATTTGTTGATTCACAATGATGTTTTTTATTTTACAGGAAACATAAATTGATTGTAATAAACTAAAATCTTGTTTTAAGATTCCAGATGATTGAACCATTATTATGGGAACCAATGACATGAATAATTTGTACTTTGTAACATTATTAAAAAGATAATTATGTCTAAATATGGTCCCTGTGACTTAAAAGCTTTAATAACAACATTTTTAATATGATGATGAAAGAATTCATTATTAGAAAATAAAATCCCCAGATCTTTTTGAAATCATCATCATCATCATCATCATCATCAACCATTATCAATCCACTGCAGGATGAAGGTCTCTCCAAGTTTAATCCATCTTCTCCGATCTTTAGCTTCTCTTCTCCACAACACCCCTACACATTTTCTTATTTCATCCATCTCACATGTGGTCTCTTTCTGGGTCTTTTACAATCTCTTGGAATCCAGTTTAAAATTCCAATTGTCCATCTATTATCATCTCTTCTAGCAATATGCCCAGCCCAACTCCATTTCAATCTTTTAATTTTTTCAATAAGGTCAGTAACACCTGTTTGTTGTCTTACCCATACATTGCGTTTTCGATCTCTTCTTGTTACTCCCAACATACATCTCTCCATACTCCTTTAAGTGGTCTGAAGTCTCAGTATTGCTCTTCTATTAAGTGTCCAAGTTTCAGATCCATAAGTAAGAACTGGTAAAACACATTTGTTAAAAACCATTCTTTTCAAACACATAGGCATATTTCCTTTTAGTATCAAGTTATTTCTACCAAAAGCATTCCAACCAAGTTTAATTCTATGATTAATTTCCTCCATTATGTTTCCATCTGTATTACTAATCTGACCAAGGTATTTGTAACTGTTAACTTCTTCTAATTCTCCATAATCAATCTTTATTTTCGCATTTTGAGCAAATCGATTAAACATTACTTTAGTCTTTTTAACATTTATCTTTAGTCCTACTTTTCTACTTTCATCTGCTAACTCCTGCAACATTTCCTGCAGCTCTGAAGCATTATTTGCAAAAACAACTACATCATCTGTGAAATCTAAATGACTTAAATACTCTCCATTTACTTTCACTCCTTTAGTTTCCCATTTTAATCCACAAAATACTTCTTGTAGCACTGCTGTAAAGAGTTTTGGAGATATGGAATCACCTTGTCTTACACCTTTCTCAATGTTGATTTTTCCAGTATCATTATGTAATCTAATTGTTGCTGTTGCATTTTTATAAATATTCTTTAAAATATGACAATATCCTGGATCTATACCTTGATGACCCAATGCTTTAATCACTGAAGAAATGTGTATAGAATCGAATGCCTTTTCATAATCTACAAATACAAAACATAATGACAACTCATATTCGTTTGTCCTTTCTATGACTTCTATCAAAACCTGGATATGATCTATTGTACTAAAACCACTTTTAAATCCAGCTTGTTCTCTTGGTTGGTGGAAATCCAAAGTTCTCTGTAGACGAGTTGTAATTATCTTGGTAAAATTTTTATATAAAACTGATAAAAGGCTGATAGGTCTGTAATTTCTAATATCTTCTTTATCACCTTTTTTAAATATTAATATTATTACTGCATTCTTCCAATCTTCTGGTACATCTTTATCATTTAGACATTTGGTATATAACTTTGCTAAAATTGTTTCTATTTCTTCACCTGCTTCTTTTAATATATCAATTATAATTCCATCATTTCCTGGAGCCTTTCCTTTCTTCATACACTTAATTGCATGTCTCACTTCTTCATTTAAAATTCTGGGCAATGCGGAAAATGTAATAGATATAGGAGATACTTGTTCTTTATTACTATATAATTCTTGATAAAAATCTTCTACCAATTTCATAATGTCATCTCTCTTTTTAGTAATAATTCCATCTTTTTTTCTTATTGCAGATATAAATTTCCTACCAATACCAAAATGTTGTTTAACATTTTTGAGACTTTTATTTTCTTCTACAGCTTTCCTTGCTATTTCACAGTTATACTTTCTTATATCATTTTCAACTCTTTTCCGTACCATTTTGCAAAATTCGAGATATTCAATTCTTTTTAATACATCGTTTTTGTACATCTTCATATTCCTTCTTTTCTTCATAAATTCTCTAGTCTCAGTAGAAATTTTATTAGTCAATTGCTGCTTTTTTCTACCAGCTATGTTTGTTGCAGTTTTTAAAAGTGTATCAGTTATTTTTATATTAATTTCATTCAAATCTGAATCATGTTCAAAATCTCCTAACACTTGAAACCTATTTGTAAGTTCTAATTTAAATTCATTAGAATGTTTCTGAAGATTAGCAATATCAACTGTAAATATTGTTTTTCTTAATAATTTTTGTCTCTCTAGTTTTACATTAACACGTAACTTACACCTTACTAATCGATGATCACTTCCTGTGTTAAATTTATTAAGAACATTACAATCTTGAAATATGTATTTTCTGTTAGTCAAAATATAATCCAATTCTGCTGTACCTTCATTTGGATGCTTCCATGTCCATTTCCTTTTAACATTTTTCTCAAAAAATGAATTCATAATATAAAGTTATTCTTTTTCTGCAAACTCCACAAGTCTATGTCCTCTCTCATTTCTATTACCATAACCAAAATTACCTACAGCAATTTCATCTTTCATTTGTCTACCAATTCTAGCATTAAAGTCTCCCATAACAATTTTAAAATGTTGTTTACTCTGATCAAAAGCCTTTTGTACATCCATATAAAAATCTTCTACTATTTCATCACTATGAGAACTTGTTGGGGCATAAACCTGAATTATCTGCATTTGGTATCTGCTATTAAGTTGTATAACTAATCTTGCCACTCTGTCCGATACACCATCAATCTCCACAATATTGTTCTTCCACTTTTTATTTATAATGAATCCTACTCCACTTGTATTTCCAATATGTGTGCCTTTATAATAGAGTATATGTCCACTTTTTAAATCAATTGTTTCTTCTCCTTTTCTTCTAACTTCACAAAGTCCAATAATGTCCCATTTAATATAAGACAGTTCTTCTTCTAATTCTTGCAATCTTCCTTCACTTGAAAGTGATCTGCAGTTGTAAGTACCTAAATAAAAAGTCGTCATCAAATGGCAGCCTGGGTCCGCAATCAGGGGATTCTTAGCACCCTCCACCTTCGGCCACCAACCGCTGCCTTGGTTGGTGACTTTACAGCCTCCTGGGAATAAGGGCCATGCTTTATTTTTGTCTGTCATAATTGTATATATGTATTGGAAAAATATTTATCATTTACACAAACATTCATTCTGCCTTATCAGGCACTGAGAAGAAAGACCATGGTGTTTCTTGATCTTAAACTCAGAGGTAAAAAGCCAATAAACTCACCACGCTGGCTAATGCGTGTTGGTGAGCAGCCCATCCATGTTCGTATACTATATGAATAATCACATAGTAATAACAGCTGCAACGACAAGAACGTATGGAGTGGACATTAGGAATTTGCCCTGCTCGGTTCCTTTAAGGCCTCCAAGAGGAATCAAAGGGTCTCCTTTCAGTTAATAGCAAACCAGTGTTAATTTTGTAAACATTTATTAAAATTAAATGACATATTATTTAGATTGCACCAGGTACTGCGTCTTTGTGAAAAAAATGCAGTCAATTACAATCATCAGCATCACATAATAAAAAAAATCAACCATCCTTAAGATCGTTGATATAATTATTAAAAAGTACTGAAGAACACATAACTTACATTCATAATTAGAAGAAATTTATCATAATGTTGTACAACTATAAAAAAAGGAACTTATCTAAGGATAAAACAGCAGTATATAAAAAATTATTGATTTTTTAATAAACAATTTATAATCTTCAGGCTAAAAAAAAATGCATATTAACAAAAAAATAATCTACACTAAATTTCTTTCAATAAAATGAATGTTGGCAAATAATATGTTTAAGCAACAAAATTCCACTTACAAGTACAGCATGAAATGCATCTTGGAGGGCATTTGTCTTTTATTGTATCTTTATTTATAAGAAGAATAAAAAAGAAAGAGGAAGTATGGAGATTATTAAAATAAGTATAAAAGAAAATAAAACAACAAAAAATAACTGTAACAGTCCTGAAAGTGAAAGTCTTGGGTGATTCTTATTTAGTCTCTTACTGTTTGCTGTTAGTAAATTTTTAGTTAATTACTCTGTTGGTATAAAAACAAATTTATACTTAATGCAATTACTGGGGGAAAATATGTAATTTTACAAAAAATAAATAAGTAATGAAGTTGCATTGTTTCAATTTATCAAAAACTAAAATCAATTTCTCAAATGCTGAAGTTGCCTGAGTATACTGAAAATCATTATTTGATATCCAGCTATCTATTACCTGAAAGATACTGACATCATCATCATCATTAAGGAATATTGGCAATCTTATGAATGACAAATGTCCAGTTTTCAAACTTCTAAATGGTATATTTATACTTATAATGGCATCCATACATGTCACCACTGATTGTCTTTTACCATTAATTTTTTCATTCTTTATAAATTCATAATCTGATAACTTCATGTGGTCATTCGCATTTAAAGCAAAAATTTAGATCCAATCGTATTAAGTATCCAGTTGTTCATTTCATGTCCTCTCCCTGAATTTCTCACAAAACTTATTCAAAAGAATTGACATTTTCTATTTTATTTTATTGCTATGACTTTAAATCATTATATAAATACTGTAATTTATTTATTTTTTTTAAAAAAGAGAGGAATAATATCTAAATTTACATCATACACTTTTAATTATTGATACTTAGACATCTTTCTTGAGTTATGAACTTCAGTTTAGTTTTTAAATTCATTAACCCAACTCAAATTTCAGCCATTTTTTGATTTTAAAATTAATATCACTAAGAAAAAAAGCAATAATAAATTGAAAACTTTTCATCACCTCTTATAAAACCAATGGCAAAATTTATAGATAAAATTTTACAAAAATGCCAATATATCATTTTATTGATAAAATTATATTAAAAAACTAAACTGATAAAATATGCTTGAGAAATTAGTCTTAAAAAATTTGAATTTATGTATTCAAAAACACAAAGTAGGTTCATAAATCTAATCTCAATTTAAAATCAAAATAAACTATCTTTACCAGAATTTATATAAATATATAATAAATTTCAATAAGGATGCAACCATGTAAAAAATCTTACAGATTTATGTAATACATAGGATATATGAGCACAGACTTTCACACAACCCACCACTCTCCACTCTATCTCATAACACTGATACACTTGAACACATATATGTCGAAAAGATAAATAATCATCAGTTGGTCCAGATTATCAATTCTACACATATATGCAATAAGTGCACAGACATAATATATTAAGATAGCCAATCTTCACACTTTAATGGACAGGCATCAGTCCACTCCACACTCCAACTCTTCAATTATCCATCCAATTAAAAATCTGATGATGGAACACTTCAAAGGTCACCTGAGGCCGATATTCTCGTCACACCCATGTTGACCTAAAGTCAATCTGACCCCTCATGTATAGGACATAATCCATTTAATACATATATAAGGGAAGGGCAGACATCTCTACCATGTAATAATTGAAATAAGTCTGTGCTCATATACCCTATATATTATATATATTGATACAGGTATATAATAAGTCTGTATTTCAGTTATTATATAGTAGAGATGTCTGCACATCCCTTGTATATACATTAAAATAGATTATGTCCTGTATATGAGGGGTCAGATTGACTTTAGGTCAACATGGGTGTGACGAGAATCTCAGCTTTAGGGTGGCTTTTGAGTATTATATCATCAGATTTTCAATTGGATGGACGATTGGAGTGTGGAGTGGATTGAAGCCTGTCCATTAAAGTATGAAGATTGGCTATCTTAATATATGTCTGAGCACTTTATTGCATATATGTGTAAAAATGATTATCGGGACCGACTGATGATTGCTGGTTTAGCATGAAATACTTATATTGGTGATTATTTATCTTTTCGACATATATGTGTTTAAGTGTATCAGTGTTATGAGATGGAGTGGAGAGTGGTGGGTCGTGTGAAAGTCTGCTCATATACCCTATATATTACATATATTGATACAGGTATATAATAAGCCTGTATTTCAGTTCTTACGGGCATACAATTTTCATATTAAAGGTAGGTTACCATTAATTTGAACACCATTAAAACCTCTTTTAATCAGACAAAATTATTAGAAATAGTTTCCATTTATTGTTTTAATGACTGCTATATAAAAATTTTGTGCTAATGTATAAATATAAGCATATTTTCGATTTTAAAGAATTTGATTCTTATTAGTAAAATAATTTATGCAGTTTATAAAAATATATACAGTATATGAACTAAATCAAAAATAGTAAAATTCATGCACATTCAAATTTCCACCAAAGCTTGGATTTATAATGTGTCGGAGGGAGTATTGTTGAAATCTGAAACTTTCATAAATCCCCCCCCCCCAAAAAAAAAAAAAATCCTGGATATTTGCTTTTGTTGAGTTAAGTTTATAAAATTAATACTAGACATATGACCTATGTCTATATAAAATAAGTTTTTACTATAACAACATAATTGAATTCCTCAAAAAAATGTCTTGTCAAAATGGAAAATATAAGTAATGAAGAACAATCAAATAAAATGTCATTAATATTTTAAAAAACCATAATCAATTTGAAAGAGTAAAATTTTGATATAACAGTTACCAATCAAATTATTTATTTTATGAACAATAATTCAATTTAATACATATTAATAATCCAATTATATTTGCTGTAAATAAAAGAACACTAGACATTTCTGGGTTGTTGTTTTTTTTTTTTGGTCCTTTATAATTAAAAATAATTTTTGAGACTGCCACCTGCAATCTCAAATTTGTTCACATGAAACTTTACTTTATTAATTCTGCAAAAGCCATAGGTTAAAAATTAAAGAATTGGAAACTATCACTATTTGTAATCATATTTATGGACACTATCAAAATCGTGGTTTTTTTTTCAGCTAACAGCAATCTTTCTTCTTTTTTCTTTTTTTCAAAAAAAACAAAACAAAAAAAAAAACAGAACAACAAACAGATTCAGTGTGAATACAATAATGTTTCCCTGCAGCTATCAATAAATACAGTACAGAACGACACAATAAAAACATGTATATTTAATATGTTACAAAAGCATTTAAATAATACAGATCAAAAACAATGGACTCAAAAAGTTTTGAAGTATGTTCTAATTATGATAATCTTTTGTAAGACTATGTTTATATTTATGCCATTTAGAAAAATGAGATTAAAGAAATTAAAAAATAATATTAAGCATAATCACTATTTGTTAATTAGCTATTATTTACATTTTAAAATTTAAAAAAAAAATCTTATGACAATGTACATTTTAAAATTTATTAGTGATACATTTTGTGTTCTACCATCAAAGTCTTTCATTTTTATAAATAACAGCACCATTGTTGTTGTTGTTTTTTAAAAAAAAGGCTTCACAAGTCTATTTATTTTATCCCAATGCAGTGAAATTAAATAATTTGATAAAGAAATGTGATATACAATTGATTGCTGAAGTTTTAATAATCTAAATGATTAAAACTTTTTTATTAATATTAAAAGTATGTTTTTTAATAGCCACCATTATCAGAAGTAAATTAATATAAATGATAATTTAAACTTATGTTTAGTAGCCTTTGATCACTTGAAGTTGCTCATTACAGCATAATGCATGAAATCATTTTTTCCCCTTAATAATTTACACTTACAATGCATAATATTTTACAATTATCTTTAACGTATATATTTTTTGACACAAGCAAAACAATATTTATAAGAATTTCAATCCATAATATTAATTGAGTGATTATATTTCACCTAATGTACAAAATTTTAAAATTCAATATTAATTTACTTTGTTGTTATATGATAAAATATATTTTTCATTATTAACTGTATTGAATGAAGTGATTTTTTTCTTGCTTTACTAGTTGTTAATGATGAAAATCTTTATTTTGGATGTATCATAAACAAAATCATTGACTATTATGTAAAGACACTGGATGAAAATCAGATAAAATACATTAATCATATTTACTGTATACTGCATAATGAACTGTATATTTTTAATGTTAACATCACAATTAGATTTTTGGATGAGTGACGCTAGTGAAATCATCTTTCTATGATATCATCACTCTTATAAAATAGCCACCATTTTGAAAAATGTTTATTTTAAAAAAAATTCTAATTTTTTTTAAAGATCATAATAATATATAAACGTTCAATCATGTGTTAGAAAATATATATTTGTAAAACTCTAATATATGTGTTAATATTAAAATACACAAGCATGTATAATTTAGCTATATATAAATAAATCAAATCAAATAAATGACAAACTTTTATCGATTTCTTCTAGCGCTTTCAAAGGTATAACCTTCATTTTCAAGAAGTGCAATATACTAGAGTTTTACAAAGATCATAATAGCAAATAATTTATTATAAATCAAAATAGTAGGTGGAAATTCGTGATAATCACTATGGTGACTCTTCACATAAGGATCTGTTGCTAACCAGTAAAGATCAATGTTGTATTTAAGGTAATGAATTAATTTTTTTCTCATACAAATTCATTGTAACTGCTTGTTTTATGCAAGGATTTTTTATTTATAATGCATTTTGGGGAATAAATTCAGCTCACTATCTGGAATAAATGTGTATTTATTTTGGACATCATTTTTTATTATTACTAGTTAATTAGCAAAAGTATTAATCATTATTTTTGAATTATTATAATAAATTCATTTAAATAATTTTATTTTTGTACACATTTGGTAGTCTCTTACCATTCCGAAAGTTAACACTAGATAATAATATAATTTGGAGAGCATGTGGAATCTATATAATTCCAATCTATAGCGTAGCTAAATGTCATTTTTTAACTTGGAGGATCACTTCAACACTACACTGATCACCATTAAATTCTGCTAGTGTTTTATTTAATTCAATTTACATATTTTAATATATATCATATATAAGTATGCCATTTAATTTTCTATTATATTATACACATATGAATACATAATTATTTTATAATATAATCAATGTATATGAATAATGATTTTTTTCCATTCAATTCATTTTTAAAGCATTATTCACTATAATAATAAATTATGTTTAAAAAAATGAAATATCTCTACAGATGGCCATATAAACATGATCTTAAATGAATGCCAAATAGTGAACCTTCATGATTATTAACGGTGAGTTAGTAACTTCTTTATTTATAAAAATTAATAATTTATTTTTATAATTTCTTTAACTAGCATTATATTGATTTTAAAATGTTGATTCCTTAAATAATCCTGTTTCTACTAAAAAGATAAATATATAATTTCTAAAATGATTTATTTTTATACATTGTTTTGTTAATATTTTTTATTCATTGCAATATTTTTGTTTCATAAAATCACTCTTAATAAATGCAGCTTAGTTTTCATTGTAGAGGGATTCAAAATAGACTAAAATTATGACTTTAATATAATCAATTTTTTCATATATGTATAAAATATCCACAGTATAGTTGTTTATGCTTCTACTGCTCAGCAAATATCTTTTTTACTTTTTAACAACTAGTCAATGCAATTTGATGTTCATAATCATAGTAGTATTAGTCTGTAGTTCATTTGTTTTATATATATTTTCCTATATGTTAATAATGCATGTTATTTGTTTCTCTATTCATAGCATTATCTGTGCAAATAATAAACTACATTTCTTTGATTCCCTTTCTAGAATCACATTATGTGCAACCCATTTTAAACTTTTCACGAGCAAAGACATAACACTGTCTCTTTCATGTTCTAAAAAAAAAAGATGGCTGTATGTTTTTCTTAGATTATTAAACACATAAGTGTGCCATTATATTCTGGCTTGGAATCCATCGTGAATGGGAACTTTCTAAAAAAAGGTTTATCTTTGGTGATATTAATTAGTCTACTTAACATTGCTAGTGACCAAACGACACATTAAAATCTAATTCCTGTTAATTCTTGATTTTTACGCCTACTTTTTTACATATATGGCATAGCTACTCATGAGGTTTTATAATCATGTTTTATTTTCTATTTTATTTTGTAATTAACTTCATTATTTGGTTGTACAATTCTTATTTATTATAACCATTTCTTTTGTTCAGTTTGCTGTATAATTTTCTATCAAGTTCAAACTTGCATAATGATTTGGGATAGAAATTCTCTCAACTCTGCAAAAGTAATAGGATATAATGATGTTTGACTATGTATAGATGATCTCTCCAATATTAACAAACTTCATCAATATGCAAAGTCTGGAAGTTTATGTTTTTGAATTTGTCTTCGTTTTTAATAGACTATTTTAAATTTGAAGCTTTAACATAATCCATTCCAAATTTCTTCAATTTTCTTATCAGTTCTGCAGTAGAGCATTCATATATTAAATTCCCATTATATTTACAATTGGCTATATAATATCTTCTTTATGAGGTTAAACTGCAAATGATTCCATTGATTAGTAGAGCCATAACATGGACAGGTTTGCTCCATTTTATGCTGTTCATTGTTAAATGTTACTATTACATTTTGACTTATTCATTCTAATGCAATCATTATAAACCCCGTTTTTATGAAGATTAGCACTAACTTTCTTTTAATAAGTCACTTATTATTACAATGAATTGTATTCATTCTATTTAACTGCCAAAATTTTTGCACAACAAATAATTCCATTTAGCTATTTTTAATTCTTCTTAATGGTGTCAATGAATTTAAAAGACAAATTTAGTAACTAACAAAATCCCAATTCAGTTTATATCAGATGAACTATTATTTGGCTATTTTATAATATTTCCCAAAATCAATTATTAGTAATAAAGAATACTTTTCTTTGTTTAGTTTTTTTTTTATATTTGACTATATATGATGGATATTAGCATTGATGGGCATTATTCTTTCCTCATGTAGATCTTATTTATGTATTTGCATAGTACTGACAATTTTTTTCTTTACTTCCTTTTAAATTATTGATCTTTTTGTTTTTATTTAATAGCATAAATAATAACTTTTGTGTTCCTTTAAACGTGTAATGTGTAATTTCGATGTGACTTATCATTTCTCTTATATTTTTAATTGTTTTCTTCCATTTACAGAAAAGATGGTTTACTGGAAACCGATTTGAATAATTATGCCCTTTGTATGCAAAATTGTTTTATTTAGCTTTCTATCAAAGAATTAATCTCCAGATATGATGTGTAACCAGCTGCTTCTACATATTTAGAACTATATCTCAGTAATCATCTTTATATCAAATCATCATATTAATAAAGTTCTCGTTATTTTTATAGTTTGTTTAACTAGCTAGAAATTTGAATTTATTTTGACAGCAACAATTTTCAATAAAATAGGAATTCAATATTTTAAAACAATGAAATCAAGAATTTATCTTAGTTTGTGTGAAGATTCATTAATATTCTCATAATTGACCTCTGCAAATAATTTTTTTTTCCGAAAACCAAATATCTAAAGCATCTGGATTTGTTTGTTTGTTTGTTTTAGCAAAAATACGATTTTATTATGAGTTTAAATAATAGATTTGTTACAAATACAGTTTAAGATATAATGAGTACTTGATTCACCTTGGCCTTAGGGAAAAGTACCCCTATTCTTCTCGGCAGCCATAATATCAATAAAGCAGTTATACTGATAAATAAAGTAATAAAATGTGTAGAAAGTTATTGCAGAAAATCATATAATTCATTCATTTTTTTATATAACACTCCTAAGAATATTTGTCACATTAAAATAAATATATCTACATCAATAATATATATACTACACTTTGCAAAATATCGAAATAACTGGTTGATATAGGTGTCTTCAGTTTTAAAAACTATTTTTTCATTCCCTTGCCCCATTCCTCTCCTCAAATGCTAGAAAAATTTTAAGTTATTGATTAAACTTTTTTTTTTTTTTTTTAATTAAAGCAATTTTTAAAAAATGATTTATCTTCCTAAATGGCAAATAATCTTTCAATAATCTGCTCACAATAAACTTCTTAGTAAAATTCAATAATAATGATTAATTTCTAAGCATATAACATTTATATAAGAGACTGTATTTATTTTGTGAATAGCAAACTTTTCCAATAATTAATATAAAAGGACTTAAAAAGTTTTACAGTAAAAAATTTAATAGATAATAATGTTTTCAAAAAGACTCATTTCTGTTTGGCTTCTATTTTTAAAAAGCAATGTCTATTCTTTACAGAAAATGAATGAAGCATTATTGGACTTCAATTTAGTTATCTTAACCACTTCAAAGAAAACAAGGATGATTTAATTTGCAACAACTGCATATAAACTATAATAGACTAAGCATATAGCAACTAAATTAAGCTAGTGCTAGAAAGATATCGTTTAGCCAATAATTACATTAAATACAATAGAAACAATTTTAAAACAATAATAAAAAAGGGCATTAATAAATACAAGATACCCCTTTCAGACATCTGAATCAATGGTTTTCTTAGCCCATCTATAAACATATTCTCTACCCAGAGGCAAATAAAGTACATAATAAGCTATTGTGATCATGTGATAACATTTAGTGACACATTTATTTAATTAAAACACTTATTTTTTAAATGAATTTCTTTATACACTTTATTAATTTTTCTCCTTTTCGTCTATTTTTTAATTAAAACTGTTTTGTCAGTTTAATTCTGGAGAAAATGGGCCAATGGATTTTCAAAAATCCAATATCAGTAAACTTATTAAAACTTCTTTAATACTAGTTAATTGCCTGCAGACTTTTTGCCTTAATAGTGGAATATATCAAATTCTTTGGGTTTTGGTATACAAAACTGTGACATATTTATTTTTTAATTACTTGCATAAATTGTAAATAGTTATTGTGTTAATAAAGGTTTTTTATTTAATAAAAAAAAACTTCTTCAACTTATTAGTATGTAATATATAATGAGATATTATTTTATATAGCGCGAATGTTTATTTATGTAATAGTATCAGCGATTAAGCCAATGCACATGCGCTTTAAAGAGATTATATAAATGAACACTCAATTTTCCAGACACGAGATATAGTATTTTAGAAAGAATGGAATGAATCCACCCATTCTTTCAGACCCAAACGTTTATGTATGGGCAAATCTTAAGTGTGTGGAAATAAGAGTATGAGATGTTACACGATCACTTTAAATTACATTTATTAAGCCTGAACGAATGACACTTTGCGAAATATAGTAATTTTAAAAAAACTTCTTTAATATTGTAGGAGTAATCAACAAAAGATAGTCTGCTTTGGAACAACCCAGTTACTGGACTTTATTATCAAATTTAAAACTTTTTCTGTTACCATAAACTAAAGTAAAAAACATTTTTAATAAATAGTCTACTGCAGGAGTCTTTCCAACACGGTCTTCAAGACCCAAGATGTACAGTGAATGGATTTCTGTGTCTGAGCAGTTTTGTACCTTTACTTTACTAACAGTAGCTAGATATCCATTTACTGGCCAATGTTGAATGATTACCTATATTATCTATGGGCCAATCCTTTTGGAAAAAAAATTTCACTTGGCTCAGATTCAAAACTTAAGTATGATAGATGTTTTTATAAGCAACGAATAAACAAAATGAGAAAATATATATACTAACAAATCTATGCCTATATATTTGCAATATTTATTTATCCGTCTATCTATTAAACAATTTATTTGTTCTGATGTATAACTTTCAATTTTTTAAAAAAATAACTTCTCTAGGCAAAAATGAAATGTTTTAAATTAGTATTTTTGCTGCAGCCAAAATTCTAATGACTGTCTCACTCAACAGAGAGAATTCTTTGTTACATGTAACAACTATATTAAGAGAGCAATAATCAATTTCAACCATTTTTTATATCTTGTATGTTGCTAAATTAATGATTTTAAATAATCACCTGGTTTATCAAATGTATTTACAGACAACAGCTGACCAGTGTCAGTAAAATATATATTTGGAATTCTAGGTCAGTCCCATACAGCTGAACAAGCAATTCAAAACTTCATAATGGCAATAGTGGCTACTAGCAATGTATGTGAAATTCAATACTTTCATCTTATAATAAACAAAAAGTAATCAATAATATTAGCAATAGTTATTCTATGCATATGTGTGCAAATCAGACGGATGAGAGATTGTTTATTAAATGCAATAAGTAGCATTTATGATGTGTATATGTTTGCATTTAAAATGATCCTATAAAATGAAAGATCATAAGAGCAGTTAACTGCCTGCTCCAGGTCCACTCTTAAATGTTAATGATAAATATATCATTAAATCATGAGTGCTGTAAATGGATCGACAAATAAATAACTAAATGAACAGCAAAGTGTCAGGCTGTGATCTTTTTAAGACATTAATGTGTTAGAATAATCCAGGTTTATCACAATTTAACATAGTCTGGGGGTCTTTTACTCCACATTTTTCCCCCTCTATAGAAACACAATAGTAATCTAGTTATCAATATATTAGAGCCTCTCCAATTATTTTTGCACTGACTTGCAGTTACTCATTTCAGATTCTAGGAGGAATTGTTCATACAAACTTTAAACATTCCTATGCAATACAAGAACATTACACTAGTTATTTTTTCTGCCATTATGAAAGTTTTTAGCTTTATGTCCAGAAATATGTTATTATATGAATAAAATATATGTGTTTTCAAACAACCAAAAGCAGTGTTTTTAATGTATGTGATTGTGTACAGAGCTGAGGAATAAAAAAAATGACAATTTTTTTTTTGTTTATTCAACTTTTTTCTTGGGTAGCATATAATTAAAAGAGTATATGTTGATGTAACACATCATAACTTTACTGTATATATTTACACATTATTACAG
The DNA here is from genome assembly GCA_028023455.1 of Epiperipatus broadwayi. NCBI lineage: Eukaryota > Metazoa > Onychophora > Udeonychophora > Euonychophora > Peripatidae > Epiperipatus > Epiperipatus broadwayi. Next base: position 752,243 of record JAQFVV010012488.1, on the reverse strand, counting down.
GAAATGATCGTTGCAATATAAACATGTATTTACACATACACAGTATGCTTTTTGAAAGATAATCTACTATTATTGGCATAAATATTTATCTGATATATATATAATAAACGTTTTATCTGGTGTGAGATCAGAAGTTCTCATGGAATCTCAGCAACATGTATTTAACAAATAATCCATATCCTGGGAGATATGTGTAGTATTCTTCCAATGGCAACAGGATTAAAATATCTGCAAATGCAATATAAATCCTTATTGCTAAATATTTTTATAACTTTTATAACATATTTATCAATTTATTTATCAATTTTATTCTCAAAGGCTTGACTTGAAGTCTCTGTTATGAATATAAAGTACTTGCAATAGTGTTCAATAATTTCTCTATAATCATAAAAGTCTGTTTGCAAAATGCTGTCCTATGGCCTCTACACCTCTGGAGAATCTGATTATCAAAGAGATATTCCAATTAATCCTAAAAAATCCGAAGGAAAAAAAAGTTAAATTAATGTCTAAAAATAATGAAAAAAAATAAAGAATTTTCAACCAATTGGGATTTATTGATACCTTTAAAAATAAAAGAAACCAATGAACTATTCCTTTTAAAATAGCCCCAACTGATAAGACACAATGAAAATGGGCAGCAACATAATATATATCATGCAAAACAATATTTAAAGAAGAATTAGCCAAAATAACACCATTTATTAACAGTTAATAAAAAATAAACCCTATTGCTCATAATGATCCCATGTAAAGTAACAAGGCATTTAAATATCTTGATACTAGTAGAAATAGCAACAAGATATATTTTGACACACAAATTGTCTTATTTAGAAATGAGAAGAAATAGCCAATAGAGATGTGCAAATTATCAAGATTAGTAACCAATTATAAATTGCAAAAGATACAAATGCAAATGGCTTGCAGAGATTATCTAATAGGCTTGTTTTATATTAAACCAAAGCAATATAATACAAGGTTTCAGAATTACTATAATATATCCAAAAACTGAAAAGAACTAGGGAATATCAATGCCTTAATTGAAAATGTGTTTCAGAGGCATACAAAATCAGAGTTTGTTTTCAAATAGAAAATCAGAGTTTGTTTTCAGATAGAAAGTCATGTTTGTTTGGGGATATGCTAACTTGGAGGCCTTATCGGTGCAATATAAAGGCATTAGCAAAATTTCATTTAAAAACATTCTGAGAAATTTTAAAAATACAATGGCAAGATTGTAAATACCAGTCAATATGTTTTTCAGCTTGCAAGATGTGATATTAGTGAGTCCATTATTGTAAAATCGCATCTTCATGAATGAACAATTCAAGATTTCCTATAATGGTGTTTTAAGGTAAAATTGAACATGGTATTGAAATACTTCAGAAAAAAAAGTTTTCTGCTAAGAAATCTAAAGACATCATAAAATAAGTAAACAGAAAACTGGCACAGCATGATCTATAATTGGATGTATTTGGGTTTCATAGATTAGTTTGTATAATCACCCCAAAACTCATTTTTAGAGTAGTTTTTCACTTTTTTTTCTTCTTTTGGAATTGGAAATGACCATACTTCTCCTTTATTGGCTGTTTATTTTTATTATCAATGCTGCAAAAAGATAATAGCAGATACAATACAGATAATGGTCATGAAATCTCAGCCCGTCAGTGCTACACTCAGGCTACTGATGGGCTCCACATATGGTAGATAATGAAATAGCCTTTAGAAATGAAAGGCAGTTGTGAATATCAAATAAACAGTGCCTGGCCAAGAGCTCCTGCTGCCTTGTAGGACAGGAAACAAAGGTTAGATACTATTACAATAGAAGCAGACTTTTCTGTCTCCCCTTTTTTCTTCTTCGTTTTAAGTTATTGTAGGGATCAGTCATCATGAATCTCTCATGCCATCAGATATCTTCTTATAATTACTTTGATAATGGGATTGAGTGTTTGTGCAACAACATTTCCATCCTTTAATTGCATGCACAGTATTTCTGACCTTTTTTTTAAGCTCAAGAAAATTAAGAAAGCAGCGATAACAAAGACGGCTTAGCAGGCTGGCAGTTCTTAGTTATGATTTTTGCAGAGACAGTACCATTAATAATGAGTCCATTTAGAACTGGGTTTAAATGAGGCAGAAATCTCAGCTGCCAAATACTGTATGTTTAGGCAGCCTTGTATAAGAATTCCCCTGCCTACCATGGAAGTGAAACCTAAAAAAGATGGTCTAAAATGATCAGATTCACACAGTTGGCTTGGTTATCACATTAGATGCATTACTCATTCCGACAGTAGAAATAATAAGAATATTAAGAACAATATCGGTATGATTGGGGTAGTAAACGGCAGTGGTAATACTAAAGGTAAGCATCACAAGTGCAAAAAAATAGATGCTCTTAGTGAAACTCATTTTACAGAGAAAAGAAGTTATTAGAATAGATAAATGAATAGAAATATTTTTGGGGGAAAAGTAGTTCAGTCGGTGAAAGAATAATGCATAGTGTTGGATTTGCTGTAAAATCTAATTTAGTATATTCTATTACTGGAATCCCAAGTTGTATTAATGAAAGATTAATGATTGCAAAACTTTCCTTGCATAATAGTAGAACTCATTTTATCAGTGTTTATGATCCAATCGTAGATTCAGAGAATTTGAAGAAAGAAGACTTTTTTTTACTTATTGAATAGCATTATTACAGCAAAATCATTAAAAGATTGAATTTTTCTTTTTGGTGAGTGATGAATGTGCCTACAAATGAGTAGACTTTGATCAAAAGTTATTAGAAATAATGATATTGGGACTACAAATTCAAATGAATTGTTATTATTGAATTTATACATAACTCATAAATTGACTATTACAAATACTTTGTTTATGCAGAAAACCCACTATAAAAAAACATGGATACATCCATGCTCAAAACAATGGCATTTAATAAAATTATATTATTGTTAGGAGTCAGAATACAAGAGAAGATCACATTATATGAGTACTGACAAGCTATGATTGTAAGTCAGATCATGCTTTAAGATTTTAATGATAGTTGTATTAAAAAATGGATATTCTAATTATATTCACACAAAAAAATTGATGTTCATTCTTTGGAAGAATAGCCGTTAAACATTAAAATTTCTCGTTTAAATCTTCAGATTACTGAAGCATGGAATTCTCTTAAGGACTGTATTATAAATACAAGCAAATCGATTCTTGGGTTCATTAAAAAGAATTATGACTGTTTTTCTGACAATGATCATATTATTAGTAATTTAATGGCATTCTCTGCTTGGTAAAATACTAAATTAAATGTGGACACAATAAATGTAAAGATCTGAAGGCAGAAGTCTAATGGCTGACAAGGTTTAAAATCAATCAATTGATTAAAACTGCAGAAAAGATACAGACATTCACTGATCATGATCATTCTAGATCTTTTTTTATGCATCGAAAGCAATATATGTCGAAAGCAATATATGGACTAAAAAATAGTATAACAATCCTATTAAATCCAGCAATGACTCTCTCTTATAAGATGATAGTGATATTTTGAACATGTGGAAAGATTACTTTGATCTACTTCTGAATAGTGGTCCAAGAACTGATATGATGACTTTTAATGCTATATCCATTTTATCTACTCATTTAGATTTGAATAAAGATATCCTGCTTAATGAAACTAAACAGCTCTTTGTAATCTTAAAAATGGAAAGGCTGCAAGTTCTGGTGAAACACATGGAGAAGTTTTAAAATATGGTGGTGATATATTATCTTAAAAGTATTGTAATTTTTTAGAAATATCTGGACTCATTATGCATCTGATCTGAAGGATGCTTTAATTGTAAAACAAAAGAAATAGATAAGAATGCAGTAATTATCATTATTATCCACTGGAACACAAAAAATGTTTTAAATAGACTGCTTCCAGTGAAAGGTAACAGGTTTCCAGAGACTCAATGTGGTTTTAGGCATTAAAAAGTGCTATAGATATGATTTTTGTTGTCAGGTAAATGCAAGAAAAGTGTCGGAAATGTAGGGCAAATTTATGGCATCATTGAAATTAGTTGGCTATCCACCAAAATTTATTTTGATTATACAGCTTCTAATGCTGGATGAAAGGAAGCATTATTAGTATAATTGGAGCATTTGAAATAAAGACTGATATTAAACAAGGGTGTGTACTTGCTCCAACATCATGTTTGATTTTTATGACAGAATTGCTTACAAATGTCTTTATCAAACAGAGATCAAGATATGATGCAGGGTTGATAATGGAATAAATAATTTCAATTAATTAAAAGTGAAAATAAGAACTTTTACTTCTTGGATTTTTGATTTACAGTATGCTGACAATTGTGTTACTTTTGCATTTTCAAAAGACTATTTACAAAATATTCTTAATATGTTTAATGCAACATATAAAGATTTTGATTTATTAAATAATGTTACAAAAAACTCAACTTCTTTATCAGTCACCAGTAGAAGCCAAATCCTCAGCAACTTTCACTTAGATGGCTTAAGATGATGAGATCCAACAGAAACTCTAATGTGCTGCTGCTGTTTTTAACAATTTAAAACCTAGAATATTTCATCATAGGGAAATAACTATTGCAATTAAGTTAGCTGCATATAAAGCTGTTATATTACCTCATTTATTGAATGGATATGAAACTTGGATAATCTTTGCTGAAATATAAAGGCATTAAAAAAGTTTCATTTAAGGAAATCCATAAAATTTTTAAAATACAAGAGAAAGATCATAAAACCAATCAATACGTTCTTCAGCTTGCAGGATGTGATACCATTAAAGTCCACTTTTGTAAAATCATACCTTCGCTGTCTCAGATATAAAAAATATTAAACAATGGAAGATGCTTTATAGTGAACCTAAAACACAGATTTCATAGGTGGGATAAATCCTGTTTACATTATAGGGATTATCTCGAAGATATTTTTAAAAAGTGCAATGTTAACTGTTCCATTACGAAGATATGGCAAAACACATTGAAAAGATCAAGTAAACAGATGTTTCACATGTGAATATATTTCTGTTTCGTAGATTGATTTGTATAGTCACTGAAAAACTCAGTTTTAAAGTAGTTTTTTCTCTCTCTTTTTTTTAAGAGTTAGAATGTCCATACTCATTTTTGAATGGCGATTTATTATTATATCAAGCTATCCATTAATAAGCAATGTGCAAATATAAGCTATTCTAGAAAAAGTAATAGCTAATGACAAAGGCCTACTTTGATTCTTGGTAAGCTTTATGATAACTTTTATTGTCCACAAAATGCCTCTCAAAATGCTGTGCATATATTAACCTATGTGTTATTACTAACTATTGAATGTATCTGGAATATTTAAATAAATTTTTCAAGATATTCAATACTCATATTAGATGATGGAAATACTCCAACATATAAATATAATTATTCTGTATGTCTGGGAAATATCTATATAGTAAGTGCATTTGATGGGAATGAAATCATTTTTCTAGAAGTTTAATTATGTATATATATATATAGTCATATATAATATAGTCATACATAATGAGTATGTAAATAAATATATACATAATATAATTATTTTAATTGGAGATAATTAAATAGCATAAGCTTTGATATATAATTATAAAAAAAAATTATAAAAATATTTTAAAAGCTACAAGTGATTACAAATTTTCCATTAAAGCCTAGAATACTAATTAAGAAACTTAGAATTTTTGCTTGATAGTGAATGACAATAATTATTCTTTCTGCATGAATAATAAATTGCTAAAACGTTTCATTTCAGTTAAACAATCTTTGGATTTTTTTTTTTTAGAAGTCAGTTTCTAAAAGTTCATTATGGCTGCAAAATTTGTTATTATCAACATTCACAAAATTATTTAAAAATTAGGCAACAGCCATAAATTTTAAGCCAGATTGTAACCTGAAAAAAAAAAAAGTTTTTATGTCCTCAAACAGTAATCTATTAATATTTCATTAATATATAAAATGCATTGATTTCTTACGCAAATATTTCATATATATATAATAACGATCAGCTCATCCGCGTATGCATGTAGTTGTGTACTGTGTATCTGTAAATGGAAGTCTACTTTATTTAATAGATAAACCTACAATTCCTCACATAAACTTTTTTTTTTATCATTTATATAGTTTACTTTTTTGCTAATGGGCATCTATTAAACTGTGTGCAGACTTAGAATAGTGTCCTTCTCGTCTTTCTCTATCACACAAAAAGATATGTTTGAATATTCACGTAGAAAATATTTGTAATTCTAAATATAAAATACTTGCAAATCAAATAATTTTCTCTCATAATAAGAAAACTATGTTCATCAAACAGTCAATTCCATAGACATAATTAGTTAGGCGATTAGATCTGTGGTGGCATAACTCTTTATTTTTAAATAATTTGGATAATCTCAAATATCCAAATGACACAGACTCATCCTTAACAACAAAAATATTTTTTTATTAACAATAATATAGCACATCTCCTTTTGGATGACTTTAATGTCTTAAACTGATTTTGTACCTAAATACCGCCACCTTATTAATTGCAAACTGATGAGTGGTGAAGAGTTTTTCTCCAATAATAACTTCTATACTTAAAAACATTCAACTCTCATTGACCTTTTATTTTATTCACCTGATCTGCACTTTATAGTTAGTCTGTCTCTAGAACTCATTTGGCACTCTACATTATTACAAAGTGAAATTTATTTTAGAGACATATTCTTTCTCTACAAACTACTGTAGCTTTGTTCTCTTTTATCAATATTATTTAATCGGTTATTAAACATTACATCACAAATCACCTATAACTTAACATGGTGCTATAAATTTGAAATCGAAAGCCACTTCTTGCGCCCCTGCTTCTGTTCCCTTAATTATGACTCATAAGCACCAATATAAATATACTCAATCTATTTTGGCTGAATATCTTTCTAGTAAAAAATGCCAAAATCTTCTTGGCTCAACCTCATAACTCTTTAAAAGGATACTAAGCTCTTTCTTATAAAGGTAAAAACATCTGTTTCTTCTTCAATTATTATACATAAACATTTCTGCATGGAACTGATAATACCTTCTATTTTTTTTTATCATTTTAAATCTAAGTTGCAAACTTTCAGCTCTCCTGAACTCCCTATATTTGCTTTTGGTGAAAGTCATCAAGGCATGATTACAAAGTCTGACAAGCTGAAATCTTTACACGATAGCATTCATCCTGATCCTCATGTAATTCCTAAATATCTTCTCCTACATGTTTTTTTCATAGTACCAATCATTATAAATTTGTTTGACTTTCTTTCTAAACAAATTAATCATATCAATAGGATGTATCCAGTTTCCTTAGTTCCATTTCTCAAGCAAAATACTCTTAATAACCTTCATCCTATCTCTATGTCACTTTTACTTACCAAAGTCATTAAGTCCATCATTAAAGATAAGATGCAACTTATTATTCTGCATTCCATCTCAAACTATCAATTTGCTAAAAAGTGTGCTTCCACATCTGATGTTATCATTCAGTTTTAAATTGTTATTGACCAAGATAGAACCACCGGAAAAGCTAGTCCATTAGTATACTTGATATTTTGTCAGTTTTTGATTCTGTCCCTATTCATACTCTCATTGAAGTATTACAATTGCATACCATTCCCATTCATTCTCTACATTTTAGCTAATCTTTTAATGAGTAAGACAAATATTTGTCACTCCTAATGGCAAAGTTGCACCAGGATTCAAACCCCATAATTCTAATCTGCAGAATTCACATTTGAGTGTTTTTTTTTATTATTTACACAAATCCATTGCTTTTCCAAATCGAGGGGAAACTGTCTCATACCTCTATTCCATTGATTGATAAAGGGGTCAACCACATATCACTCATGGATATACCTTGTCATTTTTCTTCTAAGAAGTATCATCCTTTACTTATTTCTATTTGAAAATTTTATAGCAGTTATAAACTTCAATTCAATCTTCAAAGGTCATCTACATGAAGCATATTATCTGGTAAGTTTTTTTTCTCCCTTCATTGCTCCCTCTCATAACTTTCTTGGAATCCCCCATTTATAAGTCTATGAGTGCTATGACAAAATCTATTCCAAACTTTGACCCTGCATCTGCTGAAAATATAATTGAATCCTTGTCCAAAAAATAGCTTTCCCTTCATGCAAAAATTCATCACCATCCCGATCTTTCCAAAAATGACACTATATGCCCATTAATTAACCATACTAATGCTTTCAAAAAGATTGATTCACTTTGCTCCAAACTGATTTGGAATAAAAGAATTGTTACAATGAATATTAGAATCTTACAGAATTCCAAAAGCAATGGTCTTTTCTCTCCTTTGATCCCTAACTTTTATTTTCAGTGATCATTTAATAGTATTTTTAGTAATCTCTGATAACCCTGATGTTGTGAATTTTGTTCTAGTCATCTCTACTGATCCACACAGTAAAAGTACTTTTTTTCAAACTTAATCAAATCCATTGATGCTTATATTGATCTTAAATATCATATATCTCTAGGAAAATACTCTTTTGGGAAGCTTACAACATGATCCATAGTGCTAATCAATCTCAATCATCTCCACCTCTTTTATAAACAGATAATAAAAAAAATTAAAATTCTGGTATGTAGAACCAAAATATCTCAATTTCCTTATCAAAATAGATGTTCTTCCTACTAGTCATTTCTTATCACAGAGAATGGTGCATGCTAATATTGATTCTTTTTGTTCTCTTTATCATAGGTCTGAAGAAACAATACATAATTTACTGTTCCAAATGCCCTGCTCTTCTTAGTTATAGAAATATCATAGAAACAATTACCAAATTGTGTACGTCTATTTCTACTCTCATTGATAGCATCAAACAAGGCCTTTTTCCTTCAATTAGGATTACAATTTCTCTTATTTTACCCATTGGTTACTAAGATGCCATTTTTGCTTCAACCCTACATCTAAGAAATTACAAACACTGTTTTACAATAACAGAGACAGAAAGTTTGCCTCTCTAGACATTATTAATGCTACTATGAGCCTGATCTCACTTCCAACCCCATTATAAGTTTTTATACCCTTGTTTGTTGTAATTTATACGCCATTGAATTTGTCTATTTGTGATGGTAAACCACAAAATGTCAAATTGAATTTCATATCTATCTTTTCAAGTTTGTAAAAAAAAAAATTTTGTCTAGTAAAATTGTTTGTTTAAAAATAAAATTATCAGTTCTTTAAACATGCATTTAACAATTATCATAAGATTATTTTAGTTGTCACTGATAGTATTGTAGATAACTCAATAGCATTCTTAATTCTTTTGACATCTAATAAAATACTAAGATACTTCATTATTATAGATTTATTGTTCAATCATTTATCTTAAATTGATATAGATAAACTCTCAAGATATATATCCAATCAAATTAAAATTTACATTCGTAAGAGATTATTATCTATGACTATGTAAATCAAACTAATACAACAAACATCATGATCTATTATTTAAAAGAAGAATCATTAAAACCTGTTATTTATAAATTTCATGAAGCAATTTTTTAATATTTTCTCCCCTTTATAGATTCCCTGCTTTTATTCTCTTTTCAGATCAAACATAAAATTTTGATGCAAATTTAAGGAATCACACTGTCAAAAGGAATTTAGCATATTGAAAGAAATTGGTTATCTCCAGGATTAATTTTGTGATAAAATTTTAAAGGATAATACAATTTTCTTTTTACAATTTTTTGTTTCATTTCCTTCTCAACATTTGCTTTTTTTCATTGCTCATCCGTGGTGAAAACATTACTGGTGTGAATATGATTCTACACATAGAGAGCCACTATCAAAACCTACTCTTAGGTCACCGGACAAACCCTGCCATGGAGTGGATGGGCACAACTGGAGAGGCAGATCATGGAATCACACTCCAGGTCATCAGCAGTAGGTTGCAGGGTCTCCCTGATAGCATTCATCCTGGGATTCATGCTACCCCGAAGTTTGTTTTCACTCACTTAAATTTTTTTACTGCGAGTACCTCGCCATTGAAAGAAGAGTAATCCCTAACCTATATCCAATCGCCATGGTCCCATTTATTAAAAAGAACCAGGACCCTACCTCTCTGAGCAGTATCAGGCCGATATCAATGACACCAATTTTGTTCAAAGTCATGGAGGGTATAGTAAAAGAAAAAATTCAGGATGCCATTCTACAGGGTATATCGGCCTCTCAGTGTGCAAGGAAGGGATCATCAGTGCTGACTGCAATTGGTGAGGTGAAAATTTTGCTTGATCACATTCGATCTAACAGAAAATCCCAGCCTGTGGCAGTTCAGCTGGATGTGTCTAATGCCTTTGTACCATAGATGCCATCATTCTTCTTGAATTGCTATCTCAGTTGGACATATCAAAGCAGATAATTCAGATACTGAGCAATCTCCTGAATAATAGGCATATCCATATTTCCATAAATGGACATTATTCGGATGGATTGGCCCCTTTAAGATCCATACCATAAGGATCACCGTTGAGTGGTCTATTGTTCATAAAGTACATTGTCCCTCTGATTAAAGAGCTAGATCAGCTTTCCAGGGATACATGTGCCCCGGCTCAAGAAAAACATCGTTTTCGCATACATGGATGACATACTTGTGATTCTTCCATCCCATAAACATCTGAAGACACTTCACTCCATCATTACCAATTATACTAAAAATTATAAGTTATCCATCAATCCTCACAAGTCATCATCCTGTTTCAACAACATTGGTATGAAAATACTATCCAAATTTTTTAGCGGAACCTGTGTTTTCTGGGGTTCCCTATCTTCAAGTCACAGACTGCTATGTCTGCCTGCCTACAAAAATCCATCATAAACAATGCTACTAAGGTGGTTCAATCGCTGTCAAGGACATACCTGTCCCTACAAGGAAAGATTGATCTGATTAATATGAAGATCATGGTGAGCATAAATTACTACCTGCCAATAATGACAGTTACCAAATCATTCAGCCTACAAATTCAGAGACTCTGTGGTCAGCTCTTATGGAGAGGACGGACCACTGTAATTAGCATCCGCAGACTTCAGTTTCACAGGAGACAGAATGGTATGGGTCTCCATTCAATACAGGCAATCAATTTCCAAAAAGGGCATTCACTTTTAGTAAACCTGGGAAAAAATACTCTCTATCAGATGTTGTAGACTGTAATACCTACTGACAGACACCCCCCCCCCCCGTAAAGACACATGGCTTGACACCATTATTAAGCAACAATTTCTATACATGGGTCACTCAACAGCAGGGTGTAATAATAAAATCAGCATCTGGCAGGCACATCACCTGCTGAATCCTGAATTATACTCACCTAGGGTGCAGCGATCATAAAATCACCACAATATTTAAATATCTGCTACTGGAGCCCAAACTTTTGGATTATCTGATCGAGGTGAATATGGGCTCCATGCCAACTAATACATTCTTTCACTTCAAGCAGTTTCTAAATAAAATATATTTGTCATGCCTGCTCTAGAGGAAATGAGACCTTTAATCATCTGTTAAATATATGTCCAGGCTATAACAGTATTAGAAGTGTTATCTCTCAACACTGCATTATATCAGTGGATAAAATCCTGGACATCAGGGGTTGTCTCTTCTCTGGAGACTTTACAGTTACCACGTTATCTATCTTCCTGACATATGCTTTTTGGTATACAAGATGCAGAACAAAGTACACACAACCAACACCAGACCCCAATGCTATATTTTTCGATAAGCTCAAAGTTCTTCAGAACAAGGACAAGATATTATCCTCTAGATTCTTATTTATGAATACATGGAGCCTACTAGTATGGCCCACAGACTCTAGATGAATTTTGGACCTGATATATCCATATCGTAGTGTATCGTAAATGAAGTAGTCTATGATGCAACATGCCGGATTCTACTAGAGGGGCATGGATTGACACTACATGTATTCCAGCTGATACATTAGCATTATTGGGCCAACCTCAAAAGGGGTGGTCAATACCAACAAAATGGAATGCTATCTACTTATACATCAACCTGCTAGTGCAGAGATGGCTCTGCCATATTATCAAGCCAGTCTTGATGGAAAAAGCCAATGCCAGCAATGGATGAGCCAACATTAACAAAGTGTATTTATCATTCATCTGTACAATTTTATTATGTCAATAAATATATATTTTTAAAATAAACATTTGGGTTTTCAAATAACCATTTATATAAAATACACCTTAAATTTATAAATTGTGTGTATACATGTAACTATTAAACATTATTTAAATTTTTATATAAGCACACATTGATTTTACATATATTCAATATCATGCCATGTGATCTATTTATATAAAATGGGTTGTTTTTCTTTTAAATTTTTCTTAATACATTTCTCTGTTTAAAATGATCCAATATATATATATATATTACTATTGTGCAGAAACCATCTCAATTTGTATAATCTTATTTGAAATTTAATGAATTGCCCACTTGCTTCAAGACTCCTACTTACTCAACTTTACCCTAAATTTTCTACAGGAAAAAGACTATGAAAAAGGTGGTAATAAGGTTCAATCAATAATAAAATCACTGTTTAACAAATTTAATGTAAGTAATGATAATTATTCAATAACTTAATTTTATATATAACTGCAGCTAACTCTCCATACAGTAGTGTCACCCAGTCCAAACCTTAGAAATCAATGGATAGAAGACTTGCCTTATCTAGCGCCTACTCATCCAATATCCCCAAACTAGTTTCTAGCTTGTGACTTTCATCAGTGAGGACCCTCGGATCTGAGAGCCCTGCACTTAGATATTAGGATCCAATGTAATCCTCCAGCAGTCACCTTTTACCTATAAAACTATGATCCCAAGATGAAAACATTATAGTGTCTTATTTTTAAAAACCACAGTCATCAGCATTCTATAGGCAGGATTGGTATAAAACCACTGATCACTATTTCCTATGCTTATGCAAGTGTTAAAACAGTAGCAAATTCTCCACACAGTAATAGCACTCAGTGCAAGCCTTAGTATCAATGGATGCAAGGTTTGTGCATAAAATCTCTATCTAGTGTCTAATGAGCCAATATCCCCAGACTAGTGGCTAGCTTATTTCTTTCACCAGTGAGAAGCCTTGAATCTGAGAGCAGTGCACCTTGATCTTAGGATCCAATGCAACTCTCTCAGCAGCCATTTTTTACTTATTTAGTTAACTATAAAGCTGTGAGCCAAGATGTAGGCACAATGTTTTCAATCCAAGCTCATTCACATGTATATTCATATAGATCTAAACTCAGTTCAGAATGTATACACTTTGGTGTCTGGTTCTTTAAAAACTACAATCACTATCCTATTGGCAGGAATGGTATAAAATCACTAAAACATCACATGCCCTGGGTGATGCTACTATATGATTACTACAGTTTTAACAGCTTATGTAAGCATAGGAAATGGTGATCATGTGATGTTTAGTGATATTATACCAATCCTGCCCATAGCATGATGACAACTGTGATTCTTAAAAAACCAAAAATACCAAAATATATAGATACTGATCTGGGTTCAGAACTATATGACCTTGGGTTCATAGCTTTATAGTTAACTAAGTGTGTAAAAGGTGGTTGCTGGAAGGTTGCATTAGATCTTAAGATCTAAGCACAATGCTATCAGATCTAAGGTTCTTCATGGATGAAAGCCATATGCTAAAAACTAGTCTGGAGATATTGGTTAAGCAGGCATTAGATAAGGATTATATGTTCAAACCTTCTTGTATCCATTGATTTCTAAGACCTGGTGGCACTACTGTATGGAAGTTTCTATTGTTTTAACAGCTTGAATAAGCATAAGAAATAGTGATCATGTAAAATATATATATAATAGTAATAAATTGTTTAAATAAAATGACAATATCAAATTTCGGCCAATCACTAATTTAACAGCATCTAAATAATAATAATAATGTTGATGGTGAATAAATAATAATAATAATAAAAATTAATAATCACAACTACTGTATATGATTTTATTTGTATATCTTAAACAATATAAATAATGAAAAATATTTTAAAGGAAACTTTTATTAAACTGAAGTTACAATAAACATTGGAAATCATCAAAAGATTAAAAATACTTTCTTGAAAATTTACATAAATATAATTTTTATTTTGTAAATATGTATACATCTTATAACAAATAAAAAAAAGTTCAAAGCCATAGACAATATTTGATCACTTTATTGATGACAAAGAATAATTCTAAAATGTAGACAATTCACCAAAGAGTTAGCATAAAGTAATGGAATTCATTTTAGCATCTCTGTCTCTTTAATAGTATTATATGACAAATGATACTTGATAATTTATGGGCTTTTTTTCTTCTTTAAAATAAAATTAAATATATGATGGAGTCTTATGTCTTAAACATAGCCATAAATAAAGGTCATACGTGATGAACTTGCAAAATTATTACTTACTAATGTTGATTAAAAACATTTGTTACTATGTATATTTGAAGTTAGGGTCTTTTACTATTATGATATTATTATTATGAATAAATTTGCTTCAGGAAAAATTCTTTAAAAATTAATAAAAATTAATTATTTAAATATGTTGTCTTGGATGATACCATTTGATTTATTACTATGATGTGAAACATTTCTTCACGTTATTAGTTATCACCTGATATGTTTAACAATTATAAATTAAATATTTTATAAAAAGTAAAATCTTGAGTTATCAAACTCATATTATTTGTGCATTGATCATTAATATATATAAATTTTCCAATTCCTCAAGATCCAACATTGAGTTATCATAGTTAGATATAATTTTTATTACCTACAGATTTTACATATTGTCTTATACTATAATCTGTACTGACTTTTATGTTTGTTCTTATAATAATGTTTGAATCTTTCATAAGGAGCATCTGTATTTTAATTTTATTGTTTTCCAACTAATTTCTTCCATTTGCGTTGTTTATTCTTTCTTATTGAGCAGAATCAACTTCTTATAAAAAGGCATTTCATACTTTTATTTTTTAATATAATAACATTAAAACGTCATTTCAAACTGCTAAAAGAAAACTATCCCACATACAAGGTCAAATATTTTATTCAATAAAATAACATTCATATAATTTTCATGAGTCCATGAACAATCAATAGCATCTAATAATAGTAAATTGTCTTCAATTAGTATGTTGTATAATTAGAACTCTTCTATCTTATGCAAGCTTTTTGTTCTGTAATACTATACATAAATAAGTTTAGCAGTATTCTTTCATTTCAGTAAAAATAAAAATGTTTCTTTTTTTTTTTTTGTTTGCCTACTTATTTGTTTTTTAAAATGTTATTTTACATCGAAATAATGTATTTTACAATATTTACAAATTCTAAATAGAAAAGAACTCAACAAGAAAAGGTGAATTTAATATGCAATTAGGCTTATTTGAAAGAAATACAAATCATAATGGACTTGCAGCAGCATAATCATTACAAAGTACAACTACTTAATCTCAAGTTCAAGTGATAAAAAAAAATGATGTAAGAACTTTATAAAAAAAGTTACTTATGCAGAGTTTGTAAAGTTTATGATGCTCTCAAAATTTAACAATTGAATTTTATTAAGAAGTCTTAAGTTATGAGGTGAACATTGAAAAAAAGTTATAAAAAGCTTCTATATCATCATAGAATCAGTAGCAAGCTATCTATTTAGAAAACCTGTGATATCATAATTAGATATAATCTTTTACATCTATTGATTATACATCTTATTGTACAATGAAATCTATACTGGCTTTCATCTATATTTCTATACCAATTCTTCGTTAAGAAGGTCTGTAGAATTCAAATAATTTTATGTATATTTAGAAAAGCAAAAGAATCAGACTACAAATCAAATTAGATGTTACTAAATATGGATATATTTGCAAATGTGTTATATGGATATGAAACATTGGTGATGCAAAAAAGATTTAATAACAAAAAACTTAGTATTTGAAGTCATGCTTTTGAGAACTGGCTGAATGCAAAAAGTTTCCATTGACAAATCAATCGTAAAAACGAATTAGAAATTTTATTGAAGAAAGTTGTAAAAGAAGCACAACTACTGAATAAATAATAACCACAAGCAAAAAAGTTTTACTTTCTGGTATTTTTTAATAAAACAACAAAAGAGGAAATCCCCATATAAATATGGATAGATGGTATTAAAAAACTATGGCCTTAACTTACATTCATTTAGCCATGAAGAGAGATGAAATATTCTTATATTCACACTGCGGTATGTTATACATGTATAGAAAAATGAACAAAATTGAATTGTGATATTTAATTATATTATTAATATATCAATGTTTTACAATATACACACTGTATTTCTTATGTATAAATTACAAAATAAATACGAGCACTAAGCATATGATGAATATAGCAATGGAACTTCTGTAAATTAGGGACAGAGAACAAAAGATCTATCACTTTTATACAAATTTTGTGTTGAAGGAAGAGAATTATGGATATTTTTTATCCATAAATAAACAAAAGCTTACTACCCAATAACTCTACAAATGATTCAATATTTCACACTGAATTTCAATTATCCTAATAATATAAAAATATAACAAAAAATGTTCCCAAAAGTTGAATAGTATTGAGTATGTTAATCCTTTTAAAGCACTCTGCAAGATATGGACAAGACCTTAACATATAAAAAATTATTCTTTTTTTTTTCAAAATGCATTTAATTTTGCAAAGGATTGGAAATCAGACGCCAAATGGTAAGTCCATCAAAAAATAAACTGAGCACTCATCTTTTCTGTATTGAGGAATAATAACTTGATCAAATAACATCAAAGAAATTCTTAAAGCATGAATTTCTTTGGCAATGTTTTGTTGTGCAATATTTCTTTCACCATTTTCACAATACTTGCCATTAAAGTCACAATATTTATAAAAAAAAAATACATTTTCATTATAAATTTGTAATTGCTAGAATTAGCACAGAGAATCATGAATTATTTACATTCCATTGTGTTACCATGTTTTCGTAAATAAAATCATATGGTTAAATTAGTTAAAAAGTCATGTGACACCTGAGCATTCTAGTAGTATAGATCATTAAGGATTTCATTCAATTAACCAAATGGGATTGTTTCTTCATTTGTTTGTTTGTTTTTTAAACTTTACTCAGATGATAGTTGACCGAAGAATTTTGAATATGATACTTTAACATGCTTCTTATATATATTGCATATTTTTTATATTCATATAAATTAAAATATATGCGTGGATACCCAAAAGTAACTGGAATTTTATTATAAATAATTGTTTATTAATTTTTAAGTCTTAGAAATTTAATATCTTTCAATTTAATGTCCATTTGATGCAATACACCAATCTAAACACGTTTTTCATTTTTTTAAGTAATCCACAAATTCTTGCCAAGTGATGCCTCTTAATGGTTGCATCATTTTTTTAACACTTCTAAGTCTGAAAAAATAATTTATTTGAGGCCTTTTTGAGAGAATAAATAAAAAATGATTGCATTAAGTGAGATTGAGCAAATACAGCTGATAAATAAGCTGGGTTGTGTTAAATTCAATTAAAAATGGTTTCACATTCAATGCTTTGTCATGGTAAAGCTTACTCTTCTCACTTTACCACAAAATGGGATGTTTACATTTTACCACATCATGTAAATGTTTCAGAATTTACAGATAAAATGCTGACCATTCAGAATAAATTCTGAGAGAAAAATGTCATTTGTGTAAAATAAAAAAATCAGCATTGTCTGGTGAATTTGACACTTGCATTAAATCACATATAACCCTGTGTTTGTCTGACATCAGTTTGCTTGTAACATTACAACTGTCTTTCCTAAAGGAAAACAGAATTTCACATTGTTCAGTCATTACAAAAATCAACAAATACATGAAATGCACTTTACAAAAAATTTGCTATGTGCTACCATGATTTCATACGGTGATGTCATTTGATTGATGCAGGATCCTTGCAAGAGATATGTTGCAGTAGAATCATATAGTATGACAGGTGCGCATCCTATTTTAGTTATTTTACATCCACTCACCCCCGTTTATATACACATTGCAAATACTAAGCTATTTTTTGAAACTTAATATTTCCTAATTATGAACACAGTTGCAATAAATAGTTGTAAAGTCCAATCATATTGAAGCTTTAATATCTATTATTCTGGGACAAATCCCAGAGCTATAATTAGCAATGTAAGAAAAAGATAAAATTAAAACTAGATTAATGTTTAGCAGAGTTATTTTATTATTAATGAATGACATTGTTTCATATCAAGACTACAAAAAAAAAGTGGATATAAAAAAATATATTTAATGGCCTATCTAACGTCATAATGATTATCTAGCAACATCTTAATCAGTATACTTAAACTTTAATAAATTAATTCACATAGATAATGATTATATTATAGTATTACTATATATCATAAACTTATGTCCAAGTACTAATATATACACATAAACTCATATAAACTTCAAAGGCTTAAATAAATTTTAATATAATTGTAACAATCAGCCAATTGAAAATAATAATACAAAAGCAAAATTTCATAATTTCACTAATTGAAAATCACCAAGAAGATATTTTTAAGTCAAACAAATAATGGAATTAAATTGCAAAATTCTCTTTTATTTAAATACATAGACGTTTCTTTCAAGTCAAATTTAAAACTATAAAATAATGACTATAAATACTTTAGTTTTTAAATTTTAGACCGTTTGTTTACAGAAGCTGAAGTTAATTAATAAACATCGAGAGAATCAATCCTGTCCCGCCACCTACTTAAATAACTGCTTAAAATATAAATATTTTGCTGTTGTTTACGAATAGGATATTTAAATTTTTTTTTTTTAAATCGTTATTCAAATAAAAAATTATGAAACGTTACAAACCAATCTTACCTCTAGAAATTGGTCACAACTAATTTTCTAAAATTCTACTATTATATTTTCATTGGATCTTGGTATTACAACTTTTGGCTGTCAGCTAAAGAGAGAGAGAGAGTCTAGGTCTGCGTCCAATCAATCCCCATCAGACAACTACGCCATATGTCCAAGTTTAACACTGACATAATTTCAAACATAAGCTTCCGCATTTAAAAGTGAAAATAATCAAAATTATAAAATAAAAAAATCCACTTTTATTTTTTATCCAAGTATAATAATTCTTTTCAGCCATTCTAACTGCTGTAAAAACAAAAATAACTAAATGAGATACACTTATCTGATCATGTTAAGGAATCTAATTTCTAAAATAATCAAACCAGTGACACATTTAAGGAATTTAAAGATTCGCTAATATTTCTATAATTTTGCTACTGCGTTATAAATTCAAACAATCATAAATATGCCTAAGAAAATAATAAATAATACCACAATATAAAATGAGTAATTAGATTTATAAATTTTATTCATTATAATGAGGGACGCTGACTCCGGAATTTAGTAATTGTAAGCAGTTTAAGTTTCCAGCAACATAGTTCTTAAAGCCAGAAAGAGAGAGAGGGGGAAGTGGATGTAAAAATTATTCTTATTCTGATAAAATCGCTGATCTTCAACGTCTTGGGTATCAGATTAATAGTAACACACTTATTTATAGAATGTTTTAATCATCAATATATATATATGGTTAAAGTTCTAAACAATAATGCTTCAAAGTTGGCCTCAACAAAACTGTGATCATGTTACCATAGTGGGTTTTCTTTAATGAAATCAGCATACAAAAACAAAGTCCATTATTTAAATTTAATAAATACTGAGAATAAAAAGAGAAAAGAAAAAAATCATACATTTTATGTTTAGATTTAATTGAAAATTAGTATCCCTACTTTTGAATTTAAATTTTTTAGTTTGCTTTTAAAACTGGCATTATAGTTTTGTTTTGCAATTTATCAAAGGTCAAAAAAATAATAATATCATCAACTATTATCGATTCACAGAAGGATAAAAATCTCTCTAGGTTTAATCCAGTTTTTCTGATCCATACTCTCTTTTCCATATCACATCAGCAAATTTTATTCCATCCATTCATCTCACTTATAATCTGTTTCTAAATCTTTTACAATCACTAGGGATCCAGCTTAAGATTTCAATTGTCCATCTAATATCACCCTTCAAGCAATATGTCCAACCCAATTCCATTTCAATATATGATAGTGATACCCTCATCTATGTATTTCATTTTCAAACTCTTTGTTATATTTAATATACATCTGCATACTTTGTTGAGTGATTTAATGTCTTTACATTACTCTTTGGTTAAGTGTCCAAGACCCAGATCATATATTTAAAAAACTTTCCTTTTCAAAACATAGGCATGTTTTCTTTTAATACTAAGTAGTTAATTTTATTTTATATTTTTCATTAATTCATTTTACATTTCATTATTTTTCCTATTATTTTTTTTATTACATACTTGATTTCTAATAATGTCTTGTGTGAATTATATTAATTATTATAAAAAAATTGATTGGTTAGATTGCTTGAAATATCATATGATATTTAAGCACTGAAGAATTAAGAATCTTTAGTTGTTTAGCCTATATGGCGATGTTAATTAATAATTTTATATTATTTAAATTAGTTTCCTAATTTTTTCACTTTTTAACTTATTGACAATATTTTTACAAAGTATCATTTGTTTATTTTTTTCAAAGTTTTGTTCTCATAAATTCAAAAAAAAAAGGCAAAATATTAATAAATTAAGTGATGTTTTCTTAATAATAATAGTTAAATGGGGGAGGAGTTAATTAAATCTCTGCAGGTCACTGATCTCACTTTATGTGTTCCATAGATGAAGAAATGGCACACTAAGCTTGTCAATAGTTGTTTTCATATAGGTTTATGGTTTAAACTCAATTTTATTATTTAGCCAAAAACAGTTAAACACCCATTTATCAACCAATAACTGGATGTCTAGTTGGTTGGCTATGGGCAGATGCATGACAAAAATCTTAAGTTTGCTTGGAAATCCTCAGCTATCTAAAAAAAAAAAACGAAGTTCTATCCAGATTTGAATGCTAGGCAAATACATTAAACATGATGCTACAAAGCGGCTTGTATATTAATAATAATACATTTCAAGAATAAAACTATTACTTAGAAAAATAATTTCTTTTAATCAATTTTAAAAACCAAAATAGTCTAAATACACAATTCCTGTTAACAAAATAAACCAACTAATAATTAATTATTTATTCTTTTTGTCTTCTTTTGATATTATACTCAAAAATATCAATAACCACAAAAATAATCATGGATGATTCTTATAAAATAATTTCAAAATAACTCTTGTTTTCAAAATAATACATATAATACTGAAATATAAACTATACCTTTCATTAATTAATTAATTTGCAGTGCTACCTGTGTCAAACAAAGTTTGAATAAAGCTGCTAGATGTTTGTGTTTAACACAGATAATACTGCTGAAATGATTTATGGGTAGATATACTTTATATTTAAGTGTTTGAATTTCAATATAGCATTAAGAACTCATTCTATACAATGCAGAGGACAGTGTGTTTTGGTAATTATATCATTCTTTATGAAATAAATTTTTAATTATAAAAAAAAAAATTGGCAGTAATTTTTATAAGTATCACATGACTTTCTCAGCTTATATTCAGTATATGGATTATAGGTAGCAGTAGTTCAGTCTTATCTACTGTGAATTTGAGTGTTCAATGGATATTTGAAAAAAGTATCAAAATATACATATCCAGACTTTTTTTTTTTTTTGGTTAATGGCTTTGTCTATGAGCTTTAGATTATGTTTAATGGGAAAATACAAAGATATTGCATAAAGAGGGGAAAATGCATAGAAGAAAATTCAAGGAAGCTGCTCATATGACAATGATAAATAATCCTATAAGTTAACCCAGTATGGCAATACACAATGTATGGAAGCCTCTAATTAATCTTGCTCTTAGGAAAAATATTAATAAATAAAAAATAAAAAAACTAATTAGCCTTGCTCTTATAAAAAAAAAAAAAACTGAAGGACTCAGGAGGATTTGAACCAACCCTCATATATAAATATATCAAATTTCAAGTATATGTTGCCTTTGACAGAATAGCTCAGTTGGTAAAGTGTTTGCCTTAAATTTGATATTCAAGAATCTAAAGATGTTTTGCGTTGTTAGCTGAGAGGTATCGCAGCCGCCATGCAAGCAAGTAGTTGGTTGCAGACGGTTGTGGGTTCGCATCCCGGCCGATGGTATGACATATGAAAAAAAAAAAAAAAAGAATCTAAAGGTGCGAGTTCAACTTCTAAGAGAATATTGTGTAATTACTAACCTGTATTGACTATTTGTGTGTTATAACTAACAAGTTGTTTGAATTTGGAAAGTTTAAATAGAGTTTAAAATTTTCTATACACTCAACATTCACTGGAAATAGTCCAACATATTACATCTAATAAAATACCATCATCACAAACCTTCAGACAAATATAAGATTAGCAATCTCACTAATAGTGGTTTTTAGAGGTATTTTTACAACCATTAAGCTTAAGTAAAACTGACCAGACCCTTTGATTAGATTTTATTTTTCTATTGACTCTTTTTTTTTTTTAGTAGCACCACACAATCATTTAATAAATTTATTAGCAATTCCCACATTTTTAATAGACAAACATTAAATATAAAAATAATAGTTTTGTTCCATCCAGAAATGAATTGCTTTCATTGTTCTCAAGAGATGAAATCTTTAGAAACTGATGTTATGAGTTTGTTAAAATTATCATAGAAAGCGAGAATTAAAAAATTCTATTAATATTTAAAATCTGTCACATATTGACTCCAATCAGCTTTCCTTAAATTCCACTTTGTAACAGGATAACTTGTAATCATAAGAATATGAATTCCAAAATGATTAGATTTATTTAATGTTGCTGTAGGTAAATGATTCAATATTAGCAGATCAGTGGGTAATGATGAACCATTTTTATTTAAATGAAAAAAAATTAGGGGTTGTCTCTGTTCTCCCAGCTGCCTGAATGATTTTTTTTTTTTTTTTGCTTAACACCTTAAAGTAAATGCATGTTGCATAAATCCATCCATTCTAAAAGTTGACAAAGCTGTTTGATCTTCATTCATTCCCCAAAGAATGCAATTAGAATTGGCGTTCAAGTTATAATAATAATAATGATAAAACAAGCAATTAACAAATCCAGAGTTAACATTTACTTCTCCTATCCCATTCATTAACTTTAATAAGAAAATGAAAGTTAAAGTTTGTTTAAAAAGGAAAGAGAAAATTAACAGTCTGGTTTCCATACTACCGCAACTCATCAGTTTACTTTCCCATTTAAAACCATTCTTCTTTAACAATGTGATGTGTTTTAAATTTATTTCCAAATAACTGGCAATCTGAATACAAGATTTTCCAGAATTTTCATATTTTTATAAATTATTATTATTATTTAAAAAAAAAATCATTGTAGGGTGTTACAACAAAACTTTTATCATTTAAGACTTTAAATTGGTTACATTTTGTTTTGTTTTTAATCACATGATCGTGCTTAAAAACTGATTTATAATGTAATCCCAAATAAACAAAAATTTGTTTTATTAAATTTCTGCCAACTTAGCTTTTTAAAAAAAAAAAAAAAAAAAACATTATTTAAAAAAATTAGACAAAAAAAAAGAGGGGCAATACCATGTTCAATTTACTTAGTAAATGAACATTATATTGCTATTTAATATGAAATTAAATGCAACCTTTTGCCTTTAGAATGATTATTGAATATTTTTTATTACAAGTTCTAATGGCCACCTACCCTCCTCACCTGTAAAAGCAAGTGAAATTCTTTATTTTTTAGATTTCTTGTCTATGAAGGTTTTAATTTGTAAAAAATGAAAGAGATTTTTTTTTTTTCATATGTCATAGTATCGGCCAGGACATGAACCCACAACTGTCTGCAACCAACTACTTGCTTGCGAGGCAGCTGCGATGATTTCTTGGCTAACAACGCTTGACTAGAATGAAAGAGATTTTATCACTTGATCAATCAAAATCATGCAAAAATATACATAATAAAGATATAAAGAATGAGGACCTCCTATACTTTAAAAATCCATCCTTTTCATATCCATATTATAAAGATCCAAGTGATTCTCCTTTACAAATGACTAAAAAAATTTAACCCTATAAGTTTTTAATTTAAGATATAATTCCGTTTCTATTAGACTTCAAACACAATGTGCATAGATTCATAAAAATTGAAACATTCGTTTCATTTTCTTATATGCAAATTATCGTTACACATCTCATTAATCTACATTATTAACTGATTATTAATAATTATAATTTGTTTTGAAGATTTGTTTTAATAATACTATGCAATACACACAGTGCACCATTTTTTAACCAATTTACATGTACTATTTTGAGTTTTACTTTTCTTATTTACTTTTAGTTAAGAGAAATAATTTCTTTTACTTTTTTCACACAAAGAAGTATCATTCTTTTTATTTTAAGCAAAATTATTTTTCATGATATAATAAATTCAATATTATTATATAATACAAAAAACAAAAATTCCCTATGCTTAACTCTCATTTTCAAACACTGTCCATAGGTCTATCTCCTTCCATAAAAAGTTAACTACCAATTTCTTTATTCTTCTAGTCTGTGTTTATAAAAAATTTCTTAGTAGAAATTTTTATCTACAACTTTCTTTTCAACGTATCCAATAAATTATCCAATTCAAATTATTAAATTTATTTTTTCAAGATGAATGAAGCTAATATTAACTCATTCATTTTTAAACAGCATTCAGTAACACTCATTCCATCCTCAATTATACAGTATTTTATATTACTCTACTTTTCTAAATCCCAACTCTTACTTATATATATATTATTTTAGAAAGAAGTAAACAATGTATTCCATTTCAAAGGTAAACAAAACGTGAAAGAACAATGGTTGAGATTGGTGGTATATTAAAATGGCAAAGTTATACAAATTAATGGAAGATACTGATGCAGATAATTTAGGTTTATGCTCCGAGTTCTGTGATGAAGAAGTATAGGATTTTCGTATGGCTATACAAAATGCTTTTTATCATATCAAATATTTTAAAATTGTCATGACAGGCTTTTAAAAGATAAAAGTGCTATGGATAAATTTGGTTATGGTAATAGAAGCTATAAAAAAAATCAAGTCAGATGTCAGCTTATTTTGCAAGCTCTATATATAACATGGTAATAGAAGTTACGAAGGATACAGATTTATGAAGTTAACACAAAAAGCAGCAACAGTATATTATGAACCTTTTCTTTGAAAAAAAGTACTAAACAGAAATAGATATGCAAGCATCCAAATGAAAGTACAGGAAAATTGTATATTTTGATAAACATAAAAAATGCTTTTAATAAATTCAACAGTGTCCATCAATTAGTGAGATAGAAGATACAAATTAATACAAAACTAAAGAGATGAAAATTATTTTAAAACAGTATTAACAGTTGGTAGTTCTAATCCTCAGAAATACTCCAGTGAATTTAAATTAGAACTTGCCAATCATTGTAAAATATTAATAGACTTTGAAGATAGTTCAGAAGAGTGTGTGTGTGATAGTGTTAGCAGTTTTACAAGAAGTATTTTGTGGATTAAATGGGAAGTTAAGAGAATAAAAATAAATGAAGATTATCTAAGTTGGTTAGATTTTGCAGTTGATGTGATTGTTTTGGCAAATAATATTTCAGAGTTTCAGAAAACATTGCATAAGATATTAGATGAAAATAAGAAAATAGGATTAAAGGTAAATGCTAAAAAGATTAATGTTCAATAGATTTTCTCAGAAGACAATAAAAATTAATCAGGAATTAAAATAACAACTGCAAATACATTGGACAGATGGTTAATACATATGGAAACATAATAGATGAAATTAATTATGGAATTAAACTTGGATGGAGTGCTTTTGGTTAAAATAACAGGATTAAAAAAATATATACCTATGTATTTGAAAAAAGGTTTTTAATATACATGTTTTACCAATCCTTATTTATGAATCTGAAATTTGACTTAACAGAAGAGATTTGAAACCACTCAATGAAATATGAAGAAATATATGTCAAAAATAATAAGAATGGTCTGGGCTTATTTATAGAAGATAAAAATCAAATGAGATTATAAAAGATCTAGAAAGAGATCATATATGAGATAGATGAATAAATTAAGAAAGTTTGTTGATGTGACATGGAGAAGAGATGCTGTATATTAGAAAAACTGGATTAAACTTGGACTTTCGTCTTAGAGAGTATTGATAAGAGTTGAAAATGATGATGATAATATATTCAATACTATAACTCTTCAGTTTCTTAACTCTCTTAAATAATCCTTTCCACTGGCTCTTCTAAACTTCTAATAATTTCTATTTCATTTCCTGATAATTTAGTTTCTAACTTTTCTTGATCCAAATAAAACATTTAACAAATCTTGTTCTTAAATCTAGATTTCAAAAGCCCACAGAATATATTTTTAATTTTTATTAAAAAATGTAAGATCATTGCAATTCTTATTCTAATTTCTTTATTACAATTTCCCTCACCAATTAATCAACTTCTTAATTATTTAAAAATAGTAACCTATATAATAGTTAGTACATCTATACATATTCAAATTTAGGCCAGAATAATGTCATAAATGGATATCTAACTACTATTAGTATAAAGGTAAAAATCTCAGCTAATCTGGATTAGTTGGATGAATATTGTTTTTATTCACTGACAATAAAAAAATATTTTAACTACAAAATAGCATAGTCTCACTACTGATAGAATCATATTCCTATGGCCAATAAATCCAGGATTACTTCTACTTTATTTTTACCATATCATAAGTAATGTTGATAAACTGATTGCTTAAAAGTGTTTACACTTATCATCACTATTTGCAATAAAGTAAACGCTTGTTTTTTATTATCAAACATTATCCATTTAATGTCTTATCTAATTATACATTATACGAAAAAGCAATATCCATTATCTTATATCTATTCGTATATCAACTTTTTTTTTTTTTAGCTATTTGATCATAGCAATATTTTCTGACTTATATATATAATTAATTGTAGTAATTCTGCAATCTACAACTTTCCAAATTACCCAAACAATAAGGAAGTTAAGGTATCAATTGAAACTTCTTCAATAATCAATGACACAAATGTTAAATTAATCTTTTCTAAATGTAACCACTATCCCAAGTCAATTGCCCTTTACTAAATTCAAACTTCTCCTTAAATAGACATATATATATCCACTATGTTAGAAATGTGTTAATTCAAAGCTAATAAAATCTTAGTTGCATATCAATATAAACTGAATGAACATAAAAAGTTCACATCAAATTTATAATTTGCTAAAAAATAATCCTTTTTATTACTTACACATTTCAACACTTATAACAATACATCACTCTATTCTCAAAGCTTATTATAATAGCAAGATTTGTTCTCTATGTACATTAATGCTATCTTCTATAAGTTTGAGCTATTTAACTTTCATAAATTAAAATTTTTGTATCTTTTGGTTTATCATCAAAAATGGGGAAAAAATTAATCCACTGTGCTGTTATTTTCATATAAATTGTAAATAAATAATATAAAATACTATTATATAATAGCAATAATTCTATAAATTTATTGTAATACTAATACTTGTTTTTTTTTTCAACTAATATTTTATACTCGTCTCAATGTGATGGTATTTATTTTAAAGCTTCAATTTACATTGCATACACTGAGACATCTATCATTTTTTTTTATATAAAATTAAAACCAATAATAATGGGGGGGGACGGGACAATTAGATATTTACAAAAGTAAAATGTAACAATTAATCATATATCATGTTTTAAAATACACTACATAAAGATATATAATTTTCCACTCATTTCTAATCCACCAATTATTAAATTAATTAATTTATGCTTTATATATATTTTTATTCTATTAAGTCTTTAATATGGCTAGAAAATATTCATATAAATGGATAGCAAATATTATAGAACACAAAGAATTTTGTATAGAAAATACATATAATGTCTTAAATTAATAATATAAAACTGAATACAAATCAAAGTATAGATACAATGAATGTAGAAAAAATGTATCAAAGTTTTGAAGAATATAAATATATAAATATTAATGCAAAACTATATAAATAAATAGTATAAATAAATAGTATAAATATAATATATATAATAGAAGATTTAGTTTGTTTTAAATACAAAAATGAATATTGGAATATATATATAAAGGATGGCTTATGAGTTGTGCAATTAGTGGGTTAATGATATCAATACTTATAAATGAATTGGAAATTAATATAATTAAAAAATAATAATAAATCAAGAGATAATATATTATTCTATATATGTGGATATTTTAATAATTGGTTAAAAAAAAAGATGCATAATATTTATAATGCATTTAACAATGATATATTATAAATATCCAAGTGTATTGTGAATATATAATGTAACAAAAGAAAAGATAAAATTATCTATAATAAACCATCACAGATGTAAAAGAAATACTTCCTGCCATTATTTTTATTATTATTTTATAATGATTAATTTTATATTGATATGTTGCAATTTAAAATGTATTCATTAAGGTTTTAAGAACTAAATAAGCAATATTATTGGTCAGTAGGTTTTTTTAAATAAATGTCCATACTAATTTCTACCTGTAATACTTATCAGCTATAGAAAAATAAACAATAAACAGCAACTCATAAATGAATATGGCCATTCCAACTTAAAAAAAAAAATCAGAAAAGAGAGAGAAAAAAACTACTTTAGAAACTTTTGTGAAGACTGTACAAACCAAACTATCGAACACAAATACGTTCACATATATAGCATGTTGGACCATTTTTTTGTTTACTTGATATTTTAAATTTGTTGTCTTAATTTCTTCAGAAGAAAACCTTTCTGAAAAATTTCAACACCATGTTTAATTACAGCTCTCCAGTGTATTCTATTCTCTACAAATGACATTGCATTTCATTTGTAATGTTTATGAGATAATCTTTAATGTGGATGGAAGTCACCTCTCCCATAAAACCATGTTCAATTTCACCATAAAACATCCTTCTAGACAGATTTCCATTGAGCAATCATTTTACATGAAGATTTTACAATAGCAGACTAAATGTACGATATCTAGCAAACTGAAGAACACATTGGCTGTTTTTATGATTATGCCATTGTATTTTTAAAATTTTAAGGAGCATCTTTAAACGAAACTTTTCTAGTGCTTTTATATTGTGGTGATAGGATGGCCAAGTTTTACTTCCATACAATAAATTAGGTAAAATAAGGCTTTATATACAGCTAACTTAGTTGTAATTTTCCCTGTGGTAAATACTTTTTTTAACTTACTAAAAGTTGAATATTGAAGTCTGTGTTATATACCTCGATATCTAACTCCATTTTTCTACATATAAAACTATCGAGATTTTTAAACTGGTTTACGTTCTCAAGTTGATAACTATCCAAACTAAAAGTTGCTGAGGATTTTCATTCTGTCACTGACTGATAGTTAATATAAGCCAAAATCTTCATATGTTACATTCAACACAAACTATTTTGTAAATAGACTTTTGAAATGACAAAATTAGCACAATTATCAGCATACTGTAAATCAAAAATCCAAGAAGAAAAACTTCTTGTTTTTATTTTTGATTCAAATTAATAATTCCTCTATCAACCTATACCATCGCATGATCCCTGTTTGATAAAGTAACTTATAAACAATTATATCATAAAAATCAAAAATAATGTCAGAGCAAGTACACATCCTTATTTAATACCAATATTTTCCAATTGTAGTAATAATGCTTCCTCTCATTCCAGTACTGGAAGCTGTATAAAAAGAATAAATTTAGTGAACAACCAACTAATTTCAAACAATGTCATAGAACTGAAATATCAACTGAATGAAATGCATTGGCCAAATCAATTAAAGCAATATATCAATCATACCTTTGTGTCCAACATTTTTCATGCCTTTGCCTAACATCAAAAACTATGTCCATAGTACTTCCTGATTCTCTAAACCACACTGAGTCTTTGGTAACCATTTAACTATAATTGGAAGCAGTCTAGTCTACAAAATTCTTGAAAATACCTTTGCTCTAATGGATAATAATGATATTCCTCAATAATTACTGAAATCTTGTCAATTTCCTTTATTGTCAAAAATTGAAGCAATAAAAGCATCCTTAAGATCGAGTGGCACAACTTTGGGTTAATACAACCTTAAAACATTCCAATTTTTGAAGCTAACATATTACCACCATATAAAAATTTCTCTAGATATTTCATCAAGTCCTGCAGCCTATTCATTTTTAAGATTACAAAAAGCTGTTTTGACTTCATTAAGCTGGATATATTTGCCTAAATCTAAATGAATATATATTATGGATATATCATTAAAAGTCATCTCAATTCTTTTATCATTATTCAATGGATAACATAATTATTCCCTTCCACTGATTAAATATATCATTGCTATCATATAAGAGAGCCATTATAAATTTAATAGGACTGATACAGTTTCTCAGATCCATATGCTACTTTCAATGCATCAAAAAAAGATTTTAGAATGACCACGATCAACAAATGTCTGTATCTTCTTTGCAGGTTTAAAATGTCAATCATTTTTAAGCTTTCTTGTTAGTCATTGAACTTCTGCTTTCAGATCTTTGTTAGTTGTTATGAAGTTCCATATTTAATCTATTAATATGCCCAAGCAAAAAATGCCACGTTTGTTTTTAATTAGATCACTAATAATAAGATTATTGTTAGAAAACCATTCTTGACTCTTCTTTTTAGTTAACCACAAATAGATTTACTTGCATCCATGACACACATTTTAAGAGAATTTCATGCTTCAGTAATAGGACAATCCTGAAGATCCAAATTAGCAATTTTAATGTTTAATAGCTGCTGAAATTTCCTATATATAGCAGAGTCTTCTAAAGAAAAAGCATCAATTTTCTGGTGAATATAATTGGAATATTATTTTTAAATGCAACAATCGTTGTAATCTGAAAGCATATAAATCTATGGTCTGTTCAACAATCTGAGCTTGTGAGCACTCATACAATGTGAAGTTCTTTTGTATTCTGATTCCTAACTATAATGTACTCGTCAAGTGTTGGTGGCCAAGTGGTTAGCACAGCTGCCTTACAAGTAGTTGTCCTGGATTTCGCTTCCTGGCCAATGCTTTGCCACATAAAAAAATATAATGTACTCTGTTAAATGCCATTGTTTTGAGAGTGGATGCATCCATGCTCCTTTATAATTGCCTTTCTGCCCACTTGTTGTGCATAAATTCAATAAAAACAGACTATTTGCATTTACGTCACCAATACCACTACTTCCAGTAAATTTTGACCAAAGTCTACTACTTGTATCAAAGTATGCATTAAAGTTTTCAAACAAAAAAATTTGATCTTTTAATAGTATTGCTGTAATAATACTATCCAACAAGAAATTAAAGCTTTCCTTTTCAGAATTTCTCTAAATCTAAGGTTGATGCATAGGTATTCCTAAAATGAGCTGGCAAGTTTTAACTCCATTAGACTTTCATTGGTACAATGAGGAATTCCATCAATAGAAGATACTAAATTAGATTTTACAGCGAATCTAACATCATAGATTTTTTTTTTTACTAATAAGCTTGTCTTCCAAAAAAAACATGTATCCATCCACCTGATCTATTAAAGTTTCCTTCTCTGGCAAACAAGTTTTGAATCTTGACAGCTTCTTATCACTATTGCAGTTCTCCATTTTGGTCTTGAGTTTGTATCAAGTAAAGTTTATACATTCCAATTACCTATATTTAGAAAAAAAAAAAGGTTTATCACTATATATGATGCCCATGATTACTATTATTATTTCTACTACTGAAATGAGTAATCCTCAGGCACAATAATGTAGCCAGACTGTATGAGACAAGTTATTTTTAAAACATTTTCTGGACCCTTCCACTTCAATAGTAGGCAGTGGATCCTTAAATAGGGTTACTTAATCAGACAATTTTTGCCAGTCAAACTCTGGTCTCCTCAAAATCCAATTCCAAACTAACTCATTAATGATTATACTGCCTCCAGCAAAAGTCACAATTAAGGACTGCCATCTTACTAAACCTATCCAAATCAATGTCTCCTTAATTCTTGAAGACTCTAACTAAAAAAAAGAAAAAGAGAATTGGATATGCTGTGCATATAGTAAAATAATGGAAATATAGCATGAAGACAGATTCCCATGATCACAGTTTATATAAAATATGACATGAGAGGCTAACAATGTCTGTGTCCTATAATAACTTTAGTAACTAAAGAAGGAAAAGAGGGAGACAAATGACTATTTGTATGAGAATCATTGACAACCAACATTATATCCCAAAGGTAGCAGGATTATAGGGAAAAAATGAATAACCTACAAAAATATATTATATTAAAAATGTATTGATTTATATTTCTGAATAATTAATTCTCAAACAAATAGTTTATAACAAATTATTTTTGTGCATGCATGTATACAATATATATACTATTTTAATAAGATTCGCTTTCTTAATGGCAATTTATAGTCCTGATCAGCAATAATAAATAGATATTTTATAATATAATGCAGTGCAGGCAAGGAAAGAATTTTTAAAAATAATCTAAAGTTAAGCTTAGTTCTAACATGGTATAAAAATAATATCTTCAGACAAAAAAAAAAAAAAACTAAATAAATTTAACCACCTTAATTTCAGATCGTGATTAAAAAGTATTAGCCCAATTGCTGTTCATAACTGAAGGCATTTATTCCTGACACACCTCTGCAGAAGTAAATTCTAGAATAAGGTAGTTTACCAGGCGCTCAGTAAAGTTTTTAGATATGTGAGTATTAAGCAGGTGGGTGAAACTGATTTTTAAAATGAAAGGCCAAACAATATCTATTTGTTGAATGGTAATCAAATAAATAAATAAAAATATCTGAATCTACAAAGAGAAAAAATAATAAAATTCCAATATATCAATAAAAAAGATCTTTATTAAAATACAACCTATTTTTAAAAATTAATGAAGCCTTTACATTTAAAATGTTATTGATTTTTTAAAAACAAATCATACTTAATATTGAGATTTTTAAAAAAAAAAAAAAATTAAGGTGGATCTTTTAAATTTAATTATTTAAAATAAATGCTAAGAGAAAAAAAAATTTCTCAAACAATTTTTATTTCCATATAGGTCAAAAGATAATATTATATAAAACTTTGTTTTTAAATTATTATTATTAAGATGCAGCATATGGTTTTAAATAATTATCCCTTCACACATTTTATAAATCAGGGTGATAGTAAAAAAAACTTACAATTATTAAACATGTGTAAACTTATAATTATTAAACGTGTGTAAAATCCACGGTGGGCTTATAATTTTCCTGTATCAATTTCAAGCTGAGGAAATAAAAAAAATTCTTAGTTTGGTATTGAACTTCTTATAATCTTCTAAGCAACTGACCGAGTGATTGTTTTTCATTGTGTATGACGTAAATTCAAATATTGTCACAAAGATACAAATATCTATTGATTCATTATTCAAGCTTAGAATAGATGATCACGAGAGTAAAACAGTCAGTTTGCTTCTATATATATGTCAGTGCATTCATAATGGAATATCACATAAGCACAGATGCATTGTGACTTCGAAAGCTTCACACTAAAACAATGTAATAACTATCTATGCCCATGAATTACGATCCAAATCTAGATAGAGATACAAGTTTTTTAAAAGAAGGCAAATTCAGTCAGACAACTGATATTAGTCAACAAAGTATTGTAATTTAATATTGTAGGCACTTGAAAAATTAATGCCAGCATAGAAATATGTATGTAGAACATCATTATTCTAGCATTATCAGTTCCTGAACTTTATAATATGTAGACATTACCATTCTTTTCAACCATTACCAATCTACTGCAAGATGAAAGTCATTACACATTTAATCCAGTTTCTCTGATCTCTAGACTCTCATTTTCACATCAATCACCAAACTTCCTTATTTCACATTTCATCTTACATATGATCTCTTTCTAAATCTTTTACAATCTCTTGGAATCTAATTTAAAACTTCAACTGCCTATCTATTATCATCACTTCTAGCAATATATCCATCCCAGCTTCACTTCAATCTATTAATTGTTTCAATGATACCAATTATACCCATTTAGTTTCTCACTCATATATTTCATTTTTAATCTTTTCTTAGGCCTAACAAAAAAATCTCTCCACACTTCATTGAGTGATTTGAAATCTCTGTATTTTTACATTAAGTGTCTAGTCTTCAGATCATTAAACTTCTTTTTCAAATATGTAAGCACATCCTTTTAATACTAAATAATTCCTAACAAATGCACTCACCCATATTTAATTCTATGATTGATTTCATCTATTAGATTCTGTACTGATAATCTGATCAAAATATTTGTAGTTGTTAACTTCTTCTAATTCATCATTATCAATCTTTATTGAGGAAACCATTAAATCCTCCTTCAATCTTTTTACTATTTATCTTTAAACAATTTTTAAATGTTTTTTCTGAAAACTCTTGCAATATTTCCTAAAGGTCTGAAACATTATTTGTAAAAACAACCACATCTTCAAAATATAGATGACTTAAATACTCTTCATTCATTTTTATTCCATTTGCTTCCCATTTTAATTCACAAAACTGCTTAAAAAGTTTTATAATCTCTATTCACCATTATCATTACGGATCTTATAGTACTACCACATAATGTAATCAGCGCTGATGCATTTTAATAAATATTTTTCAGAATATGACAATATCCCAGATCTATATCTTGATGATCTAATGTTTCAATCATTATAGAAATGCTTATAGAAACAAATGCCTTTTCATAATCTACAAATTCAAAGTGTAATGGCAACTCATATTCATTAATCTTTTCTCTCAATATATGAAAGTAATCTATTGTGCTAAAACCATTTTTAATTTCAGTTTATTCTTTTGGTTGGATTGAATCCAAACTCCAGTATAGATATGAAAATTTTATATAGAACTGATAAATCATCAAAATAAGTCTGTAATTTCTAATATCTTCTATCTTTCTTAAATATCAACACTGCCATTGCATTATTCCAATTGTTTGGTATATCTTTATCATTTAGATATTTGATATATAACTTTGCCAACAACTTTCCTATTTCTTCACCTACGTCTTTTTAGAATAAGTCCATTATTTCTTGAAACTTTTCTTTTCTTCATGGATTTAATTGCCTGTCAAATATTTGATTATTTAGAAAATGTAATATTTTTTATAGACTTTATCACGTTTCACAACGTCAGCTCTCTTTTTCTAATAGTTCTGTCTTATCTTCTTTTCCAATGCCAATATGTTTTATAGTTTTGAAACTTCTATTTTATAGTTTTCCTTGCCAATTCACAGTTATATTTTTTAATATTATTAATCCTTTTTCATATCACTTTACAAAATTCTATGCATTCAATTCTTAATGAATCATTTAAAAAAAAATTCATATTCTTTCTTTCCTTTATTGTTTTGTCTCAGTAGGAAATTTACTGATAAATTGTTGCTTTTTTCTACTAACTATGTTTCTTGCAGTTCTTAATACAGTATCAGTTATCTTCTTATCGATTTCAATCAAATCTGAACCTTCTTCAAATTGTATTATTGCAAGTTCTAATTTAAATTCGTTGAAATGCTTCTAAAGATTAGGAATATTGACTATTGATATATCATTATTAATAGTTTTTGCTCAAGTTTTATATTAACACAATAATCACTTCCTGTGCTGAAACTATTAAGAACATTTCAATTTTGAAATAAATATTTTCTGTTAGTCAAAATACAATCCAATTCTGATATATCTTCATTTGAATACTTCCAAGCCCACTTCTATTTAGCATTTTTATGCTCTACAAAACTATATCTTCCCAGATTTCTATGCCATAGCCAAATTTATTCATGGGACTTTCACTCTCCGGTCTTTTATCAGTTCTAGCATTCGAGTCTTTCATGAAAATTTTAAAATTATTTTGTCTGATCAAAAGTATTTTATATATTTATATAAAAATCCAGTATTTTATACATTCATATAAAAATCCTCTAATTCTACACTAAAATGGGAATGTGTTGGGGCACAGACCTGAATTATCTTCATTTGATATCTTCTATTAAGTTGAATAACTAATGTTGTCATTCTGTCTGATATATCATTAGTCTCCACAATGTTTATCTTCTACTTTTTATTTCTAATAAATCCCACTCCACCTGTTTTCCAATATTTGAACCTTTGTACTAAAATACATGGCCACTTTTTAAATCAATTATCTCTTCACCTTTTCTTCTATCTCTATAAATTCCAACAATTAAGTTTTTTAACTTATATAATCTTTATTCAATTGAAAGTGATCTGTAGTTATAGATATCTAAATAAAAAATCATTATCAAATACAACCTGTATTCATAATCAGGAGATTTTTAGTATTCATGTTCTTCAATCACTATTTTGGTTGGTTGGTGACTCTACAACCATCTGAGAATAAGAGCCATAATTTAAATTAGTTTGTCTGTCATGATTGTAAAGATATGACACATACGTTCATCTTGCCTTGAACAAAATTTGATATTTCAGTTAAGCATTATTAGGTAACTGAGAAGAAAGATCATAATACTGGAGATAAAAAAAGCTATTAAACTCACATCATTGGCTAATGCACATATTCATTTACCATATGAATAATTACATATTAATAACAGCTGAATAGTCATTAGCAATTTGCCCTGCTCAATTCCTTTAAGGGGTCAAAAAGGAATCCAAGGATCTCCTTTCAGTTAATAGCAAACTCATTATAAGTCAATAAAACACCTCTTATTCTGAATCATAAATCTCCTGTGTTGTTTTAAAATTCACATTCTGGTTTAAAAACAAATAATAAATATTAATTTTAATGCCTACACTTTTGCACTTGCAACATATACTTCCATTATATCAGATTTATTTGTAATAATATAAAATAAATGCTGGTTTTTCTATGAGTACAAATTATTTACATAATAATCAAATACCATAAACATTTAATGACATCCCTCCCTCGTTTATTTGTTTAAATTGGAAATTAGCATTTTAGGGGGGTTGTTTCTCATTGCATTCACTAAGCAATTAATTACGTTTCATCTTTCTTAAAAATGAATTACAGCAAGTCTTTGGTGCTCATTTCAGTTATTTCCTAATTACTTGGAAATTTTAATTTTTTTATTTGGGATCCAATTTTGAGAGCAAAAATATGTGGATACCTATCTCATTTAATTTTGAATCTTTTGTTATCTTTCCAAATCCCACTTTCCCAGTTAAGTTCTACATATTTGACAAAAGAAAACCTTTTACCATATTCAAGCTAAAAGTTATTTTTTTTTTTTTTTGTAATTTGGAAAATAAATTTACAATACAAACAACAAAAATTGAAATACTGTACATGAAACAAAATAGATTTCAACACAGATATGTAGATTATTTTTCACAAATAAATATCTTTTTTTTTTCTTTTACAGCAAATCTGTTAGTTTTTTTTCAATAAGAAAGAAAATAAAGTGTAACATAATTTTCATTTCTAATTTTTTCTCTCACTTTTTTACATATCATAACAAAAAAAAAAAATCAAAAACGAAATATTAAATTTTCCCATGTAGGTTCTTCTTTTAGATGTGTCACTACTGCTAATACCTCAAGCCTTTCATTTTTAACTGCTTTGTTTAATTCCAATCACTTTTCTGGTCTCCTACCACCTGGCATATTCAAATATCCAATTTTTACCTTTTCTTCCTTTCTTTCTGCCCTTTTATAAATTCTTTTGATTCTTTCTTCTCTATTACATTTGTAGTTAGTTTTGTTTATCATCAGTTTTACTGATCCATTCCCTCTTCACATTTACATCTGGATAAACTACCTTTTCTTTACTTTTTATATCCCATCCATCATTAACTTTCTTTTTGCTGATACTATCATTTAAAATCCTACCCCCCTTTATAAATTTCCTGAAATATATTTTTCATAAATTAAGTCCCTTAATGCTTCACTTCCTTGTTTTGCTGAATGCAATCCATCTTTATTGCGAAACTCCCTCTTATTAATAATAAAAAAAAACCACATCCACAAATATAACATTATTTCTACTGCAGTTTTTCCAATCTCTCATTTATAAAACATGCTCTAACATATATCTATTGTCAAATCTTGGTAGTAAATCAACTATTCCTACTCTTTAACTTATTCAAACTACTAATCAATTCTTTGTACTCATCCATTACTCTCTCCGATGGCTCTGACAAATTATTTGTCCCCACCATAATACAAACATCTCTACTCCCCTGTTTATCTACCTTATCTGTAACACTTTAATTCTAACTCCAGGCAAACATACTCTTACATATTTTCTTCAACCTTCTGAACTTCATTACCTATTTTTTCCTTTGTTAATATTTTGATCTGATCTCACTTCATATCTAACACTTTTAATTTTACTTCTACATCCTTTACCTCTTCCTTTATCTTCTTTATTCTTTGACCAACTATCTTATTTTGTCATCTATATCTCTTGTCACTCTACTAAACATATACTCAATTCTATAGTCCTTTATCCACATTTTCCTTAATTTCTCCTGATTTTCTCTTTAAACTATCTGTGCTTAAACACCATTTTCACCTCTTTTATCACATTTATATATAATTTGCACAACTATACACCTTTTATATTCTTCCTATTCTAGATGAAAAAGCTTATCACATACTGTACATGCTACTAAAAGCATGCCTAGTTTCATTCTGACTATCATATATACATTATGGATACAAATGCAATCCAAATTCCCTTATTTTTTCAATTCTCATACTCTATATTTAAATTCATAATTTTTCTACCACTCTCCAAACCTATTTATACAAAAAACTCTCCCTACAGTAGTGCCACAAAGTGAAAGACTTAATAATCAATGGATGCAAGAAGATTTGTGGATCCTATATATAGTCTACTCATCCAATATTCCCACATTAGTTTCTAGCTTGTGGCCTTCATCAGTGAGAAGCCTTGGATTTGAGAGCAGTTCATATGCTTACAGAGGCAGCAAACTCTCCATACAGTAGTACTACCTGTGTAAGCATTTGAACTGGTGATCATGTGATAATTTTGATTGTTTTATACCCACCTATCCTGCATATGGAATAAGGATGACCCATTTTTGAAAAAACAACACCAAAATGTATAGATGCTGAACTGAGTTCAGATTTATATGACTACACAAGGAAATAAGCTTGGATTGAAAACAGTTTTCATCTTCGTGAAAGCCGCAAGCTGGAAACTAGTCTGAGGACATTGAATGATAAGGCACTAGATAGGGATTTTGATTACTAATGGTTGCACTTGGTGGCACTACTGTATGAAGAGTTTGCAACAAGATGGGTGAGAAAGGTAATGTGGTATGCAAAAGATTTGGATAAAGAATTTATATCAGTATATTTGTACAAAAAATGGGATGATTGTGTTAAGAGGATTGTTGAGTGTTATAGTAGTAAGGAATAGGATAAAAGAATAGATTTATTAATAAAGAATAGGGAGTTAGAGAGATGGAGAAATAGTATGGAGAGTAAAAAGAGTTTAAATATATATAGAAATAAACAGAATATTAGCTGTGAGTGGAGAAATAGTATGGAGAGTAAAAAGAGTTTAAATATATATAAAAATAAACAGAATATTAGGCGTGAGTTAATATATGATAATAGTAAGGAAAGTAGTTTATTGTTTAGGTTCGAATGGGATCTTTAGCTACAAGAGAATATACATGTAAATGGAAAAATATTGGTGATTTATTTTGTAAATTATGTAAGGAAATATTAGGCATTTGTTAATTGAATGTAAATGTAATGAAGTTATGGAAGAATAAATATGAAAAAAGTGATTATACAGAAAGTGAATTATTGGTTTTTATGTTGGGTTTGGGAAAAGATAAGAGGGATTTAGATATAAAAGTTATAGAGTTGACAAAGATTATGTTGTGGAAATGGGATGGAGCAGAGTATGGGAAAATTTAGAGTGGGGAATGGAAAATAAAGTGGCTAACAGGTTTGTTTATCTGGGCATAATTGCTGAGATATTTTTGACTTCGTTTAAGTAAAAGCCATAATACATCACATTACTGTTATTAACAACCTGTGTAAGCATATGCATTGATCATATTTGATTTAATATGTATACTACATTTAGGTGCAATAACATGTTTAATAATAATAATTAATCTGAGAACAATTACCTTGTTGCTATTATAGTGAATAAATAATTAGTAATGGTTAAGCTAATGTTTTATTAATCACTATCTGGTTAAGATAATTCTTTATTTATTACATTCTAACACCCAAAATATTATAATTTGATATCCAGCATACTAGACTTATCATTTAAATGCTTTATACAGTCAAAATATGACACTTAATATTATGGACTATTTCATAAGTAATTCAATTATTTATTTTTATTTTATATTGTTACAATTTGGCATACCAATTAGGGCCTGAGATATTATTTATTTTATATATTTTTTATACTGTTAATATATATATAAATTAATAAACTTATTACAATCCTTTGTATATATATTTACAAAACAATCTATAAAATATTTTAATTATAATTCTAGTTTCCAATAATCCAACAATGATCATTTCTGCTCCTAATTTGTTTAAATTTTCTTGAATATACAAAATTTCATATTTTTCTTTATTACCTGAATATTTTTTCTACAATTTATTATATGACCAGTATCCAAGAAATATATATATGACCCTAAATTTATATTCTTCCTATTGATTTGTCCTATCATGCTCCTTAACTTTTTCAATAGAATGAATTATGAAAAAAATATTCAGGTAATAAAATATGGTAAAAATTATAAGGAAAAAAAAATGTTATGAAACACTGTGTGTACACAAAAATTTAAAAAAATGTATAAACATGGTTAAAGACCGGATGCAATCAGGGGAGAAATGAGCATAGATGGATTATTGGAAACTTTAGAATTATAAGTAAAACATTTCAGTAGATTGTTTTGTAGATATCAAAAAAAAAAAAAAGGAGAATGTAATAAGTTTATGAGTTTTATTCATTTTTATATATACATACATATGCATTTTACTAATTATGTATATTGCAGAATAATGTCCATTCGGTAGAGTTGCTATAGAATTTGGTCATGTGATTATAAAAGAGGAAACATGTTGATAAGGTTCCAATAAGGAAATAAAACCTTATTAGATATATTAAATAAATTTATTTTAGCAATTTTGTTTATAATTGATTATTTTAAATTATATATATATTTTGCATGAATTTCTGTAATTGTTAATATAATATTTAATATACATAATTAGTATAAGTAGGCAAATTATATTATTTAATTGGTAATAAATATTATTATTTAATTGTCTAAAGAAGCCATTTAAAACTTGTTATCTAAAACTAATGATTTTTTCTTAGAACAAATCAATTACTTAATATATATATATATTGGCTGCAGAAAGAAGTTTACTGTTAACTGAAAGGAGACACTTTGAGTCCTCTTTGAGGCCTTAAAGGAACTGAGCAGGGAAAATTCCTAATGTCCATGACATATGTTGTAGTTGTTGCATTACTATATAATTATTCATAAAGTATATGGACATCGATGGGATGCTCACCAACATACATCAGCCAGTGTTGTGAATTATTGGCTTTTTACTTCTGAGTTTAAGATCAAGAAACACCATGATTTTTCTTCTCAGTTGTCTGGTAGTTCTTAACTGAAATATCAGTTAAGTTTTCTTGAAGATAGAATGAATGTGTATGTGAATAAACTTTTTTAATAGATAGGCAGTCATGACAAATAAAACGAAATCATGTCCCTTGAGTCTCCAACCAAGGCAGCAGTTGCTGGTCTAAATGAAGTGTGCAGGTTGCCATTTGATGATGATCTTTTTTTAGATTCTTGAAACTGCAGATCACTTTCAAGTGAAAGAAGATTGTAAGAACTGGAAAAAGAACTGTCTAATATTGAATGGGATATTATTGGAGTTTGGAAAGTTACAAGAAAAGATAAGAGACAACTGATTTAAAAATGGGCATTAGTTAGCACAAATGGAAAAAGATTCACTATAAATAAAATGAGGAAGAACAACATTGTGGAGATTGATGATAGATCAGGCAAAGTGATAAGATTAGTTATTCAACTTAATGGTAGACATCAAATGCAGATAATTCAGGTTTATTCTCAATAAGTTCTCATTGTGATGAAGATGTAGAGGATTTCTATATGAATGTATAAAGATTTTTGATCAGACCAAATAACATTTTTAAATTGTCATGGGAAACTTCACTGCTAGAATTAGTAAATAATTGAAAAATTAAAGTGTTGTAGATAAATTGGTTATAATGATAAAAATGAAGATGAAACAGACTTGTGGAATTTGCAGGAAAAAAAAACTATATTACAAATTTTTTCTTTGAGAAAAATGCTGAATGGAAATAAACAGAATTGGATTATACATTGACTAAAAAACAAATATTTATTTCAAGACTGTAATGTTCTTAATAAATTCAACACAGGAAGTGATCATTGATTAGTGAGATGTAATATATATGTTAATGCAAAACTAAAAAGACAAAAATTATTAAGAAAAACAATGTTCACACACTTGGTATTGTTAACCTTCAAAAACATTCCAATGAATTTAAATTAGGAATTGCAAATCATTTTCAAATATTAATAGATTTTGAACATGATTCAGATTTGAATAAAATCAATAGGAAGATAAATGATATGCTTTTAAACTCCACAACAAGATAGCTGGTATAAAAAAATGAAAATGGCCAGTAAAATTTCTACAGAAACAAAACAATTTATAAAGAAAAGGATATGAAAATATATAAAAATGATACACTAAGAAGGGTAGAATATCTAGAAATTTTGTAAAATGGTGCAATAAAGAATTAATAATAATATAGAAAACATAATTATGAATTAACAAAGAAAGCTATATAGCAGAGAATAAAAATTTCAAAAATGTAAAACAATTTCTTGATATTGGTAAGAAA
This sequence comes from Epiperipatus broadwayi, assembly GCA_028023455.1. Taxonomy (NCBI): domain Eukaryota; kingdom Metazoa; phylum Onychophora; class Udeonychophora; order Euonychophora; family Peripatidae; genus Epiperipatus; species Epiperipatus broadwayi. Next base: position 708,989 of record JAQFVV010012488.1, on the reverse strand, counting down.
CATTTCTGCAATAAAAAAGAAGAAGATGGAATAAGTAAAAAGAGAGATGACATCATGAAATGTGTAGAATAGTTCTAACAAGAATTATATAGTAATAAAAAACAAGAAAAGGTATCTCTTATAACTATTATATCTTCTGAATTCCTCGGGATTATAAATAAATAAGACATGAAATTGGCTCCAGGTAATGATGGGATTATAAATGACATCTTAAATGAAGGAGGTGAAGAAATAGAAAAAATGTTGGCATATACCAAATATCTAAATGATAAAGATATACCAGATGATATTAATAGTAATATTTAAAAAAGATAATAAAGGAGATATTAGGAATGAAAGACCTATATCAATCTTTTATCAGTTCAATACAAATTTTTTACCAAGATAATTATAAATCTTCTATAGTGAACTTTGGATCTTAACCAACCCAAAGAAAAGCTGGATTTAAAACTGGTTTTAGTACAGTAGATCATATCCAAGTATTGAGAGAAGTTATAGAAAAGACTAATGAATATGAGTTGCCATTATGCCTTGATTTTATAGATTATGAAAAAGCATTTGATTCTATAAGCATTTATTTCTTCAGTGCATTGGATCATCGAGGTATAGATCCAGGATACTGGCATATTCTCAGAATATAAAAATGCAACAAGAATGATTAGATTACATTATGAAATTAGGAAGATTAACAGAGAGAAGGGTGTACAACAGGTTGACTCCATATGTCCAAAACTTTTTACAGCAGTTTTACAAAAAGCATTTTGTGGATTAAAATGTGAAACTAAGGGGATAGAAGTAAATAGATGATTTAAGTCATTTACATTTTGCAAATGATATAATTGCATTCGCCAATAAAGTTTCAGAAAATGTTGCAAGAGTTATCACATGAAAGTAAGAAAGAAAGAATAAATGTAAATATTAAAAAAACCGAATAAAGTAATGTTCAATGGATTTTCTCGGAAGCAAAAAAATATTGATAATGATGAGTTAGAAGAAGTTAACAACTACAAATATTTTTATCAGATTATTATTACAGATGGAAAAATAATGGATGAAATTAATCATACAAATAAACTCTAGAAATAACAGTATTAAAAACAAATATGCATGCATGTTTGAGAACCCAAAATAACCCAGAATCTTGTAATAAAAAATTATGTATTAATTTTTAGGTGTTACAAACAGAATCTTCTTCAAAGTACTGCCCATTTGACATAATGCACCAGTCTAAACATGTTTTCCACTTTTTGAAGTAATCATTGGATACCTATTAAAAGAGCAATACAAAGAGTTCAGACCACTCAACAAAATATGGAGAGAGATCAAAAATGAAATACATGGATGAGAAAACAAACAGGTACTACCAACATCATTGAAAAAATTAATAATCTGGAGTTGGGCAGGACATCTTTCTGTAAGAGATGATGATAGATAGAAAGTTGAAATCTTAAATTGGATTTTCAAAAGATTGTACAAGACATAGAAAGAAAACCAAAAGTGAAATGGATGAATGAAATAAAGAAGTGTGCTGGAATTATATGGCGAAGAGAGGCTAGAGATCAGAGAAACGAGATCGAATTTGGAGAAATTTCATCCTGCAATGGATTAATAATGATTAAAAATTATATCTTTTTTTTTAGCATTCAGTACTGTATATTGTTTATATTTAGAATCTTTTAATTTTCTTACTCTGTTAACCTTATATACATATATTTTGAAATATGAACTCTAAGGTATTTTATATATTATTAGTTCACAGAGGGCAGTACTGGTTTTCTTAACCATGTGGGGTGATTTAATGCTTAATATTTGTATATATTTATTTCAGTATAGTGTTATGCACTGGGATTATATATATGAATGTATACTTTGGAACTAGAAGAGTTATATAGATCACGAGTTAATGAAGTCCTAAAGAGAGGTCTGTTATCATATATAAAATTTTGATGATTAATTGTATCTTCTCAGCTATAATCATATGATCATCTCTAAACAAGATAGCAATTCAAACTTTCTATTACAAATGAATAAATATATAGGAATTGCCTTCTAAAATTCTTTAAAATCTCCATATCTTCTAGATTAACAATAAAAAAAAAACAATAGCTTAAAAAAAGAGCAAAATAAAATATTTCATAATAATACATTTAATAGTAGAACAGATTAATTCAGATAATAACATCTAATACAATAGTGATGTCAAACTTTATCATTAAAAACCCTAAAATACTTATAATACAATGGATTTCTTTTAAAATGTATATTAATTACAAATATATTAAAAACTTCTACACAATACATTGTTGAAACATATGAAGATATCTGAGCAAGCAAATAACTACCAAGATGTGTATTTCAAGCTAAATCAGCACTCATCAGTTGGCCTAGTTACTATTTTGATACTTTTATATTATTTGCATTATTAATTACACTTTGATTTCCAAGTGCCAAACTTTCTGCACTCCCAACTTCGACATCATTCACTTCTCATGAACACATTCATGATTATTACTAATCATTTCTTAAGTAGGGATTATTCCTATTTTAAATACCAATTAAAGATTAATATATCTGTTATATAAAACATGGAATAACTAAACTTCATGTCTCTTTTTCTAAGAGTAATAATATTTTAAAATATATTCAATTCCATCACATATTCTTGAAATTTTGAATAGATATTTGAAAAAGGCAAATGACCCCTAAAACATATCTTAAAGAAAATATTACATATGGAAAAGAGATGAATTAGAATTATTCCATATGTGTAATAATTAAAAAACAGATATATTAATGTCTAACGATTTTAACCAACAGACATAAATGATTTTATGGCTAGTCAAATGTAATGTTAGGAATATATATTTCATGGAACAAATATGTCCACATACATTACTATAATACATTGCAAGCCAGATTTCTCCTTTTATTTGACAAAATCAGTTGGCAATAATATAACAAAAAAATAAACATATTTATCATCAAGTTTAGTTAAAAAATGATTCATTAGAATCTGACTTTTAACATATCTTAGTAACAAAATCAGACTTGTTCTGTGAAATATGTTTATATTAATCTTTAAGTAAAATTTAAAGTTTATATTTGAACTAGGGATAAAGTATATTTAAAATAAACACCCATGTAATGCCAATAGATTGTAAAAAGCAATTTTATATCAAATAAAATTAAAATGAAACTTAGTTTTGTTTTGAATCTATTATTTTAAATATAAGTCATAAGCAAACTTCTTTATCAAAAAAAAAAAAAAAACAACAACAATTATTTTCTCAACGCTTAAAAAACAATTTCAAAGTAATATTTACCTAGTAATTCAGTCATTGATTATCAGTCATTTGTAAATTAGTATACACATTTTAACTTCAGAAAATAAAAAAAGAGAAGATTAAAGAATAAAGATATGAATTGTTACTACAGATATGTTATTACTCTAAATAACTGAAAATAGATGATAAACAAAAAGGGTGACACATCATATTACTGTGATTTCATTTTACAATGAAATGTAAATGAGATATTCATTCCCTGCTTTTTTAATTTAGAATACTTTATAATTAATGCAAATAGTAATGATTATGAAGTAAATATATAGTCATATTTAAAAAAACACATTTATTACAAAAGTTCTTATGAGAATTTAGAGACTAGGAGTAGCTTGATATGGCTTTGAGATCATATAGTAAGCAGTTTATAGTTTATTTAAAGAATATAAATTAATTATTACTGTGTGGAGATTTTTATATACAAGTGTCTAAAAATTATTCAATACAATATAAATTTCAACTCCCCTCAGATGATAACAATGTCATAAACAAATTACATTGCAATGAATTTAAGATATCAATACAATGAACAGTCATATTTAAAAAAGATAAACTCAAGCTATAGTGTTTGTAAGGCTATGATGTGAATCTACTGACAATTTCTTCACCTCAATTTGTCAGTAATGATAAATGTCCCAGAGAGTTCCCACTTATAAGTACTGTGATAATATCTGAAAACAATATGTTAAATGATTGCTGATACAAAGATCAAAATGATTAATAAGAATTAGTAATTTTAATGTTGACTAATCTTTATTTAAAGCAATTACTTTTTGATTTCAATTGAACTGAATTAATATTGATCTGTAATTACATCTCTGAACAATACAATCTGTACTTTTATTTTGGAAAAAAAAAAAATAGAACAATTATTTTTTATAATAAATAATGTAGTTTTATATTATATTTTTAAGTATTTAAGAAATAATAGTTGTTATTTTTAAAAAATTCTTTAATTTTTTAGAGATGGTGATCATGAGATGTGTTTTTTTGTTTGTTTATTTTAATGTGGTGCATGTACATAGCTAAAACTTTGTTTTATCATATGACCAGACATTCAACATTTAAGATTAGATGATGTAAAGAAACCAACATATAAGTAGAACTAAAATGTCATCATCACAAACCTTCAGTCACACAATACTTTAAGGTATTTGAATGAAGGTTTGTGATAATGATATATTAGATGTGATATGTTGGACTATTTCCATCATCTATTAGTAAATATTGTATGTATAGAAAATTTTAATCTTTATTTAAACTTTTGAAGTACAAACAACTTATTAGTAATAACATACATATATGAAATTTCTACTATCTATTGCCTTTGACAGACTAGATCAGTTGATTAGAGTATTTGCCTTAAATTCAATATTCGAGAATCTAAAGGCGCGAGTTTGACTTCTATGCTAATACTGTCACTGGTCAGGCCAGCAACACCAGAAGAAGAATGGAGAATACTATTACTCGAACATTGTGTCATTACTAACCTGTGTTATCTATGTGTGTTATTACTGACAAGTTGTTGTATTTGAAAAGTTTAAATAGTTTAAAATTTTCTATAAGTTCAACATTTATTAATAGCTGGTGGAAATAATCCCACATATCCCATCTAATACTTTAATGTGTTTACTGAAAAGTTAATGAAAAATTATTAATCTAAAACTTTTTAAAAAAACTTCCAGAAAGATTTCTTTATGGTTTTAAGGCAGTGTATAGAGAAATTTTATTTTATCATATGACTATAGATTTTATTTTTTAATAATAAACTAGATATTTGTAGTTATGACATTTTATTTATTTACTGATTAATAAATTGTTTGATAATTAATAAATATTATTTTTAAAACGTTTTTAAATCTTTCTTAAAAGGTTTTTTTTATTTTATGTAGTGCAAATAAAAACTTGTTTTACTTCCTATAGCTATAAATAATGTTTTTTAAAGAAATTTGATGTTTATTGTTTTAATTTCAAAATGTTTACTAAAGAATTAATGAAGAATTATTACTATACAAGTTTTTTTTAATCTTTCAAAAAGATTTTTTTTTCATATATATAGCATTGGCCGGAACGCGAACCCACAACCAACTACTTGCTTGCAAGATGGCTGCGATGACTTCCTGGCTAACAACGCTTGACATTTTGTTGTTGTTTTCACGAAGTAAACAATAAAAACTTCACATAATATGATAAAACAAGATCAGTAGTATTCTATATTCTAATGTTCATGTATAGTAAACTTGAGTCCTCAGTGGTCTCCAGATGATCCTCATGCTCAGATTAATGTATGCTTTTGCCTTTAGCAATATGGCTTGGGCTTTATAGCTGGAAGTAGTTCAGTTATGTATCCAGAAACTGCCTTTAATTCCCCCATTTTATTATTCAAGTTACTATCTCTGATTAAGCAGAGTGGCTTGGATTTCAAAACCTTGGGGTATTTTGAATTTCAAACTTTTAGCTTGAATAATAAAATGGAATTGAAAGTATTTTGCTAGATACATAACTACATTATATTAGCTTTAAATCTCAAGTTTCAATAATTGTCAAGCATTGGTGGTCTAGAGGTTAGAGACAGCTGCTTTACAAGCTGTTGTCCTGGAATAGTGGGTTCGCTTCCTGGCTGATGCTATGACACATGAGAAAAAAAATCTGAAGTTTCAATAATAAAAGCAAAACCTAGAAACCAGTAAAAAAATTTAAATGCATTACTTTTGGTAAAAAAAAACAAACAAATCTTTCAGCCTTTTTAAAGCACTATAGACTGTAGAAAATTTTAAAACAAATGTTAAATAGAAGCAATTATAATGTTAAGATACAAATATACATTTATAATATATCCTGAATACAATATTAAATTATTTTTATATCCACACAGCATTTTAGCTTTCTTTTTCCACTTTATTAAATATAAATATTAACAATAACAATAGCTATTAATTTTAATATTTATTACATGCTTTTAAAAACAAATTAAGTTTTTATTTTATTTTTTAACAATTAATCTTTTTAATGTTCATTTCATTTCAACTTATTTAGCAATTAGGCTTCCTTCCAGTAATTTTCATATGAGATTTGAGAAATTTATCTTTTTTAAACTCCAATATTTCCTTGCAGTAAAATTTATTTTTATTTTAATACGATATATGTAAAGAATACATGTATAAAAATGATTTGAAAAGCTAAGAATTAAAATTTTCAATTATTATTTTCTAGGTAAACATATTGAAAAAGATAAAATACAAATATGGTACTCACATAAAATAGACAAATTGATTTACACGGATTTGAATTATATTTTTAATTTAGTATATTACATCTATTACTTTTTTAAAAGTGTATTAAACTAGAATTAAATTTTTATTTGCAGAGTGGTTTTTATTTCATAATTTTAAATTTTTCTTTTAAAAATTATTGATTATTTTTGATCATAAATTCTACTGACAATTGTCAATCTTCCATATAGTATTAAACAGTAGGCAATTTTTAAATTATTTTTGCACTTTTTGTGTGTGAACATACTTAATTTTTTATGCTTGAGTGATGTGAAATGATTTATTTTGTAAATTTCCTGTCCATGAAACTTCTATTTCATGTAGTAGAGAAATTATACAATTGATGAATTATGAATGAAAAAACATGCAAAATGAAGATATGAAAAAGGACAATCCCTCTATTTATAAGGAAAAATTTTAGTCTTTTAAAAAATTTTACTACCCAGAGAATCTAATAGATATCTCAGAAAATTTTCCTTTATACAATTTAATACTAACAATATATATATATATAACAATCACTACTATTATAGTGTGTGATTTATCTTAAGTTTCATGATCTACACATCCGTCAAAGCTTTAAAGCTAAGCAAAGAAAAAATACAATAAAAAGAATTCCTTACTTTAATGATACATAAAAAAAATAGATAAAAAGAACTAAATAAATGATTCTATTATATCCAAAATATAACAGAATTAAAATATATCTTTAAGATTGATTTGTTCCCTGTCAATTTAATAATTTACCATGCTGAGGCATCTAAATGACAGAGACTGGATGATGATAAAGATCAGTACACTTGAATGTTTTATATTCCCTGAAGATATGCTCAAATAAAATACTCTCCCAAAGTTATATCATTAAACTACTTCTCTACTGGTTAGCTTTAGTGTAAAATGATGATGATGGCTTGACTATTAGTAATCAGACCAGGACCATCTCATAACCTCATTCAAACTATTATGTCCCATAAGGCTAACTTTATAAACTATAGAAGTAATACAACACACACACACTTACTAATATTGTAAACTTCAAATAGTGAAAAATTGAGAAAAAAATATTAAATTTATCAAATCAAATAATTAAATGAAATAGTTTGAATACTGTATAAATCAGCATTCCTCAGGCTTGGCACAAAAATCAATATTTATTTTAAAAATACTAAATTTGAAACTAAAATATTTCTAATTTAACATGCATCATCATAAAAATATTTATATAGACTTCATATTCAGTCACAAGGACACTCTATAATGATAGATCAGTTTTATATTTCTCCTCTATTCTCTCTCTAAAATACAGATTCCCACCCCCACCCCCAGATAAATATGAACAAGTATTTAGAAGAGAAACAAACTATTATAACATTTTGAATATTCATAAAACATTAAATTTCAAACACTGAAATCACATTCTTAAAAGTAATTTAGATTAAAAAAAACTATTCCTTCCCTCTTGTGCTATAAATAGAGGACTTCACATCAATAAATGTTTGAAAAAGAAAGCCAATCCACCTGCTCTTAAAACCACCACTCATTGATAGTGCTGGAAATAAAGCATAATTAAATCAACTTACTATTTGCAGAGGTTTGAATTATATATCCCAGGGCATAGAAAGCATCTCATTTTTAATTTGCAATATTGAACCACATTAGCAATTTTAATTAAATAATACATATGTCATTGAGATGGAAGAAAACTACTCTTCCAGTTACAACTGATAAATTAAAGAGTAAATTACTTTCACTAAATATCCATACATATATGTATAAATGTCACAATGTCTCTGTATAGTAATAACACTGTGAATTTATGCAAGATAGTAAATCCTAATTGTATTGTATATAATAAAATGAAAATATAAATATCAAAAGTAATAAGTCTAAAGAAAATATGATATATAATTAAAAAGATAAATTATATTTAAAAAAATTATAAACAATAGTCCTCCATATTAAATTCTTATACAATTGATTTCAGTTATCTGTGATTTAAAAAAAAAATACTGAATTAAAAAAAAATTAGAAATTAATAAAAAAGAAATTTAATTTTTACATTTTAATTTTTCAATTCACAATGCATATAAAATAAATATGCATAACTAAATAAAAATTTATTATGTATTTTCAATAACTTTTTAACAGTTTATAGTCACACCTACTTATGTATTAAGAACACATTAAACACACACATATGTATTGTAACCTTCCACAACAAAAGCAAACGACACTACAATAAAAAATCTATATACATACACCCTTACTGCTGATGCTCTATTATTTTACCACTACAATTAACATAAGATAAGATATAGGAAAGATCACAAAATAGAAGTTTTAACATTGCAAAGTCTATAAAATATACTTCATAATGGCATTGCTATTATAGAAACTATCCAGATATCATATTACAATCATTAGGAAAATCTCCATACTAAACAATGACTAACATAATAATTTCATCACTATTTATTCACTTATAATATACTATAATATAATAAATCTCAAAAGACTCAAATTAATCAAATTTCTTATTGAGCTATCTTATTAACATCTCAGGAATAATGATTATTCTTTAATAAACATAATAATAATGGTTGATAATTAGATAACAAGAGGGATTTTATTGAAATCCAATAATTTAAATAACATAACACTTTCACTTATAAATACTAACCAAAACAACTATTGAATAATTCCTATAACTTTAGTATTACACCAAAAATTCACGAAACACTTTTATTATTTAACCATATACTTATGTAAATAATAATAATTAAGCAGAATAATCATTTTCTGATAATCAAATCACATATATATATTGATCAAAATATAATATATAAATTAATTTTTAGACATACTAATTATCTTTAGCAATAATCCATTATATTCATCTTTCCAAAGAAACATTAAAAATTGTCTGATTAAATTTTATCAAGTTGAAATAATGCAGTAATTAAAACATAATAATAAAGAACTTAAATATCTCGACCTCTCTTTATCGAGAAATCGCCACTTAATAGATTACAAAATGATTGTTAAACCATTTGAAATTCGCAGCTATATCCACCCTAACTCTAACTCACCTGCATCGCATAAATTTGCTGGCCTTAATGCATTTTTGTTTAGAAACTTTTATTTATGTAAATATGAAGCAGACAGGAAAGAAAACATAAACAACTATATTAGAGATCTATTAGCAGCAGGGTTCAAATTCAAAGCTATTAAAAATAAAATCATAAAATTTAATAATACAATAAACAATAATGTACCTCGCACCAATCTACCTAGAATAACAATCCCCTACATTCCTAAAATATCTAACAAACTAATGAAAGCATTAAACGATAAATTTAACATAGCAGTTAGAACTCCACCTAATTCTAATAGATTGCTTAACAACTCTAAAGACCACATTGATCGATCGTTCATCCCACACGTGGTGTACTCTATTGCCTGCCCTCAGGCTGGGTGCCATGCTATATATTATGGTGAAACGAAAGCTACAATCAATACTAGACTGGGTCAACATATTTACACATTTAACAGAGCTCAGAAAAACAGCAACACGTCCTCTGTATTCTTGGAGCATGCTAAACAATCTGGGCACAACTTCACACCCGCCAATCCCATAATATTGTGCTCAGAATCAAATGATCACAAAAGAAAAATAAAGGAGGCATTTTACATCAATGGAAACATCCATGCCATTAATAGAAAGGATACTTGCTTCGAGATCTCGAAGAAATGGGCTACGTAATACTAGCTTATTTGAATATTTGTATTTGCATATTTTATTATACATTTTATGAAGGCTATGAATATGAGGCATGGATCCTCGAAAACGTTAAGCCGATAAACTTTAATACTAATTAATATCTTCTCTAATTAACAATTATATATTTTACATATAGTGAGAAGTAAAGCTATATTTATTACATAATCTTATTAAGAAACTTTTATTCCATTGTTATGATCATATAATTTGATAAGATCTAAACTAACTTTAAAATACAGATGTGACTTTTAAATCCTATGAATTTCTATAATACTTTAAACAAAAAAAAAATTTTAGATTTAAATTTCAGATATTTACCCATGTACATAAATTTTTAATTAACATGTAAATTGAACATTACTTTTATTGAATTATATACCAGAAGTGACAGACATTGGATTTATCAAGTTTTACTTCTTTATTCGGACTCTTCTGGCAAATATCCAATAAATAAATTTTATTATGAAAATTTGAATGTACTGTAGTTGAATATGACATTGTGATATCTATGACTCCATAAAGAAATGACACTAATTATTTAGTTCAAATCAAAAACATTTATTTACAACAATTAAGTATTTATAAACAATATTTTTGATTATACACTAAGATTAAACTATTTTTACTACTTACATTAATCTTACATCAGAATAAAAAAATAAATAAAATACAATCATCCTTTCTTCTCGTCATATCATAATCATTTGATAAATTTAAAAAACAACAACACAACAATTATTTTATATTATTAACATTCCAGTTCACATTAAAATTATTTTAATTCTCATTCATATTTCAATAAGGTTTAGCAATTACATTATTCCAATACTGCTTAGATGGTAGGTTGTTTAACCGTTATCTTTCTTAAATTTATTCACATACAATATAGTACAGATTTATCATTATTATATTAATATTACTTACTGAATTATCTTTTATACCTTTATATTTTTTATGCAATATAAATAAGATACTTTAAATAATACGTGATTCAAGAATATTCACTTTTCAATCTTATAGATTCATCTCTCACTCTTGTCAAATATACTTCTTTTACTACCTTGATTATAAATAATCTCATACTATCATTATGACAATATATTCTTATTCTCTTATAAATATCTAGCTGCATTTGTTTTGCATATGGTCATTTCTTCTTCTTTACATTATCATTACCAATTATAGGAAGAAAAAAACATAGATTCTTCTACATATCCCTTACATTCAATGCTTATCTATGATTGACTATCAAAAATACCATTTAGGATAAGAAATTAATTTTAAAACATTACAGTGTAGGAATGGAGGCAACTAACATTTATTCTTCAACCATTATAACCTCAGGTATGTCATTATTATTTCAATGATCTTACCACTAAAACTCTGGCCTTCCTTTGAAGCTTTTACAGAATAAGGTGGTTATCTTTCTTATAAAATCCTCACAAATTTCCTAAGGTAATATAGGTGTCCTTTGGATCAAACCCATCACCTATGACATTAGTTCTTCAGGATGACACTATACTATCCATCTACATTTATAAACTTTCAGCTTAGATTATATTTCCCATCCAAATATATAACATTTATCTTCCTAGCCTTTATAAATCTTTAATTATAATAGATTATTTGCTAAAACAAATAACATCTATCAATATGACAAATGTCATATGATACATTTACTACTTTACAATATTTGAGATCAATGTTCAATATCATTAAATACTACATACATGTTATACCATTCATTATTTATAATATCATACATATCTTAAATATTTATATTTTCTCCTCGAAATATACCTTTTTCTTGATTCATAATTATTTACCACGGAAATATATCTTATTACATAAATTAATTAATGTAATATATACCACCTTTGTTAAAATAAACAATTACTTTTTGTGTGTATTAAAATATGTAATAATAAAAATTACCAAATATTACCAATTATCATCCTTCAGCTTTTTATATGTCCATGAGACAACTCATATAAAACATATAAATGTAAACACAGTACATATCTTTAATTTTAAAGTCTTAAAATCAAATGTTATTTTAAAATGATATTAATATTAAAAAAATATTAATCAACATATAAATTACCTAATTATTTTCCTTATAGACCTAAATATATATATATTACAAACATAATATTAATAAAAAAAAGTTTAGATTGAAAACGTTTTCCATTATTTATTTTTTAAAAAAAAAAACTTCTAAATGATAATTATTATGATGATGATCAGCAGTTGTAACTTCATCTCTTCACATTGTCTTCTCTCACTCTTCCAACTTGTATAATAATTATTTAAAAAGTACAACATTTTAAAGAGGAAAGAAAAAAATATCACATAATTAATAAATGTTTCTAAAATTCCTTAGCGCTTTTCATTGTTTATTATAGGATCCTTAACTTGAATTTAATGCACTTCATATCTCAAAAAATATAATTATTTTAAAGTATTTCTTGAAATATTATATACTATAATATTAGTTATCCATTAGAGACATATATCACATAACTGGTTTCTCCTGTAATCATTCCTAAATTTTAACTTTTTATCTGTTCATCTTTTCTTCTCTATTTCTATAAGTTATATTTACTTATCTATTTGCTTTTGGTTTTTGAACCATCTTAGTTTATGTTCTTCCTTAATATTATTTATCAAAATAAATAATTTCTTCTTTTTTAAAAAATTATCATAATGTTTCAGTTCATCTTACGATATACATACTCTTTAATATAAGAAATGGTTATTTTCACATTCCATTCTATCATCATATAAAAATACTAATTACTCTGGCAAATTTATTCCTGGCTGATAAAAATACATATTGCTTATTAAATTCTTATGTTTTACTTACCTTTTAGCATGCAAGTTATTCTATCTAACGTAATTCTTTTTAAAATATAACTTAATAATTACTATTAGGTAGCTAACTTAAAGTTCTATAAAAGTGTTTTAACAATTCAATAACAACTGTTCTTTTTGAATAAATAAAGGTTATTTAGTAAATTAATTCTTATAATCATTAAAAAGAAACAGATAACAAAACACATTCTTACGCAAACAAAACTTGTTGATAATCAGTTTCCATTTTTTCTTACGAATAATAATGCTGTTCCTTTGCACTTTTAGTAGTAACTACGATATGACTATAATTTAATATTCAAGATAGGATTAGTTCCCAGCAAAAAGTAACTTTATGTACTCCATAATCACTTTATAATCCTTTTAAAATGTATTGTATATAATTATTCAGCTTGTTAAAGGTAATTTTTAATTTATTTTAAAATAAAACACGATAAAATTTAAAATTTTTATTAAACTAACAAAGAGGTTAATAAGTTCCTACAGTTTATTCAATTCTCCCCAATTTTGTCTGCCTATCCTTTTTTATATTGTAGACAGTAGGACATCAGACTATTAATTAAATCAATTTCATTGGTCACCTACTTTCAATCAACTGAAAAATAGTTCTTAAATAAATTAATTTTTGTCTACAAAGTTTAATACTACTGACAAAGTATAATAAAATTAACAAAAGATTTAAACATTTAAATAATAAATACAACTACCCTTAAATTAAATATGATTATAATTTTTACTCTTGGTAATAATTATTTATTCAAATTTTAAAATAATTAATAATTATATTAAAAGATAAAATTATTACTCTTTAAAAAATTATAATTTAAATAATTTAATATTCTTGATTGAAATAAAAAATATATAATTTCCAACCAGGAAATGAAATTCATTTATTCTTGTTAAATAAGATTCTGCACACATACCTACACACACATTTTTAAAGTCACTGTAATGAAAATTAAATAAATATTCCTATTATAACTTTTATAAAGTTTGATGAATATTGTAAATTTTGATAAATATAATTTAGATATACTTATAAGTATTAAATAAAATTACAATTGAAATAAATATGACATTGAAAGTATGTATGTCTATTATAAAAGGTGTCAGTTAAAAATTGACAGAATCTTATGATTGTATTATATAAATTAAACTTTTAATAAACTATATAAATAAAAAATTTAAATTAATACAACGATGTACTTTATAAATTTAAAATTTTGACAATTATGTAAAATTCAAATTATTCTTTGAAACAGCTATCAAAGTGAAAGGCTACAATATATCCAATACATTATCATAAATGCCTAGAATTAGAATTAAATATCATAGATACAGTGAGACTGTCATATATTCTATATATCTTTTTTATTATTATTAAATAATGATGGGTAAACTAGAATCAGACATTTTTCAAAAACTTAAATTTTTGTATTTGAAATGCAAAACAAATATCACATCAAGCACACAAAGCAACAAGAGTTGCATAAAAAGCAACACATGAAGAACAAACTGACATTTTACAAACAAATATCAAAACATAGAAATGATGACAAAATTTAAATATAAAAACTACAGGTGGTCTTCGACTTTCGTGTTTAATTGGTTCCTGAATCTTACGAAAATTGAAATGTATCAAAATGATCTAAAACCACCAAAAAGTGTTTTTAAAATATTTATTTTTTAATGAAATGTATTAGCATATTCATAAATAACACTTTATTGATTAATATCTGATGTTTTCCTTATAAATTTAACAAGAGATTGTACTCTTCTTTTTCTTTTCTTGATAAAAAGTTTCATAACACACTGTCTTTTTTTTTATTGGTCTTCGTAGGAAATAGTGAATTGTATGAAAATAGAATGAATGTATGAAAGTCAAGGATGCCTTTATATAATTCACATAAACTTACTACTGTTTTATATACTATCAAATGCATTTTAACAATTTATAGACCATTTCATTTCTACAATTTATTTTAAAATTTAACATTTTAGTCAATCAAGTTAATACTTATTACATAAATATATATTTTCTCTATATTTGGAGTTATAGGCTCAAACCCATATAATCCAAGCTTGCATCCAGCAATCAATAAATTTATCATAATCATCATCAGTAATTCTTTGAAGTATGATTGACATTTATATATTACTAATACAACTGTTGCAGCCTAGATGTAATCAACTAAATTTTGAATTTGATTTCTGATCATGATCTGTAATAATATATCCTATGTTTTATAATTCATTTTATGAACTAATTAGTATCTAATAAATTTTCTTCTGTTTCAATTCAATATAACTATTATAATTGTAATCTACACAATAATAATGTTAAATATTACTGAGAAGCATGCATAGAGAAAAACAAATTTTAAAATGTTGGGAGATATCAGTTTTAACAGTATTTTACTAATACATATATTATAATTATAATAATAACCGTTGTTAAATTATTACTGAGAATCATGCATAGAGTAAAACAATTTCAAAATGCTGGAAGATATCAACATTAACAAGAAAAGTCAATCAACTTTTATGGAACATTATTCTCATGAAATAACTCAAAAAGTCTTCTATAAAGGATACAATTAAATTTTTATATAATAATATTAAATCGTGCTTTCACACTTCCAACATAAAGCTATAACAACAAATTGAAAATTAAATGATGTACTTCTCATATTCATAGCCAGTTATGATCCTTTCTTTGAAATCATTATATAAATAAATCTGATATGCAAATTATATGCAAATGAGTCACTAAGGACACTATAGCTTCTGATCAGACCCCACAGACTGTGCACAGAGTGGCATGCCCTCATAATGGATGTAAGGCATCATACTATGGTGAAACGAGAGCCACCATAGCTACTAGGATATCACAACATAGGTATAAATACAATAAGGCACATACGGATCCAGAATGCACTTCAATTTTTGCTCAGCATCAAAAATTGTCGGAACATGTGTTCGAACCCACATCTGCAAAATTAGTTTGTACTGAGCGACATGATGTTAGGCAAAAAGTAAAAGAAGCATACTTTATAGCAGAGAACTCTTTCGCCATTAATCGTAAAGATGCATGTTTTGCGATATCTAAAAGATGGTCTTAGTGACTCATTTACATATAATTTGCATATCAGATTTATTTATATAATGATTTTAAAGAAAGGATCATAACTGGCTATGAATATGAGAAGTACATCTTGAAAGTGCTTAGTCATTAAATTTAATTTTCAATTTGTTGTTATAGCTTTACGTTGGAAGTGTGAAAGCATGATTTAATATTATTATATTGGACAAACGTAAAGTATAAATATACAGGTTATTACTTAATATTTTTATATGTAAAAATGGGACACACGAAAGCAGTTCAAGTGATCAAGATTCTTAATGTTAAATCATGGAAAAATCAATCATTATAATTTAAGAGAACTTTATCTTCATTCAAAATATAGTTCATCCTTCCTTCTTTCCTTTAATGTGAAACTATAGATATATTCACCTAATTTTTACTCTCGTTTTATGAATAAACATTTTGTTTTTTATTTTGTAGAAAAATTTACTCTGCACTTGATTTAAACTATTTATCAGATGTTGTATCCAATCAAATTATAGCTTTTCACAATTGCCAGATTGTAGAATGACCTTTAGGCACGAGGCCTAATTGTAAAAATGAAGAAGTAGTATTGATGGATATCTCTTGCTGCCTTTTAGAGCAAGATATTGACTTATCAAAGGCTAGTCTTGCTTCCAATGCAAATAAATGCTTATTAATTTATCAAAATGCTATATTATTTCTGATATATGCTGCCTTTTCTACCTCAGCCCTTGCTATCACAAATCCCAATTTCTTTTATTTATACTGTTTTGGTTATATTGAACCTGTAGTATGGTTTTTCATGCCAACAGTCATCTCTTTATATTAAATGCGATGAGGATTTGATATCAAATTTTAATTATAAGCACAACAATTCTAACCCCTGTTTTTTAAATCCAAGTTTATTTAAATAAATAAAGCCATCATCATTGAGAAAACAGTAATAGCAGAAAGAAATCATTAATTATGTCTTGTACTAGGCAGTACTATCATTAATAAATCACTTGGAATTGAATTTGGGACAGGAAATGCCAACTTGGTTAATCTATTTAGGAATCCTCCAACCTCCATCCCCTTTCACAAATGTGAACAATCCTAGAAAAAAAGTATAAAATGGCCTGCCTTACAACATGTCTGGTAGATTGCTGATTTAAATGGAGAATGATCATAATATCAGCAATACTCGAAGGAGACAGCAATAATAATAATGGTAGTTCATTTATGATATTTAATATAGAAAATCTGTTTCTTGTTTGATTAGGATAAATTTTGTAATTGAGATTATGAAATGGATTTCCTTAAAATTTTGAATATATATTAAAAATCCATGGTAAGTAATATGAAAATGAAATACTTCAGATTGGTCCCAAGAATTAGTGGAATTGGCGGACCAAATTTAGAACTTTAATATTGGTTCAGTAAGTTTTCAGTATTGCTCAAGAGAGATCAGTGTATTTCTAAAACATTTATTTAAATAAAAGATTGCACTAAAAAGTATTAATGATCATTTAAAATAGAAATAAAACAAATTGATTGTAAATATGAATGAAATTTTCTTTTCTTTTGATTGTAAAATTTCTTTTTTAAAAAATGTTTCTTTCATAAACAAAATAATGTGGAATTGATTTTTAATGCACTGTGAATTTCCTTTATGATGTTATACTGTGATAACATTTTTATTATTCATTTTAAATAGAAATAATTACAAAAAATACCTGAATATGAAAAAATAATGGAAATAAAAAATATTTTTCAATAAATACTTTTAAATAATTAAATTTGTAAAGCGCATACTCAATACGTAAAGTAATATATATTAAGGCTATAACCTTAAGACATGCGCCTGAAAAACAACAGTAGGGACCTCTATAAATCTTAACACAAGATGTAGAGGCCACTACTGTCGTTTTTCAGATGCATGGTCTTAAGTTATAGCCTTAATAAATGCTTTTATTTATTGTGTACTAAAAAATCAAAAAATAATTGTTTTTTTCAACCACAATTGGAGGTTTTACATTGAACTTGAAATAAAATTGTGATGTGCTCAGAAATTAATTAATTTAATCAAGCTAAATATAAAATTTCATAATGTGGGAAAGAAAACAACTTATTTTTTTGGCTTCTAAGTGGAAAGTAAATAAAAGCACTTATTATAATATATTATTTCAAAATATAAAAATATGGAAGAAGCATTATTTGAAATGAACTCAAGATCATTACTTGTAGTTAATAAATTATCAAAATTTATGATGGATACAACTGCTTCACTGAAGCATGTCTTGCAAGTAAAACAAGTTTATTGACCATATAAATGATAAGACAGTTAACTGAATGAAGAGCTTTCCTAATATTAAATTTACATCAAGACAAAAATTATAGAGGCATTAAAATATAAATCCGAACTCAAGTATACTGAGTTCTCTAAAAAATTCTGTTTCTCAAACAACAATATAATTATTAAGATAAAATTAAAAACACTGTGAGCTCAGTACTTGTAGGAATACTCCCACCAATATGAGTATTACAAAATAGTGTAGTTTTTGTAGATTTTAAGATCAGAACAAAGAATACTCCCACCAGTATGTAGATTTTAAGATCAGAAAACAGATACATAGAATAATCTGAAAATTTTAATCTTTATCTAGTTGGAATTGAGATGGATACTTGGTATCAATAATGTTGGATGGCTAGCTAGGTTAAATCCATGCCAGAGCATTGAAAAAAAAATCTTATACATAAGTAGGAACCTGAAAAAAAATTCCCAATATTTAACAAAACCAGATTCATGTGCGCAGCAGATATGGTTGGCTGAACAATAAAATAAATAGAGCTTTATAATCAAAGTTTTAAAGATGACTTCTGCAAAAACTTAAGAATGAATTATTGATTAAAACTTCAAAAGAGACAGTTACTTGTTAACTATGATTATTTTAGGATCTTTTCTGGATTTACGAAAATAGCATATAGACTTTCATAACAATATCAGAATTCTAAAAAATCAATGGAAAACATTCTTTTATATAATATTTTGAAAAAATATATTGAAAAAATATAAAGAAAATGTATTCATCATCTTTTGAATAATGATATGAAAAATTTAAATGATAGCATTTAGTGGTACCATTATAATCAAGCATAAATACTTTCAAAGATTTTATTGAATATGTTGCTTCTAGTCAGAGATGAGAGTTTTTCCAACTTAGGATAGTTTTGGAATAATAGGAAGTAATATATAGTTTTATCACCACACAGATGCAAAAATTTTGTTAGAAAATGTGATAAGTACTTATTGCTTTGATCAATTAATTGAAACTTATGGCAAAGTTTGAAAACACTTGGTTGTCCAATTTATTTATATTTTAAAGCTGCTTATATAATGACGGTATGCAAAAAAGAATTTGATAGAGATCTGAGATATTTAAAAATAGAAATTATTTATATTTTTATAACAGTAATCACTGGAACAAATTATAAATTCATAAAGCAAGCATCACATATGTAATAGACTTAATAATAGAATCTTAATTCACACTAATTAAAAGTAAAAATAAAAAATTTAATTTATCTATCATATTTACAAGAAACTGACAATGGTGCTATTTAAAAAGTGATCAAATGAATATACATATATTTTTTTTGGATGCAAGGATTTGATTTAGTACTTAATGTTCAAAAAACTTCATCAGCCATTGATAGTAAAAAAAAAAAAATCTTTAGCAAACATTGGCTTGGAAAGTTATCTTTTCAAAAAGAAAGGGAATTTGAATGTTAAGAAGCATCACAATGTTCTGCACATATAAGTTAAAAAACAGAAAATCTTAAGATTAATAATCATTTCAATTAAATTAGCTGTATATATAGGTTTATAATCCTGCCAAATTTGTTGTATAAAAATGAGACAAAGGCACTTTATGAATATAAAATACATAGTAATGAAACGTTTCATTTAAGGATACTACTAGATCATAAAACTAATCCATAAGCTCTTCAGTTTGAGAATGGGATACTGAATCTGGAATACAACTCATAATGAATAGCAATTTTATCATTCTTTTAGATAACATGAATTATGTTAATAATTACTAAATCACAGATGTCTTTCATTTCAAATAATATGAAATATCATAAAAATGTGAATAAATAATCATAAATTATACATTACAAAAATATTAAATACTGTGTTTATAGCATAAAAGTGCATTTTAGAATTTTTCTCAACTAAAGTATGCACCAGCTATTTAATGAAAGATTTTATCAATTGCCCAGATGTAAGAGTTCTATATAGATATACTGTAGTTTTCTCCTTTAGAGAATCAAAAGAAAGAGTTCTGTTTGAATTCAATAAAATAATTTCAACACAAAGTATTATTTGTCCAGTGCAGTTGCTTCAGGAGTATAGTTTGTGACCCACAAATTCTTTTCAACACACACTTCCAATTTTTTCTCATTCAATGTAATAAAAAAAAAAAAACTTAATAAAATTAAAGTGGTAAGAAAGATGTATAAAGTAGGTAAGCAAAAGTCTTCCTAAAAAATATTTTATAGTGAACCTGGACTTGATATTGTGGGAAGGCTGGACTCAATTTATATTATAAAGATTTCAGAAACAATCTAAAGATATTGATTGAATGTTTTCATTGGCAAAATATGACTGGCAATAAAAATGCAATGAGAATATATTATTGAAGAAATCTTTTAAGAAAAAAAAAGTTTCCTATAGAAGAGATTAAAGTATCACAAACTGTCAAATAAACGAACTAAAGAGATGGTCTGCAACATATGTGAACATATTTTTCTTTTGCAGACTGGTTTATATGATCTTTGTAAAACTCGTGTCAAATATTCTTTTGTTTTTCAGGAGTTGGATGTTTATTAGTGGCTATTAATACTCTAAACCAGGGGTGACCTACCTTTATGTGGCTCTGGGCCACATTGGAAAAAGAATTGTCTTCGGCTATACATAAACATTACAGAAAGCTAATAAGCAAAAAAAAGTTTCATGCATAATTTTCATAATATCCATGATCACAAATATGCAAAAAAGTCCTTAAATAAATCCTAATTATTCTGAGACCCATTCAGACAATTTTTTAAAATCATCAAGCAGGTTCCAAGTTTATGATCACTAATGTAGAAAAAGTACATATCTAAGTAATAAGATATAAAAGGGGAAAACACAAAACTATTTGGATATTTTACATTGTATTTGGATACATGTGTAAACTTTTTTTAATCACATTGCAACACATAATCACAAATAAATCTCATAATGTTTTAAATAAGTTTACGTAATAACAAAAAAATATCTAAAGTTTTAAATAAGTTTACGATTTGGCGTTGGGCTACATGTAGCCCTTAGACCACAAATTGGACTGCCCTGTTTGGCATATATATATATAAGGCATTATATTTATTTAATTATCATAATCATAATTGGAATAAAATAAACAATATTAAAATCAAGTTAAACAATACTGTAATCAAATTAAATATTATTTCTAAGTTAGATAAGTTTGTGTTTAGATATTTTCTTTAGAACATATTTGTATTTCAATTAGTAATAGATAATTTTAGAGATCTAGTAAGCCGATTAGAATTAAATAATTGTTCCTGTTATAGAAATCGAAATATCATTATAATTTATTAAAATTTGGAATTTTCTTCGGTATTAAAAAATAATAGCGTTGCTACCTGAAAAGAATCTAGAAGATAATCAAGATCCAACTTACGAGCAAATAATATATACGCGCACACACTCGCATCGCTGCAAGAAATGCAAAGTGCAATAGGCACAATGAATTTGCATCACTGAAAGTACAAAAAAGCCCAAGTGACTTTTGCAGGCCACATCGACCTTATTATTATTATTTAAGTCTCTACGGCTGCGAACATTGTTGTTTTGCTAGCTTGATAAACGTCTGATTGTTTAGTTAAATTTTATGTGATAATTTATTTCGGCTCGTCTATTCACCTTTACCGCGACTGCAATACTCGTGGCGTCAATAAACAGCATTATGTATATGTATTTTTTGTTTTATTATAGATCGCTTATTTATAATCCATCCCACTAATAAAAGTATTTCGTTCTAATGTAAATCTTTAAAGTGAATTATGAGAATTTAAATAAATTTAAACATTTAAATGTGAATTTAAACGTTTAATATCTATCTCGAAATGAGTCAACCCGGCACTGGTCGATTTATAAAATTTAATAAACAAATGAACTGTATGTTTTTGAATTAATTTGTAAAAAATAACGGAAGATGATAGCAAACTATTTTCAAGTATAATAACCTAGTAGTCAGAACTATTCTATGGTCTAGAATATAAGCTTTACTATTTATCAAATATATAATAATTCTTGAGAATTACAAATATAAACATCTAACTTACAACTAAATGGAGAATCCAACAATTTTATTAATACGTTTCAGAGTATAAGTGCGACATAACCAATATCACATGAAATGAAAAGATTCATTTTACAATAATTTTAAAGTTATAATTAGCCAATCTTTAGGAAACACTTTCACTTTTTTAAGCGTTTTAATATTACGCTACGAACAAATAAGAAATTTTTACAGATTTACGAAATCATTAGCAAATATTTTTAAAAAGTTATAATTACGCTATTTAAAACTAAAAACTTTTTAAACAGTCATTAATTTAAAATTAATTTGCGCGCTAAATATTTGTCAACATTTCTTAAGAATAAAATATTCGATGCTAAGAATAAATTACTTGAGTAAGTATACTTACCTCAATTTAATGACAATTCAGATAAAAGTCATTATGTTTTTTTAATCTGTAAATGCAGATGTAGTCAAATTAGATACGTATAACCCTAAATACGATGGCCATTTTGACAACTTTTAGCTTCCGCTTTTTGGGCGCACTCTAGCGAAATGCTGCGATGCTTTTTTCTTATCGCGACATGTGGAATTTGATGCTCTTGTACACATTTAAATATTAAATTAATTATAATATTTAATTTGATATTTCTATCACGTAATGATCTTATCTTATACAGTATAAGTGATTGAATTTTTTCTTCTGAATTAAAATGATTCCCCCTCAATCCACACAAATTGTATACATATATGCAACATAACTTATACATTGATATTAATTTAGAATTAAATTTAAGTAACCAAAAATATCTTGTCTACATTTTATTTACTTTTATCTTAGAAATAATCATACTGGATCAAAAGAAATTTTTACTACATAGAAAGATTTTAAATATCGAATACGTCTTGAGGATATTAAAAATTTAACGTTTACGACTTAATTCTAAGTAATATTAATATTGCACTGATTTTATTATCAAATATAATTAATAACCACTTTCATTTATACAGTATATTGTTTCTACAATTAGTTTTTATTTTATGACTACCCAGCAATCAGCATCAGAGCTACAAAATATTTAAATTCACGTGTTGCTATACCATAATTATATCCAAAACGTACACAATTAGATTCCGAAATAATTGGGATACTACGTTCGATTTTCCGTTTAGTTTCTGCTATTGAACACAGCCTAAAACTATTGAGAGCATATTGGGATAACTGCAATAAATTGAACATTGGGGTGGGGGGTGGATTCTCGTAAAAGTAGATCATATTAAAGTACAACTTAAAGGTAAATTATATATATATTGCAATAATAGGAAAGATGAAGTAAAATGGGACGATGGGACACATCTCCATTGAATAGGTAACTCAATTACATTAATAACATTATCAATGAACAAATATATAATTAATAAATATAAAAACAAAGCATGAGAATCAGCACTGGAATAACAATTTAAGTAGTTATAACAATTATACTTATAAGCTGCATCACCAACATTAAACAATAATAAACAGTTATTCCTTGTGACTGAATTTTAAAAAAATGCAATAGTCAATGCTAAACTTAGAGCAAGATATACAACAATCATCTGTATGCACATATTTAAATGCTAAAGTATCTATTATATAAAATAATGGTGGGATCCTAACACATATTGGATCAACAATGTCCAGGCTATATGGTACTATGAGTTGTACAAACTATCTACAAACTAAATTGTCTCTTAATGAACTTTAAAGGTGGTCTCAACTTTTACACTGTCCAGGAAATTATCTGGACATCCAAACACAAACATAAATCCCCACATATACATAAATTAATCATTTTTGCTATAGAGCTAGATCAAGATCACAAGGACTCTAAGAATTGTGACTATGAACAAGAGAAAATATAAATGGATAAGCTTACTGTAATTTATATAGTTTTACAGGGATAATTTATATATACCTAAAATACTATGCTATAATATCAAATGACACACTGCCAATCCATAGAACAAATAGCTCGATGAATAAAGACATTAATACTATTATTATTTTAACATTTATTTAAAAAAATAACTAATAAATGAATTTTAAAAAATTGAGAAGAGACACATTAATATGACAATTCGAACTGTCATATATTTTGTCCAAAAAAATTAGTAATTTCATGTAACAAAATCAATTGATTTTTATTATACTACATTAATTAACATTTACTTTCTTATCTACCCCCCCCCCCTCTTTTTAATACTTAAATATAAAACAACATCTCCCAAATAAGAAAATTTTAAATTAACTATTTTTAAATTTTGAAGAGAAAATCAAATGAATACAAAACATGTTTCAAAGAAAGAAAAAAATAATAAAAAGTATTCATTATTATATTAAAATTTATTTGTAAATGTAGATGTTCACATTACAGTACCTTTTTACCAAGAACTTTTTCTTATAAATCCTTGGTAGTTGGAATTTTCAGTTTTCTTTTATGTTGGCTTCCATTGTTGAGATTAAGCAATTTTTTTTTCTAGTAGTTGTATAATTTTTTTTGATAGATTCAATTTTCATTATAACTTAAAACAGATTTCTAGGGTAATGTACAGTTATATTGGTCCATTTTAATATTTCCAGGTTTCACATAGGCTAAATCTAATTATTTTTTCAATCCAATAATTTTCAGATTAGGTTTTACACAGGTTGAATTTATTCATTTTCTCAATCTACTAATTTGCAGATTAGGCTAACATAAAGAATGAGACAATAATGCTTTTAGATAGAAACAAGGCTTGTTGCAGCTTTATCTAGGGCTATTTTTCTACATTTTTTTAATGAACAGGCTATATGATAAGGTTTGATGATGGTGGTTTTTCTCAAATGTATTTTAAAATTAGTGATTTGAGTTCTATTTAAGATTATAAAATTTCTCACTATTCTCCTAGCTGAACTGCTGCTACTGTTTCTTCAATTGTTGCATCAAAAGTAACTTCCTCACAAGACCCTAAGGTCTACTGCTTTAACCTGTCCTCCCATATTATTTTTGACTCAATTTCTGTATCTATCCAGCCTCATATTATCTCAGACATGACAGCAATAAACCCTGATAAATTGAATATTTTTGCAAAAGGTTTTTTATTACCCTCCTTTTTTAAATTAAAAAAAAAACAAATTCAATCATATAAAAAATATTCTGTAGTTATTTTTTTCAAATTATCAAAAACAAGATAATCTTTTATTTATACAAATATTTTTAATTTCTATAGATAGATAAAAAGAAAATTAAAAAAACAACTTTAATTAATTAAAACAACAAAAAAATTAAAAACTTATTTTTTCTTTTCTTTTAAAAACCTGACAAAGACTAGATAAAATTTTATTTATTTCTCTCTCTTATTATTCACTATCCTTTTTGACATTTTATGCAATTGTAATTCAAGCTAAACACTTTGGAAGCAAGAAATAAGAAAAACTTAAAATGAATTTCTTATACAAAGCAAGCAGTAAAATGAAATTTTTATACACTTAAATATAGTAAGCTGAGTATTCTTTCAATTATTATTATTATTATTATTATTATTATTATTATTATTATTATTATTATTATTATTATTATTATTATTATTATTATTATTATTATTATTATTATTATTATTATTATTATTATTATTATTATTTTATTATTTAAAAAATTTAAAATTTATCACTAAATTTCTGAAGAGAGGAAAAAAATCATAACTAGTAGATAAAATTATTGAAGAGAGAAAATAAAAAAAGTATTTTTTTTATACTTTTTCTCTCTTTTTTATAATTACCCTTAACTATAATTTAACATTTACATTGCTATTTAAAAAAATGTTTGGAATTACATTATATAGTACAATAAAACAATGTCTTTTGTTAGTAACTAAAAATTTTAAAAAGGTAAAATGACAAATTATTATTATTGTCATTGTTGTTATTTGTTACTTTGATTACCAGTGACAAATAGAATGAATATTGCAAAGAAAGAGATTCTGGTTCATCTGCTTATTACCAAGAGAGCATATGTGATCCAGATGAGACTGCAATAATTCAGGGATGTGGCTATCATATTTTTAAGAATTTGGCTTTAATGAGATTACATGTTTACTCCAATCACCTGATTGATAGAATGTTTTTGATAATTACCAATGTTTAACTAATATTTAGTTACAGGAAAATGATTTTTTTATGATGAACTAATTGCTATATAAATATCCAATAAAGCAAATATTTTAATATTGAACAAGTACAAACACATTTATTTTTAGTTTATTTTGTAAAAACTTTAAAAAAAAAAAATAACAATTTAACATTATGAAAAAGTGTTTTATTTTTCATTAATGAACTATATGTAAATACCTGTTCAAGTTTTGCAAACTATTTACATTTTTGGATTACTTTATAAAAATTGTTACAAAAAAACTATTTTATTTAAATATAAATTACATCTTTAAATACATGTCAATGTCAAGAGTGAGCTGAATCTTGAATTTGTCAGTTAATTATCCCAATATATCCTTCACAAGCGTCACACATTGTTGATAAGCAGAAACTAAATTAAATGTATTATATCAACTATATTGGTACCTATAATTCATATTTTAATTTCAATTGGACAAAGTATTTATATTTTTATAATTACATTAAATCTTAAAATTATGTTTTTTTTTATTTATATTCATAATTTGTTTTTATTTTCTCTTATAATTTTTTATATATAATGTATATTTAATGACCAACTTTATATTTACTTTTCAAAAATTTATTTCTTATATTTATCAATTATTTTAATTTAATTATTTAATTAAAGCTGTTTTTATTTATTTAAATGCTAAACAACAACATATAGCCAATTACAGGTTGCACATTACAATAGTAAAGGGAATAATCACAATGCATATAATCTAATAATAAAAGGAATAACCGATAAAGAAGTAAAAACATATATACATAAATAAAGCATATTTAAATTAATCAAAAATGACATTCAAATTTAAGAATATTGCAAAATCGCTTATGATTTAAGTTAAAATAATTAGTATTAGTAAAAATCTCATTATATAAAGAGAGTAGCCTAAAAAAGGAGAAAATTTAAGGACATTGGAATGATCAATTTGAATGTTACAGACAAAAGCAGGCAGAGTATCAAGTCATATAATCTAATTATGATGATTTTGTAAAGAAATTTGATATTTCTATATTTCAGTCTAGAGAAAAATGAAGAACAATATTATTTTACAGAGAAATGTATTTGAAAATTTATTAAACACTGATTGTAATAAACTGCATCTTTGTTTAGAGTTAAGATTCCAAATAATTAAACAATATTTAACGATGAGAAAAACCAAAGACAAAAATAATTTTAATTTTGTTTTTCACTGAAATAATAACCATGTCTAATGATGACAGCCATGATTCTAAAGCTTTGCCAAGAATCATTTCTAAATGAATAAGAAGATCCATTACTATAAAATAAGATTCCCAGATGTTTTTGGAATTCAACAGAATGTTTTGTGAGAATTAATAAAATTAAAACATCAGATTTCTTAGAATATGAAACTAGATAACATTTACTAAAATTAACTGACATGTTATTTAGATCATACCAAAGTTGATCAATATCTTTCTGAAAACTGGGTGCAATCAATCACTGAAAGTGATTCTTCTAAAGATTTTAGAGTCAT
Organism: Epiperipatus broadwayi; assembly: GCA_028023455.1. Classification (NCBI taxonomy): domain Eukaryota; kingdom Metazoa; phylum Onychophora; class Udeonychophora; order Euonychophora; family Peripatidae; genus Epiperipatus; species Epiperipatus broadwayi. Next base: position 680,568 of record JAQFVV010012488.1, on the reverse strand, counting down.
CAGCAGACTATAGAAGATTTCAGACAATCCTTAATGTCACTAAAATAAATATTAAAGAGCATAGATGTTACAATACGATCCTGAGGAATACTTAAATTATCTTCAAAATTATATAAAATATTGTTGTTGGATTTGACATATACTTTGCGACTACAAAGAAAGAAGTGAAACCAATAAATAAGTTTATTGGAAAAATCCATTTTATGTAATTTGTGAAGAAAAATGATGTGGTCTATTTTATCAAAAACTTTTGCTAAATCAAAATAAATAACAAGCTTTTGCTGATCCTCAATTACATGTGTTATATGACCATAAATTATAAACAAATTAGTTTCTAAAATCTATTAGGAATAAAATTATGGTGAGGAAGAAATGATTCTACTAACATCAGACACTTTTAAGCCAATAAACATCACATAAATACCTCCTCTTACGCTTGTGTATAACTGTTGGTAAAACAGGCAAAACTCATTATATATATATATTACCGCACACAGCAAGCTAGAATAATCAATGGATGCCAGAAGGCTTATGCATAAAATCCCCATCTAGTGCTCTCAGATCCAAAACTCCTCACTGATGAAGGACATAAGCCAGAAACTAGTCTGGGGATATTGGATGAGTAGGTACTAGATGGGGATTTTATGCACAAGCCTTCTGACATCCATTGATTACTCTAGCTTGCTGTGTGTGCAATATATATAGTGAGTTTTGCCTGTTTTATCAGACACTTTTATTATAAACATCTCCATACTTCCCCTTTCTTTTTAAATACATATAAATAAAGATATAATAAAAGACAAATGACCCTCAAGATGCATTTCGTGCTGAACCAGCACTCATCAGTTGGCCCAGGTCACAATCTCTCATATACATCTTTATTATATGCAAAGTATTTATCTAGTGTAAAAAGAATGAGGAAGTATGGAGATGTTTATTATATCTATAAAGATAATACATACGGGACAGAGAAAGGTGAATAACTCCGTGTGTGTAAATTTTAAAAAATCAGATATATTAATCTTTAACTGAGATTTAAAGTTTATATCTGTGCTAGAGATAATCTCTAGTTTCAAAAATGATTAGTAATAATCATTTAGTGTATTTATCTGAAATGGATGTCGTCAAAGTTGTGAGTGGAGGAGGTTTGACAATGTTAAATGAAAATGTAACAATTATTATAAACACTTCAAAAATTTGAGCAATAGTATTAAAACAGAAATAGGTCTATAGTTATTAACACAATTGTGGGAGCCATTCTTAAAAATTGGGATCATTTTGGCATCTTTAGGATATTACAAAAAACAGTCAGGTGACAAATTAAAAATAAAGGCAAGAGATGTTGCAATAAATTCAACTTGACCTTTGTAAATAAAGGAAGAAATATTATCATTTTCTAAACTAGAATAAGTTTTAATCACTTGATGACTGCAATGATATAATCAATCATGCAGTGAACTATAGGATTGCAAAGTAATGCAATTTTTGAAGATATGTGTTGCGAAGAATATATAAGTCAGCAAAATTCTCGAAAAAATCATTTTCATTCAATCCCAAGTAGCTTGAACTCTTTTCGTCCCAAACCAGAATTATTAATAAAATTCCAAAATTCTTTAGGGTTAAAACAAATATTAAATTCAATCTTTTTTTTTAAACATAATGTTGTAAATTTTTCTGCAAACATGTTTAGCTAAAGATGTTCGGTGTTTTAAAATATATTACAATATTAAGATTTCCTTTTAATAATCTTAATGAGTGTATGAAAACCAAGGAGGAAAGCCCTTATGGAATCATAATTTATCGGGATATACAAATCAACAAAACTATTAAGAATCTGTAAAAAATAATCCAAGCAATGGTTCACAACATTGTAGGAATATAATAAATTCCAAATAACTTTAGAAAAATTCTTGCAAAAACTCAACATAATTACCTTTCCTATAATCTTTTTTTGAATTATTAGAATAACTAAATTTTGAATGATATATCTGGTAGCAATTTTTGCTTGCCTTACTTAGCATATACAGTAAAAATTATGAATACTTCAGACTATTTTTGAGAGCAAGAACTACTCTGATTCTTATTGGAGAAGAGTAAGTGAAAAACGAATTACTTCATATATATTAATAAGGAAATCTCTTAGATTAATAAGTATTTTTGTGAACAAAGACCAGTCTGACCCCTATTACAGAAGCATCAAAGTGAAAACATATTTACTTCATGGATTAAACCACTAAACATCATATGATAACCTTTTCTTATGCTTGCTCATTGATTACTCTGGCTTGCACTACTGTATGGAGAGTTTTGCCTGTTTTTTTTTTTTTTATTTCACGAGTCACAATGAGCAATTCTTGGACTAATTATATGATATATGTGAGTTCTTGTTTACTCTTCAGTAGACTAAACTAGAAATTTGAACCAGTTTTAACTTTGGTGGAAATTGTGTTTTATTCTCCCCTTTAGTGCCAGTCACTAAAATCACTCCAATAAATGGATATTGTTACCTCCAAAATCTTACATTACTTTTAGATTAGATGCTGATTAGAATCTTGGTCATGGTAAAACCTTTTTCAAATACTTAAAATTAATAAAATAGCCGAGTTTGAATTGATGTTCATCATTTTTAACTTTGATCATATCTCTCTTCACATTTTGCAGTTATTTGTGGCCATATTGACACACAGATTTTCTTACCACTTCTCATCCTGGAGATCCAGAAGTCTGATTATGTTTTCACATTAATAATTCAGTATATCCTTTTTTTTCTGCAATAGCAGCAAATGATATTAACATAGACATTGTGTGACAATGTATAGTTTTTATTAAAGTAACATTTTTTCCTTTACATTTTGTGATTTATTTGGCCAATATATTGAGCCTTTTATTTAAGACTTCATCTTTACTTTTGATTAGTCAAATTTATATCAAAATTGTTGTCTAATAAGATGCTGCATGATTGACAATATTTTCTCATGGCAATGTCAAATGTTATGCCAGATTCCATTAGTAATGAATCTTTTCCTAGGAGTTTCATCTATGAATACCTCAAAATCATCGTCTGGAAATAATTTTTAGAACTCAGTCATAACAATCTATGATAGTTCAGTATAAATAATATATACAAAATATATACTAAGGGAAGCTTATTTAATAATTTAAAATAAAAATGTAGATAATTTTAAATATTCTGAGCATGCTTTCAACTAAGTGGTAGTCATACTCATAACTATAGTTATCCATGAAGATTGCGAGATTTATAGAAAAATCATAAGTGATGATTTAAACAAAATTTGATTATAAGATGTAAATGAATTTATTTAAATGAGTCACTTTTTAATAGGAGTTGCAGGATTCTTGCTTGTTGATTGCATGTATATTGTTGGCAATGTGCCAGGACTCTTTTAGCTTTGCATTTAGCATTGTTTCCTTCACAGACAATACTGGCAGATGTGAGTTTAAAGCTATGACCATGTTTATATTTGTATCCAAAGAAAATAGATTTAATATCTGTATTAGTTTTAGGGTCATTATATATATATATTTGTGCTGTGTGATCCTTGTAGAGAGATTAGCACAAGATTATTCTATAAATCTCACAACACTCTTGGATAAACATAGATATGAGTATGACTACCAATGAGTTGAAAGCATGTTCAGCATACTATGTTGATATATATATTTTTTAAAGTATTATACAAGTTTTTCTTAGAATACATGTTGTATTTATTACTTATATTGAATTACATTTTTCCAAGAAAAGTTTAAAGAGATTGTAATTAATGCAAATGATGGATTTTTGCTATCTCTGCATAATTACAAGTTGTTTGGGACATAAATAATTGCTAAATAGCTTCATTTTCTCAGGTGCTAATCTTAAGGGATGAGCAGATACTGACTATGCTTGCAAAATTTTGTATGTGGCTGATTCACACACACAAAGGATGATCGTTTTAGTCTTTCCAATTTCTTGAACTTCAGGAAGAACATAAATCTATACAAGTATGCCAAACATCTTTCTAAATAATTAGCTTACACTTGTTTATAGTCATATCTTATATAGATATTTCCACTAAAATTTGGGAAGGGATATTATTTTTAAATCAATGAGTATATTTAGCCCAAGTTATTGCAAACCTAATAGCACATAATTGGATGAAGATATAATTTAAGATTAAGCATTTCTGCAAATAATATAAATTTTCCTATTCAAGTGTAATCTTTTCTTTCACAATAGCAACTATTTTCTATTTGTTTCATTATACAATTATAATCATCTTTTTTTAATGATATCCAATTCTTCATATTAATCTATAAATGTGCATTACATGCTATTTATATGAACGTATTGTAATAGTATGAAGTCACGAAGTGAACCTGGGGTGATGGCAAGTAAAAATGTAAAATTAAATATTAATATAATATGAATAAATATAAGCAATGAGAGAGTGAGAACAACATACTACTAACTATAAGTCCACCAGTATTACACAAAAGCAATAATCATTCATCATCATAAATGATCAACAATAAAAATAAATCATCAATCAATCTTGTGATTGGATTTGAAATGTGGTCCATTATAGATCAGGCTAATTATTTAGTCCTTGTCAGCATGTAGCAGATTATTTAAACAATAATTTGGATGCAAAAACAAGTACTAATCCATAAACATATACAGCAATAATGCTGGGATACTAAAACATGCTCATCATCAATGCCCTGGCCACATAATACCAATAATGTACTGGTCAACTATAAACTCAATTTCTAAATAAATAATTGAAATGTAATGTATGTAATTTAAAGGATATCTCCTTTGTGCTGACCAGGATCATCAACTGGTCCATAAAACATAATATGAACCCCCTTTTTATAACAGAGTTATGCACAAATCCAACTCAGTAAACAAAAGCTTTATAACTGTTACTATGATTGAATAAGTTTTGTTATTAATAAATGTCACAAATGGGAAAATATGTTGAAACTATTATTTTTCAGATAAAATGAAAATTTATAATCCTAATCTTTATTGTAATGTTTGTGACTGTTATAAGAAAAATTTTGATAAGATAAAGATTATATACATCATATTAAAGTCAGATTCTTAAATGAAGCAAAGTAAATTTTATGATCAACCATATCTATAAGATGCAGAATCTTATGTTTGAAAAATAGTCTATGTAATGAAATGAATCAAAATAATTAATGTAATAACCATAAAAAAAGCAATGAAGTCATGACATTCATTTCAAAGTTTTTGTTATTAATGCATTATAAATGAAAGTGATATTAAATGTTTTATATTATTTAAGCCCCAACTTAATATTGTTTTATATGAATGCTGATGATAAAACAGTAGCAAAATTTTCCACCCAAATAGTGCTACCTACTCAGAGGATTGGGCATTATATTCCCTATCCAGTTCCTTCCTATTCAATATATCCAATCTAGTTTCTAGCTTATAGGATTCATTTGTGAAAAGCCTTGGATCTAGGAAAAGAGTACCTAAGTCTTTGGATCTAATAAACTACTTCAGCATTCATCTTTTACTATTTTGGTTAACCACAAAGTCATTAACCCAAACTTTAAACAATAATGTTTTCAATCCAAGCTAATTTATTTGTATAGCCAGACAGATCTGAATTCAGTTCAGTATATATGCTGTTCTAGTTTTGTAATAATGACAGTCATTGTTATTATTTGGCTAGGATTGAATACTGAATAGGCACATTAGATCAAAAAATCCAGATGTATTTCTCTTAGATCCAAGATTCCTCATTGATGAAAGCTAGTCTGGGAATATTGCATGGAAAGGCATTGGATAGGGATTATAATATACAACCATTTATCACTTATTGATTCCTAAAGCTTGCATTAAGTGACACTCTTTTGTGGAAAAATTTTCTACTGTTTTAATAGTTTGTTTAAGCATAAAAAGATGATCATGTGATGTTTTAATGGTTTAGTGCAGATAATACTTGTTTATTTTTAAAATGTATGATGTTAGAATAGACATACTAAAGTATATTATTTTTATGACGTTAATGTTATTAGAAAATACTGGTTATATAATGTGAAAATAAAATTTTAACATACAATAAAGAATTTATCAGATTTTATTTCTGAGTTTATGCTGAACATGGAAATCATGACATGACGAAGTAGTACTATTTTCCATATATCCACACAACTCATAAAGGTAATGACTGATCTTTGAAAAGTTTTAACTAAAAATATGTTTTATTTGATCAGAAACTTCCAAGCTGTTGAGATTATATTGTTGATTGAATTGTGTTATCTTATTCTGTTAATTGTTTTGATGATAAAATAGATATTAATCATACCACAGAATACTCTTGTTCAAATACATTACTTAGAATTACTTTCAAGAAGACTCATAATGGGTCATTTTAATAAACTTGCAAATACAATTTTACTTTATATTCATCAAAGCTCATTCATTCAATCTGAGCATTAATAAAAGAAAGGTAAAATTCTCTTCGCAAGTTTATTAAAATGATTCATTATGAATCTTCTTGAAAGTAATTCCGAGTAACAAAGAATTTTCTGATATAATTATAGTCCTAAATGTTGTACATTTAAGCAGAAGTTGAAATTAGTAAAACAGATATTTCATGATCTAATCATAATTATACTTATTTTAAAAACGGAATGAATTATTCTTCAAAAAAGTTGATTGATTTTGCAAAGAAAATGTTTGTAATATTTTTTTTTACTTCTCAATGGGAAAAATATGAATGCTGATAGAAATGTTTTTTGAGGTATGTTTTCAGAAAAATTTCTCTTGCATTTTTAAAAAAATATTTTATGTACACACATAAACGATAAGATGATTAAATAATGTTTCTATATTTGCAAACACTGATAAACACAAAATATATAATTTTACATATATGTAAACTAACACATAGTTGAACGTTAAATATAAAAATATTTTAATATATTAAAAAAAAAATTGACATTTTCTTTTCTATTTAATCAAAAGCTATTTATAAAACAAAATGTTTTATTTTTGAGTTTAAAGCAATTATCTGTAGATACAAAATCTTGATTCTATAAATTGTTTATCAAAAAATAAAAGAATCGAGTCATTAGCAATTGTTAAAATATTTTTTTTTGAAACTTCTATTAAAAGTGAAAGTGGGTCTTAGAATTGTAATTTCCAATAGTGACAATAGTAAGAAGAGGAGCTTCAGTAAGTAATATTAGAAAATCTAGGTGCAGAATAGATAACAGAATAATTTTGTAGGCGGAATATTTTTCACCAAGAATGAATAAAAAAAAATGCTTGGATCAATTGCATGTGTTTCCAAGATTGTATACATCAATGTAAGCATCATACTGAAATGGTTATGTGTCTCATGGCATACAACATAGTAGTGTGTGTGCAACTATATATATATAAAGTTGAAAGGAAAAGTAGAAATAACCATAGACAAAAACATTTTATAGATACTTTCTATATGATCCTGGAATAATAATTAAGGATTAAATAGTTTTGAATTTGAAAAAAAAAAAAAAATTATAAATTAAACATTTAAAAGGGTCTAACTAATATTTTATTAATTCTGATTTTGAAATTAAACCAAGCATATTTTTGTTACAATAGATATACTAGTAATTATAAAATTCCTCTATTTTGATTAGATTAATTTTTTTTTTAAATTAAAGCTTGTATAACATACTTTAATCCTACAAAGTTGTTTTTGAAAGTAAGGTAAATTAAAAAGTCAGTAACTTTTTTTTTAATAAAGATGAAGAAAACTTAATATTAATTAATGTTTTTAAAATTATATCCTGACTATAAAAAGATTGGAAAAAAGTTATTGAGTTTTATAAATTATGACAACATGATGACTTGGAAGATATAATTGAAGATGCAGAGGACAAGACCAGCTGCTGCAACTGGTCCACAACTGTAGTTTTATTTACATGGAGACCAGAGCCAGATTTTCGGTGGATCATTAGCCCATATATATTGTGTACTAGCTAGTATGCCTGAAATCTATCAAATTCTAGACTAAATGGAGCTGACTGTATTTATGCCAATAGTTATTGGATTATAACTTTCCCAAAAGTGACAATATGCCAGTCTACTGTTTAGAAAGGACCAGCTTACCCAGAGTCAATCAGCTTGCTGAAGAATTATTTATATGTATACTGTTTTATTTAAATGTAGAGGTACAAGGTAGTGTCATACACACATATATAAAGTACATCTGGTGAGTAGTATTATATATTAAGAACAAGTTATTTTAAATAATTTCTTAAGTGAAAATGACACTTGTAATTTTTAAATTGCAATTTTTTTTAAAAGTAAATACCTTTATTTTAGTAAAAGTAAGATGCATTTTCAGCATATTTTAAAAACAAGAAGAGTAAATTCCAAAAATCTTTGTAGATTAGGGAATAAATTAATTTGGAGTATTTTTTAAAATGTTTACAATTAATTAGGAGTAACCAGTTAAAAAAGAAAACTTCTATGAATGACTGTCAAAGAATTAATATTTTCTAAAAAATAAAAACAAAAACTTTTTTACCATTAGATAATGAATTAATTAATAATTTTGATTCATTGTATTTTATATATATACAGATCACATGAGCATTTATGTATTAATAAAAGGAATTGATTTTTTATAAGTCTATGACAATTTGAACATGTTAATTTTTAAATTATTATACAGCACATCTGACTGCTTATATATGTGTGAATTTTATGTCTATTTTCAACATGGAATTAGTTGTAAAAAATGTACTTTTAATAAGTTTATTTTGACAAATTAAAATATATTATAAATGCCCATGTGCGCACATTTTCTTGTGCATACACATATATGTTAAATCAGTCATATAAGTGATTGAAAAAAATTAATTATTTATTTAGGACACCTTTTTCTCTTTATAAAAGTACTTCCATTCATACTTTTGTCAAAAATCATTAAATAAGCATGAGATGAGATCACAGTGATATATTTCATAAATGATCATAATGAGCAACAAAAACTGAAAGTTAAAAGTTAACAAAACAATAAATTTAAAATAAATCTTCCACCAATGATTCAATTATTCTGTATTTTGATAAACAAATTATACAGTCAAATAAACTCTTGTTTATTTTTGTGCTATAAAATTATTTTATATTATAAAATTTTGATTAAATTCAAAATAAAAAAACCTCAAAACTTTTTTATCATACAAAAATAAATATATAAAAAAATTAGTCTTTTTATAAAATATAAAAGATTTAATTTTAAAAGAAATTAATAGATATGCTGATTAAACAACTCTAAATGTTATTTTCATAGCATGAGAGTTAAAATTCTCAATTTATATATGACTGTAAGTTTATGGACAAGAGATTATTACATCTATATGATTGACCATGCTGATATATCAATTTCAAAGACTGCAGTCAATGGAAATAAATTGTTTTTGGAGGACAGCCAATTTGTGTGCTGAAATAAAGTTGAAGTGAAAAAGCAATCTACATATACAGTCACACGTTGAGCAAACATGTTATATTACAGAGCATTTGTTATGATCAAGGTATATATATCTGACAGATATGGTGTAAAATCAAGATTTCACACTTTCATAGACACAATACCACATATTTGGGAGTAACAAGTTTATTCATATGTGGATAAAGTATTATATGATGAAGTCCAGTTTTTATTTCTTTTAAATATAACTTTAATCAAGATCTAGATAAGCAGAATTTATTACTTCTTGCTATTCTTCCAACACCACATATTGTTCATATTTCCTGGTTATCTAACTCTGAAATTAGAGCATAAATTTTTAATTATATCAGATTAACCATTTATATATAATGTATGAATTGGAATATTTTTTATAAGTTTATATCTAATGCAAAGTTTTAATTTAATATTAACAATATAACAAGGATGATTTACCATAAAATAGATTTTGAAAATATTCCATTATCAATTTAAAACTTATACCCATACATCACTTTGCCCCACAAAATTACTAGGACAAATAAAAATAGCCAAATATGTTACTAAATTTTCTTAATTATATAGACATAGTGATAATAATGGAAATCAAAATATAGTTAGATATTTAATGCATTCATGCAGTAGAACACAAATCTCATTGCTCTGCTAAATAAACTATTCACCAAATAATATCTAATCCAAAAGTGATATTTTAATTTGAAGTACAGCAGTGGAGGGGTGTATGTGATACTCATTAATTCAAATATTAAATAAAATTATTCTCCTATTATGTTTTTAAAATGTCATTTAAATATACTTTCAAAAAAAAATATTTTAAATTAAATTATTTGCAGACGAAATTCTTTTGAAAAATATATATTTAAATTGTAAAAAAATTGACTCTTACCTTTGCTTCATATTTGTAGTTCATACATTTATGAAATTTTGACAATCTCTTAAATGCAGAGTATATTTTGAAAGTTCTTTTGCCAATTTTATATATCAGATTTCTTTCTTCCTAATTTCTTTAACATTTATCATAAAGTTTTCTGACTTCTTCAGTATTCAATATCTTGTTGCAGGAAATTTATTGTTGATGGGTCAGTAAATTTTCAAACTCACCATTTAGTAAGCAATGACATTTTCTATTTAGGTAGGCTGGATGTTCTTTCGTCATCCTTCTTTCAGGGTTTTCATGGCTAGTAGAAAGACAGCAGTCCTAAAGAAAGTGCACCAGCTGATCATGTTGATAGATTTATTCACTTCCTTGATATCAAAATTTTTGAGCACAAGTTAAAGTAATATTTATAATTCTATTTGCTGTTGCAATTAACTACCCTATTAGTGACTTTGGTTTCAGTTTGAAAAATGTTGGTAAATTATTCTCTCTATCCCCACAATTTCTACTTACAGCTTTCTGATTTGCAATAAATTATTTAGATAACTTAGGATTTGAACTGGAAAATTGAAGGAATGAATAGGATTACATTTAACGTTTCTATTTCTGTTAAGGCATCTCCCATATAAATGAATTTTTTTGATAAATATGTTATCTAATTTAATTCACTGAATGTCTTCATTGAGTGATTTTCTTCCTAGGTAATTATAGATAAACATATTAATTATTGTCTCATACACTTAATTTATATAAGTCTAAATGGTTTACGATTTAATTTAATTCACAAAACATTTTAATTTATATTTATTTAATCTTAATAAATTTTATTCTGCTTATACGTTGTCATATTTTATTTTTCCACATTTTTGATATCCTAGAAGCTAATATTTGAAAGTATATGCTGAACAGTTTATTTTCTCTTTTTTTGATTTTAATAAAAATAATACCCTCAATATAAATATTATTTATTTTAACTTAGCATAATTATTAATGCAAGATGAGAATCAAAAAAAACACTTGTTCTATATATGAGATGTTAAGTAGCAACAACACAGACATACACTTATTTTTACTATTTATTTTAATGCTGGAAATTTATGGCAAAGTTGAATTTTTTAATAATTTAATATTTTTTCTCCGTATACCATACTGGTAAAAATATACCTGCATAAAAACACTATATTGATTGTTATTATGTAGATTTTTTTTGTCTCAATAAATAACATTAAGTGTATAATGAGAATTTTCACATAATCATCTAAATAAACTTCAGCCACGATGAATTTCGACAAAGATCCAATTAAATCTGACAGTTGCAAATTGAAATTGCATCCTCTAATAACAATATTTCCGTCTAACTTCTTTTTAAACTAAAAATTATATATATTATATCAAGTTAAAGTGACTTTTATTCTTCATCATTTCTAAGTAGATGTGCCTCCATGATTACAAGTTATGTCCTTACCATGATAGCAGAATGCAAAAACATTTCTCATAAGTGATATTCTTGCCATAATAGCAAAAATAGATAATCCAATTCATGATATCAATCTAAATTGATAATGAAATAAATAATATATTTATGATAGCAAATTAATTTTATAAGGGTCCCATAGAACTAATAAATAATAAAAATATAACTACTATCGCATATACTTATAAAAAAATGCAGTTTATGAATGGGAGAAAGAGAATATGCCTTCATGAACATGATGATATAAAACAAATTCTTCTCAGATCAAATCATATACACTCTTTCCAAGTAAAATTTAAGATTCCTCATATTTAATTAAAAATTATTAATACACTTTTTAATGATCAAATAACGAAAGATTGTTAACTTTATTTGCAAAATATTTAAAATTATTATATAAAAATACTAAACATTATATTTTTTCCCAGGTACTGACAAGTAGAAATACTCAAATAATGATAATTCTCAATTGACAATCTAGCCTCGACTCACTCAATCAATAAATATTATAAGGTAATGGTATAGGCAACACTAAATACTATTTGAGCTATAAAAATTTGGAAAAAACTGTTATGGCATCTATGAAAATGAACAACCAGCTTAAGTGATTTTTCAAACAGAAATTGTTAGTAGGCAATTAATTAATTGTCAAGTAGACAAAAAACAAATAAATAAACAATTTCCAGGAATAGGCTTACATAATAATATTACTATTTTGTCTTTGACATTGATAAATAAAATAAAGAATTTGTAGATTCACCCCTAAAGATTAATGGTTTAAAGAAATATCATTTTAGCCTCATATCAAGTATATATTCTAATATCTAATTCTAGCATTCACAAAGTCTCCTTTTAAAGTAAAATATAAATATTGGTAATCTTTTCCTCTATACATTTTTTATCATCACTGGAATAATGCATTTATAATTGTGATTTCAAATTATAAAATTAATTAAGAACTCTATAAATAAAATCAACTTTCTTTAATGTTGAATTGTAATACTGCAATTACTGATATAATTCTTTTATCAATGTTTTAATTAAATTATTCATTGGACTTTAAGGATTTTTATGCTGGTAGTTTCCACTTATTCCAATAAATTCACTTCATTCCAGAAATGAAGATTATCTTATTTGAATATTTGACAGCTACTTTATATTTTCACGATTTTGTTATTCCTAATAAATTCCATGTACACTATTTTTTTCTATATTACAGAATGATATAGTACTGATTTAGATATTTCATTTTTTCCTTTCTACATAAATCCAACAGTAAGTTCAATGTATTTAATTGGTATTTATTTCCATTAAAAATTTTGTTATTCAACTTTGCACTTTTTTTGGAGAATTACTTATTTCAATGCATATGATTTTTGCTGCCATTTCTTTTTTAAACGACACTAATGGGGTTCTTTCAAAAAGGTTGGTCCTAATGGATTGGGTTTTTTTTTTTTAAAAAAAAAAAAAAACTATAAAAATCAAGCAGCAACAAAATTAGTTACTTATTATAATGAAGATTATTATTTGATTTTATAGACTTATAAAATAATTGAAAATTAAACAATATTTCACCTAAATATTAACTATGTATGCATGAATATCTTTCTATCCATGCAAAAGTATCTATAGACTAAAGGTTAAGAAAACAATAATTAATTGTGGTGATCAATTATTATAGTCTTAGTATAAATGTATATACAACCCTTATTTTCTTTTTAAAATATATATATACGTCATGATTTAGACCTAGATGTATCCTGTTACATTATATATATATATATAATTTGATTTGTTAATTAATTAATCAAATGTTGTTTGATTAATTATACAAACACAATCATATTAAAGTTTATTAAATTTGGAACCGATTATAATTCAATTCGATCCATAATATAATTTATATATGTACTTTTGAATTATACAAAATTCCTTAATTAATAGTTATGTATGTTCCATCTTTTATATTTTTAATTAAAGGAAATAAACTCTGTTTATTACAAATAAGATTTGAGACAATTCTGATTTATGTTTGGCTCAGATAATAAAGAAATTTTCTCTATCTGGTCCTGCGAATATTACATTTTCATAGTTTATAATTCAAAACTAGGTTATTATATATAAAATCTATTAGCTTATTTTTACAATGAGGTAATAGAGGGCAATTAAATGCTTTAATTCATAATTTATTTGCAAACGTAATAAATGGTATCAAGTATGTATGAATTCTCGAGTATTTTCATTAATTATTTTTTAATTGCATTTTTCAATTCCTGATATAATAAGTTTGATTTGAAATATTGATTTTGGAATAACAAAGAACAAACAAAAATTATCAAATAAAATTATGCATTTTTATTATATAAACTTAAATAATATAAATTTTATTATTCAAAAATATATATTTCCTTTATTTTAAGTTCTTCAAAATTCTTAGTGAATATTTAATTAATCCCTTGTGATTTTACACTTATTTCATTCACAATTTTTATAAATATATTTTCTAATAATTTCTAAAATATTTCATTTTTTAACTTTAATTTTCTTTCTCCCCATGATTCATCTATTTTATATAAATGTTAAATTCTTTGACCAAAGTTTTAGATAACTAGACAACAGGTTACTACAAACAAGCAATAATATTCAAACATTTCTGATGAGTTTACCATTACTTTGAAAGAAAATTTGGGCTCAGATCTTGTAGATGTATGATATCACTAACAAAGGTCATACTACATTAAAACTATCTTTTTTATTTTCAGTATATTAATGCTCACATAACGAACTCAGGTTAACACGGGACCCTTACCTAAATATCCTTTGATCAATCAATACTGAATGACTAACTATAGTGCTGCCTGTAGCATTTATGAGACCGAGGACAAAAATTAAATATAGAAGGGGATCTGATAATCAAAATCTCCATCTGGAAATAATCCATCCATATTTCCATATGTATGGTCTAACTTTAATTCACTAAAATATTAAAAATGATGAGTTTTGATAATCAGTAGTAGAATAATCAAGCAAAAATACATAATTAATAAATTATTTTATTTGATAATTTTTTGTTCTTTGTTATTGCAAAATCAATAATTGTTTTCAAAATCTAGATTTTCATATAATCAATAATAAAGCTAAGTTATATAACATCTCTTGAGTTATTAAATAAGAATTTAAGTAGTTTTTAATTAATTTTGATCTAAAAATGCTTCTATTTTAATAGAAACAGAAATTGTTAAGTTTTTAAAATTTTACATAAATTAAAGAACGTGGGGATGAATGAGAACCAATTTTATAAATATTGTAAAAAAAATTGCAAATACATAAATAATCACAATTTACGTATAAAAAATAGTTTAATTTCTTCATATAAACCATCTTACATATATATATAGTATGATCTTCATCTCCTAAGATAGCATCCTGATTAATGTGTTTAATCTTCGTTCATATTTTTTAATGGTGAAATATTATATATATAAAGGCAGCTTTAAGCCTCCGCTTCAAAATCATGCAAACACTTTTTTAATTTAAATAAAAAAAAAAAATTTCAACAGAAATTTACAATGGGAAATTACCCCTGAATTGATTCATATTATAGTCACAGTGTATGGATATAAATAAAATCAAATAAACAAAAAATACTGTACAAAATAAACATCAACAAAAAGCTCTAGGAAAATTGAGATATATAAATATAGCACAAGAAAGAAATAATAGTAAAGATACTAAAGGCTATGTTTGAATTATGATTTTTCTTTATCGGAATTTAGACAATGCATATTTATTAAACTATTTTAAATATTTTTTTAATGCATTATATTTTTAAAAATTAATAAAAAGAAGAATCTGATGTCTACATTGTTCTGAGAACATTACACATTTAAAATTTCTTAATGTAATTGTATAACATTTTAAGATTGTCTATTTATAAAAAGGCTAGTAGCCTGTATAAAATATTTGAAATAAATAGAACATATCTTATGGGAAATTTTTGAAAAAAATATTTGTAGGATTAACATTAAGATTATAGATTAGATAGGATTTAGAAGGAATAAGTAAAGATTGTGGCATGCAAAGATTATGGAATCTGATCAAAATTTCAACAATAAGAAGTGATATCCAATGGCTTTCGTTATACTTGACAGTAAAAATTGCCATGCAATGGTTGATTTTACTAGTTGAGATTCTTAATTGCACTACAGGGTTGAAAGTTTTTCAGATGCCAGATTTTTTCAATAGTTTTAATTTGATTGAGCAAGAAAAGCAAAACCATTGCATTTATTTTTGTTAATTATTGAAACAAACACTTTAAACAATCCAAAACAAAGCAAAACTCTCCATATAGTAGTGCCATCTTGTGCTAACAAGAGCAATCAATGGATGCCAGAAGGCTTGTGCATAAAATCCCTATCTAGTGCCTACTCATCCAATATCCTCAGACTAGTTTCTGGCTTGTGGCCTTCATTAGTGAGGAGCCTTGGATCTGAGAGCACTGCACCTAGATCTTAGGATCTAATGCAACCCTCCAGCACCCACCTTTTAACTCTATTTAACTACAAAACTATGAGAATGAAATTGAAAACACTATTAATATTTTCAATGCAAGCTCAACAGCTTATATAGTCATATGGGTCTGAACTCAATTCAGTACCCATACATTTTGGTGTCTTTGGCTTTTTTAACAACCATAGCCACCACTATCCTATTAGGCAGGATTGGTGTTAAACCACAAAACATCACATGATCACTATCTCATACTAGCACAATAATTGTTATTAAACAATCCAAAACAAAGCAAAACTCTCAATATAGTAGTGCCATCTTGTGCTAACAAGAGCAATCAATGGATGCCAGAAGGCTTGTGCATAAAATCCCTATCTAGTGCCTACTATATGGAGAGTTTTGCTTTGTTTTAGATTGTTTAATAACAATTATTGTGCTAGTATGAGATAGTGATCATGTGATGTTTTGACTAGATAGGGATTTTATGCACAAGCCTTCTGGCATCCATTGATTGCTCTTGTTAGCACAAGATGGCACTACTATATGGAGAGTTTTGCTTTGTTTTGGATTGTTTAATAACAATTATTGTGCTAGTATGAGATAGTGATCATGTGATGTTTTGTGGTTTAACATCAATCCTGCCTAATAGGATAGTGGTGGCTATGGTTGTTCAAAAAGCCAAAGACACCAAAATGTATGGGTACTGAATTGAGTTCAGACCCATATGACTATATAAGCTGTTGAGCTTGCATTGAAATATTAATAGTGTTTTCAATTTCATTCTCATAGTTTTGTAGTTAAATAGAGTTAAAAGGTGGGTGCTGGAGGGTTGCATTAGATCCTAAGATCTAGGTGCAGTGCTCTCAGATCCAAGGCTCCTCACTGATGAAGGCCACAAGCCAGAAACTAGTCTGAGGATATTGGATGAGTAGGCACTAGATAGGGATTTTATGCACAAGCCTTCTGGCATCCATTGATTGCTCTTGTTAGCACAAGATGGCACTACTATATGGAGAGTTTTGCTTTGTTTTGGATTGTTTAATAACAATTATTGTGCTAGTATGAGATAGTGATCATGTGATGTTTTGTGGTTAAACCACACTTTGTAACAAATAAATTAATTATAGTACAATAATTATATTTATTGGTAAAAATAACTATACTTTAAATATAGTTCAAACAATATTCAGTCTCTTATAGAAATTATTTTTTGCTACATTTTTACTTTATTAATTTATGCGAAACTAATTAATAAATTAAAAAAACAATTATAATAAAAAAATTATTTTTTTGAGTTTTAATATTTTTTTCAA